>OW387139.1:40733126-41976589 GCA_936440205.1 Lepidonotus clava
CGTTATTAACCAAATCCTGGATAACCGCAGCGTTTTGAGGATGGTTCATCCCCGCCCTGAATGTAGGAATATAATCATATGTATTATAGTCATGAACGGCATCGCTTGGGGTGCACGTGCTCTATCACTACAATTAGATTACAATATTAAGGGAAAACAATATTAAGGTCTCCACTATACACATCGATCGTTATCACCTTATATGATCTTCGAATTCATAAACCTACCCAGCAGTAAGCGTGAAGCCAGCGTTTTCCCTGCACCTGCCCTTGTAAGCGGAACGAACAGAATACTAGAAACAACAAAAGAAACCAAGCATTAAGCAGTGAATTGTAAATATATTTAAGATGGAATTCGATTACTTACTAAATGATATGTCGATAATTGATAAACCAAGACTATGTTTAATATGTACAGTTTTATAATATAAGGAGCCGTTGAAACATATTTCGCAACTTACAGCTATAGCATTACTCGGCTTCGGTTCGTATGCCAAGGATGTTTCGGCAGGCGCAGGCTTGGCTTGCTGCATACTGGCGAACTTTTCGGCCGTTGCTCTTACCGCAGACGCTTCACACTCGACCTTTCGGCACTCCGCCTCCAGGCGATCCATCTTAGCCAACACATCGGCCATGGTTGGTTTTGAAATGGCGGAGGTGCGTGAAGAGTCAGACGCTTCCAGGTTCTCGTCAAAAATATTGCTCACGTGAAACACATCCATGGGGAACAGGGAATCATCCGAAGACAGATCAAGATCTGTTATTTGCGCGCCACCCAATTTTGGGCTGCTGGTGATCATCCTGCACGGGCTGATACTCGGGTCACCGTTGGACAGGACAGAGTCAGGACAGTCATTTGATGCGTTCATGGTGGCAGCAGGTTTTCCAGTGATCTATAGCCATATGCCACGCCGTATTTATACATCCCCGGCTGGCTCTCCTGTGGACACATGATCTGGCGGAAGCGATCTTTTATCGATGAGGCAAGACTTTTACCGTAAGTTACGTATGTCCCAGGGGTTTCAGCGACACCATAAGTTACCATAAGTTACGTCCTAGGAGTATGAGCGACACCATGACCGCCGCCCCGTTTGAGGCCTGTTACGTCACGTGTCAAGAAGTGGGCCGCGGTACTCCCATGAGGGACCTGACACAGAAGCTAGTTGAAATGCGCCGCCTCAGATGGCCAACAGCTGGACGCAGTCATCATAGAGGCGTGTCCCGGTGTCAAACCTGTCATTTCCTGTCCCATCAGTTTCATTACTTATTCAACTGCCAATCCCTTGCCAAAGAGATACCGATGTACATATCTCTTACTCACACATGCCTGTGACGTGAAAATGCCCTAACCATGGAAGCGCTCTTCTGAGCTCAAAACCATGCAACATTATACAATTTGACAGAATTAATTTTGCAGCATTATGATGGCCAAATTCAGACAAGAACGTGGCAGAAAAGCTGGACCACAAAACAAAAAAAAAACTAAATCCTCTAAAAACAAAAGCATGCGGCTCCATGCCAGAGAAGAGCGCAGGCCTGAAGCCTAAGGGAAAAGCATGAAATGCACTAGCCTGCGATGCATCCCCTCCCCTGCTGCTCAACCACCTCCGCTGTATAGGAATGGCAGTATCCAGGGACGAATACTTTGTCTACAATGCAACTATGGGTAGTGCGGCAAGGTACACCTCTCGGGGCGTAGAATCTCAGCTCTAAACAACTTAGTCGACATGTTAAAAGTATTTTAGTCTCAAGGTGCTACCTCAAAATAACTACGCTGCCCAAGCCATGTCACTATATGTATTCAATCCCCATCAAAGGGGATACTCTGGATAACCATTACACTTAATTATTTTATGGTGCGGGAGGAGATTTCCAAAATAGCACGCCCCTCCCCCCCCTTTTGAAAATTGATCTGTTTCATAGTCTTTAGTGTTATCATCGAGTAGCTAGCTGACTCGAGATCTAGATCTTTCTATTCTTAATCGGGGATTCCAAGTAACTATATATCGGCTAAACGATCTCTTTCCTTTGCCTGAATTAGGGCTGTGAATAAATAATTGTATTGTATTGTTGTATTGTAAGTCGTTAACGTTTGGTAGGAACCCCCCATCTGATGTGGGCTCGATGAAGTAATAGCATATAGGACTTGAATAATATTCGCCATATCGCCATAGACAAGTCAGGAAAATGAACCCTGAATTCTAATATATTGATTACAATATCGTTCAGCCCGGCAGGTGCTTTGTCTTATAGAATGAGTCAAAATTCATGGCTAATCAATAATTGTGAAGAAATTTCTAGTTATCAACAGGCGGTGATTCTGTTAAGTATACGCTAGCTAGCATTTCATTTACTCACTAGATGGCTCAGACTTCAAGTACTTGAAAGATAACGCTAATTTGGGTCACGTAATTAAGGTTAACGCTATCGGAAAAGTTAACACAAGATGGCACTATTTACTGCAAATGACAACGTTGATGAAGTCGAAAGGTATATATGGAATGGAATATGTATATTGTTCTTAAAACATTTAGTCTACAGTAATGCCTAAAGACTCTTAGCGTTTAATAATATGATTTAATATGTCAGGATGTAAGCATAATATTCTGAATCTTTGTACTTGAAATTGAACTTTTATAAACACCTTTTCCATAAAGTTAGTGTTTCACTTGAATTCCTTGATGATAAGACAATTCCTTTAACAATCAATTACACTCGATTACCTCTCTTTAGCCAACCGAGGTTAATTTTTGTAGGCTTATCATGCTGGAAGTGTTGCAGGAATCCACTTGGTTGCCCTTTACACAACCCATGAGCCGATAATTAATCAAAGATAATTTAAAATAGCACTCTTATTACTAGGTAAACACTTCACAGTATTATGCACAAATCAATGCAGTGATTGATGAGAAAACAATGATAAAAGGCACTAAATCGCGAGAATACTTTCTTTTATTACGATAAATTGTTTACACTAGTACTATGACATATGTTGAGAGAGTTGATGAGGTAAATGAATTGAAATGTACCACCGAGAACTGATGATAAAGGGCCGATGACAGGGGGGGGGGGGGAGGGGAAGGGGGAACTTCACCCCCCCCCCCCACCTGTACATATTCCGGGATCCGCCCTTGGCCCGGATCCACCAGGTAGCGACCAAAGGAACAATTGCAAAGCGATGTCGACGAGGACCAGCCAGGTTCAGAAGAACTAGATATTCTGATCAATTCGGAAGCCCTGACCATGAAGCGCTATCTCAGAGGACGGGCGCCACTGAAATCATTAAATAGAAGGTGATTAGGACTAGACGGAGAAGGAAAGTCGATTCTGGCACAGACTGCTCGGTACCGGGAAAAGATGTAATTAGGATAAAAAGTTAGCACCCGATCAATAATTAGAAGGTTATTGAAAATGCAAGTATACCAGAAAAGGAATGATGAAACGGTTTATTAGATAATTAAAAGAAACATGTACACGCTTTACAGGGATGTTGCTGAAAAAAAAAAAGGGTTTCTTTCTTACCTCACTTGGATGGAGGGGGTGATGGGTGGCCACTCTTTTGGGTATGGGCTCCCAGCTGACTAGATAATGCCCGCAGCACGAGCGGAGAGAGGGAAGCCCGGGCCAGGGGAACAGACTGCCGACGATCATACACGGTAGTGGTGCTCATTGCGCGACAGTATGGATGAACGGTTACGCGATGTCTTTTCAAAGGAGGCCTAGTGTCAGCACAATCTTTAGTGATTGTCGCGGGAGGATTGACCTCCCGAGAGGGTCCCGGTGACTGTGGACTTTCGATGGTTTCCAGAGGAGGGGTCGACACATCCTCCATCATGCAGGGCTCTGTCCCTCCCTCCCGGTCTAACTGACAGAGTGGTAACGGCGCAGGAGCCTTGACTCGTGAAGATGGGGTCGACATGACTCAGATGTTTCTTCTCTAAGTTTTATGTGTGAATGGGCGCTAGGTCGAGTACATTCAAGTTGAAACGAACGCAATGTGCCTGCACCCTAGGCCTGTTGATGAGAAGATGCAACACATGCTCCGAAACTGAGGGTCACGTTGTCGGTTACGTGAAAAAATGTGCCCTGGTGAGTGGAGCAGGGTTGCGATCGATGTAACTCATGATCATAGAGATATACAGTGAGTTGGTAGCTAATCACCAACAGGATGAATAGCTCAAGGATAATTATTTTAATTTATTCTATACCAACTTCGTAGCGCCTATACGTTCGAATTCATCAGTGTCCTTTCCCGCTAGCAAATTTGGGCTAATGCATATGGTCAGCGTTATTTCCCTGCAAGAACATAATCCAAATTTTTTTCCCCCGCTTTAATCCCCTCTTCATGGGTTAATAGGATATTTTCCTGGGTTATTGTATACAATAAAACAAAAACAGACCTCGGGGATGACACAGCCAAAGCCGAAGCCCTGAAGGCATAGAGTCGAGTAAACTGACGTCACACAGAGGCCGCGCGTGGCGGGTGGTTCCATACTCCAGGGCCGGGTCTCATTAACAGGGCCGGCTACTGACCCCCCTGCCAGCCCTGTGGCCAGCTAGACCAGGGGGGACCCCCGACAACATACTGGAGGGGTGTCAACAGTCAAAATATTTCACTAATTTATCCTATTTTCATAATATTTTCTCAATTTCTTTAGTATGATGGTTTTCGATATGATATACCCAATGTGTAGGTGGCTCCGTTTCTAAGTGCAGTACCTTGGGTTTGAAAAGGTAACCACTGCAAAATGGAACCACCAAGCGGGGGCGGGGAACGTAAAAATTTTGGTTATTTATGTATATTTTCTGGTATTGACACACTCGTATTTTGGAGGGCGGTGATCTGTGGTCCCCAAAATTAGGGGGACCTAATTCAGGAGCGGTAATTTTGGCAGTGGGGACAACCTTCAAAGAGTCAGTGCCCCCCCCCCCCCCCCCAGGAGCGGGAGGGACGGGCCCCGTTGTGGGAGGATGACCCTAGCTAACCCAGGGGGGGCTGGGGGATGAGGGCTAATCAGTTAGACACTGACCACCGCCTACGACACACGAACTAGCTCCCGACTCATCAACATGTCTACAAACGCACCTTCAACCCCAAACCAAGGGGAAACTGAACCGCATAACGGCCTCTCTGCTCAAATCCCTAAGAGGAAGAGGAAGAGGAGCACAGTGGCAATCAACGCTGCCTCGATTGACTCAGTGAGGGAATCAACAACAGCTCAGTTCACATCACTGCACGACCGTTTCGACCGGCTAGAGGCCATGCTCGGGCAACTAGCCCCCACCAACGACCATTGCTGCCGGGGGGCTTCCCCGTCAACCAGCCGGCGCACTTCTTCGGGATGTGACACCTTTTCTGACCCCCTCCAGTCCGAAGAAGAGGAGGTGGAGGATGACCGGGACACCCAGTGGGCGCGCTTTCTCCTTATGAACCTTCAGGACATTGGTAATCACGACGTCAAGGAGAGGCTTAAGCGGCACTTTGACAACCTGACGGTTGAAGCGCTGCGGACTGGGCAGGCGCCGGCAGCTGTAATAGCTGAAGAGAAGGACGGCGAAATCCCCCAGGCGTGTGCACGTGGATATTTCCAAGGCATTGACGCCGATGGATATCTGATAACGGGGGAAATTGACTATGAGTCAGAGTGACCAACGGGATCTACTTAAGGTAATTGGGCTTAATTGCAAATTGAGCCCGCTCCCAGGCTACTGCCCTCATCGTCTATGCCGTACCTCACTCCCCATACTGCCCAGTCTCAGCATGGAAGCTCGCCTGCGACCAGGTCCCTACTCCACCAACAGCCCCGGCCTTCCTACTGCCGGGACCACGCCCCCTCACAGCTCCCCCACTAGTGGCAGTGATGGGGGAGGCCCTAACACGTGTGGGCAGCCCCCATGCTGCTCGTGTGACCATGCACTCCCTCCGCCGGGGGGCTGCGTGTGTCGCCGCACAGGCCGGGAGCACCCTGGAGGAGCTGTGCCATCACGGAACGTCGGGGGCGGGGCGCTCTGGCCTCTCAGCCTATGTACCACCTGAGCGCCTTACCTCTGTCCCAGCCCACCTCGCGGCGGCCCTTGGCCCCATAAATCGGGACAGAGACGGCACCACGGCCAGGACGGCCAATACCGCCTCATAGTGAACACTTAGACTTAGGACTCATATTTACTCGCATCTACTCACTTTTGCTCGCTCCTACTCGCATATAACCATGTCTCTTAAGTAATAAAATGCCAAAACTTGTATACCATGTGTTGCTCTCAATTACTCAAACTTGGTAGCTCTAATAGCTGAAGAAAACGACTTCGAAATCCCCCAGTCGTGTGCACGTGGATTTTTCCAAGGCATTGACGCCGATGGATTTCTGGTGACGGGGGAAATCACGGGGGGGAAATGGACTATGAGTGACCAACGTGTTCCTTGGAAAATTCTGTATAAGAAAAAGTAGACTTTAAATATGTAAGATAATACGCAGCGCTTCATATAAAATGCACAAATTTATGCATCCCAATTGCCACAGAGCCTTTTTTTTGCATGTATGTTATTGTTTCACAGTATTTTTAAAAGCTTTTTTGGTTAATCTGACTATAAATAGCATATTGCAATGGTGTATTGAAGATATATATAAAAACCTATGACAATCGTTTGGAGCAGGTATATTAATTTTCTAATCTCCATTTTCACTTGTTTAGTGACGTTTTATAGCCTAATCTCTGACGTTGGCAAAAAAAATTTGTCCAAAATGCAATTATTGAAAAACAGGATGTGGTTCCTCTATAGGCTATAGAAGAACCAGCTGTCAGACCCAATCATTTCCTTATCAAGTATTGATTTATAAACAGAGCTACCTAAATATTGGGGATAACATATAGATAACCCTCATACCCTGGAAATTATGAAAAAAAGGGTTGATAAGTGAAGTATGTCGATTGTTTACACCCCTCCAGTCTGATGTCGGCCCCCCCCCCCCCCCCCCCCCCCCCCCCCAGGCCCGGCCGGTCAGAAGGCCCGGCAGGGGGGGTCAGAGAACGGGCCTGTAATGAGAACCGCCCCCCAGTGTGGAACCACCCGCCACGCGCGGCGTCCTGTGTGACGTGAGCCTACTGGAGTCTTACACCACAGAAGTGCCGCGTTATCGGGGGCCGGACACGCGTCGGGTGATTCAAATTGGTCACTCCCGGCACCCGGTGCCCTGAGTGCCGACAATAGACCAGGGCAAAAAACCCAAGCCGATTATGTCCAAAATAAACCTATTTATGAAATTTTGATATGACCATGCATGTTATGACATGCTTCTTTCTATATGTTGTGAGTTTCATATGTAGGAAATGAATATATTTAGAGAAAAGCTAATGTTTACAACCGATTCCCTATGGTGCAAAGAGGGCCCACATGGCACCGTTTTGAACCATTGGGACCCTTGAATGACATTTTTAAATGACATTTTTACTACAGAAGGTGACTAAGAGACCCTTGAATAAGAAAAAGGATTAATATAGAATAATAGGTTTCTGCACAAAGCCACTAAAACTGGAGGGCGTACGTGTACACGAAATTATGGTGACGGAACAACATATACGAATTTGTTTTGGGTAAATAACTTTTTTTATTACAGAATATGAGTTAGATGCGCTCGATAAAATAAAAGGAATATGATATAATAATTGTTTGGTCGTTCGATATGATTTACAAGATTAGGAATTATTAACAGATTTGAATTGTTGCTTGAATAAAAAATAACGCCGAAAATTTGTAGCGAAAAAATTGCCCTCCCCGGGGACAAGTCTTTCTGCTAAGGCTCCAATCTCAAGAATGGTACTCTCTGCCTCGTCCTCCGTCAAATTGCACGTCTTATACGGCCGCCTGCAATTGGTGGTTGGGGACGTCAACGGATTGCCAAGGTTGCAACTGAAGGTAAAAATGACGAAGCGAAGGGGTAAAACAAGGAGAAGCATCCAGAGATTTAAAAAAAAAAACGAAGGGGGGGGGGAAAGGTGCCTACTTAATTGTAAGAATTGAGGAGCACATTCAGGGATTAGAATTTTTACATTAAGAAACGTTAATAAATTAATTAATCAATGTTTATTAATTTTTGCATTTATAACGAATGTTATACAGCCGTAAACAGATATATACATATGGGACATTTGGCTCAAAGTTTAACTGATTTAGGGTAAAGGCAGACTCACCTTGGACTGGTTTCCGGGTTGCATTCGGCTTTCTTTTCATATTGAGCTCCCGCTCCCGCGGGGGGCTGAACATGGGTGGCAATTGGACGATTATCATCCGAGATGACCATCGGTTCGATGACCATTGGTTCCTGATCAGAGAACTGAACTTTGGGACATGTGGGTGCCTGGCTGGGACTTGTTTCCTGGTTGCAGTCCACGGCTTTCTTTTCTTCCCCCTTTTGACCGTCATCGTCCAAGATGACCACTGGTTCGCGATCAACTACTTTGGGACTTGTGGTTGGCTGAATATAGATCGGATATATATAGAGTGCGTGAGTGTGTGACAACTGTAAATTAAATGAAACTGAAAAACGCTACAAAACCCACCCAACGCTACGGGATGCGGTGGGTAGGCGGTAACAAAAACAGGCTATTACAAATTATCTTTTAAATATCTTTAGCAAAAGAGAATGAACTATTGAAGTAAATGTAACTTACACGGAGCTTAAGCCTTAGGCTGCGCTTGCCCTTAGTCGGAGTAAGATTCCAAGAGTTCGAGGTCATCCTTGCTCGGCTGTTGATAGATGGATGAGCTACTCGCTTGGCTGAGTGCTATAGCTACCAAGCGCCATTTGCATAAGTGCAGAGATTACACACAAACCAACCTTTGTTCTACTAGATTTAGGGGAAACCAATCTTTCAGGTCGCACCACACATGCATATGGCCAGAGTCAGGAGAACTGCGGAAAGACGCGCCCATTAAATTGGTGCTTACATGGAGTGTAGACACATTAAGACGCCGCCAAAGTTGAGGGTCTTAAAAGTATTATGAGCTACACGGACTTTGGTGGAACAATATAGTTAACACACTCTGATCAACACTTCTTGACACCCCAGAAGGCGTAGGGAAACTTAGAAAGTAGGAGTAAAATAGTAGCAATAGTACAATAAACACTGCGTGTGCAATAAGTCAGATTGTAATACTATGATTTTTCAGGGATAATGGTGGAGTAAGACTTACCCTCCTTGACACGTTTTAGAGGAAGTGGTTTCAGACAAGCCCGAGCCTGTCGAATGTATGAGTTCAAATTCTTCCCGTGCTACATCTAAGGTATGAGGGGCATCAGGGTAGGAGGTACTAACAGGGGAGGTGGGTGCGTCACTTCAAAAAGACAGAGGTAGGGTGTTAATTGTTTTCATAGTTGGTGCTTTTAGGAAGGGCAGAATCATTGAGGGTAAGGCAAATAGATAAATAACTGTGCCACTGTTGCTCTTTTGTCCAACTTAAAATTTCCACTATTAGTAAAGATATATGTGACTGTTTGTTTCTATTGTCATTTAGAAGCAGCCAGAATGAGTTATGCTTTAGTCTTGACCTTTAGTCTGTATTCTCATGGCTCAAAACTGAACATCATTATTTTAATGTGGATATCAAGTAGGCAAATCGTGTCTTATTCAAAATTAAATGGCATCATTGAGTAAAGCCTGTATTTCGCATACCGATTTTGCTGCCCATTTCAAAGATCGGCAGTGGGAATAAAGGTCAAATATAGACATGTAATACATCGTTAGAAAGGTCTCACGATTCCTTTTCAAATAGTACATAGAATGTAAGCTGTGATGCTGTATTCCCAAAGAAAATAAACGAAATGCAAAATCGGCAGCATCAAAATCGGTGTGTGGAATACGGCCTTAAGGCCCCTACGAAATCGAGCCGGATAGTCTACAGGCTATTGAATATAGAGTACAAATGGGGTGATGGGTCACTCTCCAGAAATTTCCTCAATTGACAAAATCAGTGTTTTTTTTCTTCAGATGACTTTGGAACCTAAACTTGAGTTATATTTTTATATTTTTTAGCCTCAACATGCTGCCAAGACTTATACATTTGAGAAAATCAATAATAAAGTTAATAATTTTTTTCGGATTTTTAGAAATTTAGGCCTAAATTGAAGGAAATAGCCAAAAATTGAGAGGTAAGAGTTTTTTTCCAGCTTATTTTATTTAATAAACACTAGAATTTTAGCTTTTCAGCTATGATATTTGTTTGAGAGGTAATTTGAGTGGGGGCAAACTGTATAAAACAATATTTTCCCCAAATTTATTGATTTACTGATTTTTATTGAAGTTCTTAGTTTTTTTAAATTCACAAATGTACGTTCAGAACCAAGCTTTGAAGGACAAAAAAGTACATATAAAATAGGAACATAAAAATTTTGAGTTACTACTCTGAAAAATACCATAATAATGTATTATTCAGCCCTAAGTGAAAATCATAGGGAAAAAAGAAGTATACTAGAAATGAAAATTAAGTTTATTTTTATGGGCATGCCCAAAAAGTTAAATTGTACGTTCAGAACCAAGGTTTTATCATTTTAAAGTTTTTTTCATGCAAAATATAAATATATTTGCTCATGCTTGTTTAGAGACCTAAGAAAAACCCTACCAGAGGGTATTATGTCATCTTATACCAAATTATTCCTGTATAAATAGTGGAAAACTAAGGAAAAAGCTTGGTTCTGAACGTACAAAGCTTGGTTCTGAACGTACATATATGTACGTTCAGAACCAAGCTTTTTTTCCTTTCTATTCTCAGAGATGATATAAGCTGCTACTCTAAATGTTTTCCTTCTCAACCCATCCAGAAATGATATGCTTTTTCAGATGTTTCCATATAATATTCATTTTCAGTCTTTATATGGCACTTTCATTGGTTGAAACCTTGGTTCTGAACGTACAAAGCTTGGTTCTGAACGTACAAAGCTTGGTTCTGAACGTACAAAGCTTGGTTCTGAACGTACAAAGCTTGGTTCTGAACGTACATTTATTGATTCTGAATTTTTTTAAGGTGAAGATAAATACAAATGAGGTACTGGTTGGGCTCATGAATGCTTTACTAACTAAATATTGGAGTACTTAAGTAAAATCAATTGAATATCACATGAACTCATCTGGAGTGTGGCCAACATATGTACGTTCAGAACCAAGCTATGTACGTTCAGAACCAAGGTGTGTACGTTCAGAACCAAGCTATGTACGTTCAGAACCAAGCTATGTACGTTCAGAACCAAGCTATGTACGTTCAGAACCAAGCTTTTTGTCTATAAAGACATAGCCATATTTCTGACACAATAATTAAATTTTGTGACTTAGATATCTTATGCCACCTGTTAATGTTGATATCTCACCTCATTTAATGTCCCAATTTGCCCATATGATAAATAAGCTTGGTTCTGAACGTACATACCTTGGTTCTGAACGTACATACCTTGGTTCTGAACGTACACACCTTGGTTCTGAACGTACATTTATGGTTTTTCTAAATTATGTGCGGTATATCCATGCTCCAATATATAAATTCTTATTTTGCCTTCCAGGATTTGTTTCTTTGAGTCTTCTCATAAAAAGAAATGTATACTTTGTAATAAAACTTTACTTAAAGAAGCAAGATATGCATGCTCAAATCTAGATATGCATGTACGTTCAGAACCAAGATATGTACGTTCAGAACCAAGATATGTACGTTCAGAACCAAGATATGTATGTTCAGAACCAAGGTTTTTTAATACTTAATTCCATAACACTTAGAATATGCATTCAATCAGAAAACTTTACTTTAAATCATTTGCACATCATTTAAAAGAATCAAAATATGTGGCCATACTGCAAATATCTATACAGGTGATTATTTTAAAGCTATGTTAAGCCAAAATTTGACTCAAAACTTTGAAAAATGATAAGTTTTCAAAATGATTGAAAAATCAAAGTACAAATTGAAATAAAAGAATAATTATTTTTATTAAGATTATTATTTCATATGATTGGAAAACATATGAAAATGCATAAATAGGTTTAAAAAACAGGAATTATTCATACTTTTTGAATATCCTAGCACTTTTATGATAAGATTGACAACCTTGGTTCTGAACGTACATCATTTAAAAAAAAATTAAGTCCATAACTAAAAATGAAAAATATGAGAAATTGAAAAACGATGGGAATACCCTTTTTCTAGAATAATAATGCTGAGAAACTCTATAAAAGAAAAATAAAAAAATAAATCATATCAGCAGTATCTTATTTTTGACCTAAAATTTTAGGAAACTGCGCACTTTTCAGGAGAGTGACCCTGATGGATAACACAAATGTGATAATTGGAAGCGCAGGTGTCCTCTGTACATAAATCAGTAACATTAATGTTGATAGGGAGAATTTAAGGGTCTAGTGCAAAGAATGTTCCACGATTAACAGATTAAAGCGACGGAGGTTAAGTGTCCTAAGGCCATTTGAATTATTCTATTAGGATTGATCTTGAAAAACAGGAAAGCTTTATCACTCCCAAACCCCTCTACTTCACACCCCTTAAAGCTAATATACAAAAACCTGTATTTAACTAGGAGTTGCCTTAGATCAGCAGTACATCACAAGTCTGTCCATTTCAGCATTTCAGATACGAAATATCGCCGATATATTTGCCAACGTGTTGATAACTATTGGAAGGATTCTAGGTAGGATACTCATGATCTTTGGCTATTTTGGATGTCAAAGACTGCCAGTGTTTGTGAGTGTATTCCATATGCCTATCTTAGGCAAGATTGCTCAACTCCGCTGCCCTAAGGCAGACATACTTAAGAGCTACAAAAAAGAGCAAAATCACGGGTTCTACTACCGCATAGTGGAATACGGCCTTAACTTTGGTGTATTTGACCTTACTGCAACATTCAAGCAGACTCAGTGGCGTAGCCAGGGGGGTTCCTTGGTGTCTGGAACCCCCTTAGATTTCCCAAAATATATGTAAAATATAAGAAATCTGCCAAAATTGTAGTCGGAACCCCCTAGATTTACTTGGAACCCGCTTTGACTTCAAGGGTGGCTACGCCCTGCCAGGCGTTGAACCTGTGTATTATTCTGCCATCAGCACGGATCATTTGAGGGCACGGGGAAAACAATTTGTCACAACACCATCCATGGAATCAATGAATAAAGTATAGGGCCTCTGTGGCTAGCCATTCTTGTGCATGCGTCAATAGGTACCGCTAACATTACCCTGAACCTAGGCATTGATGAAACGGGTTGTATTCAGCTGTGTAAAATTGTCCTTGCGGTAGGAACAATTGAGGCTTTACATATGGATGGTAGATGTTGCTGATAGAAGTTACCAATATGTTGGTTAGTAGGTGATATTACCAAATTTACTTAACAGTGATAGTGAATGTCTCCGTTATTGTTAATTTTGTAATCTATCTTTTTTTCTATTTGATTAACCATACTCAATTTCATGAATTGATCTACCGATAATGGAATATGAAATATTGCCTTAATTATAACTAACACAAATTTAAAGCTAAACAGTTTGAAATATGTAAGCCCTAAACATGTGCATGATAAACTACTTCTTGTGAAATTATTAAGGAACGTTTTTTGAATTCAGGATTATAACTTGCTCATGTTTATGATATGACATTCATCAACGGATGGATTAAACTTGCAATTGGTAATCAGGGACTAAATAAATATTTCGTAAAGGATGGTTAAGTACATAAAAGAAAACACATTAGTGTAAAACTGCATAAAATGTTCTCATCCTGTAGTTTCAACCAAAAGATGAGTGATGCGGGTAATGACCCCCTGGACTGCAGGACGACGTAGAGGTCATACATAGAACACCCAGACCCGCTGGAAGCAGATTGAATGCTTTTGGCCACATCCATCATTTCAGGCACCAGAAAGGGACAACCACAACGTTTTTCAGGTGCTCAGGAACTATGTCCATGTTGGGGATGTATCTATAATCTATGATGTATCGGGCAATCATCATTCCGATGTATATTTTCATATGATATCACTTGTTTTACATATTATGTTCAATGTTACATTATAAAATTGATCCACTGGAAGATCTTAGTAAATCCCAGAAATTGTCACTTATGTATATCGTAGGAAGTGGTGAGATAAAAGAAAACCTCATGGTTAAAGGCCTAATCCCAACTTTCTATATATTGAAGGCTGGGGCCACTTACATCTATCAAAAGAGTTTGATAGATTAACGGTAATACAATCGCAATTATTGCTCTCTAATCGGTTTGTATTCAAATGCCTGTGTGTCTTGCTGTATGTCTGTATGTATGCATGTTTGTGTGTGTGTGTGTGTGTGTGTGTGTGTGTGTGTGTGTGTGTGTATACATGTGTGTATGTGTGTATGTATGTATGTGCGTATGTATGTATGTACGTACGTACGTATGTATGTATGTATGTATGTATGTATGTATGTATGTATGTATGTATGTATGTATGTATGCATGTATGTATGCATGTATTTATGCATGCGTGTATGCATGTGTAAGTTTGTTTGCCTCCCTCTGTTGTCTGTTGCCTTGTTAAGCCTACTCCCTCTACACCTCACAGGTGTGCAACATTTTTTTACCAATCCATATGTAAAGCCTTGTTCCTACACGACCAGGCTGAGCCCTGGACAACTACAACATGGCGTGACTGGACGCTCCTTACCCGGGGTACTGCCTGCTAAGTAGCTACTGACTGATGAAGGCTGCTCCCAGCTTAACAAAGACAACGTCCTGCTGCATAAACAGTATACTTATACCGGCGACAGAAAACTTTCTCGTTTTGAATCCCTTTTTGTCTTGGTAGGCTACACAAAGGCCAATTGAGAATGCAAAACGAAGAGTTAGTAACTTACTGTAATCTTGTTTGTGGATTTCCTCTTTTGTTGTATTGGATAAGGAATAGTGAAGAATAAAAAGATTGAGTCTTCTTTGATCAAATGGAAACTTTGTTTATGGATTTCCTCTTTTGTTTTATTTGATAAGGAATAGTGAAGAGCAAAAAAATTGAGTCTCCTTTGATAGAATCGTGATGATTGTTCGGGAACAAATTGAAATGTTCGTTTTCAACTAGGGTAAAAGCAAGATGATTGTATAAATTTATAAGAAAAGAGGGCCAGTCATTTTATCATTATTAATTATAATGCCCCAATAACAAATTAAAAAAGCATGGAAAGAATGAAATCGTTAACTGTTTAACAAAACTGTTTAGTAGAGCTACAACATGCACGGATACACCAGGTAATATATAGATCGGTTGGGAACGTCCTGGGGGTCAACATATCGACTGGTCAGTGTGGTCTGGAGGGAGTTGACCACTGCCCATTGTCCCCGAGCCAGGGTTTATCCCCACCCCGTGACCGGACACTGACCAACTGACCACTACCACTAATCTATACCGCCAGGGGTGCAAAGACAAACGCGGGAACGATTTCCTCCAGGGTCACTCCAGGGCAAACAACCACAACAAACCGACTTAAGGGTGAATTGCCGGGGATCTTTCCTGAGATGGGCAAACGTGATAAGAAGGGTATGTATGAGATAAGGAAACTAGTGCTTCCACGTTGCCTGTGCCAGTATATAAAGGGAAAGGGAGGAAATTGGACGTGGAGTTGCATGGGAGGAATGGCTCCCCTTGACCGGGGGTTCAGTTGGAAGACAATATTGGAGATCAATTGTGGGATAGAGACCTGTGGATAGATGGAGATCTCCTGCCTGATGACCTCTTTGTGTTATAGATCTAGGGGCTTTAGTGAAGCAATGCTATGAGAAATCTCCCAATGATGGCGTCGCAAGGGAGGTTATGTGATCTAGGGAATAGATGTCACTTATTTGGGAAGGGTGTTTATCTTTCTTCGTTTAAGCAAACATATCTCTTCAGGTGCGGAAAGGTAACAATATAAGAAAGTGTATTTGGTGTATTTTCACCATAACTAGGCCTACTGCTAACATAACTATTACATTTGTTGGCAGTTTAAGATCAACTAATCACCCAAATGCCCAAGGTGCTCATTCACGGGTTGTTAGTTGATAAAGTTAATGTTATGAAAATTCTAAGTGTATCGCCTGTTCAAGGTTCAAATGGAGTCCTTCTTTTATTTTTTGATTTTACCTTCTATTATAACTTGTGGACAACATAGGCTCAGGCTTACAGCAAAGATCTAGATCTATGTCTAATATACACTGATGTATTGTGCTTGCTTGCATGATACGTGACATTATATTATTTATATATAATGTATATATATATATATATATATATAATTGCATATGATCATATCCACGCCTATATGGAAACGCCCTATTCCATTGTCAATACATTTCAGCCTTGCAACATGTGCACATCACTTTCACGTCAATAGTCTAACAATCAGTATGTTTTTTGATATTACTGTATCTGCTTACTTGCTATAACTCTATACAAGCAATACAAAACATCCTGTCCTTATTCAATCACCACCTTTCTCTGTTTCTCAGAAAACCCACCATATCCACAACAAATGATTAACGTCCAAAGAAAGTTCCACCATTATTACTCGGATTATTGAAATCCGAAAATTAGACTGCGCAGATTATCGATATGGCTGCGGCGGATTTCCCGTGGAATTCTCCAATCCTGTTTTCTCATTATGACTCGGGTAATCCCGGACTTAATCAAGACCAAATGGAAACTTTTGGCCATCTGTTCATAACAGAAAGAAACGATCGTCTCGGAGAAAACACTAATGGGTTTTGGCTCTGACAACTGCAGCAAGACTAATGTTCCCGTGGGTAATATAACTTGCATGGTTTTATAGTTTGCGAAATAAAAGTTCAGATGCAGATGCACGTTTTGATTTGTAATGGGGTTTTCTTTTTCTAGTATATGACATGAAATTATTGTGATTTCCCAAGACTGAAAGATATGAACCTGTAAATGGATATATTTGGACATTTCCTCTGAAGCCAAAAGAATTAATCTTAATGCATGGTTTAGGTTATTAATTTAGATGCAATTACTGATATATCATCACAGAAATATCATGTGGGATAGAGACCTGTGTGTCAGAACCTTACCATATCAAAGATATATATATATATATCTCTTTGATATGGTAAGGTTATATATATATATATATATATGATATTTCTGTGATGATATATCAGTCATTGCATCTAAATTAATAAATTAATATATATATATATATATATATATAAACTTACCATATCAAAGAGAACCCATCTTTGATATACATAATATTATATCGATTCGATGGACGAACAATTGATGGTTGCCTCATATCAAAATATTGCTTTACCCATATTACAATTGATACTCAGATGCCTATTTTTCAAAATACTTTTATATCGGCGACCTTAAACGCAATAACATAGCTTCTAGGAAATGTTTAATGTGATATGACAGTCCTATAAGCTATCCTATTGTCAGAAATATGCCGCCTTTCTTCAATGTTCGTAATGCGGCAACTTTAGTATGCAAATGTAAAATCAATCCTGCTGTCTTCCTTAAACCCCTTTAAAACCCTACATATTGCCCATCATTCATGCAAATCACATCACACCCGAAGCCGTTTTACAGCGGAATGAAAGGCAACCTGTCTTACATCGGACACCCCACAAAGCTCATCTGTTACATTGCTAGTCACTTTCTCTCAATTGAATTTGATTAAATCTCTTAAACAGTATGCTCACATTTCGTATTGAGGCTTGCAGGAAACCTTAACGTATGTGTAGTACAGGCAGTGAAAGTGTTGTCGTTGGAACGCTTCCAACAGTGGCATTAAGCTACAGGAGGGATCGTTAATGCAACCTTCTGACTCAATACAAAGAGAACATTTCATCTAATTTAATTTCACCGACGGCATGCAAAACTACGAGATTACACTCTATTGTACTTTTGCCTTTCTGTCACTATCACTCAACTGAGCAAAGAGCAAAGAGCTCTTTCCTATGACCTCAATGTGTTTAAGTTAAAACCTATTTCATTGAAACCCCTCCACCTCCAAGCCATGCAGTAACATTTGTCTTCAGTCATCAACCTAAATTTCTCTATTGTATGGGACGTGTTGTCAAAGCTTACAGGTCTCTCATGGTTGAATAGATACAAACTACTATGCTTTCAATGGGGCCTGAAGCTAGAGTCAGCGATTCTTTTTGTATTTTGTTTCCAGCATTGGCAGGAATTCTCTAACTTCAGTACACACAATCTGTTTGATAGTTTGCAGTGTAGAGTCGGGTGTGTAAAAGCAAATACAAAGCATTGTCATTCACTGTGGACACTGAACTTCATCCACTTCTGACTGAGGTTGAAAAGCAGAGGGCCAGACTTAAATGGAATAGCCTATTATGTCCTTTACTATTCATTATCTCTGAGGGATCAGTCTATGAGTTTTTATTAATCAAAACCGCCGTAGTTGCAGTAGTTGGCTAAAGATTTAATCTATGGAGATGTAAAGTACTGCTACAGGTACATTGACGAATCATGCTTGACTTCACTGATGGTCAAATACTAATCAGCTAAAGGTTCCTACTTAAACATGGAACATGATTGTACATCTAGTTGAAGTCCCTTTAGAATTAAAGGTAAACTAAAGGATCACGAACATGGAAGGTATTCCCCTTCCATGGTATATATATATATATATATATATATATATATATATATATATTATATATATATATTTGCGCAAAGTATGTGACTGTAGGCTGTCTGTCTACAGATGTTTTAGGCATGTCTAGCTGCCTTGGAAAATGCACATTTACTACATTATTGCCTTATCTATATTTAATGCAAGGGAACTTTCTTGAATCAAAGTTGATAAACATGAAATGCTATAAACTTATATTAATTGGTGCATGATTTACTTGGAAATTTGAGTATCTATTTCAAAAGCTTTAGAAATGAAGAGAAAATAAATGACAAATTGATCAGCAACACGGTCGCTGGTCTTCTTCTGTGACATCATGTACATAACGTGTATAGGAAGTCTATCTACACCATCCTACAGCAAATCTATATATCTGCTTAATCATTACCATTACCCTACATAAATAACAATGTTTATTGACTGAATCATTACAAATAATCATTGTCACAGCTTAGGTGTTATTTATCTTAATTACAGTGAACATCAGGAAACCAAATCCAAGTTTCCCAGCCTAACTCCTATGAACTGACCTCTTTTTGTGTGCACCACATTTTCCTTGGGAGCAGATGCCACCACAGCCTCAATCCTTCACACGACCAGGTGTCAGTAATGCGATTTTACAATTATCTTTCCCATTACTTCAGATAAAAACACCCTAATTGATTTTGCCTTTCTGAGCTATACATCTGAACATCTCCCCATTAAAGGCTTAAATCAGCCGTGACATACCGACACCTCTGAGTGGAAAACAATAGATGATAAAGCGAAGACTCGATAGTGTTTGTATGGGAAATAAAGGAGTACACCTCTCTGTGAAGAACATGGTTATAACTCTGACTGCTTTAACCAATAGAGGCTTATCTCCAATGTCCTAATAATTGTCCTTGGTGAATGTCATTGGAAAACATAAGGTGAGTATGTGGTTTGACCATTCTTTCTTGAATGCAAACGCTATATATTACCAGCAATTTTTCTTAATTTGGCAGGAGCAGATCCAGGGGGAGAGTCCAGGGGTCCAACCCCCCTTTCCCCCCCCCCCTTATTTTTGTGTGTGTTTTTCCGGGTGCAAACATCCTGTATATGCCCCTACTTGGTGCTGGTGTCTTCGATAGGCAACGTGATGTGCAACAATTACAAGAAACGTGTGACAATTTCAAGCAACATTGAAGCATTCTTTCTATTGACCAGCACCTTGCTCAGTGTCTTAATAATTTGTTTTCCTAACCGTTGACATCCTACTCTTTTTACATTGATATTTACTTGCAGCACACAAAGCAGGCAGTTACAGGCATAATCGATTCTTTTTAACGAGACTTCAAGTGCATTTGAGCTTGTAAGGATTAGAATAGTGTTTCATCTTATCATTTATTGTAACTGAAAATGCCTATGGCTTAGGTGCTGCGGTTTCTGACAACGCTTGAAGGAGGTTACTATTTCTTAGATCACTGCCAGAAAATCACAGTCTGTAATGTCAACTGGGAAAGAGGCCTTTAAGTAAAAACTGTTCTGTCAGATTCCCCATGGGAAATCAAAAGACATCTCAGCAGAAGAGCCTGTTTAGATGTATTTAACCCAAGAATGTGAACTTTTTCCAGATGTCCCGAAAATTAAAGCTTTAGTCAAATGGAGTGATATGAGAAAAGACAGCAATCATTGACTTTACTTTGACTTTGCCGAAGGAAAAAAAGCAACGATTGAAAGTGAAATAGGACAAGATGATAGGGAAATGTATTGCTCTTAAAACACATGAGAAACAATTTTCAAATCACAGGTTTGCGTTTGCTATCAGAACTTTGTTTTGTTTGCTCGATAAATGTTGACTCCCAACAGATTGAAATCTGTCGTGTGAAAACCATATGCAATCATATCAGAAAAGAAAAACGCATTTGAAGCGAAACCTAACTCAAACGAAATCGTAATTGCTTGTATGCTACGCCACTGATCTGAGGTTCGTATTGATCCTTCAAAGTAGAAAACATCGCTAAACCATACTTTAAACATCAATAATATACTATAGGGATTACCAGACGGAAAAAAAAGATGGAGTTATTAAATCAAAAGGATCAAAATCCCTGGGGCAAATACTATTCTAGCTTGTTCATTGAAAAAGATCATTTACTGGAAAGAAAATGTTCAAAATCACAATAAGAATAACCGAAAAGAATGTATACATATTATAGAAGTACTTGACTGGCATAGGCAAATCAAGTTAGTTTTTAAATCTGCACCAGCTACCAGTGACGCGTCTGACAGATTCACACGGAAAAAAAGAACTGTAATACAACTTTTATTTATGCTTTCTCTTGCACCATCCTAGCCTGACTTCTCTACCGAAGGATATAATGCAATTCACATTGTGAGTTCTTCCTCAATATGTCTGGCAGTTTTATGTTGTTGACGGGTCTAAAACTACAATTCCTCTACCTTGCTTGCTGCAGTTTTGTTGATGTTCCTTCCAAAATCACTTGCTTGTTTGGCACAAGCTGCAAATGGACGTTGCTTTTGCATAGGTGTCATGTTTAGTATACTATACTGATCAGCAGGACCCCAAATAAAGAATGGACGGCGAAACGAAGCAAAGTAAAATATTCACCTTTTTCACGAGTCCGCGCAGTGGACCCTCCAATAAACGATTTGAACCCATGACTTACGGCCTGGATTCAATGGAATACACGATTCACAATATTGGCTAAGACATATAGCATTGGTAGGTTTGTTAAGACGCCATCCTACAAATGAAGGCTATTCAATGCAATGTTGTCAATTAGTATATTTTACTTGGCTAGCATCTGCTCAAGCTGCTAAGCCACAAAGTATTTGTTACTTATCATCTATCTCGGAAAAGATCAGCATGAGCATATTGGTAGGAATGGTCAGAACAAGTTAGATAATTGATATTTGCCCATTCTGAAATAGAGTTGAAATCCTGATCCATTTGTGACTCAGTGAACACATGCGTATTCATATTAAAACCAATGTTTGCTCTAAGTATAACCTTTTCTTTGATATTGTGACGTTCTCTGGTAAGTCGGGGTTGCCGATTCTTACAACAGAGGAACATGGGGGTTGTTCGGGTCTCGGGGCGGACGGGGAATCCGGGCCAAGAACCGAGATGTGTTTCTAGAGTCGTGCCTCGCGCACGAGGGGGGGGCTGAGCGAATCGGTCGGGAATCGGCGCTCGATGTCAAACGGAGGACTGCGGGGAAGGGAAATTATGGTAGGGGTACGGGCCGGCCGGGGTTCGTCTCGCTCTATCTCCCAGACCAGCATTCACCCCCACCGGGCGGTCCACCCCACGGTTCCGGTCCGCGGGGGCGACGGGCCGACGGTCGCCTATTGTTTGGTAGCGTGGGGCCGAGCCTGCCGCGCCCTCGTCCCCGCGGACTTCGTTCCCTCGTCCCGCCTGTCATGCCTTCGTGCCATGCTACATCTCGGTCTCCGGGACTGTTTCGGGCCTTCGTGCCTTACTTCGGTCCTTCGTTCCTCGTTCTTCGGGCCGTCGGGCCCCTACCCTAAGTTCCTACTATTTATCTCGAACTTCGACTGTTTTATCCTAACTTCTGGTTAATTACTCGAATCAGCTCATCTTTAGCGGTTGTTTCAGGAAAGAAGACACGTCTGGACACAAGGAGAACTGTCAAAGAACTCTGTTTATTCGGGCCTCACCGCCCCTTTATATACTATAGAGGTCAGCCCTGATTGGCTGCTTTCGGTCACGTGATCTACAACTGACGTCACTTCCGGTTTATATCTTTCGTTTCCGGTTTACATTTCACTTCCGGTTTATATCTTTCCTGGTTTCGTTCCTTTACATTTTCGTTCCTTACATATTCGTGCCTCTTTTTCGGGCTTTTTACACTTTCGTTCATTATTTACATATTCGTTCTTTTACATATATTTCATATATTTCGTTCTTTTACACTTACGTTCTTTACATATATACCTTTTTATAGTATTACCTTATTTTCTCTTATTCTGACCTCTACATATTTTGGATGAATAGCCGTTCATCACAATGTAAACCCAACCTATCTTGACACTTTTGTCAACTTTTAATTGGATTGGAGACCAACTCCTGATATCATGAAAGAGTTCACCTTCAAATGACAGATAACATCCTAGCTTCTTCTTATAGATCTAGAGAAACCGTGAACTCTGTAATCGCCAGTTGTCTCACAATCGTCAATTGCAAGTGGGTTCAGGCTTAAGGACGGGCAGTTGTGGTTAGGTGTAGTAGTCCCCTGACCAATTCAGCATTCAAAGCTTGAGCAGGCATGGACTACAGGGGATGGTAAGTGAGCAGCTCTAAGCAGAACTTGGCAAGACTTTGAGGGAAAGACTACACACAGAGGAGGAGATACTTGTAAATGGGGAAGTTTCAATTTCGTGTAGGGGTGATCAGAATAATGCCGTAGAAGAAAAATCATTTCATTTCAACCTACTTCTTATTTCGCACTCAACATACCATTTAGTATTCCTTCAGTTCAGTCGTTTTTCTAAGGCTAAAGACCTGTATTTCATATGTATATTCTAGTTTTACCTTAAGATTTCAATAAAAACATGACAATTATCACCAGCACAACAATATTCCCATGCAATCATAGTGTCCTAGCTATTATTCCATCGGCTAGTTAATCTGTTGGAAATCTCAGGTAGAACATCACAAACCGGAATATACATGAACTACTTCTGATATATAGAAGTGGAAAACTGTAGAATATCAAAACACTTGTATATTTGCCATAAAGCAGCCTGGTTGGGAAGCATTGCTTGTGCATGTACAGTGCGCCTGTGATAAACATATGACGACAAGTTCGTTTTGACCATGGGAGTTTTCTAGCTCATTTAACAAGTGTGATGTTTACATAATGTATAGAGCTACATGGTTCTTGATTGTTATCTGAATTAAACGGTCATACCCACAGCCTTGTTTATTCCCTAGACGAGAGAACCAGATCGCTCATAGTTCTATGATTGGAAGTGTTTATAGCATAATAACGTCATACAAAGGCACAATGTTCTAGATCATCATCATGGTACAACCCCGTGGGGGGTTCAAAGTAAGAATAGGCCCCCAGTAGCCCCTGCTGATCGTAGAAGGCGACGAGAGGGGGTACCCAGCACTGACCAAGTGGTTCTTTGGGTTCAATTCCCAGTTAGTGCTGTGGTTCACAAAAATGATTTCCAGGTTTTGATCCCCTGCTGTTTGCCCGCCCTGTCACCTTCATTTCATAGATACAATCACCAAAGACAAAGTTCATCTCAATCTTTTTTTCGCTGTGAATATGACCTTAGTTGTCGAAACGGTGTAAAGCATCCATTACTCACTCACTCACTCACTCATCATGGTACATGTCCGCTCTACTTCATCCACTGAGACACTCTACAAGCCAACACCAGTGGGGGTGGGGGTAGGTTTTATCCTGTCACATCACCACTCTGCTAGGTGTTACAATGTATGTAGGTGTTCATACGTTACCAATTTTCAAACGCCAAATGATCGATCAATTTTTGAGGTCCTCGCCCCACCAAAGATGGTCTCTATTTGTATGAAAAAAGCTCTTTAGTGGACGGGCCAATTAACAAATTTACAGGATAGGACATTCTCTATTCACTCACTGTTACAGAGGTGTTGATGTCACAGAATATCCTAATGGAATTAATGTGTTTTTACCACCCTTCTTCTTTGACACAAAATGTTGAACATTACTCAATATACGGTCGCAATCTAACCAGATAATGGAAGTGCTGGATAGAATGGAGGTAGGGTTTAGTGCACCATTTGAATTAGTTATTTCATGTTGCAGGAATAGCAATTTGTCAGTTAGTGTCCTAAAGGACAGACCAGGGTAAAAAACAGGAGATTACAAGACAATGCTTGTTCTTGTTTGCTCAAGAAGTCTAACTTTTCAAATGCCAAGACAGTGTTAGTTTGCAATGATTAGAGGTATGTGTGTGTTTGCACTAGGGCTAACAAGTCTGGGTTTCCAAGGGCACTCGCAAACAACAGAAGGGCACGCGACACCACTAAATCATTGTGGCCACAGGGCCACCCAGCAATCACCCTGCCAGACTCAAAAGCAGAGGAAAAAGGGTCCTGGGGGAAGGGGAGGGCCTCACCATGACAGCCTTAGCTCTAAATGACACAGGCAGCCTATGTCCCTAAGGCTGCAGCAAAATAAAGCATCCAGCCTGTGTGAAACCACAGCTTTTACCACTGGGCCTACAAAGCCATGAATCACTTCTAGTTTTTGAAATCTGTTAACCAGAGGGGGTGGGGAGAGCACAATGAGGATTCATGGGATCTGTAGGGGGTTGCTGTGAAGGACATGAAGTCTTATTTATTCGAAGAAAGCCTCAGGGAGGACTGCGGTCTGATTGTATATGCGGCTTAATGTCTGGTTTGCACGTTAGGATGGATACTGTTACAAAGAGGGTTTTGATAATATCATAATGGAATTCCCTTACAATGGATAGCTGAGTTACAGTATCTTAAGGACAATCGCGCCATTTTCCAGATATTCAAAACAGGAAAGTTCTTCAATGTTTCAAAAATTTTACATGAATGTTTACTAACGTCCTGGCAATGCATAATTAAAATGGGAAATTGTGTGTCATGAAAACTTTTAGAGATAAAACTACCCAAAGAAGAACAATTTTGTGGAAATATTGCAATTGCTGAAAATTGACTTGAACAGAAAAAATGTGTTTTTATCTGTATTTCTCTTAATGTATGTTGTATCAAAATACTATTTTCATATACATTATTGTGAGTCTCTCCTGCACAATATAAAATACTTATTTTGTATCAAATGTAAATATTTTAGTTAGTTTTTGAAGAAAACAAATATTTATCTATTTCAAGCTATTCTCAGTGTCACAATGGATTATCAACTCCCCTGGCTAAGTTTGCACGGTGACCCCCTATTTTTCTGAGTGGAAAGTAAGCATACATTCTCCTGTATATAATATAAACTCTAGAGCAATTTTCAATGTCAGATATTTTTGTATGGAACTTTATTTTTGAATTTTTGTATTTCTTAAGTATTTTATTTTGCATATTTTTGAGTTAAAAATGTATAATACACCATCACATTTTACAAAAGTTTTTCTTTCTTGCTTGAGTAAACCTGGTCACTTCCATTTAAAGCATTAGATTTGTTGTCATGTTAATTCTATCAAAATAATTAGCAAATAAAATCATATTTCACAATTTTATTTTTTGAGTAAATTTTTTAATAATCATCACATAAATAAACCCTTTTAGCTCTAAAATTTCCACGGTGACCCATGATTTCTTTTTGCATTTTTGGTACATGTATAAGTATAACTTTCACTGTGTGAAGTTTTAAATAAATCTCAATGCTAGTTCTATAATGGCGCAATTGTCCTTAATCACATGCAGGTTAATTTGGAATCATTGTGTAGACAATAACACAATGACCCAGAGACATTATACTAATAGTTGCTACATTTATATATCTGATAAATACATTTCCAACCCAGCTTACAGAATATAACATATATATAGAGACAAAAACTGATGGTTATTATCTGCTAGTTTTCCAGCATGTTAAACTAGAATAAATGTAAGAATTGATGAAAATGGGTTATACTCAAGCCTTGTGAGTTGTTTACACATTTCCACGCATTTGATCTTGGCTAGTCTGCAGGTGAACTATACGAAATAAGCTATCCATGGTAGGGAGAATTGGGTCAGCGTTTAAGATTATAGCCATCCCCAAGATATGAAGATAAAGTGTTAGAAATATTGTCAGAACTGTTATAAGTCCCCATACTCAAGCCATAGGATCTATAGTGAAGGTTATCAAAAGTATTTGTGGAAATGCCCCTTGAGCCACCACCATTGCTGTATGGTATATAGTGTGTGTCCTTCTTACAGGCATAGCAAATATTAAAGCAGTTTTCAAAGGATATAGTGAAGGATTTCTTGAATGTTATATTTGTTTCAGTAATAATGAATAAACCAATATCGTTTCTTATCATGCTAGATTATATTTTCCCTTTTACAATATGATTTACTTAGTGACTGCTTAGCCAATATCAATTCTTATCTCGGTAAATTATATTTTGTTCTTTTCATAACATGATTTATATACTGAATGCTAGCCTATTCAATGAAGCTATATTCCAGTGCTAGAGTTTCAACTAGGGCTGATGAGTTACAATGGTTTACTCTATGAAAGATATGAAGCCTGAACAGCTCCATTGCTACATGTTTGTCAAGGCTAACTCGAATCTTGTCCAATTCCCTTCAATTACATCTGTTCAGATAAAAGATGATTAAAAAACTAAATAGTCTCTCCTAACCAAGGCTGAAGTTCAGAAGTGGCTATATTTAACATCCATTTTATTTGATGCCATTTTGGGACACATTACTTGAGCTTCAGCCCTGAGCTTGCTGACAGTTCAGAAAAGTCGTGGCAAGACCGTGCCAGAGCTTATGAATTTAACCATCTTCCCTAACTGGATTACTGTTGAAAGGAAAGTAAGGGGCTGTCCAATGAAAACATAATGATTATACTTATTAATGGCGGTCTGATTTTTTTTTTTTTTTTTTTAAACATGCACACATCCCTGCAATGCGGACGTCAGGGTATGGGCAATAAGGGGTCAAGAATTTGGGGGGAAATATGTACTTGATTAATGGACAACCCCTTAGTTATACAGACTACAATCATCAACATATTACTAGTAGTATTCCCTTACATGAGATTTAAACACGAAATCTTCAGGAACATGTACAAAATAAGGAACAACCCCAAGTGGAAATCCTTATACCTTGTGGACGACCTATCCCCCAAAAAACAACAAGAACGCAGGGAGATGAGGGCCATCTACTCGTACGCTAAATCAAAACAAGTCAACTGTCAACTGCGTGGCAACAAACTGGTTATTGACAGAATCGGCTACCAACACTCTGACCTAAACTCCCTCCCCCATGGTCTAAGTATAGAAGCGGCCAAGATGGTCGAGGTGAAAGACGGGATAGCGTTCCAATCTCAACATGCTGTATTCTCTCATCTGTACAGATGTGATATCAAAAAAGATGGCATCACTTTCTCGTCTGCAGAACAGGCGATACAGTACTACCGATGCGTCAACAACAAACAAGATCAATTGGCGGACAAAATACTTCAAATAGATGACCCCTACCTTATCATGCGTCAAGTACGTGGCATGAAGGACTCTCAAGACTGGCTGGACATCCAAGAACAAATGGTTACTGACATTAACGAGCGGAAATACACACAGCACGAAGACTTGAAACATCGCCTGCTTAGCATAAAGGGCCACTTCTACGAAGCCACTCGCCATCCCATCTTCGGCTGTGGTTTTACGTTAGCGGAGAGTGACAAAATATGCGCTGAAAGTGTTTCTGCTGGTAAGACTGGTAACAAGTTAGGGATGATACTGGAGAATCTGCGTGATAGGTACAAATAAGACACAAATCAGAACATGCAAACAACCTTGGACAACATCAACTTGGAAATGAATGTGACCGCTTGCCTCAAAAAGACAATGTAACAGGAATGTGGGCAAAGAAACAATTCAGTGTTTCGAAACCATTCGCTATCAATAAGGTAACAGTCTGTATTTTCGTATGGAATGCAGATTTTTTTCCTTGCCCATTGGTCGATTTAATTATCTGACTCACACCAAATTCATGATATTTGTATTGACTCACATTGTATATTAAGCTAAGTTGTCTGTACTTTCGTATGGAATGCAGATAACCTGGTTTACTTCACCTACAACTCTTTAAACTTAAGGATCTATTCTATTCAGATCGGTATTTGACTTCAAGTCGGAAATGAATGTGACCGCTTGCCTCAAAAAGACGATGTAACAGGAATGTGAGCAAAGAAAACAATTCAGTGTTTCGAAACCATTCGCTATCAATAAGGTAATAGTCTGTATTTTTGTATGGAATGCAGCTTTTTTCCTTGCCCATTGATCAATTTAATTATCTGACTCACACCAAATTCATGATATTTGTATTGACTCACATTGTATATTAAGCTAAGTTGTCTGTACTTTCGTATGGAATGCAGATAACCTGGTTTACTTCACCTACAACTCTTTAAACTTAAGGATCTATTCTATTCAGATCGGTATTTGACTGAGGTAATACTTTTCAGTACTTCTGTATGAAAACAGAATAACAGTAGAGTGTGTCCTTGACATATACTCTGTCCAACTCAATGGATTAAAGATCTGGGAGAGTTCTCCTATCCCCGCTAGCCATTAAAATAGTTCTGGTTATGAGCATGACCATATTATTAATCTCACTAAAAAGGAGATTACTATTACTGCTGATTTGCCTAAATGGCCTGTCATCAGCAAACACATCATTACACAGTTGCAAAACATTTGAATGGGACATACAATTAATATGTATCGAAAATGGTAGAGAGACGAAAGGTACTCTGGACTATGGTTGACAACAGTTTCTTTAGTTCAAGAGGTTTACACTTTGTGCACCTTAACATTCGAAGCTTGTGGAGTAAATTTGTAGAAGTTCAAAATTTGTTAAGAATTAACAATATATCAGTACTTGGCCTCTCGGAAACATAGTTAACTGATGGTCACATAAATGATATAATTGATGTTGCTAGCTACAATTTAGTACGACTTGATAGAACCTGGAAAGTGAATGGAACACTGACTCCAAAAAAGGGAGGGGGTGTCTGCTGCTATATAAAAGAGGGTTTAATATATTCAGCAACTGAGTTAAATTATTTAAACAAATCTACAACAGACATTGAAATTTTGTGGATTACCCTGAATTTACCAAAACAAAAAAAGATTTGTCTGGCTCAGACATACCGTCCACCTCAAGGGAAAGTCCAATCGTTCTGTGATTTGTTACAGGAACAAGTTCAAAGTCTCCTAACAAGGTACAGTAACATACCAGACATCTTTTTACTGGGTGATTTTAATATTAACTACAGAGATAAGCAGAACAACAATACCGTAATACTTAAATGGTTTGAGCAGCAAACAGGCCTCAAGCAGTACATCCATGATTTCACTAGATTTAGTTCTAGCAACTCATGTATAGATCTAATCTTTTCAAACTCCAACATTATTAGTAAAACAAGTGTATTGGACATGAATTTAAGTGACCATCAGATGATTGCCATTTCAAGAAAACACTGTAGTAAAATTAAGAGTAAAAATGTCTTTACTGGAAGGTGCTACAAAAATTATTCGGAGGTCGTTTTTTGTGACTTGTTAAGAAATTGTGATTGGACTGTTCTCTATAACTGTTTTGATGTGGACACTGCATGGGAATATATGTACAATGAAATTCTCAAATGTATAAACAACCTCTGTCCATACAAGACATTTAACATCAAACATATGAGGGACCCCTGGATTAGCGATGAACTCTTAGAAATCATCAAGGAGAAAGACATGATATTGAGAAGGGCAAAGCACACCAATAGAAAGCAAGACTGGGATATAGCAAAAAGAATGAGAAATGAAACAAATATCACACTAAGGAATGCCAAAGCCACATTTATCAAAGACAATTTAGACCGGCACAAATCAGACTCAAAAAAATTTTGGAAATCACTTTCTGACATTTTACCCAATAAAAAAGGTAAGAAAAATAATATAATTTCCTTAAAAGACAATAATGGAGAGTACTTTCACAGTGATTCAATGGCTGCTGACTTTATGAACAACTTTTTTCTAACTGTTGGTCCCAACCTGGCGGAACAATGGAATAATTTCCCGTGGTCTTATAAAGGTGTGCATACCCCTAGAGTTATGGAAAGCTATCTAGCAACAGAGGAAGAAGTACTTAATCTGGTTAAAGACATAGATATATCTAAATCATCTGGAATAGAAAATATCAACTCTAAGATTCTGAAACATGCATTTTCATGTCTTATCACCCAATTTACATTTATAGTAAACTTATCATTTAGAAATAATACTTTCCCAACTCTATGGAAAAATACTACCTTAACACCACTTCCTAAAGAGGGTGATTTATCACAATGCACTAATTTTCGACCAATATCACTTCTTCCTCTGCCTGGAAAACTTATTGAGAAAATTGTTCATAACAGGATATCTATTTTTCTGGAAAACAATGATCTACTAAATCCAAACCAGGGGGGTTTCAGGAAAAATCATTCCACAACCTCTTCAGTAGCAAATTTCACTGAATTCTTATTTGATGCAATTGTGATGAACGGCTATTCATCCAAAATATGTAGAGGTCAAAATAAGAGAAAATAAGGTAATATTATAAAAAGGTATATATGTAAAGAACGTAAGTGTAAAGGAACGAAATATATGTAAAAGAACGAATATGTAATAATGAACGAAAGTGTAAAAAGCCCGAAAAAAAGAGGCACGAATATGTAAGGAACGAATATGTAAGGAACGAAAATGTAAAGGAACGAAACCCGGAAAGATATAAACCGGAAGTGAAATGTAAACCGGAAACGAAAGATATAAACCGGAAGTGACGTCAGTTATAGATCACGTGACCGAAAGCAGCCAATCAGGGCTGACCTCTAGAGTATATAAAGGGGCGGTGAGGCCCGAATAAACAGAGTTCTTTAACAGTTCTCCTTGTGTCCAGACGTGTCTTCTTTCCTGAAACAACCGCTAAAGATGAGCTGATTCGAGTAATTAACCAGAAGTTAGGATAAAACAGTCGAAGTTCGAGATAAATAGTAGGAACTTAGGGTAGGGGCCCGACGGCCCGAAGAACGAGGAACGAAGGACCGAAGTAAGGCACGAAGGCCCGAAACAGTCCCGGAGACCGAGGCGTAGCATGGCACGAAGGCATGACAGGCGGGACGAAGGAACGAAGTCCGCGGGGACGAGGGCGCGACAGGCTCGGCCCCACGCTACCAAACAATAGGCGACCGTTGGCCCGTCGCCCCCGCGGACCGGAACCGTGGGGTGGACCGCCCGGTGGGGGTGAATGCTGGTCTGGGAGATAGAGCGAGACGAACCCCGGCCGACCCGTACCCCTACCATAATTTCCCTTCCCCGCAGTCCTCCGTTTGACATCGAGCGCCGATTCCCGACCGATTCGCTCAGCCCCCCCCCTCGTGCGCGAGGCACGACTCTAGAAACACATCTCGGTTCTTGGCCCGGATTCCCCATCCGCCCCGAGACCCGAACAACCCCCACGTTCCTCTGTTGTAAGAATCGGTAACCCCGACTTACCAGAGAACGTCACACTGGTGGCAGCGGTGGTGCTGAAATAAGCACATACGGACTTGTGGATCTTGGGTGTTTCGTCGGTATTGGATACTCATGGCGACCGCGGCAGTCTTCGAGCAGATGGATTCAGACATCGCCTTCAAGGAAGGTGGGGAGGAGAAAGGAGGTGCGAAACCCGAGACCAAAGGGGAGGACACGACCATCATGGGTAGGCAGTTTAATTTCATGGGAACGTCCACCCCGACGGATGAGCAGAATGCGCGGGCTCAACAACAACAGACCGGCCAGGTAGGAGCAAGTTTGAAGAAGTTTAGTCTACGACCGGAGAAGTATGACGGTAAACCGGACTTCGAGGGATGGATCAACCAGTTCGAGGAGTACGCAGCCTTGGGACATTGGACGACCGAGGAAAAAGCGGCGATGCTCTTTCTCTCGCTGACGGGAACGGCACGAATGTACTTTGTCGGACTCCCGGACAGGGAACGACTCCGTTACTCGGCGAGGGTAGATGCGTTGCGACGGAGGTTCGGTCAGGAGAAGGACACGTGCAATGCTCTGCAAGAGTTGGCAGGATTGAAACGTGTAAAGAACCAGACAGCGAAGGAGTTGGCTGATAATGCCCGACGATTGGCATCGAGAGCCTACTTCTCCAACGACTACGCCAGCCAGGAAAAAGCAGCATTACATGCGTTCCAGGCTGCAGTTGGGGAAGACCTTCAGCTGAAGTGTGCAGAGAAAGGATGCAAGACACTAGAGGAGGCGGTGGAGGTGGTAGAAATACAGGAACGATACTCACGCCGCCTCCTGCGGGCAGTGAAGCCCGAGGAGGACGCCAATACACAGATCATGGCCTTAAACGGTAAGTTGGAGGAGATGATGAAGGAATTGGCAGAAGAACGGGAAGCTAGGAGACAAGCAACGGCCCGGAGGGAGGCGTTTAAGAAGCGAAAGGAAGATTTGGAATGTCATCAATGTCACCAGAAGGGCCATTTCGCGAGAGAGTGTTCTCAGCGTCAGGGAAACGGACAGTCGCCGTCGCAGTAAGCGCGGGGCCCCCTTCGGGCGCGGCGAGAGAAGTAGTAGGCATCGGAGAATGTGGACTTTATGTGGCCGGAACGTTGGGAAAGAGTGTCGTCCGTTTTTTGGTTGATACCGGATCTATGATCAGTCTGCTGTCGGAACGTCTTTGGAGAGAGTGGGGACGAAAATGGGAAGACCTGGATGGATATGAAGGACGTCTCTGCTCGGTGGATGGTAGCCCGTTGCGGTGCTATGGATGCATGAACTTGCCAGTAAGGTTGGGAACGCGCGTGTTGCAGTGGACATTCATGGTGGCAGACATCGGTAGAGATGAAGGGATCCTGGGAAACGACTTCGCGGTGAAATACCGGCTAACAGTTAAGCCCCACGCGAGTGCTGTCTTCCTGCCCGCCGAAGGGGAGGGAGAGGGGGAACGAATCCCGGGAGTAGAACGAAGAACGGATGGGATTCGGGCAGTCACCGTCGGAGGACAGGTCGTGAGAATCGAGGGAACGACGGAAATACCCCCGCTCCAGGTGACCCGAGTAGCAGTAGTGACAAGAGTGGACATAGGACAGAGTGGACAGCTGGCTGTCATCACCGGCGCTGGATTACCCATGGGACTGGAAGTGATCCCAGGAACGGTGACGTTGGGAGAAGAAAATAAAGTTTGGGTGGCCAACCGAGGGACCGAGAGCGCGAAATTGGAAACCGGCGGGGTACTCGGAGAAGCCACCTTCGTACAGGAGGTACGAGGTATAGGAAGTGATGTAAAAGAACCCCCTGGAATGCTCGTCGAAATGATAGAGGAGGCTAAGAAAGGCCTAACCACGGAGGAAGGCGGGGAGTTGGAGAAAGCCATCATGACCCGGGAACAAATGTTTGCAACCTCGAAACATGAGTTAGGACGGACAGATTTAGTACAACATCGAATTAAAACGGGGGATCAGATGCCGATCAAACAGAGGGTCAGACGGTATCCAGCCACCAGGAGAGAAGAGGAACGAGCACTGGTGGAGGATATGTTAAATCTAGGAATCATCCAGGAGAGTGGAAGTGCGTGGAGCAGCCCGACCGTCCTAGTGAAAAAGAAGGACGGAGGAACGAGGTTCTGTATCGACTACCGAAAACTGAACCAGGCTACAAAAGTGGACGCCTATCCGCTTCCACGGATAGAGGACAGCCTCAACACCTTGGGCGGGAGCCTATTCTTCTGCAGTCTGGATCTCGCAAGCGGATATTGGCAGGTGGAGATGGCACCGGAGGACCAAGAAAAGACGGCCTTCGTGACTCAAGGAGGATTGTATGAGTTCAAAGTGATGCCATTCGGGCTAGTGAACGCCCCGGCCAACTTCGAGAGGCTGATGGAAAGAATCCTCAGAGGAATCGTGTGGGAGGAGTGTCTGGTATACCTGGATGACATATTGGTCTTCGGGCCAACGTTTGAAGTGACTCTGGAAAGATTGGTACGGGTTCTGGACCGATTGAACGCCGCAGGACTGAAGTTGAAGGCGCGAAAATGCAGGCTGTTCCAGAAGAAGATTCCGTTCTTCGGACACGTTGTCTCATTCAATGGGATCGAACCCGACCCCGAAAAGTGTCGGCAAGTAACCGAGTGGCCGGTCCCTCGGGATCTCCATGAGGTACGAGCCTTCGTGGGATTATGTTCGTATTATAGAAGGCATATAAACGGCTTCACGGAATTGGCTGCCCCCTTGTATGAATTGGCGACGAAGGAGGAGCCGTTCGTGTGGAGCGCGAGACGACAAGAGGCGTTTGATGCAATGAAGAGGGCATTAACAGAGGCCCCGGTGTTGGGATTCCCAGAGGAAGACGGACAATGGTGGCTTGACACGGACGCCAGTGACGTGGGGACGGGAGCCGTGCTATCACAGGAGCAGAGAGGGGAGGAACGGGTAATAGCTTACACAAGCAAAACCCTGGAGTCAAACGAACGAAAGTATTGCACCACGCGGAAAGAACTGTTGGCGGTGGTGCGAGCTTTGAAACATTTTCGGTGCTACATCTATGGTCAACGCGTAATAGTCCGGACGGATAATAGCGCGGTTAGTTGGCTGCAGAGAAGTAAGGAACCGATGGGGCAGGCTGCCCGGTGGATTGAGATTATCGACTCGCATGACGTGTCGTTCCAACACCGACCGGGCAGGAAGCATGGGAACGCTGACGCGTTGTCCCGGTATCCGTGCAAACAGTGTGGAGAAGAGCACGAAAATACCGAGAAAGTGAGAGTAGTGACGCGGGCCCGGGGGTATGAGCCCGGATGGTCCCCGCAGGAGATGAGAGCAGCGCAGAGGAGGGATCGAGATATAGGGCCGATTGTCGCACGGATGGAAGAAGATGCGAACCGGCCAGGTTGGGAGGTCATATCTCCGGAATCCCGGGAAACAAAGATCCTATGGAGGCAATGGGAACGATTAAGCCTCGAGGATAGCGTGCTGCATCGGAAGTACTGGGAACTAGAAGGACATGGAGGCGCGGCAGGAGCGCACTTGGGAGTCGCCAGAACGACGGCCCTGTTGGAGCAAGGGTTTTACTGGCCGGGACTCCGGGAAGACGTGCGAAAGGAATGTCGAGAATGTGATTGCGCGTTGCTGAAAAAGGGACGAGGGAGACGGGAGCCGCTACACCAATATATAGTGGGTAGCCGTCGTGTGGGACAGACACCCTCGTTTACACAGACCAATATATAGTGGGGGAGCCAATGGAACGGCTGGCCATGGATGTTTCGGGCCCGTACCCAGTCACTAAACGAGGAAACAAGTACTGCCTGATGGTGGGATGCTATTTCACCAAGTGGTTGGAGTGTTTCCCGATCCCGGATCAAAAGGCAACGACAGTGGCGGACAAACTGGTTGAAGAAGTAGTGGCACGGTACGGCGCGTTTCGAGAACTACACTCGGATCAGGGCACGAATTTCGAATCTGAGGTGGTGGCTCAGGTCTGTGCACTATTCGGAATACACAAGACGAGAACGACGCCGTACCACCCCAGGAGTGACGGATACATAGAACGAAGTTTCCGCACTCTGGGGTGCTGTTTGAAAGCTAGCTGCCGAGCAACAGGTCGGGAATGGGATGAGATGGTCCCGCTCGTGATGATGAGTTATAGAGCAACGCCGCAAGCCAGCACGGGAGTGACACCGAACATGATGATGCTGGGCCGACAGACCATGATGCCACGACAAGCGATTTATGGGAGACCTCTAGGACCGGAGGAGGAACCCCGACGGGTAGGCGACTACGTGGAAAGCCTGGAGAAAGGGCAAGTCGCGGCCTATCGGGAGGCCCGGGCGGGGCTGAAACGAGCCGCCATTCATCAGAAACACGAGTACGATGGAAAGGTGACTCGGCGGGAATACCACGCCGGAGAACTGGTCTGGGTGCACGATACGGTGGTGGATAGGGACAAGGGAACGAAGTTGCGATTTCCATGGATAGGCCCTGCACTGATCGTCAAGGTGCTTGACCGAGGACGGGTGGTAGTACGGAAGAAACGAGGAAAACCGGGGGGGGTGGTCCATGTGGACCGCCTGGAACCCTACCGAGGACACGCTGCGCCAGCCTGGATGGTAGCTGACCAGCAAGGATACGAGGCTGCACAGTAAATGCTTGGGGTGGGGCGCGCTAGGGCACGTACGGAAACGGGGCACCCCTTTTTGTGATGAAGTCGTTCTCGCGTCTCGATTCCGCAGGTGGAAGAGGACCAAGGGAACGACCAAATCGGCGCTACACAGAAAGGCTTTGGCCAAAAAGGACTGATCAACCTGGGGCCATTGAGTCGGGGCGGTGCGTTGACCACTACGGTAGGAGTGCAGGTCGTTAGGCTGTAGAGATTTGCTACCTAGCTGAAGATTGGTTCTCTTGCGGATGTAATATAGGTGGGAAATGCGGGGTTGGAACGAAAAACGGCGTTCGGGAGCCACGACGGCCCGAATGTCTAAAGTAGTCCCACGGAGCCGCTTTCCGGTCAGTTCGGAGGAACCACAGCGTGGAAAAGATGGTTGGATTACAACGGAAGACAGACCCGGTGGCAAGCTGGTGAAGACTTTTGAAGTGATGCCGACTTGGTAATACCGCTTTACAAGCGTCCAGGAGACCGGAGGAGAGTAGATGCGGCACTCTCGGGAACGCCGGAGGAACGAACGGACGGTTGTAAAAGGCGAGGCCTGAAACGAGGGCGGGCTTTAAAGTAGGTCGTAAAAGGAGTAAAAGATGACAAAGAGAACGGGGCGGCGGCGAGAGGATGATAACGTCGAGCCCCTGTGTTCTCAGGGAAGTGTACGGAAACACTGCGAGGGCCAAGATGAAAAGGCAAGAGGAGGCGACGGAGGATGAAAGGACCGAGGACGTCCGGTGGGGCAATAAAAGGCCTAGGAAAAAAAACGCGTAGACGGGCGAAGGGCCGCGAGGTAAACAACAGGCGAGGCGGTGACCAGCGGCGGGCCCCGGGGACCGGAAATAGTAGGGGGCGCCACCGTTGAAGTGGATGGTGAGCTTGACGCTAGGGGTCGCTAGTGCAGGCCACGCCCACTTCCGCCTGCGGCGGCTATAAAAGGCAGAGCGCTCGCCGGAGCAGGTCATTCTGGTCAGCCGATCAGGATTCATCAAATCGCAGACGAGCAGACCAAGCTGGGAGAAGAAAAAAAAGAAAGGCAGAGAAGTGGGACGAGCAGCATCACCACGAGGCAAAAACGGAAAAGGCTGACGGGACGAGCTTCAGGTTTGGAACGAGCCCCGAAAGCCCGAAAAACGACACGATGAGCGGACAGTGTTGGGAAGGACATTGTGGCGGAAAGGAATTTAAGCACCTGGTCAAGCATATTCGAGGCCAGCACGATGGAGTACGGAAGCAGTATTACATGTGCCCGGTGTGTTCGAATCGAGCCTATTCGACGCACCAGGACTGGAGAAAGCACATGTCGGAATCGCACGAAGGAAACCTGCTGAGGGGGATGCCGAAACAGGACCCCCTTCTGAGGCCGGAGTATGCTGCGGCGTTCGCCTTGGATCCAAAAGGACGGCCGCCGTACACCAGTTTCGCTCCTGGGGATGAAACGGCGGCCCGGGTGGCCGATTTGGAACGGGACTACGCTGTGCGCCATCCGGAGGGATTCCATCCCCCTCAGAAGGCGGTGGATAAGGAGGCACCGGAGAGGCCGCGACGGAGGATCCGCATCCCTTACTACCCGAGGGCGTCGAGAGGGTCCGATGACAGCGACGCCGAGCAGCCGGAGCAGGAAGCAACCGAGGAAGGACCAGAGGCCGACGAGGCCGGCGAGGGAGCCCAAGCAGCCAAAGCAGCAGGGAAGGGACCCCTGGCCGAGGTAGCGGAACGATCGACGCCCACGCGCCGTTCCCCTCGGAGGGCCGCGAAAGGAGTGCGGAAGGAAGCCACCGAGTCGCCACGGAGCGCGAGCCGAGCCGTGGTCAACCCGAAATCACTCCTGACAGCAGACCAAGTAACAGGGTTGGTACAGAGCCGAATTAAGAAGTTAAATGCCCAGGGAGAACCACGAGAACCGAGAGGACGAGGACTCCCGGGCAGAGGAAGAGGAGGGAGATCCACACCCGCCCCGAAGCCAGGTTGCTCAGGGATACCACCGGGGGCTGAGGTGGTGGAATTAGTGAGCTCGTCCGACGACCAACGTCCGAAAGTAAAGGAGGAAGAGGAGCCGCTCGCTTTCAAGAGGCCCCCGACGCAGGGATGCCCGGCGGAGGAGCCGTCGCGAAAGAAGAAGTGGAAAAAGGTCAAGAAAGTCCCGAGAGAATTGGAGGAGGGAACGAGTTCGGACCAGTCGGAGTCAGGCCGGAGCATGTCGGTCCGAAGCGATCGGTCCCTGATTATCGCCGAGTCCAGTAGCGCGGGAGAGCTGGGACCATCACAGCCTGAGACCTCGACAGGAATCAAACGGACCACGGGACTAGAACCACCTTGTAGCGACGCACAATTTACTATGATGACAGTTCACAAGAAATCGGTTATTTACGAATCACGACACCCGAGGTACCCCGGATATTTAAAAGGAACAATGAACCGGGAGGGAGCGTTCAGGGGTTACCGCGAGGCAAGATCCGACCGGGAGCTGGAGGACAGCATTCGGGAAGCGCAGGGAGGCCGACTGGTGGAAAGAGAAGCACTGTACCTGGGGAGGTTCCTCCACGAGATGGCGGAAAGGCAAGGACTCAAACCGTCGGGGCGGGTGGAAAAAGTAAAGTATGTTCGGCACGCGGCCAGGACCGAGGACACGGCGTCAAAGGCTTCAACACAGCCGTTGTTCTCTACCCCTACCCCGACGAGAGCGGATTCACCCCTAGAGGAAATGGTATGTAAGCAGCCGGTGGTACCGCCCCCTGGACTGAAACGGATGAGAGACATTTTGGTAGCGCCGGATACGCCGGAGACACGGGCAGCGGTGGACAACTTGACTCGAGCCAGTCTGGGGAGCTCGTTCTTCGGGTCGCAAGGATCGGAGGAGACCCCGGGACCACCGTCGCCCGAACGGATGGGATCGCCGCCAGGACCGGATACCCCACTCAAGGACGAGGATAAAGACGGGCGAGCGCTGCAACCGCGGGTTGTGATACACAGACTACAAATACCGGCTGCTCAATCCATGGACGCAGAAGTGGAGGACTCAGAGGACATGGAGTTGGGGCAGGCCGAGACCAGAGGATACGAGCCGGATAAGCAAGAATTGGACGAGTCGGGAGCGGATTCAGTGTTCGGGTCCATAGGAACGGAGGCACCGACGGCAGGACCATCTAGAGAAACGCCGCGACTCAAGTTATTACGGACGCAGGCCATTCACCAGGTCTTACAGGGACACTTTCCGGTGACGGCGCGGGCAGTACGAGACTGGGACGCGGAGGAGGCCATTCAGGTGCAACTGGCGTGGCCCCCGAAGGAGGTGCGAGGGATGACGGCTAAGACAAGAGCAATGGCTTCAGCATCTATGGCGTTCCTGATGGCACTGGAAACGGGCCGCAAGCCAGAGACATTTGAGGAAGCGATGGCGCAGTTCCCGACGGCAGCGCTGGGGCCATTGACCAGAGAGTTCCCGGGAGTTGACCGGCTAGTTAACGAACACAACCGGACCGTCCAATTGGCTCAGACCCTGGTGATGTACAAAAACGAAGATCAGTTGGACGACTTGTTGAAGAGGCGGAAAAACAGAGCGGACTGGTGGATCAGCTTCTCGAGCTCCCCGCCAGGGAAGAGAAACTGTTGCTACCGATCCGACGCCAGGAAGAAGGATGAAAGGCCTCGAAGAAGGAGAGAACGGTGGATGCTGCTTAGGGTCCTGCACGGAAGAAAAAGCGCGACGGAACCAGAGGCGGAGAATGGCGCGTCGCGAGTCGGGTGGGGAGGGATTAAGGGGCGTTGGCTCCTCACCCATAGTGTCAAACCCCCAGGGAGAGAACCGGGCCGAGGCGGAGGTACCTGAGCCGCACAGGAGGCCGAAGCCTGGATAAAAAAACTCTCCTGGAGACCGCTGGACGGGCCCGAAACTTTGCTTAAATCATCGGGAACGGACTTAAGTATTCCTACTGGTTTCTTTATGGGAATCTTCTTGCGGAAGTGAACGAAACCACATGTGTTAGGAGGTGTCGAGTGTAATCAGCGAGCTGGAGGGTCCATGACTGGAACGAACTTACCAAGCCTGCGGGGCGAATACGGAACGGGAGGAGGCGCTAGGAGGAAAAACAAGTTTGTAGCTGTTCCTCTTCTTCCCTGGAGCCCGCTGCGTTGGTTGAACGGGATCGTCCGGTCGCGGAAATTGAATAGATAGCGGACCGGGCGGCCCAGGAGCGAGAGTAAAAGTAAGGAGGCAGAATCGAGGAAGGGAAATCGGAATGGACAGATAGTGTTGTAATCTTTGAGTCAACGGTCGTGCCGGGGTAAAATAAGGTACCGGTGGGCCGGCGACTCGCCGCTGGAGGAAGGGCTGGCACGGGCCAAGACTGAAACCCTTCTCCCGTGCTGCCTTGAGGGATCTGGAGGCGAGTGAGAAACGACCTCTGTCCTCTAGCGGCACCTGAACTTTCCGTGGCTTAATCTTCTTGATCTTGGATGGACCGCTCAGAATGTGGGACCGGATGGGCCCGGATTTATTGTACCATCATCTTCTGAGTTTCCTTGTCTTCAGCCTCTTACCGCATATGGAGAGCGGTAAAGTGAAATTTCTCCACTTGAATGCTGGTTTTGTCGTGCCAGGATTGATGCAGCGAGTCGTGAAAGGACCGCGGTGAATTATAGATGCCTCCCGGAGGACAAGGGGGCGAGCAGGGACAGTAGCTGAAAGGCCCCTCGCTCGTGCCCCACCGAAACGATATATAATAGGACGAAATTAATAGACTTATTAAATCATATGTTAAATATCTTACCTGCAGTAACGACAGTGACTGCTTCCATATCGTACTTCCTGATATCTTCTTCCCGAGGAACGGAACAAAATAGTCTTTGAAACATATAGGGAGGTGGTGCTTGGAACGTCGGCCTCGGATGCCTCGATAGACACCTCAAGAGGTCTGCAAAGAGCGACGAGGAGTAATCCTTCTTGGAGTTCGACATCGGATGAGTTCTTCTTTATATATGCTATTTTTGAGATGGGCTCGTTCCGGATCTCAGAGGTTGACGTCGGGTGCAGATCCCAGTTGATGTCGTCCATCTTCACTTTCTACAACTTCTTCCTCTCCTTCTCACCAATATCTTCAACTTACCAACTTCGAACCGCCGTACCTAGGAGCAGCCCGGAACGGCTCGGAGCTGTTGTCTCGGCGTTCGTCATAGGCATAGTGGCTTCATGCAAAGTGACATGGCACCGATGAAGACTGTGGCCTTACTCCAGAATCAAACCAGACCAGATCTTAAACTTACCTCTATTAACGAACTATTTGTTGGTACTACAGTCTCACGAAAATCGTCTAAAAGCATGGTCCTTCGGGAGGACGAAGAGAAAAAACTTAGTAAGCAGAGCGAGGCCCGAGAGCCTAGGAGACAAACGAGGGCCCGAGTGCCCGGAGCAGGAATCCTCTTCTTAAGGAAATCATCTCATCAGTAGAACGAAGGAGCCTCCCTCTCGGATGGTCTTCCTACCGTTGCTTACGGGGGGGGGGGGGGGGGAGGGATGAGAGGCGCCGGCTCCTGTCATCAAAAGAAACCTCAGCAAAAGAAAATTATCTTCTTAGTCGGGTCTCCGTTCCGGTTGTTGTCATGCCACTTGGGCCCGGAACGGTGACGGAAATACCTTATCTAATTATGTTGGACTCTCTCTCTCCGACATCTCCTTCTGAAATCTTTGAGTGTGTCGACGTGGTCGAAGACTGAACGTCTTGGTGCTGGGTTAACCACGAGGACATGTGCCATAAAAGTCAAACTTCAGTTCCTGTACGGAAAACGGACACCTCATCAACAATTAATAATTCCAGTCTTCACAAACTTACCTTCACTCCAACTCCATCCAAAGTTTCACTGTGACCAATAGCACGAAACCCGCGACGTCGTCTGCTGAAGCTTCCACTCGAAACTTTAACGGAAGAACTAAGTTCCTTTCCACATCCATTGCCATTTTCTTCTTTGGAACGGTGGGTACCTCGGCCTCTGGCTCGAACATGTTGTCCTTGCCAAACGTGAAAAGTCACTGGGGGGCTCTGAATGCCGAGGCGACCGAGGGCGCGAAGTCTAAAAAGAACATTCTGTCTACAAAACTTCAGTCTTTCTTCAAAAACTCATCTTCAAATCATCATCATCACCTAAGAGAACGCAGAGAAGAGTAATAAACACGGGAGAACGAGGGGTCACGACCGACCGGGTGGGAGAATCACGACCGATTCTCTGCCCAAAAACAACGGAGAACGTCTGGACGACGGAAAAACGAACAAAAGGGTCGAAAGGACTAAGGGTCACGACCGACCCTGGTCTCTGGGTGGAAGAATCATGACCGATTCTCCGCCCGAACTAGGGGAGAGCGTCTGGACGACGAAAAACGAAGGGAACGGGGGCATTGCGGGTCACGACCGACCCATGGCCCCGGGCAGGAGGACCACGACCGGTCCCTCTGTCCTAACGAGGGTAAAGGCGAGGAAACGCGTCGAGGGGCTAAGTACATAGAGCCCAGAGGAAAAGAACGGGGGCGACGGGGTCACGACCGATCCCCAGCCCCGGGGGGGAGAGCCACGACCGGCTCGCTCATCCTAAAGAAAAAGAAGTACAGAACGGGTCCTAATAGACCCAGGATAAGAACTATGACGAAGATAAAAAGAGACTAGGATATATGAAACAAATTATATGAACTTTCACTAAGAAGAGAGAAGAACGAAAAACGAAGAAAGAAGAGAAATAATAATTAGCCGGATAGGCCCCGGGGGCCCTCCGAAGTAGACTGGAGAGGACAGAGGGTGACACCTCCTCCTCTACCGATAAGGAGCGTAGGATTGAAATGTTTCTGGAGTATGTTCTGTTGTCGTTGCTGTATGAACTGCTTTGAAAATTTTGTAAAGACGTGTTTTCCCACCTTTCAAGAAGGTACGGGAGGGTGTGATGAACGGCTATTCATCCAAAATATGTAGAGGTCAAAATAAGAGAAAATAAGGTAATATTATAAAAAGGTATATATGTAAAGAACGTAAGTGTAAAGGAACGAAATATATGTAAAAGAACGAATATGTAATAATGAACGAAAGTGTAAAAAGCCCGAAAAAAAGAGGCACGAATATGTAAGGAACGAATATGTAAGGAACGAAAATGTAAAGGAACGAAACCCGGAAAGATATAAACCGGAAGTGAAATGTAAACCGGAAACGAAAGATATAAACCGGAAGTGACGTCAGTTATAGATCACGTGACCGAAAGCAGCCAATCAGGGCTGACCTCTAGAGTATATAAAGGGGCGGTGAGGCCCGAATAAACAGAGTTCTTTAACAGTTCTCCTTGTGTCCAGACGTGTCTTCTTTCCTGAAACAACCGCTAAAGATGAGCTGATTCGAGTAATTAACCAGAAGTTAGGATAAAACAGTCGAAGTTCGAGATAAATAGTAGGAACTTAGGGTAGGGGCCCGACGGCCCGAAGAACGAGGAACGAAGGACCGAAGTAAGGCACGAAGGCCCGAAACAGTCCCGGAGACCGAGGCGTAGCATGGCACGAAGGCATGACAGGCGGGACGAAGGAACGAAGTCCGCGGGGACGAGGGCGCGACAGGCTCGGCCCCACGCTACCAAACAATAGGCGACCGTTGGCCCATCGCCCCCGTGGACCGGAACCGTGGGGTGGACCGCCCGGTGGGGGTGAATGCTGGTCTGGGAGATAGAGCGAGACGAACCCCGGCCGACCCGTACCCCTACCATAATTTCCCTTCCCCGCAGTCCTCCGTTTGACATCGAGCGCCGATTCCCGACCGATTCGCTCAGCCCCCCCCTCGTGCGCGAGGCACGACTCTAGAAACACATCTCGGTTCTTGGCCCGGATTCCCCGTCCGCCCCGAGACCCGAACAACCCCCACGTTCCTCTGTTGTAAGAATCGGTAACCCCGACTTACCAGAGAACGTCACACAATCAATAAAAAACAACTTTCAATAGCGACATTTATTGATTTCTCCAAGGCATTTGATACTGTCAACCACAAAATATTACTGTCAAAACTTGAACACCTTGGTATTAGGAATGACACCCTGGCTTGGATTACCAGTTACCTCTCTAATAGAAAACAAAGAGTTTTACTCAACAATGCGACTTCACCCTATAAGAAAATCACCTGTGGGGTCCCTCAAGGGTCTGTGTTAGGCCCTCTATTATTCCTGGTGTATATAAATGATTTGATGCCTATTCTGAATACTAGTAAAGCGTTTTTATACGCTGACGACACTGTTATTGTAAATAGCTGTACGGATATATATACTGCTCACATGAACTTGCAAGCTGATCTGGACAACATTGCAAATTGGTGCAAGGGAAATAGACTAACTGTGAATATTAAGAAAACCAAAGGTATGCTTCTTGGTAGTAGTCGAAAAATCAAAAACTTGAGACCCCAGCCAAGGCGTGACGTAACGGTCACGTTATGCGACCATACTTTTTTGGTTTGTCTGTTACTTACTAAAATGTCACGTAACTGCTACATTATTTTTCTGTGAGGTTGTGACCTAACCAAAACAGAATGTTATTATAACATTCTGGTGAGGTTAGGTCTAGATCAAATTAAAATAGAATGTCATTGTGACATTCTGATTAGGTGAGGTCTAGACCTGACTTAAACAGAACATTGTTGTCACCTCCTGACCAGGGGAGGCCCCAACTTCACCTAAACAGAACGTTATTGTGAAGTTCTGATTATGTCAGGTCTTAACCTTACCTAAACAGAAGGTTACTGTAACCATCTTATTTGGTTAGGTGTCACCCTAACCTAAACAGAATGTTATTGTGATATCCTCATCCAGTGAGGTCTCAACCACACCTAAACAGAATGTTATTGTGACATTATTATTAAGTCTCAGCCTTATAGATAACGAGACAAGAACGTTCTCAGAACGTCACAATGTCACATCGCAACAGTTGGTTGCAGCGACGTAATTGGGAGTCATCAAAAGAACGTCGCTGTAACCTAACAGTGTGACGTAACAAGAACCAATCCAGAACGTTATTAGAACGTTATTAGAACGTCATATCCTTGGCTGGGACTTCTCAAACTTCAAATGAATAATGCTACTATCGAATATGTTTCTCATTACAAATACTTAGGAGTAATAATCGACTCCAAATTGACCTTTTCTAACCATATAAACAACACAATTCGTATGGTTTCACATAAAATTTCTTTATTACAAAAAATAAGGAGATATTTGACGGTACCTGCTTCCCTTACACTGTACAAAGCAATGATTCTCCCATATGTTGATTATGGTGACGTATTTTTATATAATTCAAGCAAAAAACAGCTTAACAAACTACAATCACTGCAAACTAGAGCATTGACCATATGTCTACAGCCAATAAGACAGCTAACCATCAACGAATTGCACTCAATTTGTGGTATTGCTTTGCTGAACAAACGGAGAATAGCCCATATAAATAATTTTATGTATAAGCAACAGTTAGACCTTAAAAGACTGGATACCAGAAATATAAGAACGCGCAGACGCGCAGCTAATATTTTTAAAGTAAATTTTCCTACATGTGAGAAATATAAAGGTAATATTTTCTATTGTGGAGCAATAAGTTGGAATAATTTACCAGTTCATATAAGAAAATTAAACAGCTATGACAAATTCAAACAGTCACAAAAAAAGTCAATGTTACAAATGTAACCTGTATTCTTGAACAAAACATGTTTGTAACATACATCAACTAAACATCCAAATTTACCTGTTTTCCTGTCCCGTGTATCATTTGAATGAATGTAACTGTATTTTTGTACATCTATGTCATACTAGAACTTATCTAGAAAGATACTTTATCTTTATTATATAACCTTAATATGTCAATGTATATATGTTGTTATACTTTTGTTATAGAAATGTAACAACTGAGATAAAAGAAACATGTTGTAATTAATTCCAAAAATGTGACCTCTTAATGCTGGACTTATCAGAAAACCGGTTTTGGCCGAGATAAGCCAGGATAATAAACCATTTCAAAAAAAAAACACATCATTACCACGACTGACGCAACTATGAAAATGAAAATGAGACTGTACTATCAATGTTGTATGTTCATGTTTGCACACATATAGTATGTGTAAACTTACATTTGCATCTATATTATCGGTGTATCGGCCTGAATTCTCATGGGCAACATACATCCTCTAAAATGTATGAACTTCATGATGACCCATGAATCAACAACATCCACCGAGTCGATCCCATTAGTGTAAAGTCATCATGAATAGGACCTTAATCAAGTATGCCTTAGTCCTATATATACAACATCGGTCCCCCAATATAGAAGTTAGTCCCTGGGCATGTTAAATATTGACAGAAGTGACGGCTAACATTTTCAAACAATGTGCTAGCGATACAGCTAACGTTTACAAACAATGCCCAGAGGACAATGTCCAGTATGTGGCTTAAACCTTAGGTTTATGCTAGGGTGAAGGCAGGCGATACAATGTGCGGCATACTCACAAGATTAGGTCTATAAATACATGGATTGTTGATTCAGAGGTCTAAAGTTTTAGCGCGTGTTTGGGGCCATCCATAAATGATGTCACACACAAAGGGGTGGGTGGGTATGTGTGACACTGCCTGAAAACAGGCCTTATCTTCATGATATTCAGATTAGAAAGTTAAGCGTGACAGGGGGGTAGGCGGGTCCTAGAAATACCCTAAAAACGTGTGACATCATGTATGGACAGCCCCTTTAGGAAACTCTGCAACAAAATTCATAGCATACGCAACATCCAATATACGTGACATAGAAACTGTTTTTTTCTGCCAAGATGACTGTTCACTTTCTCACTATGAAAACTGCAGCAAACATGTTCTTATACCTGGGAAAACGTCTGATACAGCTTTAGCGGTAGACGATTAAAATTGAAGGCTACGATGACGCGTCAATTATCACATTTATTAGTCTATAAGCGACAAATGATCTCAGAGATTGCTTGAACTATTGATATATGAATAGAGTTGCAAAACAAGCAATATTGGTCATACTATACATAATATTCTAAATCGATTTTATGCTCAATAGCACAAAATCATTTAGGCCGAAAGGTCTGAACAAACAAATTAATCAGGCGAATAGAGGCAAGTGGAGAGCCGTTTAAAAAATATTGGCAAAGGTTGCTTCATGGTTTTAGGTCGGGCTATGCACCTAAATCTGCCCTTACCCCACTAAATCTTTAGTCTACGTCAATCAAATTTCCTGGCCATAAAGTAGTCCCCTATGCAGTTTGTTCTTATAACCCCTATATCCCTCAGGGTAGGGCGTGAAGTGCGTACCCTAGGCACGTTACCCCCTGGAGGGCAGAGGTTGAGGCCTGAGGTATGTATTTGTCTTACTCCAGCCTCCCCTGCTGACTCTAAGGACTATGATACCCCCGGGGACTCATCCATCCCCCAGGTTCGGGTATGCATAGTGTCAGACCCGCCCTCCTCCAGTAGGTGCCTTATGTACACCCCTCTGCTTTTTCTGTCTTTTGCTCTTTTTTATTACCTAGATTGGGGAAAGTCTACTCATACATCTACTTGTACCCAATATTTTTTTGTTGGAAAGATCGATTTATTACACACCTCATATTTCAAAGTACCTCAAAAGTAGAATATAGTAAATCAGATTGGAACTTGATAAGAAATTAAATTCATTACATCTCACTGCTTTTTCTTCCTTTTTTAGTTTTTCTTCTTTTTCTTCATTTATATTCATTTATTTATTTAGATTTATGCTTCTTTTTTTTTTTTCTTTTTTTTGTGGGGGGGGGGACCTAGATTGGAAGTCTGGTGATACATCTGCTGCCCCCCCCCCCCCCCCCCAACACCCTCCTCTTTTGCGAAATAAGTCCGATTTATCAAATATCTCATGTATCCGCAAACCTCAAAACAAAAGTCTATGTAAATAAGATTGGAAGTTGATTGAAACAAAATATTGTAAGCTAGTCATTATTCTTTTAGGAACAACATAGTAAGTTCACTTTTCAGAAGTGCCTCGATGATGGATTCAACAATGTAATATTTGTTCATTATCATTTCTTGGCCTTGACAGGCTTCATATAATGTCAAAGGGTTATGATGACCAAGGTCTGCAAACCAATCTTGGAAATACAGGCATTAAATATCGTTTGCATGTAACTGGATAGAACCAAACGTTCCTGATTTTGCCTCTGAGTATAAAATTGCAGCTGGGGCTGCTTTTGCTTTGTCAGCGTTGTTAAGAGATGTATTTACTGTGCAGACTTCGGTTGATTAAACTTGACCTCTCATGAATGCAAAATATTTGAAAGGGTGCCAGGAAGGCTATGGATACTTAACCTTTGACATTGTAAAATATAACCGTTAACTCAGCAGAATCTTACCGTATAGTCTGACAGGGCCTCACCATTTTCTATTTTACTGTCTAAAACCGTGCAATTAATAGAAGATACTAAATTTTCTAAATACACTGTAATAATTGTAACGGATAACTGCCATACAATTGGCTCAGGATGCATTGCAGGTAAACTGAATAAGAAAGAATTTGAATAATAATTTCAAATTTCTTATGTCTTCAGTTCTTGTCTCTACAATTCTGGAAACCTATTTCAAAGGTAGTATGAATTATAAGAATTATACATTGAAACCATACAGACTCCATTTACGAAATTAAAAGCCATAATACATGTAATTATGATTTCACACATTGTATAACTGAACAGCAGGGGTCACTGTGGTATAAGGATACAGTAAAAATAGTGTATTGTGACTATGGTGTCAGACATACATAAGTTATAGATAATCAGATTTGGACTCTGTTGATTGACCTGACTTCTGTCTAGAACAATGGGTTAAACCCATTTATTTGACAAACACCACCCTCCCTTCCCCACTGCCACCTTCCATTTTGTTCTAAGCTACTGCTGAATAGAAAAATCATGCATGTAGGCCTAACACCCGGCACTCTAGAGGAAACCCCAAACCCTCTGTTGACTATCAATATGCAACTGTTAGGGCCTCAGGCTCCTAAGGGGCTAATGCCCTGGCCATGTTCCTTTCTGGTATGCTTCAGGGACAAACTGAGATAGGTTTGTTGAATCAAGGAGTGGCTACATTGAGATTGTTAGTGATTGTCAGGCATATAAGATAGGGAATATTCATTGAACAGTGAGGGAAAACACTTAAGCGCCATACCCACTAGGGTGGTGTGTAGACTGCCAATTGTATTTTTGAATGATCACCCGTGATTTTATACTATTCAAATAATGTACATGTTTGATGTGAATTGATTCTAAGCTCAGCCGATTGTTTGGATTATAATAGGCGATTTTAGTGCCATTTGGGTGGCCGATTTTGTGAAAATCAACCTGAGGGTATGACCTAAAAGTGTTATTGTATATGTAGACAGAGTGAGGCAACGTGAAACTTCAGTCAACACGATCAGTGCTTGCAGACAGTACAGTACATTCAATAAGTGCCTGGGTCAAATGACATGCATTTAGGCGAATACGGGCTGCATTAAAGTGTCAAAATGCTATGAAAACCTTCATCAATAGCTTAAAGACAATTCCTACAGTTCTAGACATCTGGGCAGCTTTATATTAGACCTGACGAACGTAAATGCTGATATCATGATGTTCATGAAATTTAACACTAATCAAGAATTTCGAAAGGGTTTGTTAGTGTCGGGACACTTTAGAACATTATATAGGGATCAAAGCTTAATCTTTAGAAAACACCTAATAGTTCAGGAGAAAAGGCTCGGATCTACCCCCAAAACAACAAATAAAAGAAAATCGATATTTTTAATGAAAGATTCCTGCACGTTGTTGAAGATTTACTATAGCAAACCCCCTTTTTCAAAATGCTGGATCCTCCCCTGAGAAGACCCCTCGGCCTTTACCACATCTTTTTTCCTAAATCTACAGTTGAATCATCTAGCTAACTGTCGCTCATGTACATAATTTGATTTTCATTATGTCTCCAGGAAAAACACTATAAGATTCTCGGACTCATTTTAATGAAAACCTCTAATGCTCAAGACGGTTATGTCTCAAATGACGTGCACTCTTTGTAGGCGACACGAACAATGGTCACTACGTAAGGTTCAGGATCGGAGTAGTTCGAGTATCAAGCAGTGCTTATGAGACCCCTCAGTACAGGTACAATAAACGAATCAGAGCTATATAGATACATAACAAAGAGCACTTCTAATATAAGAGGGCCCGCTGGGGGCTTCCGAGGGTGGAAGGACGAGCTGCCGGCCAGCGTACGACCCAAGGCCGAAGGCCGGGGGTCATACGCTGGCCAGAGGGTCGTCCATACACCAAAGGATGACCCTTAAGGGCCTTCTATATTTTATGACCCAAGCAATGCTCCAAATATACTAAAAATAGCACAAAAGAGGAGCGGGCCGTACAGCCTGTCAATACGCACTGACCCCTGTACGGCCCGCTGCCCGGCCGTGCGGGTGATAAACATAATGACCGATCAGTATGTATAGCTTGTACCACAACTGTACATGTATGGCTAGTGTCATTGATAGGCATTTAGTGGCGCAACAGAGACACAATAATACACTGATGAAAGCCCAGTAGGGAGATCAGACAGGTAGTGTATCAGAAAGGTCAAGAGGTATAGCAGCTGACATCAGTGGCAAAGATCCAGGGCAAAGGGTACAGTGCATCAGATCAAAGAATGTCTGGTGCTCTGAGCACCTGGAGGACGCAGGTAATGGTCAAGGACTAATGACCAACAAATTGAGGAACCCAGACACTGACCAGTGGGGGAAAACAAAAGAGCAGGAAGTAGTCTACATGACATATGTGGACATAAATATTCTGGATCTTTCCTTCTCCTGAAGCTGCATTTCCACCTTGCTGATCAACACAGCCAACCAGTTAAGTAGGTGGAAAACAACAGGGGTGCCAACCAAAAAAACATCCACGATAGTTTACCCACACGATACATTAAAATAGCCATGATTACAAAATTTGTGATCGTAGCATTTTGGTGTGCCACGATATTTCATTAATTTTTATTTTTGTTTTGTTGTTGTTCCAATGTACTTTTAGTGGAGGTGAGACCTTACCAATACAGAAATAAAGTGACTAGAGTGTCACAATGGTGTCATAGTGCAACGTCACAATGCTAGGTTCTAAATATGTTGTTGGGTGCCTTCAAAATAATATAACAAGAGCCAAAACCACAACTAAATTGAACGCTATTGATATGTTACAATAACCTTGCATGCTTGCCTGGATTGTCTGACTTCAAGTATTGTCGTCCTGTTGGGGACATTGTATCGGTTATTGCCATGTTTTTTTTGTGTCTGACTTAACCTGTTTAAATAATAATCCACATAGGCATCTAATATATTCGCCAATGTGGTAACCCGGCTTTATACTTCTTTCTGACTTGCACCAAGAACGCACATCAAAACGTTTTCCATTGCTTTAATGTGATCCCTTCTTAATGTGTCAACTTAAAGGTTTTGAATCCAGGCTTTTTGACAATAAACGTCACTGCATGAAATGAGACCTTTAATGACCTTTAGTGACCTTTAATTTTGTAAATGGAGCCATTGAGGTTCATCAAAGGCATAGGATATGTCACCTTTCCAATACCTTTGCAAGATCTTTGATGAATTTTAAAGGTCACCTGAAAAAGTTTTGGAAAGGTCTTGTAAAGGTGACCTTTCCATTAATTAACATACAATGTTATACCACGAACGCACGTTTGGAAAGGTGGAGATCTAGACTGTCCTTGTTTGTAGCATGGCCGGCCTGCAGATATTGGACCTTGAACACTGGACACTTTCATCCTTTGTTCATATATAATCAAATCTATTAATATTCCATGAGAATGTAGAGATGTACCCTATCCCTGCACATTTAGGCAGGCATTCTCTTAACTGCCACGTCCAATAGAAAGGGCACCACACGACAGGCATTTGATGGCTTCGATGACCCTTTTGGAATGACAGGGACGACATCCTATTGAATACGTTGACACCGCCTGGAATCAACCCCACGACCTTCCGAATATGAAGTGAAGATGATACCTCTGCGCCATTGGGTCCCCTTGATGGCCACATCAGTGCGGTAAACTTTAAGTATGAAATGTGTATTAATGGATCTCATAAATCTGAAGGTGTTTCCATCAAGTTGCTTTAGATAATTATAAGTCAATTCAGCCCCTCGAGACCTTAATCTGGATCTGCCCAATATGGCCAATAAATCAGCCATTTTCCCATAATGTGTCCATAATAATTCGCATACATCTTATTGAAGCTGTTGTACTTTCATAATCAAGCTTAAAATACTGTATTACAGCTATTGTAGATAGTGTAAATGAAAGAGAATTATTGAGGGAAATCTGCAGAGTTCATGGGAAGTCCAGCAACTCATTAATGCAATCTTTGAAATCGAAAGAGTCTATATCAGCTTGCCAGTTCGTGCAATGTTGTATTAACCAACTGATGTTTTGCTGGAGTAAATTGAAAGGGGAGAAAGTAAAGGAAGATGAACACCCAGACGAATTTCTTCAATGGAGGTAATGATGAAAACAGGCATCGATATCGAGTTTAACATTGAGAACAAATACATTGAAAAGTCATCGACCTGTAGGTATGAACACTTAACAAATAAAATAAGACCAATATGAGCAAATGTTCAACTATCTGACTACACTTAGTTGTGATTGTATCTTTGGCATTAGCCAGAGTCCTGGGAGATATAAATAGACTGCACTGTACCCACTCTGGACCTAATGAAACAAGCACTTTGCAGGCAATGTGATACTCGGACAGTTTCCCTACACACTAATGGCCTACATGTACACAGCCTCTTAACTTGATTATGCCAACTCAGCACAACTGTCATTTCTTTTATTTTTTAAATGACCCATTCATTGCACTGAGCGATGCCAGTTCTCAAGTTCCCTTTAGTATTTGTTTTATGAAGTCCATTTGTTGGCAGTGAGTGCATGCGTTTTGGTTTTCTTTTTCTTTTTCTTTTTAAGGCAACTATATGATTGTTTTGGGAATTATAGAAGCTTAAACATAGGTACAAACGTCTAAAACTAAAAAATGAATGCTTAAACGATGAATGCATACTTTTCGTATTCATTAAGTTTTATAATTCAGCGAGCACATTGAATTACAATCTTATAACATAACAGGCCTTATGGGCACGATGTTATACATGCCTTACAACAACGACCTCTTTTGTTCAACCCACATGTTTTCACCGGGTTTATTGATAATACTGTTAATACAGTTGATTAACGGGCATGTTTTATACAAGGGGTATGCATATGGTGGAATATTGATACTGCCTGTCCTTGACTGGCCTCTAGATCACCTGGTGTCTGGTGGGTGGTCAGTATAGGGGGACCATTATCTATTCACACAATGACTGCCTAGACGCATACAAAGGGGTCATAGCGAGCCCAGAGGCACGTGCAGCTAATGTACAGTACTAGTGCCTGCCTCAGGCATTTTGAGGCGGGTTCATACTTAACATTTGTTCCTCCTTCTGACTCAAGCCCATATTCCACTATGCGGTGGGGGGCCGTTTGCGGTGGGCTAATCTCCCACCGCAAGCAATTTGGATTTCAGAAACAAACATGTTGGTTTCTGCCACCGCAAGCGCTCAATAGAAAACTCTATAAGATTATTGTATACTATAAATATAAAATCATACACAAGTCATAAAGATCATAATAAAATCATAAGAAAGTCGAAATAAATTTTTTAAATCATATAATAGATTATTAAATCATTTGCTATGGTGCTTGCGGTGGCTCAACGCAAGCACCACCGCAAGCACCACTGCAAGCACCACCGCAAGTAATGTTTATATTCCACCTTGCGGTGACCAGAATTACTTGCGGTGGGGCCAATCACTGCTAGTAAAACGCCCACCACGAGCAAAGCACCGCACAGTGGAATATGGCCTTATTCTTCAGCTTGGATTTTGCATACCGAATTTGATGCTGGGGTTTTTGTTTTTGTTTGATTTCTTTTTAGAAAATGGCATGAAACTATACTTCGTATACATCATTCAAAGGAGAATTATAAAATATTTCTAAGCATATGTAACATGTCCAGCCTTATTTAGCTCTTACTGTCAATTTTTAAAATCACTGGTAATTTCTTAACAATTTCGCTTATAGACTTTACAGGAAAGCATAATAGATTAATTGTACTGGAAGTGTTGCGTGAAGGCCATAAATTCTAGCGGTGCTCAAAGAACTTTTTTTCATACAACCAGACAGATTAAGATCGCTAATTATAGGATGTACCGTTTTTGTTGCAATTTCTGAAACGTATTTATGGCCCACTTCGAAATTGTTATGAAATAAATTCCTGTATGTGAATGTGCTGTACATTATATTTACTGTTATGAGTTTGAACAATAGAAATAACCGACAGTGATATATTTGCCATTACACTGCAGAATAGATAGTTGTTTTCTAGACCAGCTGCTTCATATCTAGATAAGTACATTAATGTTCACGTGGGAAGATAAATACGCTAAAAAACGTTAATACAGGTTTAACTGCAATATATCAAAGGAGCAGGGAATTTTACAGCTACTTTATTTGCATGGTAAAATAAATTTAAATGCATGATGGTTACAATGATAACAATAGGATAATTAAGCATAGACATGGGGGCATGCTATGCGAATAGTACACATCAAAAAAGAAAAAAATATTCCCTTTTGAACTATTTATGATATAGAATTGTATGTGCAATAGATTTATATGCAGTGCACCACCTTGGGACCCTATTCTCTATCCACCATGTCCCGACACGGTGACTAAACCTCAGTGATTAGTTTTCTATGATGGCCCAAAGTACCACACCCATCCTAACCCCAGTGATTAGTGTCACATGGAGCAGTAGTCGCCGGGAAATGAATGGACTCAGTACTTTGGGCCACCAGGCACTACTAATCGCCGAGGTTTAGTCACCACATGGTGAAGCGGCATTACTGGCATATCCCCACTTGGGTGACTAATGCCAACAATTAGTGCATATAAGTAGGTTTTACCAGCGACCAAGGACAAAAGACTAATCACTGGGTGACTAACTAATTGCTAGACTACTAAAAAACTAATCTCCAAGTTGGGAGGCTCTTCCAATCAAACTGCCGATGATTAGAGGTCACATTAGTCCCCCAGCCCTGCAACTAACTGTACTAATTGCCAGCAACTTGGGAAAAATATTTAACATGCTCACTATTTTGCAATATAACCAGGGTGACTAGTTGGTTAGTCTCCAGACATCATGGCACTGCTTTTTAGTATGTCGATGGGGCACACTAACCACATTAATTGTTGCCGATTTCCTGTCATCTAGTCGCCAAGTGGGGACCAGGCTTAATACATCTGTTTGTAATCAATGGTTTTTATGCATTTATTCATAGAATGCTCCTCCCAGGCCTTCACTACTAAAAATTGATTACATATCTGGTAATGAGGTGGGAACATTCAGTCTGGTACTTAAAGTCATATCCACATGTAGGCTTTATCATGAGGGTGGACTTTTTCTGGGCCATTTGGTACAAGCCCTTGGTCATTGATGTACAATACTGGGAACCAGTGGTATAGAAAGTGTTGAATGATCTGGCATTAAAGGGAGCCAAAAAAATAAATTCAACTAAATTTTCCAAACTCAAATAATCAACAAAATCTTTGCTTTGAGCCTATTTCTGGCCCATGTAAAAATCTAAACCATGTAATATGGTAGAAAATCAGTGATAAAAACATTGTCCTTGCTCATCTCAATTAATGTGGATCCAGGCGGGGGGCTCCAAGGGGTCCTGACCCCCCTTTTGGTGGACACAAGCGAGGTTTTGGTACTTATTTGCTGACCTCCCTTTCTGAAATCCTGTATACAATAAAATATCGTTACATAATGTGTAATAAGCTAGGACATTGTGATAAAGCCATGAGAGCGATGCTATCCATTTTCATTATCGAAATGGGACAGAATCAATTCGTTCAACACAGGCTGAAAGGGTCGTGACTCATCGGACAGCTGGCGTTATTCCAACTGTGACTTCCCTGAGTATGAAGTATTTGACCTGCACTCAGGATCTGTCAGCTTTCTCCTTGTAAATTGTACACTTTGTCTCGGGGATAGAAGCCATTTGGGTGCACAGCAAGGTCAGCTCTGTATAGGTGGAAAGAACAGTGAGTGATGGTGTTTGATGTGCCTTTTTATGTAATATCATGCCAAGAAAAAGGTCCTATGTCCGTCTGTGATTAGATTTATGATACATATATCCAGAGTTGACCAGAATAGGTTGAGAGAGATTGGGACATTTCTCAAAGGAGGGAAAGTGTAAATAGGTAAATTATATAAGTAACTCACGGTGGGTTTATCAGGATTGAAGGTGTATTTGACTCCTGTGTAACCTGATACTGCAAACCTCCAAGAGTGATGTTTCATTCTCAGACCTGTTGGTTACTGCAGCTGCATGTTTTAAATAATTTCCCTTTTTTTGCTTTACAAGAGACCCATATAGACCCAGGTAAAGCACATAAAAGAATTAAGGCAGGTCCCCACGTGGCGACTAAACCACGGCGATTAGTGCATTTCACTGGCGATCAAGGAAGAAATATTGATCGCTGGGCGACCAACTAATCATCGGGGGAGTAAAAAATTAATCCCCACGTTGGGACGCGTTTGCCATCAAACTGACGGCGACTAGAGAACACCTAAGTCGCCCTGCTCGGCGATTAACTGCACTAATCGGCGGCGACTAGAGGAAAATATTAAACATGTCAAATATTACGCCCTGAAACCATGGCGATTAGTGGTTTGGTCGCCAGACATCATGGCGCCCTTTCAAGGTTAGTCGTCGGACGACCAAACCATCGAGATTCACGTTGGTCGCCGTTGATTTCTTTCAAACTAATCGCCCTGTGGGGACCAGGCTTAATCTTGAGTAGTGGAGCACTTAATGGCCCACCTAGTGGCGCAGAGGTAACATATTTGCTTCGCGATCAGAAGGTTGTAGGTCAAATCCTAATGTTGCCAATATTTTCACTGAGCTGTCCTCCCTGTGTATCCATTACTAGGTGTTCAAAGGCTAATGGTGTGTGGTTCCCTGTCTCTGGGACACTGCACATGAAAGGACGCTTGCCTTAGTATAAAAGTGTAGGGGAAGGGTGTCAACCTTTTTATAGATACGATCATACAGGAACAAGGGATGAAATCAGCCCTGTGCTCCAGAACTTCTAAGTCTGGTAGTTCAAACCAATAAGCAAACATGGTAATCATGGAATTTGAAATAAGTCGAATGCCTGTTGTCCAATGTTTATTTTCCTCACATTTTAGCTGTTTCCATATTGAAGGACCTGTGATGGTTGTCACATTTGGATTATGCCCAAACTGTAGTAATCACCAGTATCTGTGGGAAAGCATACTAAGGACCAGCATGGTAACAATAATAATAATACTTGGAAGAACAATGTATGGCATCGTCAAATAAAGGGAAAACCCAAACGCATTAGCAGAGACTTTGGTTTATAAAAACCAAATACTATTACCATACTCACCATCCATTAAATGTGTGCAAATCAGTTATGTAAATCAGATGAGTAATATCAATCCGTTAAAAACATTTTCCTATGCAACTTGTATCTTTACACTAGGTATTGTTTGAAGGAGAGGAGGTACAATTGATACAAAATCCTATGTGTTGAGGGGTTGGGCATTGTTCTTGGGGATAAAACTTATATGAGGAACAGATTTGGTAAGAGAGCCAAAAATGTCCTATGTGAATAGAATATTGTTTACAGTATTGCTAAGATTTGAACGATATCCTTCTCTGAATGATGCTACATTGATATGATACACTGTATTATTGTGATGGAAAGCAACGCTTTCTTTAGGAATAAAAACCTTTATGAAGAGCAGTGCCCTAAAAGTGGCAAACAAATAGTATTGTTAATATTGTTTGGGGGAAATTGTGTCTGCAAACCCTTATCATACACGGTATTCATGGGGAACGGTTGAGTACTGCCTTTTTGGGTAAACCTTATATGAGTTGTGTTGAGAAGGCCAAGGTCTATTCAATGCAATCAGAGAAACTATTGTAGAGAACATTATTGTTAAGATGGGGACAATCCTTATTTATCTGAGGTTTAACTTTTTGTAACAAACTCAGAGGAAAAGCCCAAAATATCCAACTTGTTGATTTTAGTGGTCCAATAAATCCTGTAAAATTCTTACTTATGAAATTGTCAAAATGGAAAGTAATAATTATGTAATATTAATGTTAAATGCAGAATTTCATAATTTGTGCATGTTGCATATGTAGATATTCCTGTATAATTTCACCTACAATAGTTAGCTAATATACTTTTTCATAATTGCCTGTTATTACATTACATCCCGTGTTTACGGCTATGAAGAAAAGTAATGTTAAGAAGGGGAATTCCTAAATCTCAACGGTAAAAATCCATGAAAAACAGTACTACTAAAAGGCTGAGCCATACTTAGATCTAGAAAGAACTTGTTCCTTCATGATGAACAGTACTGTGTTATGGAGGAGAAATGCGTTTCTCATTGATGGATCACACGTGATAAAGAGTATTAAGCCATACCCTAGAAAGCACAACATTCATAAAGAACACTACTGTACAGGAGGGGAATTCCTGTTTCTCTATAGTGGAACAGTCATGAAAAACAGTACTATGAAAAGGCTAAGCCATGCCCTAAAAAGCACGACCTTCAGCATTATTCAGGAGGTCCGCCCCTATCCCTTAGGGCATAGAACCCGACCTGAGAACAGGTAACAAGGGGCATCCTCCACTTACCTCCAGCCCTGTGTGCCTGTTTAGGCCTTGTAATGGCAGGGTGTGGGGCCCAGGGCCTGGAGCCCTAATCTGCAGGGCTATGTGTATGGGGCGGTCCATATGATAGCTATTTCCCGCGGGGCCGGTCGTATTATGGGCCACGCAAGGTGTGGCTATTGGCAGCCAAATGTCATTGGGGTTGGGTGGGTGTTGTCTGTTGGGGTGGGCTGTGGGTTAGGGTCGGGGTAATGGGTGGGGTGTAGATCATTGAATTCCATATGGGAAGATGTTTCTTTTTTGGAAAATTGGGTTATCTATTATATGTTGTTTCCCATCCTCCAGGTGAAAAACCAAAAAGCAAATTGTAATTTCCTTTTGGCTATTGATTATTGACATATTGAAGGATATTTGGACCTGATATAGAACAAATATCACTGGAATTACAAATCCAGCTAAATAGGTACAAGTACGTTTAAGACTGTTACAAAATATTTTTTCTCTTCCCCATGTTAATAAAAAGGTACTTTCACATCCATATCATATTTTAGAATATCATACCTAGATGCTTGTTTAATATCCTATTTCCCCAAGTCAAATTCTGGAACTGCCACTATTGGTTTCGGTCATTCCTATTGAATTATCATAATTATGTTCATTTCAACATTCAATTCCAAAGGATGCGTGCTTTCTCATGTATGAAATCATGTTACATCTCAATAGAATTTACTCTGAGGCAGAGACGTAATAAGCTGTTCAATTTCCGTAACTCGCCATTATGCATGGCAAGAGAAATTCTTCAGCCCCAACCCCTAAGGTTCTAGGGCCCTTAGGTAGAGGCTGGGGTATAATGTGGGTCAGCGTTTAGGGGTTTTGGGTGCTGCTAGAAATTGGAAATAAGTAGATTATAATGAAAGGTATGAATAAATTAGGGTAAGGTTTCACGTTATCTTTGTTGCATGGAACTTAGGTCACTCAACGCTCCACATAAGGGAATGGCGTAGATATGAGGGAAAACCTTTGATAAACATGAGGAAAATTCGGTTTCGGGGAAGAACCTGCATTTAGATGAGCAAGTGAGGAAAAAGGGAATTCATGTTAGAGATCAAATTGGGGTGAGAATGATTTGGCAGGGTAGTGTGGGTCAGGACAAGATGGGACAGCATGAATCGTGTAGATAAATATGCATGGATGGACAAGGTAGGGCAAAACAGGGCAAGGCAAAAAAATGCAGATCAAGGTAGAGCAAGGCAGCATGAGGCAGAACAAGGCAGGATAAGGCAGGAAAGGTCAGAGCAAGTGAAGGCAAGCTTAAGGCAGAGTAAGGCAGAGCAAGGTAGAACAGATAAGGCAGAGCAAGGTAGGGCAGGGCAGGATAAGTCAGGGCAATTCAGGGCAAGGCAAAAAAAAGGCAAAGAAAAAGCAGTTATACATGTTATACCAGGGCATAAAAGAAGAATGCAGGACAAGGAATGGAAAACCAAGGGAGCGTTACAGGCTTCACGAAACACGCCAGACTCGGGGTCACCTAAACAAGATGAATAGCAAAGTACCCACAGGACATGAGTGGTAAGAAAAGGAAAGTGACATTCAGGTGACCTCTGGGACCACCTAGTGAGTCAGGTCACAGGCAGGATGCTTCAGAGTAGGTGAGAGGGGGTGCTATAAGAGTCTGGTGTAAGGACTTATCAAGCCAGGTAAGGCAAGCAATGAATTGCTCTTGCCGGCAAGTTTGTAGAGTCTGACGGAAAATCACCAGTCGCAAGGGGACCGTGGAGGAAGGGCATCTATTGCCTGAGTCCCCATAGGGTCAAAACAGCACAAGATTCCAGGGTAAAACAGGGCATCAAGGCCCCTTAATATAGGCCACTACTGGCGGTCTGCGGATCAATTCCCACTCAGACCACGCGTCAAAACGCCCATTCAGGTGGAATCCCCACTCATAGTGGGCATGGAGGGGGAGGAGTCTGCCAAACACCAACACTCCAGGGGACTGTGGTATTGGGGCTGGGGCTCCTGACTGTAGGGGAACCGGTGCCCCATGTTCAATATTAAGAATACGTTCAAGAAATAAATTTTCTGTTATGCCAAAAGGCTCCATACAATTTTCTACAAGCGCCTCATGTTATGAATATTCAATGAAAACCTTATTTTCCAGTTCAACAAAATGAAGAACTCTTAGCGTTACTTCTATGGATTAGAAAAATAAAATCAATTAACAATAATATAGAGTCCGTACATCAAATTATAATACTTATGATTATTTACCATCAATTTTGAAATTGTGCCATGGATGAAACTATGGACTTGACTAATTCGCTCTTTGTCCACCTAGATCCTACCTACTGCGCTGCTCACATTTGAAAAAGAGGAAGCTGGCTCTGAACCTTATTCCAGATTGGAATTTACAAAAGCACCTTATTGCATTGTTTGGTACTCCACAAGATAGACATTCAGAGATTGTCAACCCTTCATCTAAACTTCATCCATTTGACCCACAAACACATCATTCCCAACCACAGCCAGCTCCAATTCAACAGTAAATCCCTCAGTATACCTCCAGGACATCCCCGCCCAGCATCAGGAGACAACAGCTCTTGTGCCTGCCATGGGTATGGATGATGATGATTTCAGTTTGAATTGGATCTGGCAGTTGGGGTGTGGGCTCAGAGCCCCTTGGCAGTGTGAAGGGTGTTTCTGGGGGGAGAGTGGAGTAGGGAATATGGGGGAATTGTGCGGGGAGAGGTGTGAGACTGAGCAGCTCGAGGGGATCAGCGAACAGATTGGTGGTGGGTATTTTTTTTATTTCTTCTTATTTTTTTTCTTTTTCCATTTTGTGGGGGGGGGGGGGGGAGGTTGGGCAGAATTGGCTGGCAGACCTGAGTAAGGATAGGGATAGAGATAGAGGGATAGGGACAAGGATAGGGATAGGGAGGAATTGTTTGTAGGTCTGACCTAATAGGTTAAGGATTAGGAAGAGGACAAGTATATCCCAGTGATAGGGATACGAATAGGGGTATGGAAAAGGGATAAGGATGAGTGGGGAAATGATACGTTGGGTTGAGCCAGAAGGTTGAGGATTGGGAAGAAGACAAAGAGCTCATACTTGAAGGGTATAAGGTCATGATATGTTATATTTTTAGTGAACATTTTCAATGACCTTTCCGTGTTATACATTCAATATTTCCGTTTGAGTATTGGGTGATCCCCTTCAGGCTGACCTTTTATGAATAACTATTCTGTTTTTATGAGGGTGTAGCATTCTGCTCAAATTGATTCCTTCATTGCTCGATATTTGTACTTGAAATACCACACACAACGTCTGTGCACCTTTGGGTCATAGGATGTTTTTGACATTTATATATGATGGAAATGTGTTTTCTATTATAAAATGCATTAAAAAGTCAGGAAGGTGACACTATTTTCCCAAATTAAAGGAAACAAAGTTGATATTCAATTTACATCTGATAGTATTTCATGGATACAGAAATAGAAATTTATTATTGAATTAACACATAACAAGAATGTGTGAGTAACAATTTGGTTTGTTTTAAAGGACAGTAGTAAAGTAAACATGCCTACCTTGATCCAAATGCAAAGAAACCCCCTCACCAGCAAAGTGCTGCAAACAATTCGTCTCTATGTATCATCATTATCGGACCTCTCCGTAGATTCAAGGTAGGTTCATTTCAGAGTATTAATATCAGTCTGTCCAAGCAGCCGTTACCCACACTGTTCCATTGCTCTTGTACTCGCCATCGAACACAAAAGAGTAGTTTTCCCACCATGTATCACATTCGATACTCCTGTGTCTGCAGAGTGATGCATGTATTGTTCCCAAGGTATGTTCGTGGTGGCATTTTTAAGATGGCTTTAGAGCTTTAGGTTAAAGATGTGGCATCATATAGATATGGATCCATAGCCTCTCTCCATTTCAGTGTCTGCTCCAAGTCCCAGGCCGGCTCGTGGGATCCTAGGCTATACACCTCAGCCGATTGTCACTAGAGAGAGCCACAGGCTGGAGCCAGTTCAATCGTATCTAAAATTATAACATTTGTCTTTATATTTCACGTTTTAAGTTAAGTACTGAGTTAAAAAGCTTAATAGAAAATCACCATTACGGTTCTGTGATGTCTGTTTTAAACTGGGTTGTTGTGACAAATGTGTTCAAAATAGTTGCCAACGTTCAGGTCTATCTCATCAAGAAGGGATATCATAATGTCATTACGAAGACAGGCCAGATTCGATTGATTCCCGGACCAGTGTGACCGGAATTAGGTTGATGTGACTGCAGGCTAATTTTGAAGACATAAATACAACAGTAGATTCCATCAAACGTTATGCAGCAACTACAGATCGACATGAAAATAATTTATCATCCTACAAATGTTGTATATTATATTGATTTGAGAATTCAAAACAGTTACAAAAAGGTTAACTGTTCATAAAGTAATTCCTTTGAAAAACCAAGACTTCCCATAACCGGTTTTATTCTGAAGACAAAATGATTTGCTTAAGATACATAAAAGGACACTGTTTTCCTAACGGGATAGAAAAAAAACATCATATCTATATTAGATAATGTTGCAGCAATTTGCCTTCAGATACCATCGCAGTGGCAGATCTTACTTCACAATCACCCCAATTATCGGAATACCATAACATGCAACGATAAATTGCAATTGCTGGATCCTAAACAAGCCGCTTAGGTATCCATGAAATGAACATCTTAATCCTCTCTATTCCCCTGTGCTAAATACACCACCTTTTAAGCTTGGCTCAGTGTCCAATTACGTGGCTTATATAGATCTAGGTCAACACATAAAAACACTAACAATATATAAGGCATCACAAGTAATGATCAGTTAGCTCAACTGCTTTGGGAGCGTCTGACAGTGCTTCAGCAATGATAAGGTAACCCACGCCCATGCACTTGATAACCATCTATAGATTTTCTACTCAAAGCTAGGGTGTATTTGGCCATGCTGCCTCATACCAATGAGAAAACAAGCAAATCAACGAGCTTTGAGAAGTATTCTGGAAAAAGGGGTCTAAATATGAATTCATTTCGGAATTTAAATCATATAGGGGCACGCAGGAATGGCACTTTAAGTGTGGAAGTGTGGTATTTCCTATGCTTTCTCATCCAATTATTGTTGCCACTGATGCCATTCACGACTCCTCAATATTCACCAATGAAGGTTCCAATAGGCCTGAACATACTTTCCCGATGTTAAATTACGCTAGATGCTGCAAAAGCAAAGCCAAACCACCACGCAGCCGATTGCAACCATCTTTCACAATGTTAAGTCATACTAGATGCTGCAAAAGCAAACCCAAAACACCAAGCAGCCAACCATCACCAACATAGGCAAATGATTGGCATGAGTTGCGTCCTCCCCAATACCACACAATGAGCTTTATTAATCCTGCCCATCACTCTGAGCCGAGTACCCTACCTGAAGCTGGGGTAAGGGTCCAATTAGGGGCCTGAGAGGAAGCCTACCCAGCCAGATGGGCCTCAGATAGGCCTCAGATAGGCCTAAGGTATCCCTAAGACAGGCCTGAGGTAAAAAATGCATCAGTCGTTTCCCTGACAAAGCCTGATGCTCCTCAGTCACAGAACCCCTGCCTTGTGGGTAAGGATCCCCTGACAGTTGTCTACCCTTTGAGATGGCTGGCTGATTTAGGGATAATAAGGTGAGGGGAACTGAGGAGGTGGAGGATTATTGGTAGCCATGTGTAGACTTTACTTTTCACAATAGTTGTAATATTCATACTTAAAAAAACTTATAACTTGTCAGCTATGTGAATTGAACAATTTTACATTCAATTGTGTTATGCTCAAAACCCTTATTTGGAAATCTAAAGAGTATTGTATTTTTTTCAAAATATTGGACAAAAAGTATACTGATAATGACATAGTTTTCTGTTCCCTGATGGTTCAGTTGTTAAATGGTAGAATGTTTTAATATGAATCGATAATGACGGTACATTGCTGTAGTAACATAAGACTTAAAAGGAGGATCAACGGTATCGAAATGTCTAACTTTATATAATAACATATAGTTTTTATTTTAAAGAAGCCAACTTATATGTGGCATAATTAAGTTCTACCAATCAGTGCAAAGAATATGCACACCATATTAGTTGGACAGTGGACCATTCAAAAGGAACTATTTGGGCCACTCGAACAGATGTATTTCTTACCCTGGCTCTTTGATTATGATCAGACGTGTTTATGCATTTCACTCCTGGATTGGTCCTCAACTTACCAAAGTCTGAGCCTATGTAGCATTCTGTTCCAGATTACTATTGAGATTAATAAAGGCAATTTTGTCTTCTCTAATGCTGGTGAAACGAACAATTGTTCAATACAACCGACAGAGATACAGTATGTGTATTAGCAAAGCATCGTTGTTATCCTTTCTGTTTGAATTAAGTTTTAAAACAGTGATTAGGCTTCATACAAATCAATGACACATCTTGGACAGTATTAATTCAACAATTTGATTATGCTAATGGAAACAAATTGAATGGATTTAGAATTAAAGTCACTGTAGTGTATGCGACCTTTCTAATATAATACACATCTTCACATTTCTAATAGACATAAATCTTCAAATTTAAGGACTGGAAACAGTCGCTTCATAAGCAGTTGCAGGTAAATAATTAGCACTGCATGCCCTTGGGGAACCAGCGGAGAGGTAATCGATGCTCGTGCCCTTCGGCCTTTTGCTGGTTACCAGCTGACAGCGCCTCATTGTCAACAGCCCGCCTCTATCTTCCTCTTCACAAGCCAGTTAGTGTAATTTAACATGGTGAGAGTATGTTAAGGCCTGAGGGAACCCTCATCGGTGTATACTGAGGAGGTGTATATGGCATCAGTGGCCACAATAATTGGATGAGTGAGTGAAGGAAATGCCACACTTCCACACTTGAAGTGCCATTCCTGCGTGTTCACATTATACATGTATTTTGAATTCCAATATAAATTCAGATCTAATTCTCTCGAGAACCTTCTTGCTAACTGTGATAGGGCAGCCATGATGTCCTACATTTTCATTGCTTTTCTTCAATATATCGAAAGTAATCATTCGATGTTGTTCAGTTGGTTATTAAGAAAACACCAGGGACAGAAACAGGATTTTGGAAAGGGAGGGGTCTGTACATAGGTTAAGTACTAAAACGGTGTGCATTCGTGTGCACACACGCAACGTTTTTTCTTGTTAGCCAGTTTACGTCTCCACCAAAATGGGGGGGCTGTCAGGAACCCCAGGACCTCCTCCCCTGTATCTGCCCCTGAACACTGTTACATCATCATATCATATTAGACTGGATCCCATAGATAAATATTTCTTTGAAAATAAACACGGAAACTGACCATGCAATTCAAAGGAGGGTAAAAGCGTGAGGCTCAGGGGACTTGTGGGGGTGAAGCACCATCTGAACTCAATGCGCCAAAAACTAAATTGAAAACATAAACATATAACCACTTAACTGCCATGCTCCTTGGGCTAATCTTAGGCAAAATGGATGCATTTTTGAACAAATAAATTTCTTATACTTTTCCAATGATGGGCATGTTATGGTATACCATTCTTTAGATTATGACTGGAAAATTTAGGAAACTGCCAAAAGAATGACTTTTCTGTTGCCATGACAACCGTTTTGTAGATTATTCTTCATATAACATTAAAATATGAAAGTGATCTTATAATGTTTGGCCTGATTTGGCCATAATAAAAGCTAAGAACAAGATCTACATGCAATTCTCTAAATTTTGATACATTATTTGCCTCAATAGCAGCTTTAGGTCCTATGTCAAAAGATATAACATATTGAAAATGTATGCATTTTTCTCGAACAATGCATGAAAATGCACAAAATTAGTGATTTGACCATATGGCCAAACTGTTACCATAGCTACAAGTATTTCTTAATAATTAGCAATATTTCTAAACATTTTAGTTTCCTATGGGTTGTTCTATAATTCTAAGCAACAACAAAGATATTTGAACACTGTTACCATGGTAACCATGCCATTTTTTTACCTTTCTTCAATTTAATTTAATTTTTCCCTGAAATTAAGGTATATTTATTTAAGTTTGGTATCATTTCTTTCGGTGTCTTTGAACACTTAGGTATAGACCACAGTTGTCTTTTCCCTTTTGTGTCCCAAGTTTTGAAGAAAAAAATTTGAGTGAGCTAGTGTGAGTTAACCTGCCTCGTCTCCCCCACAATATTTATTTAAGTTTCCATGGAAACCAACACTTTCAGTGTTCCAAATTTTTTCTTTGCCAGATTAAGTTGGAAACAGATCTAGAATTTGTACATTCAATTGGTTTTGTAATTTTTGGCCAATTCTGTCCAATGTTCAGCATTTTTTCTAATTTTAAGAATGTCCAAGTTGGGACGCTCTTCCCATCAAACTGTCTGCGACTAGAGGACACTTTGGTCCCCCAGCTCGGCGATTAACTGCACTAATCGCCGGCGAATAGAAGAAAATACTAAACATGTCAAATATCTCACCCACAATCCAAGGCAATTAGTGGTTTTGTTGCCCGACATCACAGAGCCAGTGTCTAGTTGGTCGCTGGACGAATAACGACGTTAGTCCCCGCCGGTTTCTTCGCCCAAGTGGGGACCAGACTTAATACCTTCTATAGCCACGTCCCCACTTTGCCGACTAAAATTTTAGTTGCTGGGCGATTAGTGGATATTGGTGTTAACCCCTTCAATCATGGGCGACTAGTGCCTTTTTGAGGTGTTGGTCGCCATGGTTGGAAAGGGTTAACACTAGTATCCACTAATCGCCCAGCTACTAAAATCTTAGTCGCCCAAGTGGGGACGCGGCTTAAGGCAACATAATGTTTAAATTCTTGTGAAGGCCCTGAAATTAAACATAATTTTATTAAGAATAATACCTTCAGTATAGCCTCACCCGTTGCTAGTATGCAGGCCTTGCATGGCCTTGAGCTGCTTAATAGTCTGTGGAGTGTTTCATTTCCTACGATTTGGTAGGCCTGTCTCCACCCTTCCCTTGTACACCAGGACGGCAGAGTTTTAATTAGTAGAAGCAGGCGAGGGACACGGTTCTTTAGACTCAGTGCGCCCTATGATCTTCTAGAGGAATGGGAAAAATGGTCAAATGGGTCAAATTGGGAAAGAAAGAGGACTTTAATAATGGAGGTCATTTGGTACACAGACTAGAAGTACATTGAGAACTCCGAATTTCGCTGAGTCCACTAATAGGTTGGTAGATGTAGATTGAAAATTACTTAAAACGTCTGGTAAGAGTGGAGTACAGTTAGATACACTCACAAATAAATCAAAACATTTTTTCCCCAATTTTTAAGAAAATAAAAGTATGTTATTCTGTCCCAAAACTGCTTGGACTTATTTGATATAGGAATTGCACCCAAAGCTCAATATGGGCAGTAAGCCCGTTTTTAAGGGTCAACAAAATAATCATATTGAGCAGATTCTGATTCGTAAAGGATATGCACATTCAGTCAAATATCTAAAACATTTTTCGTCAAGCACATGCAGTGGAAGAATCTTGTAACATAAGAATTTTGAAAGCTGTTCGAATTGCTTATAGTATATCTATTGAAAAACACGTTTCTATTATTACTTCCTCATTATTTTTTGTTAACTATAATTATATAACATACGGCAACATTTATCTAGATATTATAGTGTTCGGGAAGAAATCGAAAGTTTACATAAAGCACCATTTTGAAAAACAACAGTCTATAAGTATCGATTATCTGAACTCTCTAGTACAAACACCCTACTCACTCCAAAACTGAACAGCAGCATCACACCTCAAGCTGCCGGGGGCTATAGCTTAGCCTGGAATAAAAATAAAATAAAAATAGACAGAGACAACAGTATGAAGGTCAAAAAGGCTCGAACTTAGTGCATGTTAAAAACAACTTATTTACTATCTATAATAACTATATAACTTTAAGCGACAAAAGTAAAAACCGAAAAACCATTACCTATATGAAGGCGTCAAACTTTAGATACATATTTGTCATGTTGCTGTTCGACTTGAAAAAATGTTTCGCAGATGTGTGTCAATATGCAACCTTTTTTCCCTTTGTCAAATATAAGTCACCACTTTAAAGGCCCCATAAGACACCATTTCTATCTAAAACTACGGCAATATCCCACATGGTTCATATTCATGCAAGCACATGTCACCAGAATCTGCGTGGCCACACTGAATAGTGTCTTTCAGCTTGCAGGATTCTCTAGCCATATAACCGGTATCCTACTTGTCCCCCCCCCTACAAACCCCTACATGCCCAACTTAAAGTCTGGTTTACACATGACGATAGGTTCTCTTGTGATAATGATTATTGCATTGTAAGGGAGTAATTAGAAATACTTAAGTAATCCCTACATATACGTTCATATGGGATCAATTTTAGAAATATATTGTCAGGACTGAATGGGTAAACAGCTAAGTACTTTAAAAGGCTATCGGTGTCCATATGTAGGTCTGTTATCAAGGCAACTAGAATTTTCAATTAAACACTGATATATGTCCTAAGAATTTTAACGGTATGTGTAAACGCTCCTTGCCTGCATCTGTCCTAGCTAACCACTCTTACCTCCCTCACCTTCACTCTCACCTCTCACTCCAAACCGCAAACCGCAACCCCAACTCTCACTTCCCATCTACCCGAGACCTCACCTCCCACTCCAACCCCTCAACTATCAACTCTCACCCTAACCCTAAATCCCCAACTCATACCTGCCACACCAGCCCCCATCTCTTACCTCCTACCCCAACCCTCCATCTCTCACCTCCCGACCCAAACTCCCAACATTCATCTCCTACCCCCACTCCTAACCCCCACGCCCACCCCAAGCCCCCACCGCCACCTCACAACCCAATTGCAACCCCCAATCCTCAACTACCAACCCAACACTGAACCCTCCCCTCTAACGCCAACCACCAACCCTCATATCCCATCCCACCCCAGGCCACGGTTGCAATTGAACATTGAAAAATCTAAAGAATTTGACAGTACGTGTAAACGCCGCTTGACCCCCATCTATCCACTCAAACCCCCCTACCTCAACTCCCACCTCAATCCCCCACCCTCAACTCCCACCTCAACCCCCCACCCTAACCCTCCACTCCCTACCTCCAACCCCCCTCCCCCCAACGCTCACCTCCCACCCCGCCCACCCTGGAGGCCCCGGTCAGACCTGTCAGTCTGCCCAGTCCAACTGACGGTATGTGTAAACCATACTCGACCCCCATCTGCCGATCCAAAGCCTCAAACCTCACCTCAAGGTCCAACCCCCCAACCATCACTCCCGCCTCAGCCTAACCCTCCACTCCCAACCCTCGCCTCCCACCTCAACCCCCAACCCTAACCCTCCACTCCCAACCCCCCCCCCACCCTCACCCCCAACCCCCTACCTTCACCCCCCCCCCACCCCGCCCGCCCTGGAGGCCCCGGTCCGACCCGTCAGTCTGCCCAGCAGTCAGCAAACACAAACCTTATTTCCGACGGGGAACGCCTGTCGCCGTGCAGTATGGGAGCTCATGGCCGACATGATATGGGGATGAGCGTCTAATCTGAACCTCTCAATGACATGGGGCACCTACAGGCAGGGCCCGTGACCTTACTGCTCACACAGGGTATAGGGTGACAGGTTCACTCCATATCGTAGTACATAAAGCGTCATATTTCACGAGGCTCAGAAGTTATATGAGAGAGACTTTGATATTCAATGCTTATTGGGGTATTCGCAAATGCTTGTGCATATGATCTACACAGATATCACCGACATGAGCGTGCATATTGGGGAAGATGACGGGCAATATGTACTGCTTCTTGTTTACGGAATTTCCAACATAATGTTTTGAATGTAGTTTGGGTTCTATTGAAGACGTCCTCCCATAGTCATACAATTCCAAGAGGTATACAGACCTTGGTCTTCACCATCGGTTCGCAATTACCCAATTTAGGACGAGCAGACATCTTGATATGTTTGCCTTTGTAACAGATTCATATATGCTAAAGCCTGGTTCCCACTTGGCGACTAGATTACAGGAAACCAGTGATGGTTAATATAATGTAATTAATTTCCCGGTGACATATTAAACAGTGGCGCTGTGATGTCTGGCAACTAAACAACTTATCCCAGTGGTTTTCTGGCAAAATATTGAGTATGTTTAATATTTTTCCCGACTTGCCAGCGATTAGTGCAGTTAATCACCCACATGAGAGACTAATATGACCTCGAATCATCGGCAGTTTGATGGCAATAGTGTTCCAATCTGGTGATTTTTGTTCTCACCAGTTAGCAGCGACTAACTAGTCGCTTGACAACATAGTAATTTGTTTATTGCCAGTTGATTAATGCTCAATCGCTGGGGTTTAGTCGCCCCGTGATTACCAGGAAGATGTGCCATTTCATTAATGTTTAGATTCTAAAAATGCTGCTCTGTTGATGGACGTTTCTTCCCTTAAAACTTTGTGATTGCAGGGTCTAAGCTAATGCACATTGCGACTTCTCAAGGCAACAGGAACTATATCCAACCACACATAGGACCTACCATTCTGATGCAAATTCACAAGGTATTAATGGTTAGTATTGATCTCCAGGGACAGAACAACGCCTCTGTGGCGCAATCGGCTAGCGCGTTAGACTGTTAGTCTAAAGGTTGGTGGTTCGAGCCCACCCAGGGACGAGACATTTTGTTGTTTTGACCAGAATAAGTTTATTGTTTTAGCAAATGCTTTGGTTCTTTACCTGTTGGCAATTCTTTTTTAAAGAAGCCTATTTGAATTACCCTTTCTGATACACATATTCCTCAGCCCTTTTTAATCTATTATTTATTTATTTATTTGTCCCACGTGAATTATCATTCATTTTATATTGTTAGAACTCCAATTCAGGCAGGGAAAGATATGAATGTAGAATCGTTCTCCAGTTTCCATCCACACGTCTAAGTTGGCCAAACTTATGCTGGTGACATGTGCACATACATGTACATCCACAAGAAAACATCTGCCGCCCAATGAGGGACTCGAACCCTCGACCCTCAGATTAAAAGTCTGATGCTCTACCGACTGAGCTAACCGGGCTTCTTGCCGTTGTGGAATCATTGCACTTTCCCATTTTGCATCCGATCTCAAGCTGAGAGGTTAAACCTTGAATATCCCCCATCTCCTCCCCTTAATCATTATCCATTTTGCCCAATAGGCCTACTATTAAACGTTAATTCATTAACTCTCCTTTACCTTTCTGAGATTCAACAATAAAATGTTCTACCATAAAACGCCACTTTCTATAGGCCTAGTATTAGCCGACAGTGATGTGATGAAATAAATGAGTAAGGCGCTCGAGGCACTATGGCGGTGAGGTGAAAATGTAGCCCCTAATGTTGAAATTTACAGAAAGCAAAACCCCTCCAGCATGTGTAGCATTGTTTTACTTTGTAGCAATATTTTATCCTTCTTTCGTTAAGGAAAACAACAGTGTATAGTTACTTTTACAGAGCCAGGGGGCTCCTGTGGGAAAGTAGGGCAGGGACTAGGGTTTAAGCCACCACGAAGCCATCATACCTTATCAGCATGACACAAATGGTGGCCTTCTTTAATAAAGAGCCTGGAGGAGGGGGTTATAGGCTGCAACCGGACAATCATGTCACGTATTTGGTGACTGGAAAGGTTAGAGTGAGATAGTTTATCATTCTTTGTGTGTGGGTGACCTGGCAATCTATCAATAATCTATCTAGAACAATGTTAGATTGAGATAGAGCCTGGAAGGTTCAGTCCCCCTGTTTTCTATACCCTAAAGTACTGCTTCTGCAATGCATGTTGTTTTTGCCAGTATTCTATAGAGTTTCAATAAATATAATTATTGTCGCTGAGATGTAGGCTGATATGTTTACAAGCTCCGCATTCCAGTTTGACGGTTGTCAGGTACCATTAGATGTCAAAAGCCAAGCAGTAATAACCTTGTTTAGTTTTGTACAACCTATAATATGCATATGCACTATAGTACCCTGACATAATTATGCCAGGAAATAAGTGTAAGACCAGCAAGTAAAGAATCTTGAACTTTGTCTGGGTAAAAAAGGACTAACCCAAAAATATTCATACAAAAATTACATTGACATGGATTATCTTAATCGAATCTCCTATTTGCTATTGGTGAAACTTTAGCAAAGTCGAAGCTATAGGGCTTGCTAAGGCGGAAAATCGCAGATACTAATTACCATATAAATGCTTCATCTCATTATATTTTTCCTCTCCATTTGAATGATTATGTTACTTACATTTCAACCTGTTTCTTTTTCAATTTTGTAATTCACTTTTTACTTTTACTTTTACACCTCTCTTGGTCTTCCCATCTGTAATACGAGTCACTTCTACATTATGTCTTAAGAAATGTCTGGAATCAGACAAAGTATTTAATTTATTTCATTTGAATTAAACTGTCGTAAAAACAAGTCCTTCAATCAGACCGAATTCCGGTAACAGTATGACGATTCATTGCTGGCCTGATTAAGCAAATCTGAACTATTATCTTCGGAGAAAATAACGAGACAAAGCCATCAGCCTTGTGTTATCAATGTCTCTCATTTGCAGAGTCAGGCACGTTTTTTTCCTTTCATGGAAATTTCTTTTGCGATTTATTTGTGTATTAAAACATTAATTGTCCATCTGGGAACCTCCAGACGGACAACCCTGCTGTTTTATTTAAAAGAGAAAAAAAGAGAGAAAAAAACACCAACTGCATTCACTGAAAAGTTGGCCCTTTCAACTAGGCAGCACTGGTAGACACTGATTGATGAGGGATTTAAACTAGGATTATAAGAAAATCCTCTAAATACATATCATATAACTTGCACGCATGTCAATGATATTTAGCTACTCAGACATCGTAGCGTCAACTGCAGTTTTTGCTTCATAGAAAATTACCAGCTTCAGAAAATGAGCCTGTCTAAGTTTATATCCAAATTAATGTGAATCTTAAAGTATCATGACAATGGTTTTTACTTCGAGTATAGAAAAACAGAATTATCAGTTACAGATTTAGCTGCGAAGGGCTTATTGCATTTTAGAAAACGATGAGGTATAAGGTATTGCATGTCGACATAATGTCAACAGACATATCTATTGAATAACGTTACCCCCGATTTAATTAAGGATTATCATCCTTGTGTATATCCAACAATATAGCTGGGGAATGATGCAAGGGGCGACTTTGAAGTGAAGATATTGTGTTAAAATAGTCCACTAATTTCTCTCTAACAACATGTTCTAGTTAACATTACATGATGTATAGAAGACGATCCAAATGGATGCCCCAATTCACTTCGAGAAATACTTTACGATTAGTCCTGATATCTGCGTGCACGTGGGTGTCCTACAGTTCGAAAACATCACAACGGTTTTCTAAAGGCATGCATAAATACTTGTAAAATTCATCATATTTGAAAGCTAGAAACCGTCAACTTAAATATGAACTGCAGAATGACATATTCAGCAGTGAAAGGGATAAAGAGTGAGTGAGTGAGTGTTGGGTGTTTTACGCCGTACCGACAGCCAGGGCCACTTTCACAGTGAAAACCAGTTGGGACGAATTGTGTCTTAACTTTGGTGTTCAAATCTATGAGATGAAGGTAACAGGGCGGGCAAACAGCAGGGGATGAAAACCCAGCAATCATTTTTGCTGTACCTCATCCCTTAGTGAACCAAGCACTGACCGGGAATTGAACCCAAAGAACCACTTGGTCAGTGCAGGGTCCCCCCTATCGTCGCCTCATACGATCAGCAGGGGCTACTGAGGGCCTATTCTTACCCAGACCCCCACGGGGCAAAGGGATAAAGATCCCAATGCAAAAGATTACCACCTGCCATACTATACCTACATGCTACAAGTCACAAGACTACTTGGACGTTCAGCCCAAGGAAGAGGGTCGACAATCCCATCACAAATATAGGTAGGCTTGGATACACAGTTATATCATCATAAGGTGGCTTATATTGATTTGTACAAGATTGGCCAGATTTAGGTAGAATAACAACGGGATCATACCTATAGCTAAACCTACATGGTCTGCCAGAAATCATTCATTTCTATCAAGCCGCAACCCCTTAACCCCCCCCCCCCCCCCCCGCCCACACACACACACACAAAGGAAATTTTTCTAGAAGTTCCACCTTCCCTTCCTAAATTTAACGTAAAAAACCCTAAAATAAGTAGAGAAATATTAAAAAGTTCAACTTTTTACTGTTCGCCACCCCCTTTTCAAGTTCGAATTATCTAAAATATAGGCACAAGTTCCACTTGTGGAACCTCGCCACCCCCCCTCCCCCCGTAGCACTGCCCGGCTGGCAGGACCTTTGATCTTCTTGTAAGTTATGCATTGTAGTTTTCCTATACCTCTTGATTAATGGGGAAATGAATAAAATCATTGTCATTGTTATCTTCATTGCTTGGATGAATACCCGATTGTAAAAATACTGTAAAATCATCAAAATCATTATTCAAGCTCACTCTATTACAGTGTGTCTCACTTCACCACAAGTTTTATTCCTGTAAAGGCCGTGTTCCACTAGCCGATTTAACCCACAATTTCAAAATTGGCAGGGAGAATACTGGTTAATCCTAGATAATAGTAGCCATCATAAGAACGGGGTTTTAATACTCTTGGAGATATAATGTATGTATGCATGGTCTGTTGCTATACGGAAGATGCGGGTCTCAAAAAGGTACATCGCGCACCTACATTCCGGGTAACTTTTTTATTTGTGCTCCAATCCTCAAACAGTAAGCGAGAAAAAGATCGGCATTGACCCGAGGAATCCCAACAAAGTCGCAATATTGTTATGGAAAGCCTAGATTTTTCACAATTAATGGGGAATCCCTTTCAGATACTCTCCAGGCGCAGCTTTCCCCACTGTTATTCAGTGCGTTGTAGGAAGAATCTGCATGCTTGGAGCTATCCCCAGCATTTCCCGTTGCGATCGTCATAACGCGATGCGCAAATGGCTGGGAATTCCCCCTGAAACCTCAGACCCGCATCTTCCGTATAGTGCTGATAAGGATTCATAAAATTACCAAATTACTGTCGGTCAAAATCGCCTGGTGGAATACAGCTTTAGTGTGTTAATGGAGGCATAAGTCCAAGGATATCTTTGATTATATTCGCCTCAATTCAGTTAAACCTGGAGGCATACTAACACAACAGAAGCAGTGCATTGACCTCCCCCAACAAAGCCCAAATCAATAGAGCACGATGTTACTGTACACAAAACTGATCCAGTGAAGTCAATACATGGCAGAGGGTACAATAACTGTACTACAATGTGCTGATTGATTGAAGGGGGAACTATCAAACAAGTGGAATATTCATTGACCATTCATTGACCTGGAACACATGGACCTGTGTTCTGTTCAGAGTGCCCTAAGCCGTGTGGACATATTGATACTGAGTGTGGTTTCTATGGTCCACTTTTAGCATGTTCTCACCAGCTGTTTGTTATGTTTAGGGGTAGATAAGCTGAATGTCTCTGTGATTTGTGGTTGTTCGTTGTCATGTTAAAACCTAGTGGTAAAGAAGCTGAGTTGTATAAAGTTATATTTCATGATAAATAGGATAATGTGTCCATGAACTATGTGCTGACTCACTATATCATTGTTGTTGGATTACTAAATGTGATGTTTTAAAATCATGCTTACTTTCAAGATTAAAGGCAGTAGGCCTTACATGCTTTAGTTTGATCTCAGCTTTCTATCGCAGGAATATCTCAATGGAACCACATCACCACAGAATAGCATCAAAGATAGTGTAAAAGCCTGAGGTATGCTGTTTGGACATGCTTAAGAAAACTGGGGTTCAGACGGGATTCCGTAGACTCAAGCTTATTGTCGGTCCTGAGGGTTTTTTGTGTGTTGAGGGTCAGGGAGTCCACTCAACGGAATCTACTAGAATACTGGAGGGGGGTGTTAGGGGAACTATTATATTTTCGTGTCTTTCATATTTACTGTTGCATAGTCACGGTTATAATCAGAGGATTAGGTTGTCTTGTGGCCGTCCTTGAGACACCTTCCCAAGGCCCATGTTCAGTCTGGTCTGCCCTCAGGTCAGCAGGTGCTTGAGTCACCCTAGAATCTCTGTGTCCTACTTGGGACCTGTCCTCAAGTATTCATGATCACCATAATGGTCTACTTCTCAAGCATAAGACAACAGCAGATCAGATGTTCACAGATGAGCACCTTGAAGGACACTGGTTTAGGCATATTGCAGGCAAAGGTCTGCCTTTAATAGGCTACAATTGAATGCTAATTGGCTAAAATGAATCACATGATATAACCCCCATAAATCTTGTGTTTACCCCACAAACCTCATGTATCATGTTACACTTCAACTATTTTTGTACTTTTGGGTAAATTTACATTTTGGAGTATTGACATGATTCCAGTATCTACTTTGTTCCAGTATCTCTAGTTACGTCCTATAATAATTATACAATTATTACACTATGTTGCAATTGCTTATATAGTGTATGCTTAGTCTACTCTTTCTGCATTCTCTTATATATGTGTTCAGAAATAGATCTGACCGAGAAGCTAGAAAGGCTAAGCCTGGAAGACCTGATATCACTCATGCATTCCAGAGCTCTCTAAAGTAGGCCTAAACATATATATCTGCACTGAGAATCAGAGGAGGAATAGCCCTGATTATCATTAATCTGCTAAAGCACCGGGCATTCCTGAGGTGGTGACCTATTCTGCATGGGAACATGGCCAACTGGTGACCTTTACTAAGATCCGGAACCTTTTCTATAGATGGCCCACCTTTACCTTAAAGACAAGGACGAGGTAATGGCCTCTGTCCCGTTTGGTGTACTTTTGGATTGCTTTTTGTTGGATGGGTTTCAGGTTGGGCAAGCGGATCTGTCGTTATGCATCATTGTATCTGACAACCCTGCTTCTTATGTCAAAGACGATACGTCAGTATGCGTCAAACGTGAGATTGATTCTTCGGACCCTAAAAAGCGCTTGTCATTGTCTTAAGCATGTAGTTGCCATGCTTTGTGGCATTACCATGATGGACAGGAATAGAATATTTGAGTAAAGGTCATCAACTGCTTTTTTTTTAAATTTAACTTATAGTGTCTGTTGAGCGGGGGTTTGGCTTCAGGGAAAATTGCATATTATACAATTAGAAGATGAAATGCATTAAAATTAAACTATAAAGTTTAATAACATCTAAATCAAATGTGTTACATTGCTCTCACGGCTATGGTAATACTTTTCAAACACAGGGACAATAATAATGATAATCTAGTAAATGTCGTTCAATGCATAACACAGAAAGTGGGCTGTCTAACTTCATTCTCACGCCTTTGAGGTTCCTGGGGGAGTTGATTCGGTGGTCACATTAATTCTGACACATTGTATTCTGTTGGTTCTGTCCCATAGGTGGATATGGTTCTAACAATTATGCATGAGCCACTGTGAACTCCCAAGCAGAGTCCCTGCAATACCGTTCACGAGATCCTCTAACATTGTAGAATATTCAAACGGAATATCCATAGGGAGACAGTCTAGTTTCAATATTACTCTCTCCTTAAGCCGGCCGTTTATAAGTTAAATCGCACTAGGTTCATTTTGGGGCCGATTCAAATGGGTGGGTCATTGAGAATAGGTTTTCACTAAGCCCCGAGCCATTGCCATACGTCTTATGGAGGGACAGATACATATGGAATCCTACCTAAAGGTATGTTTCCAACGAACGATTTTTCAGGTTTGGGAAAGATGAAAACTTAACAGTTAGGCCTATTGTCCAACAATTCATTGGTTTATTCCACGAGGAATATCGCATAAGTATATATGTATTGTATTGTGTGCTCGGAAAGCGGTTTGCTAAATAGATTATTTTTTATATTAGATAACCCTTTAGACCCCAATCCGGCCGTGGCCGCCCATGGGTAGTTTCCCCAATCCGGCCATAGCCGCCCGGAAAAACGGAAAATTTTCCGTAATCTTTCCAAATTATTCCAAAAAAAATTCCAACAGTTTCATGAATATTCAACATACCAAAGTAATATATCGTTTGAAAGCTTATTGAATTCCCTTTCCAATGTTACAAACCCCATTGCTATGATTTTAATTGAAAGGGATGGGTCATTTTTTGAATATCATCAATTAATAGACATTTAGGGAATTCCTGGGGGAAATCCATGGAAATCCTGGGTAAATCAAGCAATTCACGAATGCAATATGTGGGGTCTAAAGGGAAAACACAATATATTGCATACAGGGCAATAATTTTGATCTCAAAAAGCTAATACAGACCTCGAAATATATGTCTAAATATACCAAAATCCGATGAGAAAATCGGATGGTCTTCTATCCCATCTTGGAAACCCGCCATTAAGTGGTCTTGCAGGTGTGATGGGCCAGTAATTGTGCTCATACCATCCCCATATACCGTCGGCCGCCGTCCTATCAGCCTGTAATCGCCGGCCAGAAGATTGGTCCCTAATCGGCCAAGGGACAGGGGCTTCCCTGCACCAACCACCCAGGGGACAGCCACGATTTAAACGCCACCTAATTAGAAACCAGCATTAATTGCTTGGCTTCCATGTGGTTGGAGATGAGTGACCACTTTTAACGAAGAACTTGATGTAATCCTATGAGTTGGGGGACGTAGTTTTGGATACTAGTGGGGAAGGGGATTATAAAAAAAGTAAGGGATATTTAGCGTCTATATTGGTTATACGGAGATGTTAAATGGGGTATGGGGGGATTTCTTTTATTGCAGTAAAGTTCAATATGTACTTAAAGTACCATTACACCTTGACATGTCACTATTAGAATAACTGATAAATATTACACGGTTTATTGAGCCACAATTAAGGGCGGTCCAAAGAGGGACGCATATTAAACAGCAGGGCGACGATAATATTGACTTGAATACCCTTTACAGAATATCCTCATAATATTGTCTTTAATACTTAGTGCTAATACTTGAGGTAGTCTTGAAAGGGTATTCTAGTATAGGTAAAGGCGGTGATCCACGTTGCGACAAAAGTGGACCGATAGTGAAGCGATTTTCAAAATATTTTCTATCTCCAAAATCGGTCCAGAATCGGTCCAGAATCGGTCCAGAATCGGTCCAGAATCGGTTCATATTGTAAAATATCGCAACGTGGATCATGTCAACCGATTTTTTCCAACCGATTCCCAACCGACATTATGTGAGAGGGAATTATTCCAACCGATTTCCAACCGACGATGGCCCGACAAAATTATTAAGCATGTTTAATATTTTTGGACCGATTCTGGACCGATTTTATTATGCCTATGTATTCCCCATGTTATTTCAATCATTTTTGGGTTTATCAGAATTAAAATGATACCAAAATACATTAAAATGAATTTTCTTTCATAGCATATATTTTTTATTGCTTTTCAATAAGTATTTTACTGTTTCACTTTTAATTGGTCCAATAGATTAAATATAATATGTATCTGATTGCATGGAACATATTTAGACACGAAATGTAAAAATATTTTCACAATTTTGATAAATAACCTGACCGATTTTTTTCTATGGTAATTCTATTCATTTGTAGTCTAAAATACAGGCAAACAACCGGTTTTCAATTTCACAGTGGATCATGGGGAGGGGACCGATTGTGGACCGATTGTGGACCAATTTTAGGTCCACCAGGTTTAATTGTCAAACCGATTCAGGACCGACAAAAAACCGTCGGTCCTGAGATCGGTTGACTTGCCCATTTTTCGTCAGTTCAGAAAATATCGCAACGTGGATCACCGGCTTAAGGATAGACACCAGTGGTCAGCGGCCATTTCATAAAACTACATATGCATTCCTTAATATCGTACTGATCGCCACATACTATATATCATTTGAAAGCTCATATTTTTCTCTATCTATTGGTGCCACTAAAATTATTAAGGAATTCATAACTAAGATTTTATCAATTTTAATCTGATTTTTTAACTTTTATTTTTTGAACATCGATATCTCGGTTAATATCCATCATACATGAATAACATTTCACATATGTCTTCCTGACATTCAGATGCAGGGAAGCGTGTCTCAGATTTTTGATCAAGGTCCTAGATTTCATTTTACAGTCAAAAACGGCAAAAAACGGGAAGATTTTTTGGATTTTTTTGAAATATCATTTTCTACATTACATAAAAACAGAACTAAGATCTATATAAAAAATTTGAGACACGCTTCCCTGCATATATATGTCAAGAATATGTACCAGAAATTTCTAAGCTCTAGGTTGAATATTGAGCGAGATATTCATGTTCAAAAAATAAATGTAAAAATTAAGATTTTTAAGGTTTCAAACCGCCTACAAATCCATTTTCCTATCCATTTTTATATAATTTATATCGATAGATATGGCTATTTCCTGGCTTTTTAATGATATTATCTATTAAGTTATATAATAAGAAATAAATCTTTTGATTGTCAATAGAGTTAGCCGCTCCATTCACGCCCCCATCACTGGTGTCTATCCTTAATACTCGGGCTACCCAATCCGACAGGTGACCAATAATGATTGCATAATCTTTAAACACATTAGTAAACCACTGCCATGCATATCTTCATTTCTAATTATCTGGAATAAAGAAAACCTGAATGAGCCGAAAGTTTACCAGTTGAATAAAATGTTAATAAAAAAATATGAAGTTTTCTTTTTAAGTGATCGTGCATACGAAGCTGCACCAACATGATGGTTTGACTGTATGAATCAGGACAGAACGTCTTTTTATATACTATAGGATCGCCATCACAGAATTGTCTTTAATACTTAGTGCACGTGCACCAGAACTTGACAACAGACTGGCTATTAAGGCTTGTGTCAGGTCCTTGATACCCGCCCAGACCATTTCTATGGGATTTCCACGAAGCTTAACCGAAGCTTACTGCATCAGCGGTATGTGGTAGGACTAAATTACCTTACACTATTTATATACAGGGCCTGTATCTTCGTAACTTATTTGGCTGATCAGGTAAAATTTGATCAGGACCTCAAGATCAGCAATTTTGTCTTTTACCAAAATTGATGGTATTATTGCAAAATAGTATCAAAGAGGGATACTCAGATATATAATTTATTCATGATAGACAGAATCTCTAATCGTGAGACACTGATAAAGATTTCCCTGATCAGCCAATTTAGTTACGAAGCTATGGGCCCTGACAGCATAAGGCAGCCAACAATCTAATGGGTGTAACCAACGAATTAGTTCTTATTGACTTGTCTAACAAAAGTAAAGTAATAGGCGTGGTTTGTGAAGTATTGATAATCATTATCAATACTTTACAAATCACAGGGCTATACCTGTGAATTTATCTAATAATGATTGTTACTTTTACTAAATTGGACAGTTTCATGGAATATTATCGGTTTTCGATGGATAATATTCAAAATGTTAATTCACAATTCTCCATCTTTCTAGGAGATGGTAGCTCACCTGTAATTGTATGCTACCAGCACCATAGTTTCATGTTAGAGTTCTCTGTAATCTATTTACAGTGTGTCTATGAAGGTCATGTCTGACATCTGATGCTGAAGCCATGGAATTTCCAAGTAGTCCAACATTAACAACAAAGCATTTGGACATGCTATGGCCTATATATTGAAATGATCTTAATTGTTGTGCCACATTGAATCACTACTGATAGTTAGTTCATAAGACCTGGAATTAACAAGTTGCTTTGTACCTGTTTATGATTATATGCATCTTGGTACTCTAAGATGAGCTTAAATGTAATATTTGAGGTCCTGGCCAAAATAAGGCTGGAACATTTGTCCTAAAACATTCTTGGTTACACTATGAAAACTATTTGCAAAAGCATTTCCTCATAAAATCTTTGTTTAAGTCTTCCAGCATATCTATTTGTGCTTTTACTCTAGATACCCTGGAAATGTGATCAAGATTGTAATTTCTTTTCACTTGGGGAGAGGGGAAGGGGGAAGGGGCATATGAATTAATGGATACAACAAAGAAAACTTTACATTCAGTTCTTCAAGAAATATTAAAGAAAATCTTTAAGTGTTTCTTTGTGTCTAAAGAAAATCTTGAAAGTACCCAAACTTTCTCAGAATTTCTTTCGAAATACCCTCCACAGGCCAGTTGCCTGACAATATAAGAATTATTTCAAGAAGTGGCTGGTGTTTGGCTTCAACTGTAGCTTTAATGATTGGACAAGGTTTGAAACACTGATACTGAAAAAGTATATACTCTGCGTACTGTAATCTACCTCTACAAAGTATATGCTTTCCTAGAATTCTTCTTGTTTACAGAATGATTTTTAAAAAGACTACTATTACCAAACTGCATTCCCTGTAGTGCAATCTCTTTGAAAAGTAATCAGGGCGTTGTTTAATAGCCTGAACAACGTGCACACGATATAGATGGAAATGGATCGAATGAGACCTTTAATTACCAGTAAATTTACAGAAGGTGCTGGGGTACCTATTCTTTATGATACCATTCAAAACTCTCCAGGGCCAAATCATTATCCTCTAGCGGCAAATAAGGACGACCCCAATTAGGGAAAATGCGTTGCCATCAAGCTTCTTCTCATCTTTTCATTATTGTAAGGGCCATCACTAAAAGCTGTAAAATCAAACATAATGCAAACCAACCATAAAAATGTCCTATCTGAACACTTAAAGTGCGAATTTTACGGCGTAGCTATGATCAGGAGACTATGGATTCTTTGCTATATATTTCTCATCTTGCTATTAATTATATAGGAGAAGGCACATGGATACTTGTAAAGGCAGGATGTAGATTGATTGTTGGTTGGTTGATGCATATAGTTCATTATCCCAGAACCCTTAAGTGTGTTGGGCACTTCATCAGAGTCCTGTCAAACTTGTCAGTAGATAACACAGATTGTGTGACGTTGGAGGATGTATTGGTGTCTGTGTGATGTAATGATGTAGTTTGATTGATCTGTCCATTTAGCCCATGTTTCAGTAAGACAAGACTTCAGCTGGATCTAAAAAGAGAGAGGTTTTGGAAGCAAAAAGACTTCATCATTCTCATCTAAGGTTTGTTAATGACTTGGTGTGGGAGGGATATGGCGATGGAGAAGGGGGATTACAAAGTAAAACATGATACCACAAGAGTCGCGGCAGTTCCCCAGTCAGCCAGTCAATCAAAACCAATCAACTAACCAACAACCAACAAACCAACATTCGGAAAAAAAACTCCCATCAAGATATGTAACAGCATTGGTCCCAATTGTGACCACAGTTAATCAAATGCAAATACTACTTAGCGCCAACTAATTATATAGTATTCAAACTTAACTTGCTAACAATCAAAACAATGGCCAAGACACACGAGATGGGCGAATAGAAGTTGCCTATACCTCACCAAATGCCCTAGTATCTATTTACTTAGACCTATGTAAAGATATCAATAGAGATTCCTTTTACCCTCACTCCAATTAAGATAAGCCTTTGGTTACCAATGGCTTTTTATATAATTAGGGTATATTTAGATATACAACATCTTTTGTAGATTTTAGAAAGAGTTGTTATAAAAAATATTCCAAACTTAAACCTGAAAATATAATCCCTTCATTGGATTCCTTACATTGGGAGCATCCCATACTGGCATAATGGGTTTCCAATAAAGTTTTAAAGCAGTCCACTTCCATGATTTTTACCACGTATGTATGCAACTCCATGTATGCAAATATTGACCTTGATCAATATTGTATGATCTGAGAATAATTTTTTTTTAACATGGCTAAATTACCGACCGACCTACTTTGTCCCCTGAACCGGGTTTCTGTTAAATAAACATTTCTTTTTATGAAAGCTTGTCCATCAAAACCTACCCAGCATTATACTTGCAGAGTATAAACATATTATTAGCAAATACGTAAGGTTATGAAGATTTAGAATATACATTCCAACCAGCATACCAATCAGTGTTTGGTTCAAATCCCCCTGTGCTATATGTTGGCCCGTAAACGGTTAATTCCATGATCCACGTTGCGATTTTGGGCCGACCGATTTTCTTCTTATGCATTTTTTGCATATTTGGAATCAATTTGCCTGATGAAAATACAATATTTCTGATATGTATTATTATAAACTCTTTGGAAAAGTGTATGTTGTATAAGAAAAAATTTAATGATTATTTAACAAACCGATTTTCAAAATCGGTTCAAAATCGGCCCAAAATAGCAACGTGGATCATGGGATTTACGGTATTAGCAGACCAATAGTTCTGTGGACAGATCTCGGATCAATCCCATTACTTTTCCATGAGGGACTTGATTAAATTGGACCTTGAGGTGTGACTTACGTGTACAATGAGGATCCTGCCCCAAACCTCTGTATACTATTGGGAATTCAGTTCTTTCACTGGCATGTTCTGTTGTTCTTCGAGGTTGATCATTTTGGAAGAAACACCTAAGACCGCTCACTCAGATTGAAAACTCAGATTTTCTCGTACCTTGACAACATAATTTGTTCAATTTGGATATACAACTTTCATGACATTGTACTGATGGGATTCACAAGCTTTCAAATTGATTTTCAGGAACTTAAACTGAGGTTCGGCATTCTGTATCTTCGGGAACATTGGAAACCCTTCAACATTGCATGGTAAACCAAAGTCAGAATGCTGATGGCCATGGTCTGCTGAAAGCTTAGCGGACCGGATGTTCATGATCGATAATGTGATCCAACACACAGAAAGGATTCTCCGAGGGGGCTATATCTTACGCGCTATGGCTAATATTAATGGCAGATATGGATAGATTTGTGAAAAATAGGGATGAAAATGTCTTTAACCAACTTTTTGCATACAGTACAGTTAACCAACTCTAAACATTCCATTGTAGTTTGAAGAACATTCTATTTGGAATGTTAATGGAATGGTTTTTTCTCCATATCTTACCTAACACTAGATTTCTGGTTACTATGAAAACAACAATATTTAGCAGATTTTACCAAAAATTATAACCTATTTGGAAAAACACGACTTGATTACATTATCAGTCCAAAGTAAAATAGATTATATGAGTGGTGTACATTAAGTAGTGAATAGTGAATAACGCTGAGTAAAGCATTATTTTCAGATTTCAGGTTATATAGTATTCAACCCATTTCTTACCTAATGCATTGAACTGAAATAAACTTTCAGCTTGTTGGATATTGTACATGTGTTGGAAGTTGATTCCATGCATTAGCTCCAATGTAGTAAGGGCTTCTTCTCCATATACATTTGAATTCACTTTGTTCAATGCAAAGTTATTTTTACTAGAGCTACTTGTGGACCTATACGATTTGACATTCCATTGTGTCTTGTCTTTATTAGTGCTAAAATATGTACAAGGTGTCTTTTTTGTAGGGGTCTAATTTTGCATATTTGAATATTTATGCATGTTCTTAAGGCGTGGTTCTGTATTCTTTGCAGTTTCTGTAGATCATGATTACCTACGTAACATAGCATCGAGTCCGCATATTCAACCATTGCCAGTAGCATTTGTTTGAAAACTAGTATTCTGGTTTTAGTACTTAAAATCTTTTCATTTTTGTTAACTTGTAAATCCTATGAGCAATATTCGTTTTTATCATTGCATAATGATCCTTCATAATGAGACATTCATCAACGACTACTCCCAAGTATGAATAGTTACTGCAAGTCAGTAGTAACGAGCCTTGTTATTTAATGCTGATATCCTGGGCTTTCTTAAGCATTGCTCTCGTGCCATAACAACACACTTTAGACTTTTTAGTGTTAATGCAGAATTTATGGTTTATACACCATCTGCCAACATTATCTATTACCTGCTGAAGACAGTCCTGTATTGGCCTTACCAGTTTCCCCGCCATATTTATAACATGTTCCCTGTTTGTTAGAGTATCGATATATAAACGGAATATGTTAGATAACATTATAGAATATTATATAACAACGATAACAAGTTAGGTTGATTTGGACATAAATATATACAAATATTTATTTTCCTTCCTAAATACATCGACTCTAAAGCTTAAAAATGTTGTCTTGATGGTGGTTGGAACAAGAATGAATGGTTGGTAACGAGTCCCAGTATTTATAGTGACGTGACAACAAGTTGGCGGAGCCATGGTTACGTCGCGGTGACGTCAGCGGAATCGTTAAAATAATTATTTTGTTGAGGTCTCGCACCACAAAATATTACATTTATAACATGTTCCCTGTTTGTTAGGGTATCGATATATAAACGGAATATGTTAGATAACATTATAGAATATTATATAACAACGATAACAAGTTAGGTTGATTTGGACATAAATATATACAAATATTTATTTTCCTTCCAAGTGTCCAAACCAAACCTAACGTAGTGAAAGAATTTTATCACATTTAATTTTATCATTAATAGAGGGCCTAATATATTTGAAAATACAATCTGAACTCCATTGGCCTCTCTCTTTGATATAGGATATAGAAGCACCCTTGTTATGAAGATTTGTGGTGCCCCCCCTTCTTAGGGAATGTGTAGAAAAATTACCAACAACATTTGCTCTAGATAACAACAATTTGAAACACTTGTTTACACCAGAATATGTTAAAAATTCAATATCATTACTAGAAAATAGTGGTTCATCCCTAGACTTGGGATACCAATAATACATTTTTTCAAGCCAATATACTGCGCAGATCTTTTTATTATCTAGCCTATTCAAAGGTATTTCATGAGTCTGGCCTGGCTTTTTTGTTTTGGATGAAGGAACATTTACAATGCATCCCCAAGAGTAAAATTTTACATTTTCTCTTTTTAACATATGAACTGACTTGACAGTGTGTCCCACTCTTAGGAGTGTTCTGAATAGAAAGACTATTACAATCCATACTAAAATGCAAAATTCATCAGACCATTTTACCTTCCTATACAACTTCTCTAAATGTTTTTCCTCCAGTGGATCTTTACTGTCCTCTGGTAACTTTACAGAATTTTTTACACCTTTTATGGTCATCTTTACATTTGGGTCTGACCACCCTGCTACTGGGTAAGCCTTGACATTATGAAAATATATAACCGCCTGATAATAACTAATTACGGATGAAGGCTTCATAAATTTAGAGATATATGCTATATACAGGCAAGCTTGAGAAGAATTACATTTATAGCGTTGCCAATTAAATCTTTTACATACCTTTTCATACATTTTCCATTGCCTTCTCCGCAAAAGTTGGGTGTTTTTCCCCACGGCGGACTCTTTCAACGCTCGCAGGCGCTTTTTTATCTCCATTTCCACTGCAAAATTCAAATATTGCGTTAATACAACACAACTGTGATCCTACAAGACATTTTCTGGCTTCTGCTTCACTTCTAATATATAATAGCCTTGATAAAGTGTCTGCCACTAAGTTATTTTTAGTATTAATATAATGAGGGACCAGTTGGATCTTATAGATTTTACAGATCCAAAATAATTCTCTAAGCCAGCTCATACATGTAGGATCTAAACTAACCCCTTTTCTTATCATGTGATATACCTGAGTGTTATCTGTATAAATATTAACACTGTGGCCTGCAAGTTGGCTCAGCCATTCCTGCACGCCACGTACTATGGGGTATAATTCTAGTTCATTAATATTATTTTTGTCATAAATAATGTCTGTAGGGGCTTTGATTATATGACCACAGCTGGATCCCTCCAGCTCAATGCTATCGTCCCAGCTGCCTGCTAACCAGGACCCTCCCATGTATATGCCAAAGCCCTTTAACGATGAGTCTGATACCAGTGGAAGAGGGAATTCATTATAAATTAATTTTCTTTTGCCCTTAAAAATTTTTTAAATTTTTGCCACCATAGTAAATCATCCCTGCAAGCCTGGCCTATTTTTATTGCCTTTAGTTTATTATTTAACAGGACTTTATACAGGTTATATATCCTCGTGACGTGACAACAAGTTGGCGGAGCCATGGTTACGTCGCGGTGACGTCAGCGGAACCGTTAAAATAATTATTTTGTTGAGGTCTCGCACCACAAAATATTACATAAAATACAGCATCATCTGCATATGATAGTACATTTTCATGTGCTTGGTATCATTTGAAAGCTAAAAATAAACATCTTCTGTGATACTTAATTCCCTCCCGGAGCATCCTTTCTGGGTGGTGACGCAGTCCTTTACTAACTCTAACAAGCCATGGTATGATACAAAATTCTGTTTACTTCCCTGGCGTTCTGATTTATACCACCTTAGGTTTTCGCACCCTTAGATAGTGGGTCTATTCTAATCAGCAACTCCTGTCAGTGCCTCTCACGTGTGTGCTTACAATTGTAAAGACCGACATACAATGCCTGTCAGTCAGATAACGTGACTCCATCTCCTCCTGTCAGTTAGAGCACCTGACAGAGGATGTGCTTAATGACATGTTATACGTAATTCACAAGTGATTCCCACCATTACAAGTGGCGTACCCAGGGGGTGTTCTGAGGGTGTCTGGAACCCCCTCAGATTTCTCAAAGTTTATGTAATTGTACTACAAATATAGGAAGATTTCATCAAAATAACTGTTCAGAACCCCCTCGTTTTTGCATGGAATCCCCTTGGTTTACCTGGAACCCCCTCAGATTTAAGGGCGTGGTACGCCCCTGATTACTACCCGGGGGGAGGGGGGGGGCTTGCACTTTTCCACCGCCTTTTTACAATTCTTGGGGTACAAGCATTCATATATCTAGTGGCGGCCAAATATTGATTTCATCAATTGATGTAAAAGACATCTGATAATCAAGAAGTATCTTTATGGGATACCACTAAATTCCTATAGTTTGAACCCTGCTTCAAGTCGATGTTTTTTCTGTTCATCTTCAGAAACTAATTATATGGCAAAAGGTCAGAGCTGTTGTTACTTAAAGCTATGTACCGCGTCTCCATTTCAGAATGACATATGTATGACCTTTAAGGGGGTTTCATACCTTTGCGACTTATGTATGGCGATATCAGTTTGGTGGTGTTGTATGATATATTCTGTTTACATAGGGGCTTGTTTGTCACCTTTTACTAAATAATACGGCCTTTCGCACATGTGGAATACACAATCTAATCTATATTATGTGCGACTTGGCCGCAACTTGTCTGCATCCATAGCCCTTTTTGGTTTAAATGGGAGGCGGTATCAAAGGGTTTTCATGAGGCGAATGTGACTAATCACTTGTCTTGCATACCTTCGCCCGTATTTCATTCAAAATTGAATGAACCCCCACTTTTACCCGAATGTTCTAAATAATATCACCCTACTAGGATTTTCATTTCAATACTGCCAAACTCAAACAGAACAGATAAGAACAGCTTTTCGAGCCCACTGCTTTCCCCCTGATATATATAAATCCGTACCTGTCATCTCCACACCCTTCCAACCATTCCCACCTCTCATTGTTCGCTGTAATAATGCAATCAGGAACACCCGGCGAATCCTATAGATGGCAATTAGCCCTGCCTGCAGGCCCGACTAACCAGCATCCATATATACCCCTTAAGCCCCATTTTCAACCAGACGATTTCAGCAACCTGGGATTTGCCAATTTCAAGTTTTGCTTAGGAATATCATAGAAACCCATGCATGCTACATACCATTTGAAAGATAATCTAAAATCTGTTCTAATGGCACATAACTTGTCCTTATTCAGCCCCTATTCCCATTGGCGATTGTGAAAGTGACACCAAAATCGGCTTGTGGAATACAGCCTTAAGGCCTGCTGGGGAGGTGGCCTGGCCAAGAGGGCCCCAGGCATAGGCAGTGTAGGATCTGATTCTGTAGGCTGTGTTCAGGAGACAATTACCAAAGTTTGTATCATCGGTCGCCTCTTGTCTGCACCCACCTGGTAGTAATTACCTTATGACACGGGTTGGTGAGGATTTGCAGAGTCAGCGTTTTTCTGGCTCTGCCCCTGCATGAGGACAGGTTGGTGTGATGTGGCCCTGTGCTTAAGGACCCCTTATAACTGGGGCTATTTGGTGGATGTTATTATTTGTAGGGGTTTTTAGGCTGAAGCAGTTGTTAGGTCTTATCATGTCATATGACAGGAATACTGAAGTAGAAAAATACAACTACACCATATATACGTAGTTTTCATTGTTCTGTTCTGAGGGCTTATATTCGTGTTTCCCTTTTCGCAAGACCAATTAAAACCTTTTGCCCACGTTGATATTCACAGAAGCAAGTAATATTTTTTACTTGAAAGAGGAGTATGCACCCAAGAAAGTGATGAAGAAGCAGACATGTAATGCATACTGAAATATCTTTCATTCTTATGAAATCTGCAGTATAGATTCGAACGTACAGCACGCGCTGTGAAAATTTCGAAATGTACAAAGTGCAGATTATATCATTCTTAAAACCATATTACGTATAATGACACATGTATTAAGAACATTTTGTATCGCATTGTATGATAATTTCATTTCGGTATTGTATGCTGTTTCTTTAAAATGTCGAAGCAGGTAGAGGACCGGAGATTTGAATCAATGACAAGAACATAGTTGATTCGTCATTGATATTGTGATGAACGGCTATTCAGCCAAAATACATAGAGGTTAAAATAATAGAAATAAGGTAATAATGGAAATAGATGTAAAGAACGAATAACGAATATGTAAAGAACGAAGAACGAAATAGATGTAAAGAACGAATATGTAAAGAACGAATAACGAATATGTAAAGAACGAATAACGAAAACGTAATGGAACGAAACCCGGAAATATGTAAACCGGAAGTGAAATGTAAACCGGAAACGGAATATATAAACCGGAAGTGACGTCAGTTGTAGGTCACGTGACCGAAGGCAGCCAATCAGGGCTGACCTCTCTAGTATATAAAGGGGCGGTGAGGCCCGAATAAACAGAGTTCTTTAACAGTTCTCCTGGTGTCCAGACGTGTCCTCTTTCCTGAAACAACCACTAAAGATGAGCTGAATAGAGTAATTAAGTCAAAGTTAGGACAAAACAGTCGAAGTCCGAGATAGGTAGTCGAAACATAGGGTAAGGGGCCCGAAGGCCCGAAGAACGAGGAACGAGGGAACGAAGTAGGGCACGAAGGCCCGAAGTAGTACCGGAAACCGAGGCGTAGTATGGTACGAAGACATGGGGAGCGGAACGAGGGAGCGAAGTCCGCGGGGACGAGGGCGCGGCGTGCTCGGCCCCACGCTACCAAACAATAGGCGACCGTCGGCCCGTCGCCCCCGCGGACCGGAACTCAGGGGTGGACCGCCCCCCGGCCGACCCGTACCCCTACCATAATTTCCCTCCCCCGCAGTCCTCCGTCGACATCGAGTGCCGATCGATTCGCTCAGCCCCCCCTCGTGCGCGAGGCACGACTCTAGAAACACATCTCGGTTCTTGGCCCGGATTCCCCGTCCGCCCCGAGACCCGAACAACCCCCACGTTCCTCTGTCGTAAGAATCGGCAACCCCGACTTACCGGAGAACGTCACACTGGTGGCAGCGGTGATGCTGAAATAGGCACATACGGACTTGTGGATCTTGGGTGTTTCATCGGTATTGGATACTCATGGCGACTGCGGCAGTCTTCGAGCAGATGGATTCTGACGTCGCCTTCAAGGAAGGTGGGGAGGAGAAAGGAGGTACGAAAACCGAGACCAAAGGGGAGGACACGACCATCATGGGTAGGCAGTTTAATTTTATGGGAACGTCCACCCCGACGGATGAGCAGAATGTGCGGGCTCAACAACAACAGACCGGTCAGGAAGGAGCGAGTTTGAAGAAGTTCAGTTTACGACCAGAGAAGTATGACGGTAAACCGGATTTCGAAGGATGGATCAACCAGTTTGAGGAGTACGCAACATTGGGACGCTGGACGGCCGAGGAAAAAGCGGCGATGCTTTTCCTCTCGCTGACGGGAACGGCACGAATGTACTTTGTCGGACTCCCGGACAGGGAACGACTCCGTTACTCGGCGAGGGTGGATGCGTTGCGCCGGAGGTTCGGTCAGGAGAAGGACACGTGTAATGCTCTGCAAGAGTTGGCGGGCTTGAAACGTGTAAAGAACCAGACAGCGAAGGAGTTGGCTGATAATGCCCGGCGACTGGCATCGAGAGCCTACTTCTCCAACGACTACGCTAGCCAGGAAAAAGCAGCATTACATGCGTTCCAGGCTGCAGTTGGGGAAGACCTTCAGCTGAAGTGTGCAGAGAAAGGATGCAAGACACTAGAGGAGGCGGTAGAGGTGGTAGAAATACAGGAACGATACTCACGCCGCCTCCTGCGGGCAGTGAAGCCCGAGGAGGACGCCAATACACAGATCATGGCCTTAAACGGTAAGTTGGAGGAGATGATGAAAGAATTGGCAGAGGAACGGGAAGCTAGAAGGCAAGCAACGGCCCGGAGGGAGGCGTTTAAGAAGCGAAAAGAAGATTTAGAGTGTCATCACTGTCACCAGAAGGGCCATTTCGCAAGAGAGTGTTCTCAGCGTCAGGGAAACGGACAGTCGCCGTCGCAGTAAGCGCGGGGCCCCCTTCGGGCGCGGCGAGAGAAGTAGTAGGCATGGGAGAATGTGGACTTTATGTGGCCGGGATGGTGGGAGAGAGTGTCGTCCGTTTTTTGGTTGATACCGGATCTATGATCAGTCTGCTGTCAGAACGCCTCTGGAGAGAGTGGGGACGAAAAAGAGAAGAACTGGATGGATATGAAGGACGTCTCTGCTCGGTAGATGGTAGTCCGTTGCGGTGCTACGGATGCACGAACTTGCCAGTGAAATTGGGAACACGCGTGTTGAAGTGGACGTTCATGGTGGCAGACATCGGTAGAGATGAAGGGATCCTGGGAAACGACTTCGCGGTGAAATACCGGCTGACAGTTAAGCCCCACGCGAGTGCCATCTTCCTGCCCGCCGAGGGGGAGGGAGAGGGGGAACGAATCCCGGGAGTAGAACAAAGAACGGATGGGATTCGGGCAGTTACCGTCGGAGGACAGGTCGTGCGAATCGAGAAAACGACGGAAATACCCCCACTCCAAGTGACCCGAGTAACAGTAGTAGCGAGAATGGACATAAGACAGGGTGGACAGCTGGCTGTCGTCACCGGCGCTGGATTACCTATGGGACTGGAGGTGATCCCAGGAACGGTGACATTGGGAGAAGAAAATGAAGTTTGGGTGGCCAACCGAGGGACCGAGAGCGCGAAATTGGAAACCGGCGGGGTACTCGGAGAAGCCACCTTCGTACAAGAGGTACGAGGAGTAGGAAGTGAAGCAAAAGAACCCCCAGGAGCGCTCGTTGAAATGATAGGGGAGGCTAAGAAAGACCTGACCACGAAGGAGGGCGAAGAGCTGGAGAAAGCCATCATGGCCCGGGAACAAATGTTTGCGACCTCGAAACATGAGTTAGGACGGACAGATTTAGTACAACATCGAATTAAAACGGGGGATCAGATGCCGATCAAGCAGAGGGTCAGACGGTATCCGGCCACCAGGAGAGAGGAAGAACGAGCACTGGTGGAGGATATGTTAAATTTAGGGATTATCCAAGAGAGCGGGAGTGCGTGGAGTAGCCCGACCGTTCTAGTCAAAAAGAAGGACGGAGGAACGAGGTTCTGTATTGACTACCGAAAACTGAACCAGGCTACGAAAGTGGACGCCTATCCGCTCCCGCGGATAGAGGACAGCCTCAACACTTTGGGAGGAAGCCTATTCTTCTGCAGTCTGGATCTCGCAAGCGGATATTGGCAGGTGGAGATGGCACCGGAGGACCAAGAAAAGACGGCCTTCGTGACTCAGGGAGGATTGTATGAGTTCAAAGTGATGCCATTCGGGCTAGTGAACGCCCCAGCCACCTTCGAGAGACTGATGGAAAGAATCCTCAGAGGAATCGTGTGGGAGGAGTGTCTGGTATACTTAGATGACATACTGGTCTTTGGACCAACGTTCAAAGTGACTCTGGAAAGATTGGTACGGGTTCTGGACCGACTGAACGCTGCAGGACTGAAGTTAAAGGCGCGAAAATGTAAGCTGTTCCAGAAGAAGATTCCGTTCTTGGGGCACGTTGTCTCATTCAACGGGATCGAACCCGACCCCGAAAAGTGTCGGCAAGTAACCGAGTGGCCGGTCCCGCGGGATCTCCACGAGGTACGAGCCTTCGTGGGATTATGTTCGTACTACAGAAGGCATATGAACGGCTTCACGGAGTTGGCTGCCCCCTTGTATGAATTGGCAACGAAGGAGGAACCATTCGTGTGGAGCGCGAGACGACAAGAGGCATTTGATGCGATGAAGAAGGCGCTAACGGAGGCCCCGGTGTTGGGATTCCCGGAGGAAGAAGGACAATGGTGGCTTGACACAGACGCCAGTGACGTGGGAACGGGAGCCGTGCTATCACAAGAGCAGAAAGGGGAGGAACGGGTGATAGCTTACACGAGCAAAACCCTGGAGTCAAACGAACGAAAGTATTGCACCACGCGGAAAGAACTGTTGGCGGTGGTGCGAGCTTTGAAGCATTTTCGGTGCTACATCTATGGTCAACGCGTGATAGTCCGGACGGATAACAGCGCGGTCAGTTGGCTGCAGAGAAGTAAGGAACCGATGGGGCAGGCTGCTCGGTGGATTGAGATTATCGACTCGCATGATGTGTCGTTCCAACACCGACCGGGCAGGAAGCATGGGAACGCTGACGCGTTGTCCCGGTATCCGTGCAAACAATGTGGAGAGGAGCACGAGAATACCGAAAAAGTGAGAGTAGTGACGCGGGCCCGGGGGTACGAGCCCGGATGGTCCCCGCAGGAGATGAGAGCAGCGCAGAGGAGGGATCGAGATATAGGGCCGATTGTCGCACGGATGGAAAAAGATGCGGACCGGCCAGGTTGGGAGGCCATATCTCCGGAATCCCGGGAAACAAAGATCCTATGGAGGCAATGGGAACGATTAAGCCTCAGGGATGGCGTGCTGCATCGGAAGTACTGGGAACTAGAAGGACATGGTTGGAGGAACCAGTTGGTCGTTCCCCGAGGGGAACGGGCCAAGTTGGTAAGGGAATACCATGGAGGCGCGGCAGGAGCGCATTTAGGAGTCGCCAGGACGACGGCCCTGTTGGAACAAGGGTTTTACTGGCCGGGACTCCGGGAAGACGTGCGGAAGGAATGTCGAGAATGTGATTGCGCGTTGCTGAAAAAGGGAAGAGGAAGACGGGAGCCGCTACATCAGTACATAGTGGGGGAGCCGATGGAACGGCTGGCCATGGATGTTTCGGGCCCGTACCCAGTCACCAAACGAGGAAATAAGTATTGCCTGATGGTGGGATGCTATTTCACCAAATGGTTGGAGTGTTTCCCGATCCCGGATCAAAAGGCAACGACAGTGGCGAACAAACTGGTTGAAGAAGTAGTAGCACGGTACGGCGCGTTTCGGGAACTACACTCGGATCAAGGCACGAATTTCGAATCCGAGGTGGTGGCTCAGGTCTGTGCACTATTCGGGATACACAAAACAAGAACAACGCCGTACCACCCCAGGAGTGACGGGTACATAGAACGAAGTTTCCGTACTTTGGGGTGTTGTTTGAAAGCCAGCTGCCGAGCGACGGGTCGGGAATGGGACGAGATGGTCCCGCTCGTGATGATGAGTTATAGAGCAACGCCGCAAGCCAGCACGGGAGTGACACCGAATATGATGATGCTGGGCCGACAGACCATGATGCCGCGACAGGCGATTTATGGGAGACCTCTAGGACCAGAGGAGGAACCCCGACGGGTAAGCGACTATGTGGAAAGCCTGGAGGAAGGGCTAGTCGCGGCCTATCGGGAGGCCCGGACGGGGCTGAAACGAGCCGCCATCCATCAGAAACACGAGTACGATGGGAAGGTGACTCGGCGGGAATACCACGCCGGAGAACTGGTCTGGGTGCACGATACGGTAGTGGATAGGGACAAAGGAACGAAGTTGCGATTTCCATGGATAGGCCCTGCACTGATCGTCAAGGTGCTTGACCGAGGACGGGTGGTAGTACGGAAGAAACGAGGGAAACCGGGGGGGGTGGTCCATGTGGACCGCCTGGAACCCTACCGAGGACACGCTGCGCCAGCTTGGATGGTAGCTGACCAGCAAGGATACGAGGCTGCACAGTAAATGCTTGGGGTGGGGCGCGCTAGGGCACGTAAGGAAACGGGGCAACCCCTTTTTGTGATGAAGTCGTTTTCGTGTCTCGATTCCGCAGGTGGAAGAGGACCAAGGGAACGACCAAATCGGCGCTACACAGAAAGGCTTTGGCCAAAAAGGACTGATCAACCTGGGGCCATTGAGTCGGGGCGGTGCGTTGACCACTACAGTAGGAGTGCAGGTCGTTAGGCTGTAGAGATTCGCTACCTAGCTGAAGATTGGTTCTCTTGCGGATGTAATATAGGTGGGAAATGCGGGGTTGGAACGAAAAACGGCGTTCGGGAGCCACGACGGCCCGAATGTCTAAAGTAGTCCCACGGAGCCGCTTTCCGGTCAGTTCGGAGGAACCACAGCGTGGAAAAGATGGTTGGATTACAACAGAAGACAGACCCGGTGGCAAGCTGGTGAAGACTTCTGAAGTAATGCCGACTTGGTAATACCGCTTTACAGCGTCCAGGAGACCGGAGGAGAGTAGATGCGGCACTCTCGGGAACGCCGGAGGAACGAACGGACGGCTGTAAAAGGCGAGGCCTGAAACGAGGACGGGCTTTAAAGTAGGTCGTAAAAGGAGTAAAAGAGGACAAAGAGAACGGGGCGGCGGCGAGGAGATGATAACGCCGAGCCCCTGTGTTCTCCGGGAAGTGTGCGGAAGCACTGTGAGGGCCAAGATGAAAAAGGCAAGAAAAGGCGACGAGGGATGAAAGGACCGAGGGCGTCCGGTGGGGCAATAAAAGGCCTAGGAAAAACGCGTGGACGGGCGAAGGGCCGCGAGGTAAAGAAAACAGGCGAGGCGGTGACCAGCGGCGGGCCCCGGGGACCGGAAAATAGTAGGGGGCGCCACCGTAGAAGTGGATGGTGAGTCTGACGCTAGGGGTCGCTAGTGCAGGCCACGCCCACTTCCGCCTGCGGCGGCTATAAAAGGCAGAGCGCTCGCCGGAGCAGGTCATTCTGGTCAGCCGACCAGGATTCATCGAATCGCAGACGAGCAGACTGAGCTAAGGAGAAGAAAACAAGAAGAAAAGCAGAGAAGCGAGACGAGCAGCATCACCACGAGACAAAAACGGAAACGGCTGACGGGACGAGCTTCAGGATTGGAACGAGCCCCGAAAGCCCGGAAAACAGACACGATGAGCGGACAGTGCTGGGAAGGACATTGTCACGGAAAGGAGTTTAAGCACTTGGCCAAGCATATTAAAGGCCAGCACGATGGATTACGGAAGCAGTACTACATGTGCCCGGTGTGTTCGAGTCGAGCCTATTCGACACACCAGGACTGGAGGAAACACATGACGGACTCACACGAAGGGAACCTGCAGAGGGGGATGCCGAAGCAAGACCCCCTTCTGAGGCTGGAGTATGCTGCGGCGTTCGCCTTGGACCCGAAAGGACGACCGCCGTACACCAGTTTCGCTACTGGGGATGAAACGGCGGCCCGGGTAGCCAACATGGAACGGGACTACGCGGTGCGCCATCCGGAGGGGTTTCAACCCCCTGAGAGGGCGGTGGATAAGGAGGCACCGGAGAGGCCGCGACGGCAGATCCGCATCCCTTACTACCCGAGGGCGTCAAGAGGATCCGAGGACAGCGACGCCGAGCAGCTGGAGCAGGTAGCAACCGAAGAAGGATCAGAGGCCGACGAGGCCGGCGAGGGAGCCCAAGCAGCCAAAGCAGCAGGGAAGGGACCCCTGGCCGAGGTGGCGGAACGATCGACACCCACGCGTCGTTCCCCTCGGAGGGCCGCGAAAGGAGTACGGAAGGAAGACACCGAGTCGCCGCGAAGCGCGAGCCGGGCCGTGGTCAACCCGAAGCCACTCCTGACACCAGACCAAATATCAGGGTTAGTACAGAGCCGAATTAAGAAGTTAAACGCCCAGGGAGAACCACGGGAACCGAGAGGACGAGGACTCCCAGGCAGAGGAAAAGGACGGACATCCACACCCACCCCGAAGCCGGGTTGCTCAGGAATACCACCGGGGGCTGAGGTGGTGGAATTGGTGAGCTCGTCCGACGACCAACGACCGAAAGTCAAAGAAGAAGAGGAGCCGCTCGCTTTCAAGAGGCCCCCGACGCAGGGATGCCCGACGGAGGAGCCGTCGCGAAAGAAGAAGTGGAAAAAGGTCAAGAAAGTCCCGAGAGAATTGGAGGAGGGAACGAGTTCGGACCAGTCGGAGTCAGGCAGGAGTATGTCGGCCCGAAGCGATCGGTCTTTGATTATCGCTGAGTCTAGCAGCACGGGAGAGCTGGGACCATCACAGCCTGAGACCTCGACAGGAGTCAGACGGACCACGGGACTAGAACCACCTTGTAGCGACGCACAATTTACTATGATGACAGTTCATAAGAAATCGGTGATATACGAATCACGACACCCGAGGTACCCCGGGTATTTAAAAGGAACAATGAACCGGGAGGGATCGTTCAGGGGTTACCACGAGGCGAGATCCGACCGAGAGCTGGAGGACAGCATTCGGGAAGCACAGGGAGGCCGGCTGGTGGAAAGAGAAGCATTGTACCTAGGGAGGTTTCTACGCGAGATGGCAGAAAGGCAGGGACTCAAACCGACGGGGCGAGTGGAGAAAGTAAAGTATGTTCGGCATGCGGCCAGGCCGGAGGACACGGCGTCGACGGCCTCGACACAGCCGCTGTTCTCTACCCCTACCCCGACGAAAGCAGATTCACCCCTGGAGAAGATGGTATGTAAACAGCCGATAGTGCCGCCCCCAGGATTGAAACGAATGAGAGACATTACGGTAGCACCAGACACGCCAGAGACACGGGCGGCGGTTGACAACCTGACTCGGGCCAGTTTGGGGAGCTCGTTTTTCGGGTCGCAAGGATCGGAGGAGACCCCGGGACCACCGTCGCCCGAACGTATGGGATCGCCGCCAGGACCGGATACCCCACTCAAGGACGAGGACAAACACGGGCGGGCGCTACAACCGCGGGTTATGATACACAGATTACAAATACCGGCTGCCCAGTCCATGGACGCGGAGGTGGAAGACTCAGAGGACATGGAGTTGGGGCAGGCCGAGACCAGAGGATACGAGCCGGAGAAACAAGAATTGGACGAGTCGGGAGCGGATTCAGTGTTCGGGTCTATCGGAACGGAGATGCCGACGGCAGGACCATCTAGGGAAACACCGAGACTCAAGTTATTACGGACACAGGCCGTTCACCAGGTCTTACAGGGACACTTTCCGGTGACGGCGCGAGCGGTACGAGACTGGGACGCGGAAAAGGCCATTCGGGTGCAACTGACGTGGCCCCCAAGGGAGGTGCGAGGAATGACGGCCAAGACAAGAGCAATGGCTTCGGCGTCTATGGCGTTCCTGATGGCACTAGAAACGGGCCGCAAGCCAGAGACATTTGAAGAAGCGATGGCGCAGTTCCCGACGGCGGCACTGGGGCCGTTGACCAGGGAGTTCCCGGGGGTCGACCAGCTAGTTAACGAACACAACCGGACCGTCCAATTGGCTCAGACCCTAGTGATGCACAAAAACGAGGATCAACTGGATGACTTGTTGAAGGCGACAAGAGAGGCGGAAAAACAGAGCGGAATGGTGGATCAGCTTCTCGAGCTCCCCGCTAGGGAGGAGAGACTGTTGCTGCCGATCCGGCGCCAAGAAGAAGGGTGAAGTAGATGCTGCTCGAGGTCTTGCACGGAAGAAAAACAGCGCGACGGAACCAGAGGCGGAAGATGGCGTGTCGCGAGTCGGGTGGGGAGGGATTACGGGGCGTTGGCTCCTCACCCATAGTGTCAAACCCCCAGGGAGAGAACCGGGCCGAGGCGGAGGTACCTGAGCCGCACAGGAGGCCGAAGCCTGGATAAAAGACTCTCCTGGAGACCGCTGGACGGGCCCGAAAACTTTACTTAAACTCATCGGGAACGGACTGGCGGGCTCGAACATTCTTATCTTAATTTATTCTTATTAGTTTCTTTATGGGAACCTTCTTGCGGAAGTGAACGAAACCACATGTGTTAGGAGGTGTTGAGTGTAATCAGCGAGCTGGAGGGTCCATGACTGGAATGAACTTACCAAGCCTGCGGGGCGAATACGGGACGGAAGGAGGCGCTAGGAGGAAAAACAAGTTTGTAGCTGTTCCTCTTCTTCCCTGGAGCCCGCTGCGTTGGTTGGGACCGAGCAGGTGGAACGGGATCGTCCGGTCGCGGAAATGGATAACGGGCCGGGCGGCCCGGGAGCGAGAGTGAAAGTTGGGAGGCGGAATCGAGGAAAGGAAATCAGAATGGACGGATAGTGTTGTCATTGTAGTCTTTGAGTCGACGGTCGTGCCGGGGTAAATAAGGTACCGGTGGGCCGGCGACTCGCCGCTGGAGGAAAGGCTGGCGCGGGCCAAGACTGAAAACCCTTCTCCCGCGCTGCCTTGAGCGATCTGGAGGCGAGGAAGAGACGACCTCTGTCCTCTAGCGGCACTTCTACTTCCTGCAACTTTGTCTTCTTGATTTTGGATGGATCGATCAGAATGTGGATGAACCCGGATTCATGTACCATCATCTTCTGAGTTTCCTTGTCTTCAGCCTCTTACCGCATACGAAGAGCGGCAAAATGGAACTTCTCGACCTGAATGCTGGTTTTATCGTGCCAGAGTTGATGCAGCGAGTCGTGAAAGGATTGCGGCGAGTCGTAGATGTCTCCCGGAGGACCAAGGCACGAGCAGGGACGATAACTTAGGGGCCCTGGCTCGTGACCGACCGTAATATACAGTAAAAACAATACATGAACGAGAAACGAAAAAATTTAATAGACTTACTAAAACTTATATTAATCTCTTACCTGCTGTAACGACAGAGACTCCTTCCATGTCGTATTTCCTGATGTCTTCTTCCCAAGGAACGAAACAAAATAGTCTTTGAAACATATAGGGAAGTAATCTTTGCAATATACAGGGAGGTGGTGCTTGGAACGTCGGCTGCGGATGCCTCGATAGACAAATCAAGAGGTCTGCAAAGAGCGACGAGGAGCGATCCTTCTTGGAGTTCGACATCGGATGAGTTCTTCTCTATATATGCTATTTTATTGAGAATGGGCCCGTTCCGGATCTCAGAGGTTGACGTTGGGTGCAGGTCCCAGTTGATGTCGTCCATCTTCACTTTCTACGGCTTCTTCTTCTCCTTCTCACTAATATCTTCAACTTACCAACTTCGAACCGTCGAGCAGCCCGGAACGGCTCGGAGCTGTTGTCTCGGCGTTCGTCATAGGCATAGTGTCTCCATGCAATGTGACATGGCACCGTGGACGACTGTGGCCTTACTCCAAAATCAAACCAGACCGGATCTTAAACTTACTTCTATTAACGAACTATTTGTTGGTATTACAGTCTTACGAAAATCGTCTATAAGCACGGTCCTCCGGGAGGACGAAGAGAAAAACTTAGTAAGCAGAGCGAGGCCCGAGAGCCTAGGAAACGAACGAGGGCCCGAGTGCCCGAAACAGGAATCCTCTTCTTAGGAAAATCATCTCATCAGTAGAACGAAGGAGCCTCCCTCTCGCCCCAAAGAGGACTGTCTTCCTGCCGTTGCTTACGGGGGGGGGGAGGGATGAGAGGCACCGGCTCCTGTCATCAAAAAGAAACTTCATCAAAATCAGGTCTCCGTTCCGGTTGTTGTCATGCCACTTGGGCCCGGAACGGTGACGGAAATACTTTACTATGGTGGACTCTCTCCGACATCTCTTTCTGAAATCCTGAAATCTTCAAATGTGTCGACGTGGTCGAGGACGGAACAACTTGATGCTGGGTTAACCACGAGGACATGTGTCGTGGAAGTCAAACTTCAGTTCCTGTACGGAAAACGGACACTTCATCGATAATTAATGATTCTAATCTTCTCAGTCTCACCTTCACCCGAACTCCATCTCAAAGCTTCACCGTGACAAGTAGCACGAAACCCGCGACGTCGTCTGCTGAAGCTTCCACTCTAAGCTTTAATGAATGAAGTTAAGTTCCTTTCCACATACAACGCCATCTTCTTCTTTGGGTACCTTGGCCTTTGGCTCGAACATGTTGTCCTTGCCAAACGTGAAAAAGTCACTGGAGGGCTCTGAATGCCGAGGCGACCGAGGGTGCGAAGTCCAAAAAGAACATTCTATCCACAAAAGCTTCAGTCTTTCTTCTTCAACTCATCCTTAAAATCATCATCATCACCTGAGAGAACGCAGAGAAGAGTAACAGTTACGGAAGAACGAGGGGTCACGACCGACCGGGTAGGAGAATCACGACCGATTCTCTACCCAAAAACAACGGAGAACGTCTGGACGACGGTAGAACGGACCGAGGGTCGAGAGGACTAAGGGTCACGACCGACCCTGGCCTCTGGGTGGGAGAGTCGCGACCGATTCTCCACCCGAACGAGGGGAGAACATCTGGACGACGAAAAACGAAGGGAACGGGGGCACTGCGGGTCACGACCGACCCATGGCCCCGGGCAGGAGGACCACGACCGGTCCCTCTGTCCTAATGAGGGTAAAAAGGCGAGGAAAAACGCGCCGAGGGGCTAAGTAAACAGAGCCCAGAGGAGAGGAGCGGGGGCGACGGGGTCACGACCGATCCCCAGTCCCGGGTGGGAGAGCCACGACCGGCTCGCTCATCCTAAAAGACGAGAAAAACAGGAGGTCCTAAATAGATCAAGGATAAGAGAACTCTGACGAAGATAAAAAGAGACTAAGATATATAAAAACGAATTATATGAACTTTTATTAAGAAGAGAGAAAAACGAAGAAAGAAAAACGAAGAAAGAAGAGAAATAATAATTAGCCGGATAGGCCCCGGGGGCCCTCCGAAGTAGACCGGGGAGGACAGAGGGTGACACCTCCTCCTCTGCCGATAAGGAGCGTAGGATTGAAATGTTTCTGGTTCTAGAGTATGTTCTGTTGTCGTTGCTGTATGAACTGTGTTGAAATTTTGTATAACGTGTTTTCCCACCTTTCAAGAAGGTGCGGGAGGGTGTGATGAACGGCTATTCAGCCAAAATACATAGAGGTTAAAATAATAGAAATAAGGTAATAATGGAAATAGATGTAAAGAACGAATAACGAATATGTAAAGAACGAAGAACGAAATAGATGTAAAGAACGAATATGTAAAGAACGAATAACGAATATGTAAAGAACGAATAACGAAAACGTAATGGAACGAAACCCGGAAATATGTAAACCGGAAGTGAAATGTAAACCGGAAACGGAATATATAAACCGGAAGTGACGTCAGTTGTAGGTCACGTGACCGAAGGCAGCCAATCAGGGCTGACCTCTCTAGTATATAAAGGGGCGGTGAGGCCCGAATAAACAGAGTTCTTTAACAGTTCTCCTGGTGTCCAGACGTGTCCTCTTTCCTGAAACAACCACTAAAGATGAGCCGAATAGAGTAATTAAGTCGAAGTTAGGACAAAACAGTCGAAGTCCGAGATAGGTAGTCGAAACATAGGGTAAGGGGCCCGAAGGCCCGAAGAACGAGGAACGAGGGAACGAAGTAGGGCACGAAGGCCCGAAGTAGTACCGGAAACCGAGGCGTAGTATGGTACGAAGACATGGGGAGCGGAACGAGGGAGCGAAGTCCGCGGGGACGAGGGCGCGGCGTGCTCGGCCCCACGCTACCAAACAATAGGCGACCGTCGGCCCGTCGCCCCCGCGGACCGGAACTCAGGGGTGGACCGCCCCCCGGCCGACCCGTACCCCTACCATAATTTCCCTCCCCCGCAGTCCTCCGTCGACATCGAGTGCCGATCGATTCGCTCAGCCCCCCCTCGTGCGCGAGGCACGACTCTAGAAACACATCTCGGTTCTTGGCCCGGATTCCCCGTCCGCCCCGAGACCCGAACAACCCCCACGTTCCTCTGTCGTAAGAATCGGCAACCCCGACTTACCGGAGAACGTCACAATATAATATAAGTAATACTGGGAGTGCTTTCTAGCGAATACGACAAAATTGATGCCAATGAGCTCTTGGGCCATAATGAAAATGCACACTCCAGACCACTTGTTTTGCTTTGGAACCTCTACCTAACGTACTGTTATTTCTCAAAGCTTCGCCTGTTATTCAGAAGCAGGCATATAAATCTCAACGTACACAATGACGCCACTACCTATGAATAGGCATTAGCTTAATACTGATTAGAAAACAACCCCAATAATGGATAGGTCAGAGGTTTTTAGTAGATATAAATCTGATATATTTCTACCCTCGGCACTGACAATATCCTGTCCGCCAACTAATAGGATAAGTGGGAAAAGGGATGCTTTATGTCGGACATAAAAAGGGCTTACTTGAACGGCCTATACCCGTGTTCTAAAGGCTTCTGAACCTACGTTTAAGGCTTCTGTGTAGGCCGGCCCTACTATGGGCCACTGACAGTGGGTCACTTGAGTTGCTCGTAAATAAAGCCCACCTTTCAGCCCTCAGATAATGTCCCATAAAAGCTTTGTTCTGTCCTTGATGAGTGGATTGTACATAAACCATCCCAGGGCCTACCTTAACCCACTCCAACAACCGCGGGCACCGTTAAGGCCATGATCCATGTTGCGATTTTGGGCCGACTTTGAACCGATTTTGAAAATCGGTTTGTTAGATAATCATTTTTCTTATACAACATACACTATTCCAAAGAATTTAGAAAAATACATATCAGAAAATTGTATTTTCATCAGGAGAATTGATTCCAAATATGTGAAAAATGCACAAGAAGAAAATCGGTCGGCCCAAAATCCTATTGTGGATCATGGCCTTTATGCATCTAGTCAGCTCTGTGGGCCTTTCATGATGACCTCTGGAGCTGGGAAGAGGGCATGATTTACTTATGGAAACCTTACTAGGGTTTGGGAAAAGAGGGTTTCCATGAGGAGAAACTGCCATCAATGCCTTCAGAAGCGCAAGGAGGGGTACCAGAAGCCATGTAATCAACAGCTCTGTAAGCAAAGCAAACTTACGTATGTTGCAATAAGGAAATGATATCTAAAAGTTATGAAACACAAATTCCCATAAATTTCAGACAATTTTCAGTATTTCTGTATGAAATAGGCCACTGATACAGGCACTTTCAAGCTTTATTGGACTTTTTACCTTCTAGACGTTGCTTATTTGGTTGTCTTACGAATGAGAAATGGCGCAATAAACAGTGATACAAAAAGAATACAATTAATGGGCAAAGTTTCTAGTTAATAAGGCCACTTTAATTTCAGATCCCAAGTTGGTGACAACAGTTTAGCCTATTCATTAATAAATTGTGAGGAAAGAAGGGTTCACAAAGACAGATCAGTTCTCTTTAATTTATTTCCACCACACACTTCATTCCAGAACCAAACGCTGTTACATGCAAATCACAATGCGGTAAGAGAAACTCACGAAAATTAATCATTGAGATAGGAAAAGAACAAGTAGAGCTTGGCAGTCACTACTTAGACCAACGTCTGTGGCCTCCATTCTCTACCTTGACTCACTAAAATGAATGTTTGGTGTATCTTCTTCATACGTGTTCCTCCAAATGGTGGTGGTAATTGAAGGATCAGAGCCTACTCTGACTTCCTCACGTGCAGTTGTTCCAAGCATGCATGGACGTGAGTCTATGGTGCTGAGCCTGTATTCCACTCTGCGATTTTGACTGCCAGTCACTTGGAAATTGAGTTTTTATCATGGATATGAAAGGAACACATACGTGTTACATATCTTTTGAACAAGAATTCAATACCTTTTCTAATAATATGTAACATGCCTATATTTGCACAAAGTTTATCCCAGGCAAAGTGTGAAATGACCAGTTGAACTGGGCTAGTGCAACACGTCATTATCTCACATAGAAGGCGCCTGAGGCAAAGAAAGGACCTACTTGCAAAACTGGTTTTGTCCATTTATTAGATTGTGGGTGGTCAATATTGAGGGTTGTTCTATTGGAGTGGACATGGGGGTCCTCCTGCTCCCTCCAGTACTCTCCGGGAGTGACCAGACCCCTGGGGGAGGAGGGGGTGTGCCGGACTGACCGGTGTGGTGTTATACAATGGTCACGTCCGATCCTTCCCCTTGTGGTTTCCCTGTGACCACCAACTACACCCCTTCATCATCGGGCTTTGACCTGGACTAGGCCTTAATCCTATTTTTTGGCCTACACTAAGCTTTTATCCTTTGGCTTTGACCTACACTAAGCTTTCATCCTTTGGTTTTGACCTGCACTAAGCCAAGTGCAGGACCTTGTTCCTTAAAAAAGATATTTGATAATAAAGCATGCTTTTTAAACACAGGATATGAGTTCCGAATCATTACTGATTGTATACGCGTCTATGACAGGGCATTTAAGAGTCATTGCATTTCCACCAATCAGACCTATAACATTCGGCATACATGTAGGATAGCTGGAAGAAGTCCCGTTTGGAAAGCCCTTTCTAAACATAATGATGTTGTATTGCACCATTAGTATTTCTTCCCCAACAGCCTGGATTGCTTATCTAAGGCTAATTTATAATCTTGAGCTTTAATTTCAATGCATCAGTATTGCTTTGCAACGGCTAACGTGACTGCTCTCCCAGTATGTAAAAGAAAACTTGTTATATAATTATGGTAGTCTTCCAATAAGGATGATTCTTTTCTTACAGATGTACAATACACAGTCCGAAGACAAAGATTCTTCTCGTAAAACAATATTCCCAAAAACAGTGACTACTGTAGCTGCTGCACCGCTGAGTACCAAATAAATGTATTTTTCCTATTAATTCTAACAAACTAAAGATATCCGATAGAAAATGAGCTAACAAGATTTAGAGTGTGTAAATAGGATGGCTGCCGGTTGTTGGGCCAGTAACCACCAAACCCTATTACTGCGGCACCCTCTCCATCTCTCACGGATCCTTGGGGACTTGGGCCTAGACGGTACAGATTACGTTCTGTTGTGCTTGCTTAGTTTTGAACAAATTGTATTTAAACAGAAATCTTCTCATACGGAGGTCTGTTTTCCGTCTCCAATATAATATCCCATACAACTTTAAAAAGAGAAATGACAAGAGAAAGGAAATTATTTTACATTTATTCTTATTTCTTTTTCCTGTAGCATAAGGAATAAGAACTGATTCTTTACAATTCTATTTGAATGGACTATTGTATCCAATGGGACATAGGTAATAAGTTTTGTAATTCAAATACCACTGGATGCAATAGTCAATGTAAATAAAATGTTTCCTTCTGGAGTTTTTTGGTTAGTATTTTGTGTTACCGTTGCAGAAGTATTTAGTTTAGATGCACATAATGTCTTGCCGAGTAAAATAGTATCTGTCTACATTCTTCGAAGCGGCATCCTAGCGACAGTCCCTCTAGCCACCCAGGCTTGCGACAAATGTGACGCCATCTTGTTTGGTGCAAACAATTTCTTATCAACCACTAATAAGTAATGGGCAGATCGGGTGAGGGAAACATTTCTTCGATAGTTCCCTTTTTCCCCTGGGCTATAACAGTGCATTCTTAATAATCGTGTGTACGATTTACTGTGTGTTTAGGATAATACCATCGACATTATTTAATCTAAAGAGTGGTCTAAGATCACCGCTTGAAAAAAGGATATCCCACATTATATCCCACATTCATGGAATAAAAAAAGACTAGATGTTAATGGGTTTTCTTTCTTTCTTTTTTTGCAATAAAATTTAATAATGGATAAACATTTAATGTAGGGATATAAACTTTAACACAGAGTTTTCTCCCCTTCACTTAAAGTCAATCTGTCTTGCATTACACGAATCGTTATCCAATAAATTGTTATAACATACCGATTGGGCTTTGTAGAAAGCCCATCTATATCTTTATGAGTCAGATCGTTCATGATCAACAGATGCAAAGCGCTTATTGATAGGGGACGTAAAATATCTTGTTAAGGTCTAAACACGAACAAATTCTACTTGTGGCATGCAAGCAGAAACGGTACAACAGGGTGTTATCTCCAACCGTAATTGTGTTGAACTATTAAACCGACAATGGATTAGTTTCTGATGCCATTGGATACCATTAAAACGATGTCATTTCCAATTACCCCACAATATGTGTAACATTCAAAAATGCAGCTATGTATGCAAATAGACCTAAATGTAATTAAAAGGTTAGTTATAGGATGGTACCGGGTAACAATCCCAGTGGTTTTAAAGATAATTGATTTTGTGTAAAGATTTTACACAATATCAATGGCGGAGCGCCTTATGTGCCCCTGGAGTATAGTTCCGTGTCACAAGATTACATGACAATAAAAGATGCACCTCTGCAGCTGTGGCGTCATCACTATCTCTGTTTTATGCCAACATTGATGTACGTGCAACACACGATTATCATGGCGCCTCTAGATCTGTCCAACCTCCTCCGAGGGGTGCTCATATAAACGGTAGTCTACTTACGGTCAAAAACCTTATTAACATTTCATCGTAGGCCGTGTGACAGGCATAGCAGTTTTCTTAACCTAAAAATCCCGACAGTCTCCTGACATTCCAAACAAACATTTCTATCACTACAATGTAATCAGGGTTTCATTAGGGGTTTTCAACGTATTTTCTAAGATATTCCTTCAATTGGTATTCTTATAGATAATCCTATCTTATGAGTATTGCTTCAATTGGTATTCTTATAGATAATCCTATCTTATGAGTTATAATGTTTCTATAATTAACTTTTGTAAGAATCGGCGATTTGCAAAATTACCAGTAAAATCGGATACTGCATTGAAGACCATAACAGTTTTGATCGTGATTTTAAACCACTATACATTGTAACACTACATGGTCTGGGGTGGCGACCAAAGAAATTTCACGCATCTCTCTTTTCATCCACACATCCACAAACTGCTCCAGAAAACAATCACATATCTAAAAAATGATGCGTGAAAGTGTAAAAAAGACAGATTCGTGAATGAAATTGTCCATATAAAAACATGTATAAAGTACAAATATTTATATAAACACTTTGGTTAAGGAACAGATGGGAGACGATATAGTTGGGCAATTTCCTGGTTTATTATTCATAACCTGGGAACCGACAAGCGGCCCCACACAAACTAAAAGAAAATTTTGCTGAGTTCGTGAGTAGTAGTGTACCACCTGTGGGGGTGGAACCAAGCAGGGTCCCTCCAACCCCCACCAGAGGGAGGGGTGTATCCGTGGTCCCCTGCCATCTGGCTGGTAGTAGTGAACTGTTCTGGTGTGGAGTCTTTATAATCAAATAACACACGGAGTTATTCTGCTCATAAACACTTTGGTTAAGGAACAGATGGGAGACGATATAGTTGGGCAATTTCCTGGTTTATTATTCATAACCTGGGAACCGACAAGCGGCCAAAGCCCAACCGAAAAACATCTGTTAATTAGTCCTGAACAGTTTATGGGTGATAACATTGTCCAAGGCAATCTTTGAAGATAAGGTACGTGTCAAATATAATAACACAGATAAACTTTTCCAGTCTCCCCATTCGCGTATATCAGTCAAAGACACACCAACTTCAGCCATGGCAGTTGCCCCACCTCTCCGTAAAGAGTGCGTTGTTAATTTCCTCAAACCCAGAACCTCACATGACTTCTTAATACGTTTTGTCAGCCAAGAATAACTACCACGAATACAATTAGTACCAATCATATAAGATATTAAAGGACTATCAGGAGAAGGATAATCCACCAAAGCAAATAATAATGACAACCATCTACGAACACAAAAATTAGAACCTTGAATAGTGGTTAAAGGAATCGTCAAAACCCTTTCATTATATCGGATAGTTTTAGTCCGAGAAATAGTTAACAAAACTCCCCAATCATGAATTTCCACATCCGATTTCTTGAGACAAAGACCTTCTTCCACAACATTAGATTTCCTAAGTAAGGCTCTGAAACATAGCAAAAGAGATATCCAATAGGCAAGATCTTCAGTCACAGTCATATCTAAGGTACCAAAAATAAGTTCAAGTTCTGACACAAGAATGGGGCGAGCCTGAGTTACAGTATCACCCAAAGTACGACGGACACCACGGAGGGTCATAACAACCTCAAAAGAATGAGGATCAACATGCTCATAACCATTAAGTTTATGCAACAGCCAGACTGCCGACAAATAATTGATGATAGACACATATTTCAACTTATCACTTAAATACACAATATACAACAAAATAGTATCCTTGGAAGCCGGAAGACTTAAACGTCCAAATTCTTGACAAAAACTAAAATACATCTTCCATTGGGATTTCCTAGTAGCATGTGAAGAATCCGCCAACCATTGAGACTGTATCTTCCTAAGCTTATGCCAAAGCGCAGCTTCCCCTGAAACAACAGAGAGAAGCCGTCAAATCCTCCGGCAAGTTAACCTTCCGTTTAGGATCAAATAATCTAGACAAAAAATCAGGTATGGTGTTATCACTAGTTGACAAGTACTTGCTAACTAAGTGAATATTAAGGATCGCACACTTCCAAAATAACTCTCGAAGCCAAAACATACACCTGACACTACGGGAACGTCCAGTCAAAATCATCTGGCATACCTGAGTATTATCAGACCAAACACAGACTTTATGATCTCGTAAGAAGTATCCCCAACGATCAACTGCCGCTAAGACGGGCCAGAGCTCCAACACATTGATGTCAAGGTCATGGTCATACTCATCTGGGGGAGGACACCAGTGCTGAGACGGAATGGAAATGCCTGTATTAATGCCTGAAAAACTCCAAACACCTGCCGCCCAGTCAGAACCACATTTTAAACCAAAACCTGTTAGAGACGAATCAGTCTCTAACTGATAAACTGGCTCATCAACAGAAGAAAGAACCTTAGCCTTACCATTAAAGATAGACATAAAACTCTTCCACCATTCCAAATCCAAACGCAACCACTCAGGAATGACTATCATCTTGACAGACGCGTCAGTGAACTTCAAAAGGTTGATAATGCGTCGAGAAAATGTGCGACCACCCTTGACAACCATGCTAGCATGCGACAACTTGCCTGACAAAACCTCCAACTGTTTATAAGTGCACTTTGTTTTTGACAAGAAATCATCTAAAATTAGACGTATCGAATCTAACTTCTTGGTCGGAAGACGCAATTCCATTAGTTCACTGTCCAACTCGATACCCAAATAAGTTATCGTGGTTGAACATGTCCTAACCTTATTCCAGGCAATATGAAACCCGAGACTACGCAACAACTCTACGAGAGTACGTGTAACCAACTGACAAGCTTCCACAGTATCCCCGATGACCAAAAAGTCATCCAGATAACTAAACACTCGAGAAAAACCTCTCCTGTTCATGCAACGAACAACAAAGTCAGAAATCCGCGAAAAAATGAAGGGAGCACATTTAAGGCCGAAACAGATGCAATTATCCGTTAAGTAACTAGATAAACCATTAACATCCCACACCAGGCCTTGATAAGTACGATGAGGAGGGTAAATGTTAACAGAGCGGTAAGCGGATTTAATATCCAAAACCGAGAAATAACAACCGGGAGTCATAACCTGAGACGCATCGTCTAGCCGAATGAAACTGAACTCTTCACAAACCGTTGTCATATAATTGTTAATGCTACGGCCCAAAGGCCGCTTACAATCTGTTATAGGACGTAAAGAGCCATCAGATTTTCGAACCGCCCCCAGGCTGTGTACACACCTCGGTCTATCTTCAACCAACGAGAGCTTCTCCGCTGCTAATTCCGCCGAAATGGTTGCATCCATCTGAGAATGATAAATAGGGCTAAGAATGGAATCATAATTATCACAATGGTAACTGCCGTCAAAATCAGAATCCACAATCTTAAATCCTTGGGACACCCCTTCAAAAATGTAAGCAGCGTTCAGATCAACCCCCTCACTATGACGAAAACACTCGTCGAAGAAAATGCAAGGGTTCAATTGCGAACGACAACCACCAATATAATGAATGCCACTACAAGAACCTGTGCAAGGCCGAACATAAGCAACCGCCTCATCACACGACTGAGTATCCGGAGAAGCATCAACCAACGACGGACCAACGTTAGCCTCCGACAAACTATCTGACGAATGAAAATCCGGGGAAACCGCAACAAGTAATTCATCGAATTCATCATCACACAACGGTGTGACACACACATCCTCATCGCCCCCTAAAGACATTCTAACGTGAACACCATCATCTTGATCCAAAGCACAATAAGTTGTTGGGTGCAACATCTCATTGGCACAACCATCCGAATCGTATGAAAGGTTGGAATCATTCCAACACTCAACCTCTGCGCTGGACAGCCGCGGTCCACACGCCCCCACACCTGACGGTATGGCGGCGCCCACGTAATCAAAATTGTTAGTACGACAGCACCCAATACTAGTGTGATCACCATCAAAATCCATACCATCCGTTTCATTATCAGAAGTCAAAATCTCAATTCCCACTTCCTTAGAATCGAAGAAAACCTCAAGACTGGAACCTAATTGGCAATCGGCCGTACTAAGAACAGAATCGAAGTACCTCCCCTCAACTGAATGAGAGGAGACGTCCCCCTATTTAGTAGGACCTTTACACTCAGTAGCCCGATGCGGTTCACTGCAAGTGCTACACTCATGTTTATACGGGCAAGGTTTCAGCTGGCACGGACGATTATCGTTATAACGCCAACAAGTGCCCACCGGCTTTTTCTGCTTGTCCTTAGACTTACCAGTAGCACCTGCCACGCCACTACTCACCGCATTTGTTTTACCTTGTTTAGGCTTGAGTGTCTCCATCCCCAAAAACATGTGGACTAACTCATGGTCCCCATAACCGAAAGATGATGGACCCAACAATTCGGCCTTCTCCCGGACAGCCTGATCATAACGAACAAGTGACGGACCCTGGTAGACTTTCGATTTATCCACTAAGAACCTAACGTGTTTCGTATAACCTTTAACTTCCACGCCCCTGACCATCATACATTCAAGTAATGAAAAACTGGCTGACAAAACATCCTCTATGGTGCAAGTTTTGACACTCTCGCAAGTTAAGTGAGGTTCTAGATCAAAGAAAATACACTTACGCTTACTCTTGGAGGAAGTGTTCCATGGGTGATACTGGCCAGGATAGACAGCCGGCCACGGTACGCGAGGATCCTGACCAAACGACGCCGACCACGGTCCCCACTGTCCGAAGGGTCTGTTCGCAGAATACGCTTGTTGTCCCACCGACCCCGCACCAACGTTAGGGGTAGTGGTTGACCACTGCTTTGAAGCCCACTCCTGCGAAGACGAGTATTCCCCCCCGGTCGTGGGAGGGAAGAACCCCGGTGGTGGTCCGGACGGCCGGTGTACATCGGATGGCGGACGCGGATCCGAAGGCTGGGTTGGAGCTGAAGGCTGGTGTGGTATATGAAACTGACCAGACCATGTGTAGGCGTAAGGGAACTCCCATGGGTTAGAAGGTTTCTCAGGTAGAGTCGCCGAAGTGAAACTTGTAGTGCCTGTAGGCCCTAATAAATGAGCCGGAGGAAAACCAATATGTACTGACGGCATGGGTTGAGTGCTACGTGCACCCGGTTCGGGCACTTGACCGTTTCCCGCCCCTTGTAATGACCCGTCGCCATGACACTTTTGGCCTAACTTCAATGACAAACTCTCCATTTGAGACATCATACGGTCCATACGCTCTTTGCTTTCAAGTAGTAACCGTTTCCCTTCCTCATAGCTACGAATCATGTTAGTCAACGACTCCTTGTCCATTAGACTACCTTCACTCGAGCCTTTTTTAGGAGTGCTAGCACCACCAACCGCACCTTGTTCAAAGGGATCCGCGGAAGATGTTTCAACCGGCAGGTCCCCCAATTCTGGTAAAAATTCCACATAGTCACTCACCGAACGACCCAAGTCTTTGCAACGGCTTACAGCAATCTTTGAATAAAGGCAACGTGAATTGACAGGCCTGTCGTGACGCCGCAAACACGTAGTACAATCCACAGGACCCGGCATTATCGGTCCGTGCGCCTTTGCTGAGTTCGTGAGTAGTAGTGTACCACCTGTGGGGGTGGAACCAAGCAGGGTCCCTCCAACCCCCACCAGAGGGAGGGGTGTATCCGTGGTCCCCTGCCATCTGGCTGGTAGTAGTGAACTGTTCTGGTGTGGAGTCTTTATAATCAAATATTATAATCAAATAACACACGGAGTTATTCTGCGTGAAAGTGTAAAAAAGACAGATTCGTGAATGAAATTGTCCATATAAAAACATGTATAAAGTACAAATATTTATATAAAATATTTTATCTATTAGAAACAAATTGCAAAGAGCTTTTAATGCAAAAAAATGTAACATATCTAAAATTTGGTGTTTTTTCACGAATCCAAATTTTGGAATCTTGGGCACAAGATTTGTGATTTATTTTTGGTCGCCATACCTGATGCTATAAATGGGACGGCAAACTTTTACAGTCTGGGTGTGACCATCTTTTGGCTTTGTGTAAACCAGGCCTCACCAACTGACCCCTACACACATGTAACAGTCCCTGGTGCCATAAAGGGGACAGTAGGACTTTATGACCTGTGTGTGACCATCTTAAGGTGGCATTAATCTTCATAATAACCGATGCCTCGGTCACAGGTGGTGTACCCAAAGGGGCCCCTTCCCCCTACGACCCTGGCCCCCATACGACCCCAAAACGACCCCCATACGACCCACAGCCTTGAGTTACCTCCCATCTGCCAGATCCGATTATTCCCCACTTATCGGTAACCCTGAAAACTATGCTGCGTCGAGCGTCAGTATGTTCATTTCATCTTACGGTGGTGTATTATTTTCGAGAGAAGTTCAGTACAGAGCTATACTTTGTGCAAAGGTTCCTGCATGGTTACATCCTATGGTCATAAAAACTAGAGTAAAATCTAGCTTGGTAGCAGCACCAGCAAAGGGCTGTTTGTCTTATGATATGGTTAATAGTATTATGTTAGCCATCGCCAGGCACATTGGTGGAATAGCAAATTGGACGGCCTGTACATTACTGCTAGTAGCATGAACTGAATAAGGTGCCACACATGAAATGACGAATGAAGAAGTATACAAAAAAAACTACTCTATACAAACAGTCACAAGATTTCTTGATGTAAATGGTCCGATAGAATGCACAAATGGACATGTAGCAAAGGGTCGATTCTTTAATTGTAGGCAAATCTGCCATTCGAAGACTATTCGTCCATTGAAATCTGCTTCAAACACAGTGTTATAATACACATTTTATCAAGTAAATGAGCCATCAATGTTTATACCATTTCAAATTATCTGACGGTTGACATTTGAAAGTTTTTGATAAGTCTCATAAAGGTGGTTTTCCATTTCGTTTCCTGAATCTGGCACCCCATCTCAAATTTTGTAATCACTTATGAACATTATTTCCTACAATGAAATTATATATAAACAGTTTTAGCAATAATGAATTAGAAATATATGACCGGTTATCACACAACATCTTCAAATCTTAATTCACGACCCAAAGGGATTCAATAAAAGGTTTACATTCGGCGCCTCATACCCAACAGTTCCTTCTGTTAGGGGTTAGTGGGGGGAGGAGAGATATCAGGGTGTCGTGAGAGAATCTCATCACTTTGTCGAGCAGATAAAACGCCCATATGGCTCACGTCGGCGGCTGCACAAGTGTCTCCTAAAAATGCTGGGGTGCTTTAGGGAACAATAGCGCCAAGTCATTTGGCCGATCTGAACGGGTAAAGACAGGCCAACCGCGTGCAAGGGAGTAGGCAATATTTTGTTTTGTAGGAGGGTAGGTGCGTACAAATATGTATTTTATGCAGAGTAAGCGTGTGGCTTCTGAATTATGATGATTAAGGACAGTGTGTTGTTGTTGTTTTTTTTCTTGTTTGGGCTTTCTGCTTTGTTAAGGACAAAATTAATGTGTTTCCGTAAATGTATCTAATTCCCCCTCATATTCCACCTAATTGAATTTGTATTAATTTTTAAAAGGAAGGCATATGCTTCAAATTGTAATTCTTTGATGAAGACGCTTCGTTTACGTTGCCCCATTGTTTATCAGTTAAGGCTGCATTACGACACAGGTTATTTGATACGTGTTGGAGGATTTTAATCCACGTCCTGACCAACCAGGGCAAACGCGAATATTGCGACCCAAGGTGAAGTGTAATATAAAACCAACATTATTTGTGTTAGCATTAGCCTTTGGTCTTTGATCCGCGTTTGGTCGGTAATTTGAGATAATATTATTCCTACAGGTATTAACATTATGGTCAGAATTGTTTTCAACTTACTGTGTCCTTTCTGACAGTTATTGTTAAAATTAGATAATACCAAATGAAACACTTTTCTTTTAAAGAAGGACCTTAATTTTATATTGATCTTTATTCTTGACTGACCGCATATTGAGAACCTTCCGTATACATTGTTTTAGGTTTGCGGCGACTAATCATGAGTAGGAACTATTTTGACAAAAGTCTTATTTTTCTCCAACTCAAATACTGAAAAGTGTCACATCTAGATTGGTAATAAGATACGGATAATGTGTCCTGGAGATTAGTGGCCTTCTACTTCTTATCGTTCAACGGCTTTAATATTACGATTACCTATAATCATGATGCTCCTGTATGTATACAGTAAAATCAGCTTTGGAATGCAATGTCTTCATTATCACACCATAGAAAACGTCATTTCACAATAAGTCGAAAGTACTTTTGATAAAGTTCTTCCTTACTTTAAAGAATACAAATGACTCAGACTGGTGCGATGGAATGTGCATGAAGAATTATAGCAGTGGCATCCATGAATTGACAGCTTTTTTGTTTCTCTTTACGTGTTAGACGAAAGTTCCACCGGACAACCTGCTACACAACCACGTCACGACGGCCGCCCCATGCCCACTAGGGCGATTTAGATAATTTCCCAAGATAATCATCCCAGTATCGTATCAATCATCTACATTTCAATATCGCATGACCACTGGGCAATTCATGACCGATGAGTTGTAAATTACCGTTGTAGGAAAAGGCCTCAAGGCCTCGTGCCCTAACCCCCTCATTACCTTATGCCCTTACACCCCCATGTCCTCCGGAACAGGGACGTAGCCTGCCCTAAAGTCAAAGGGGGTTCCAGGTAAATCTATGGGGGTTCCGACGATTTCTTATATCTTACTTATATTTTGGGAAATTTAAGGGGGTTCCAAACATCCAGGAACCCCCATCCCCGGCTACGCCACACCTCATGGCCTCATGCCCTCACAGCCTTGTCAAAACCCACAGGGCCTCATGCTCTCATAGCCTCATACTCTCACTACGTATAGCCCTCCCATCCTCATGTCTCACATCATCATGCCCTCACACCCTCATGGCAATATTCCCTCACTTCCGCATGACCTCACACCCTCACACCCTCAGTGTACCATACTCCCAGACACTGATCCAGGCCTCCCTTTGCCCTCCTCTCGGCCACGTGACCAGGCGTAGACCACGTGACCAGAAGTGCACTCTTTCACCTCTTTCATGATCTGTCCAGCGGAAGTCGGCTGCCCCCAAAACAGCATCGCCGATGCCGCGCCTGCGCAACCGGAAGAGGCGGGCGGCGGGTAATCCGACGTGTCCGTCGGCGTCGGGACCGCCGCCACGCGTCGCCGACAGCCGTCCGACGCACATTTCCGGTTCCGGGGGTGGAGAGGCATGGCCGGATCAGTGGTGGGGAACAGAGGAGGGAGGTATGGGCAGACTGAAGTGTTGGGGTGGAGATGGACAGTTTAGAGAGCACTGGGAGAAAATTGTGGGAAAATGTTTCAATAGTGGACAGATTTTCACCTTTAATAACGCCCTTCCCCGACCTTAAAGGTGTAAATTTGATGTTGATTTTGGTTATTGGTCATGTTCCGTTCTCCACCAGTGATATGGTAAATGTGGCATGTGTAGCTTAATATGTGTATTATTATATTATTACTATTGTCATCCGATTGTTGGATTTCCCTAGAAATGCCAATTCAATTGCAACGGAAACGACCAACATCGGTTGAAATGTGTTGCATTGCAGAAGATGTTATTTTGTGTGCAATATTTGTAACCCTTTCCATAGTTCTGCTGTAAAACGCTCTTTTTAAAGTTCCCTATAGCTCGCGATCGAGTTTCTATTAGTTCAAGGAATTGAGTCGGCTTTATATACTATATACTTCTACAGGAGGTTGTAGGCCGCAAAGTGATACCATTCACTTCAGCAGAAGCTTCAAGGGTAAATGAAATACATTACCCAGAATATTAGGGTAGCGGGTTCATCAAGAAAACAGATCTGACTTGGACTATACTCAATGGAGCATAATTATAGGCTACATATAGCAGAATGATTTACCCACATTAGATAATCTTATTAGTGATATATCCATATGTTTGATGTTTTGTATGTGGTCTCGGAAGAGATGCACTACAAATTCAATTAACATGGAACCTTGCAACAGTACAGTCGGCTCACCACTCAAGTCAACGAATCTGTAGATCCAAGGGTAGGTAATATTGTTAGTTCAATGCACAAAGAAAAACAACCTTGTAATCATTTCTATTGTAGTTCTGCTTCTGGGTGCAGCAGCACAAAACGTTGTTTGTGCAATGCTAGATAGTCGCCATTGTTATCAAATTAACCTCCAGACTCGCGTGCGGCTTTCGTCCCTTCCAACCTGATGATATACCCATTGATTTTAGCCCGGGAGCCGAGACGTTTCTGTGTTGGTTTTAACAAGCCAACAGCGTCCACAGCACACTCAGAATCTATTCTACCTTCCCACTGATCTAGTTTACGTACCCCAATCGTTATCCCTGCGATGTTTAGAGTTGTAGAACTTTAAATTGTATTAATGTATCTTAAGTGAAGGAATTTGGATTTGTTATTGTAGTATTGTGATCCGTTTGGTACAGCATTTGATAAAAACTAATAGAAAAGAAGTTCTTGTAAAGACCATTAAACTTTGCAACCTCCTAAATTGTATCTTAGTATTTCTTGATAACTATTCAGTTGATAACCCTTGCTGTTATACACGTTCAGAGAAAAGCGAGAATCAAATTCCTCGAGCGCAATTGAAGTGCTACACCCTCGTGTCTTTTGTAGAGACATTGTGAAGCATCCGCAAACATTAGATACTAAAAGCTGCAAATCCACCTCCATAATGTAAGTTCCAAGGTTATCCTATTTGTTTACTTAGATATTAACAGGATACAGGTGACTCGAGCAAACTATTCAACTTAATCAGTTGGTTTCCATATCTTAATTAGCCAATGATGGCATGTACAATTACACGTACACTTACTATAGATTGCCAAAAACGTTATTAATAGCGAGATCTAGGATTAGATAACACTCAAATTTATATGACGTAAATCAATGATTCATAAACAATAACTTGCTGCTAAGAGGTATTGTCAATGTTTGAGAATCGTTTCCATCACCACGGCTTGAAATTATTTGTGTGGTGCATTGTGGGAATCAATGACCGGATATTGATGTTCGCCAATATTCCGCTCCCATATTGGAAACCCCATTAGAGTTGGACAGAGCTTACCGTCAAAATCCGTTATTCCTTTATATCATCGATTACAGCTTTGACAAAGGGAGCATAATTCTTGGATTCAGCGAATGATATACAAGGTTATGAGCCAAGCAGTTTCATTCTTAAACTTTGTTTTCTATGGGAACTTGGCTTTCATGTTTTCTAATCTTTATCAGCAATCTATCAATAATTATATTTGATTCATTCATAAACCCTCCTGGCGATTTTCCTATAAATATGTATGACACTGTATTGTAACAACTGTTTGATGTAAAGTGTGATGGGTTTATGGATACTGTTCACCTGATTAAATTATTCGTATTGATGTGTGTTTCTTAACTAAACTACCTAAATAAGGTCTAGCATTTTTATCAATATCTCTTGTAAAAAAAAAAATTCTATATGGCTGAATCATGATCAAAACAAGCAAGTATGATCATGAAGCAGAAAGGATAGTGTTTCCATTGCGACTGCTGTTTCCTGTTTTTCTTTTGGGAATACCGATAGGATAGAACTGCCGGTCATTTTCGAATGGCATGATAGCAATCATACTAGATTTATAAGCACTATCTATTATGTGTACATTGCCGACAATACCCTTTTGATATCTGACCACTAAGCTAATCATCTTTAAACCCACGACAAAATATCAGCATAAAAAGGAAACATTCGTATTATGATAACATACTGAAATAGGACAATCCCTAGGCAATACAGCACAATCTACGACGAGAACCAGCATGGGGAAATCCCAACATATATGAGCTTTAAAGATTTAGAGGAGACCATATGAACACTGTCCATGCAGTTGGATGGTGGATGGACCAGCAGATACGGTCCCCTTAGGAAATCAATGTCTGGCTCAACCAAAGCTGTTCTGGTCTATTTAATGATGGGAGGGTTGGGTCTGATATGACAACCAACCCGCCTACTCTGCCCACAGACTGAGGCTACTTATCAGGGGACTATTTGATCCAATTACAAGTTGAATTTGCTACGTACCCATTCTCAGTAGTCTCAGCGGTCTGCTTAACGATTGGCGGATGAGACCCTGGCAGACTGTTTTGGGTATGTGAGGTTGAAGGAAATATCATATACACATTGCATACGGTTCGCTACATTAGAATTTGTATTTATGTGACTCTCAAAGGTAGTATGGCAAAATCTGCATGTCGTTGTCAAAACCACTTTTTGGCAAATGGTTTGATGAAAACAACTGAGGTGCGTATATATATATATTGAAAAGTACCGGTGATATAATAGAAGCTATAATTATTGTTTTGAAATGCCTTAACGGCCCTGCTAGAATGGCCTCTTTACTGGACACGTTGAACCGAAGTCATCAGACTGCATAATATTAAAAATATTAACTGCAAGATAAACATTTTTCTTTATAGAATGTATTGAAGCTTGCTTTGTGGGGGAAAGACAACGTATGGGAATGTATGTTGATTATTTGAAAATCGAAACGGGATAGGGCTTAAGGCTTGAAACTCCTGACCTTCCCTCGCCACTTCCAGACAGATTGACACTATTGTCAAACGGTTAAGATCAAAGAAGAACACACTAGTACTTCAAGCTTCAGGCTATGGTGTAGCCTATAATAACTTTCAAACAGACAACATTAGTTTTGAATGTCATATCTGCTCCTACTTAAATGACAATAGCCTGGAAAAGAAACTACATTTCCTTTCACACATGTGTCTGGTCTTGGTTTTTGATAAGCAAAGATCTGACAATGACTTAAACTTTAGTTGGTTCAAACAAAAAGTTGCTTTATGGCGTGTCTCTGGTAAATGACACAGTAGCTTAATGTCTGATGCGAAGGATGTCTGTCATATATGACTGACAGTAAGCCTCTTTTTACCAAGCTCGTATGTATAAAAAAACGCTATATCGCTAATAACACATCTAGATCTCTTACTTTCCCGGAATAAATGTACGTAAGCTGTAAGCAAATGAATCCCTCTAATGCTACGTCTGTAACAATGAAATTGTAAGTTTGTTGAATCACATGCCTATATGTTTGCATCAAATACATGAGAAGAGACACTGTCTCGATTGCATGCAATTGTCTCAATTTCTTTCATCGTAGTTTTTTTGAAAAGGTGGGGGCGTGCTAATAGAAAGATGGGGCGAACCATGCAGCTATTTACCAGACCTTTACAATAAGAAAAATTTGGTCAAGAAAAAGGAGCTCCGGGTGGTGGATATGCGCCCGTGCCCCGTCTCTAAATCCGTCAATGAGTAGTACATGAAAATGACACAGCTTTGCAAAAAGCTGATTATCGGTAGGCCTACTCTGTGCTGATCCTCACTACACTCACTATATGCAATTTTAACGGTAATTAATCCCGCATTTCGGAAAGGATATATTCAAAGTTTGTTTAAAGGTTTAAAGGCTCTTGAACAATCTAGGAAAGATGGTGCACCCCGGGACTTCAATGCATGTTTATGTACTTTCCAATCCCCACTATTATAGATATATATAGGGATTATCAACATATTATCATGATCCCTTAAGATTTCCCTTTAGGCAGTTAAACGTCGAAAGATAATAGTTATAGAGTGTGCTATAACCAAGAAAGTTTTGCATCAGTTGTTAATCCTTACAGTTTCCCTTAGAAGGTTGCTTATTTCTCTGTAATACAAATTCAGTTCAATACAATCATGTTGATTTGTTTAAGTTCAAAATCCCTCAAACTTAAAATTTCACTTGATTATTTCACCCCCAATAGGCGTCAGAACCAACGCCACCCTTCATTGCACACTGAAGTGTAGAGTAAATTTGAAATCAAATCTTCCCGTGGAACTCTAGATCTACTTCATAAGATAGGATGGAATACTGTGTAAATGACCGTAGATATCCCACGTATGATATTACATGCATATGAGAACCCTATGCTATCCTTCTTATTGCTATGCCTCTCCGATTATACAAAGGTACTGAAAGCGAGGGTATAGGATCCAAAGATAAGCATTGCTTGAAGAATCTGATATTGCGCAAAGGAGACGGGTGAAGATATCATTTTATACAGATATGATTGCATTTGAGTACTGGGAAAGTAAGAGTATGACCGGAGCATAGTAATTTTAATACTCAACTACTGAGCCTACAAGTACATGGAACGCATCAATGTTAACCGTTTTAGCCAACCTATAGGACTCACGTTTGCAGTATTGATGTTTGTATGAAAGAATATATGAGAAGTTTAAAAGGTCTTAATAATCATAGTTTTATAACAGCATGTGAACATCTTCAGGGAATGTGATATAATTAAAGAAAACCTATAGGCCTATGTCTGCTAACAGTAATGGGAATTCTTCATAACTCATCATTTTGTATCCATATGAAATCTTCCACTCTAACCTACACAACTAAAGGGAGATATTATAAATGTAAGTATACCCCACGCTGATAAAAAAATAAACATCATAAAATATTGATTTAAGCTGGATCTTTGCATCAATTTATTCCCTCACAGCAACGAGGGCCACTTGTATGTCATCATGTTAAGGATAAATAGAGCAAAAAACCCTGCCTCCCATACCTAAGCATACTTTGACAAATGGAGAGTTGGCTCCTCCATGGCAACAGACCCGTCCATCACCCCACTCTAGTATGTCAATAGATCTCAGGGCTTGCATTAAGACTCCTCCAGAGTTATATAGCGGCTAGTAATACAACTACTCTTACTGGAGGGACTAGAGGTCTGGGCTTCAAATGGCGGACAGGTCTCCGCTTTGTGGTCTAGGAATGGGAGCTGCTTTTAGACACACTGGACGTCCACGGCTGGACCAGCCTAATCTATGTGGGAGGCCTTCTATGGTGGGCTTCGTTCTTGAGGGCTTTTTTTTCCAGAAAATGAAACTACTTTTTTTATAACTTATACTTACATGATGAGCTGTTGAGAAGAGAAAGTATCATGCAAACCTTTCTTATACTTTCATCTTTTCCATCTATTTTTGCCGAGAAATGCTGATTAATAAGCGCTCTTGATATCTTGAAATATCGATAGAATTAATGTATAGACATGACAAAATTATTGCTGGAATATGTCCATGGTCCGTCGACGCTCGAAATATAGTCTTAGCCAACACAATTGTATTTCTTTCTCAAGCTAACGTCAGAAATTGCCATCAATGAGTCCCTGTGTTACTCGTTTGTTGGGCATAGATATATACCTTTTGCAGCCATAATATTATTTCCCCTCTACATAATCCCCTGCGTGTATTCTATACTCCCCACAATTGCCTGGAGTTACTTATAAACTAGGTAATTATTCAGCAAGGACAACCAGCCATTATGCCATTTATTTCTGAAGATGAAAAACCGAGGATGGTTAACATTCATGATAAGAGTGTGTAGCCATCCACAATGACCCTCAAAATTGTGGGTTTTCTTTTTTTATTAATTCAGCTCAAGACATCACAGATGATTCTTTGACCAGTGACTATCCTTAATTACATTAACACTTTCGGTAAAACAAATTAATGTTATTGATAATAATATACTACTGAAGTAGGACGACAGTAAGTTATTAAATGTTCCATAATAAAGAAGGATATCTGACACTTTACCAAAATACTTACGAATGACCAATCGTTGTATGAAATTAGAAGGCTCTTGCCGGTTTTAAGGATCTAGACCCCAGACGTTCGTCTCCTCACATCGCTACCTCCCCATAGCCTCCCTCATATTCTGAACACGGCGTCATTATCAGGAGTAGAGGCCCTGTATGACTATGTCATAGAGGAAACATCAATCAATGAGGGGTGAATATTCACCACACTAATCTACTCCCCTCATAATCCATAGCCGCATGAATATTTGAACCATCTATCAATATCAAATTTTGATTTATTCTGATGGTTAGTCGATAATTTGAAGGAATTCTCCTAGTTCAATAAAATTTATATATTCAGTCGTTACCAACGTGTTTCAATATTCTGTTTATTCCTATTATGTTTCTTTATTCATGGTATAGCTTCTGATCTCGATTGTCTGTGCTTTTAGGATGAAGACGAAGATGAAGTAATGAATATCTGCATTTTCTCTGTATCGACTTAGGGATAATCAAAGGAGGTCCTAAAACATATGATCCCTCTATGCCAAGCCTAAAAGCATATGTATAAGTATAAATGACAAATAAGTGAATAGGTCATTTTATAGCTTACTTTTGTTCTAATAGGATATCATGCCAAATTAGATAGGGTGGGCGTTTTACTTCTCCCTATCCTATATGGAATATGAGGGTCTCAAAAAAGCACATCGCGCACCCACGCATCGGCGAAATCGCGATCGGAAACGTTGGGGTCATTTACTATGGAAATGTATGGAGGAAAACCAGTTATTTTGCTCTAGATTTTTAAATTGTGGTCCAATCTGCTTACTCAGCGAGAAAAAGTTTGACATTATTGCAATACAAGCCATAGGGGGCCTCAAAATTGTGTGTATTCCCTGGATTTCCAGGAATTCCCGGGGATTCCCTTTTTTCCCATAGGCCCCAATGCTAAAGGACCCCAACATTTCCCGTCGTGATCATCACAGCGCGATGCGGAAACGGCCAGGAATTCCCCCCAAAACCTCAGACTCGCATCTTCCGTATAGAGAGAGATAGAGAGACAGACATACGGACAGACAGACAGACAGACAGACAGACAGACAGACAGACAGACAGATAGATAGATAGATAGATAGATAGAATTATTTATTTCTGCTGATGCAGGATATATGTGACACTCTGCCAAACTGCTCAAAATCTAGATTATAGATATCATAAAACGGCTGGTACATAATATTGCCAATGAAATACACACCGTTGCCGCTGGAAACCAGCGATGAGGGCGGTCTGTTATTAATTGTCGTCTGCGCAGCCGACTTTCAACTCTCGCAGCGCGCCAACTAGCGCGAGACGTGCAATGACAAGCCGGAAAGCCTTTCGCTGTTCGTGTGTGATGATTTGAAGACGAGGCCGGCGACGAAGTAGAAGTAGTTGAGATCTATCGGCCGCCATACGCGTCTTTCCGCGCCTGCGCAATCCGTCTCGCAAGGTAACAGTAGGCTTTGATAATCCCACCGAAGCAGGCTCCGATAAACCGCAAATGGGGGTGTGTGTTACCGATTCAGATATGTTATGCTTGCAGGCAATTTCTAAAAAAGAATTAATGTACGTAATATTACATGGCAGTGAACAGGCAACTATGTTATCCGCCTAGGTAATGGCATCCCACCTTTATGTTTTGGAGCTTGATTTATTGTTACTGTAGGGCCCTACCTTTAGTCAGAACTTCCGCTCTGTCGCCTACTTCCTTTATCTAACGCCACTTCCGCTGTAGACGTAAAGTTTACTTGTTAATCTTACGCCAGAATAAACTGCTTCCTGTTGCAATTAGGATGCCCACTGAAATGCAAACGTTTGCAGTTTGCTATTTGATGGTAAATCTAATGTACCACATAATACTTGCTGTTGGTCCAAGGATGTTGATTATAAGTAGAGAAGGTTATGCAATACCAATGCATCTCAATAATATCAATATATTTATGATCTATGGGGCTTTCAGTAGGAGTACAACTACCTGATTTCTGAAAATTGAATTGATGTCTTAATGTCATGAAACCCAATTATATTAGACTCATGATGAAACATACTGTAAGTCCGTGATAATAGCTGATATAAGGGATACGTTATGTACTATAGGTGATGTGTTGGGATTGCTTAACCTCCCTATAATGTAATGTGAGTATCCATACAGAGTGAGGTTTTCAGTTATGTTCAACGGCAGTCCGATATTTACAGTATTGATACACTCTTGTGCTCCTTTCGGCAGTGTTATCCTGAAGGGATATTTATAAGAATTGCCGAACAAAATGCAGGCCATATATAATTCACTTTAAAGCACCACCCTACTGGCTTCTCCCCTTAAAAAAGTTATTCCGAAATAAAAACTTCGATATTATGAAAGATGTTAATATAGCATATAATTCAAACAAATACACAGGGTTATTATACCTAGATGTACGGAAGGCGTTTGATTCTTTAAACCATCCCCTATTATTAGAGAAAATGAAAAAAATTGGATATTCCTTGAAAACATTGTTGTGGTTTGCAAGTTATTTAAATAGAACACAATCGCTTAGGTATAATGGAAGGCAGTCACGTCCTAGCAAAGTTATATCCGGAATAGATCAAGGGAGCATTCTCGGACCAACCATGTTTATATTCTATATTAATGATGTTATTCACAGAATTGGCAATGTTAATATAAGTATGTATGCTGACGACTGTGTACTTTATACTTCAGGGTATAATTGGAACCTGATTAGTAAATATCTCCAAGATGATCTTAACAATTTTGTTTCCTGGGGTGAAGATAACTCACTTTTTCTCAATGTGAACAAGACAACAGCAATGATTATAGCATGTAGCGCAAAGCGGAGCAAGCTAGATGCCATTCCCCCTTTTCATGCGGGCAACAACAATATACAGTTTGTTGAGCGCTACTCATACCTAGGTATTACTATTGATCATGACTTGTCAGTTTGTCCAACTTTTAATAATGTTAAACGTATTGTAACTAATAAGGTATTTCAGTTGTCCAAAATTAGAAAATCAATTGATTGTTCAACCAGCATAGCAATTTACAAGCAAACTATTCTGCCGTATTTCGATTACTGTGGATTTATATTGATGTCATGTACACTTGAACAGAAAAGAGAGCTTCAGATACTGCAAAATAATGCAGCCAGAATCTGTCTTTGTGTCTCTCCCCGTGACCATGTCACCATTGAATATCTACATTCTAAACTAAAATTGACTAGTTTAGAGCAGAGAAGGCATAAACAACTACTTCGTCTGATGTTTTTACACAGTGTTAAAGATGGTGTGTTAACTATTCCAGTAAGACAAACTAGATTGGCTAATAAGAAACAGTTTATTGTCCCAACAAAAATGAAAACAAAATTCCAGAATAGTGCTTTTTATAAAGGGACAATCATTTGGGATGAACTATGCCATGATATGCAATTTGCAACCTGTGTCAATGAATTTATTAATCTGATCAAACACAGATACTGTGCTTATACAGATCTACTTTATTAGGTCCAATATATATTGTATTATCTTGATGTACATACTTATAGATTCCACCTGAAATGTTTATTTACTACACTTTATCATTGTAATATCACCGAAAACCAGGGGCAACCCTGAAGTGATTTACTTAATAAACAATTTTTAAAAAAAACAAAAAAAACATTAGTTGCTTGTATACATTTTTTACTGTGGCCATGGAGGTTTGACTTCAGATAGGATACAAAGGGAAAAAATGTTATGAATTCAAAAATTTCAGTTCTTATACTAGTCCTCGCTAGGTGACAGGCGTTGACCTAATGCAATGGTGGCGCCATCTCGGGTGTAAAATTGTCACAATAGGATAGGTGAGCAGTTCTCCTGAACTACTCATTCACTTCTATGCTGAAAACATAACAATGACAGCGACAAAAGACAAATGCCTCATACAAACGTTCACTTGAAGTACTTTCTCTTTTATTAACGCCATTCTCATTTTACCCTATTATTTTCTCTTTTTGGGTTGCAGTATTCTTTTTATTTTCTTCCTTTATTATTTCCTGTTTTTCTGCTTCTCTTACGTCAGTGTTCTTTGATACCGAGGAGCAAAGCCCCAGGCTCAGAAAGGTTGAAAAAATAGTCGAGATGCCACCTACTGTCTCTAAAACAAAGTGGCCCCTTTTTGGGACCCAAGTTCTTAACTTTAAAAGCCCTTAGGCCACGCCTTTTTCCAAGCAGAAAGTGTCAAATGGGAAACTATGGAATGGGTTGTCTTTTTTCAGATGAATGTAAGAAACACCATAAATTTTATTGAGGTTCTATGATTTTGTAAGGTTTTTATAAGGTTGTGGTTGTTGTGCCATTGTTTAGAGATTTAACTTGTTATTAATTTTCTGAAAATGCATATCTCAAGTGTCAAGTACGCGTCTTGTAAGAAGAGTCAAATTAACACTAAGATCAATAGGGAATATCAGAATGATAAATGAGGTTGAGTCAGGATAAGTGTAATTGCTAAACAAGAGAGCCAGATAATGTATATTTTACTTCAATTTGTCTTTAATTTAATTATTATACACGTGGTCTTTATATTCAAGCTTAAGCTAACCACAAAAGGCGCAAACTCACATTAACTTCATCCCCCCCCCCCGATCTCTTCTTTTTGTGTAATTGGTTCACCTGTTAATGAAATTGAGAAAGATTATCTATAAAAATAAAAGCGTGATTTCCTGTGTTACATGAGAAAAAAGAATGTTTCCCTTTTTATCTTGTATTTCAAGAGATCTCAAAGTACCTGCGTTTTCCCTTCATAATCTCATGAAAATAATTGTCCACCATCTATCCCCTGCGGTCACCATTGTTTTTTAAAGTGATTGTATTAAAGTAGCTTAACGGCCTTACGATCTCCTGCCTTTGGGAGACTGCGTATAAAAGAACACTTGCCTCAGTAAAACTAGTATAGGGGCAGAGCTCTGTCTCCTCATAGACCCAATCATTGATGAGCAAAAGTAAAATAACCCTGTGCTCCAGAACTACTGAGTCTGGTGGTCCAAACCAACAAACTTAATGATAGGGAATGGTGATCAGCGGGCATTTCAGTAAAATCGCAACAGTAAATATTGCTAACAGTTATCATTTACTGATTGATGTATCATAGTCTACATCAAATGAAAGGGAGGATTTTTTTCTATCTAATGGTATAGAACCATTACTGTGGTGGGAGAACTGTGTCTCCGATTTTTGTTTTAGTTCCTACTTTTTATTTTATTGAAAAAAGGGTAACCTTTTAAACATTTTAAAGATTTCTTTCAATATTTTCTTAAAGTATAACAAGGAGCTATATCAAAAATCTGAGACATGGTACCCTGCATAAGAATATTTTCAATATAATATATCCAAAGTTTCCAATAAGTACCTTAAGCATTAAGTCAGATTAAGTCAACCTTCAAGAAATAAAAGTAAAAAATCAAATTTACTTTTTTTATCGCTCATTTACTTAGTCATTTTTCAACAATCTTATTTCATGTAACCTTATTTAGAGTGCATATTCAAGTGTCTATATGAGAAATATTAGGTAGATATTTCCAAAATTGAATTATTGATCATTCAAAGATGCAGCTACTGTAGAAAACGACAAATCACCACTCTCTATCCTTAACAAGCGGTTCCAACTGCGTGTAAGCCACTACCACTAACTACCACTATCAATTATAACACACTAGTCCCTGGCGAAATACCAGGGATTCACGATACATAACTCATCGGAAAATGACGTTAAAACAACATAAAGTTATTTTGAAGAACCCCATAACGGTTTAGGAGAAACCCCACCCTTACATTTGGACCGCAATAAAATAGAACCGTTACTGTTGGACGTCATTGGGTACAACTAATCACAAACCAGGATGTAGATCTACGGCCGCAGCATTTTTTCCCTTTAAATAACGTAGGTTGCATTCTATGACTCAAGCTCACGTTGATAGGCGGGAATCGTTGATTGTTTATGGTGAACTGGCTGCGCTCTGGGCTTCGTGCCCTGGCTTAATTCCAGATATTATTGAGGTGGGGTCGGCCGGTCAGTTAGGTAGTTGTGTAATGTTTTGGGAGTGGTGGCAACTTGTGTATAGGTATCTATACAGTCATGCAGTTAGGCATTAAAAAGTAATCGGTTTCGAGGAAAGGAATTTCCAATATCCTGTAACGTTCTAAGTACGTTCTGTGATTATCTGCGATGCTATTAGAACTTCTGTGACGCCTCATCCGAAGAAGCATTTTTTTTTTCTTTTGGATGTGCCTACATTGGCATGTTACTATTCACTATATCTTAATACTTTGTTACATTAATGTGTTTGAGCTGTTACAATAATTGATTAACTCACTCGGAATAATCATAAACGCGCCCTAAGGATGTATAGTAGTTCTAAAGAAACAGTCCTGAAACCCCATCGCATTCGTGCGTTTGTATTGGATTATATAGTAAAATGAGTATATTTCAAATTGATCTTTTACAGAATCTTTATCAATTCTTTCATTATTCAATAACATTTGAGTGTAGTACAAAGTATAGAGGAAAGTAGAATGATTCTTCGTTTTACTCAATGTACCACGTTGGTTATGCTTGAGATTTCAAATTCACAATTACTTATATTCCACAGAAAATAAATAAAAAGATGCAATTATTTGGTAAGGCATCTGTTGCAGGCTGACGATAAGGTAGGCCTAATGCGCAAAAAATATAAACAAATACAAGTCTCCAAAGGCACCAAAGGAATGGTGAAAAAAAACAATTGTTTAAGGAAGCAACCCGAAAATGACACCCTAGACTGTTGTGACACCATATCTATATGCTTTCCCTTCAACGTTTACTGGTGCCCCTGGGTGAGAGAGATCCGAATGTACGGCCTTCATATTCACGACCACAGTCATGTTATTTGAGATAATGTATTCAAATTGTAAAGCAATCACAAAACAACTTTAGATTCGATCTAGTTAAGAAAATGTTGTAGTTAATACAAATTGCTTAGTGGTTAGTTTGTTCATGATTATAAAGAATTCAGACAACAGGTTACACAGTTACAAAGTTAATTTAGATATGGCAATTAACAGCTCTTGATAATTTCCGGACATCAGCTTTGTTGTTGTGAGAAATTATATATTTACACCCTAGGTTTAACTTACTAGAATTATTGCACAATATGACATTCATACAGCTGAATAAATTTACCACGCCAATCATACAATATTTGCAGTTAAGGTTAGAGTAGGGGGATGAACGCCGTTTGTATGGTAGCTGCACTAAAATGTTCATATCTCTCTTAATATATAAGATAACTGGACATACTATATATCATGAAATAGCTGTTGATCATATCTATTTGATTATATTGACTAAAACAATTTTGATTGAGAATTATATGTGATAGGAACCATCAGATTTGAAAGTTACTTTTTTAAACTTTTATTTTTTGAACACCGATTTCTCCCTAAGTATAATGCCTCAATAACCTTGAGACTTCTTAAGTACACTGAAAACATTATCCTGGAGGGAAGCGTGTCTCAAAATTTTCAATTACGTCCTAGTTACATTTTTATCTAATTTAGAAAATAATTCGAATTATTTTTTAAATATTTTTTACGTTTTGCATCATCAAAAATTAACTAAGGCCTAAATCAAAATTTTGAGACACCCTTCCCTCAGGAAGAACGTTTTCAACATAATTGAGAAGTTATGTAATAATTCAGGAACTATGAAGTGAGAAATCAATGTTCAAAAAATAAAAGTTAAAATATTTGTTTTTTAACTTTCTTCCCCATTTCACTTTTAGATTCAAATCCAACTGATCATGAAGTACCAATAATATCATTAAATAGCTGAGATATTCAGCTTTCATTTGATGTATGATATGGGTAAAAAGACCAAGAAATAGCAGACTTATGAGTAAACACGCATAACTGTTCCAAATTGGACGCCGATCTCCCTACTCCAACCTTAAGTTTTCATGGGGGTTTGAGAGGGCCCCCATGAGGAAAGTCTGGGTTGCCTTCTGGTTGACAAGTGCTTGAGTTAAAGGGACGTTCTCGTCGCCGCCGACGTCACCGCTGGCTACGTTGTAACCACCTAATTAGCGTGCCAAATTCGTGACGTGACCAATCAGGTCGCCGGATTACGTTCTAACGTCACAAAACACGTCGCCGGCCGTTATGTCGTTAGGCTAACGTCCGCCGACGGCAGGACGAGAATGTCCCTTTAATAAGGATCTCCACGTCCAAGTTGAGACTCATCCTCAAGTGCTCATGCTATCCATATTAGTCTACTTTATCAAGGAAAAGACAACAATAGATCAGTTGTTCACAGTTGAGTGCCTTGAAGGACACTGGTTTATTTTCAGGTAAAGGTCTGCCTTGTATATAGGCCACAGGTACATGCTGATTTGCTACAACATATCACATGACGTATCCCTACAAATCCCATGTTTACTCCATAAACCCAGAATTTTGTGTTATCCCAACTATTTTCATACATTTTATTGTATCTGATATGCCAAGTTAATTCTCCCAACCACGGATAGCTAACTTCTTGAGTTTTGTCTGCAGGTTAGCCCAGATCAGGATGCATGCTGGGTAATTTGTAGACAAACCACCAGCCTTAAGTATAGGCATTTTCATTAATCATGTCATTATTAGATGTTTAACTTGATGCAAAACTAGATATCATTTTTTTTCTAAATTTGTATCCGTAAACATTTTATATTTCATAAGTATTTTGTCCAAATTAGCCTGCAGGTGCTTAAAATACTGTAAATCAGCTATTCGTGGTAGGGAGAATTCCATGCAATTAGGGTATCTTGAGCAACTTTTGAGCAACTTTCCCCAATAATTACACAATCATTTCACAGTCACAGCATCCAGTTGTAACATACTATACTTTCAGAAAGCCCTCCTTTCAGTAAGAACTATTCACAGTTCAACACTCGGCGCCCCATTCTCAATAGCCCACTAGAACTCTCCCCGATCACCAGCTGATCACAGTCACAGCATCCAGTTGTAGCATCCCATGCCAGCTTCCCCTGCCAACCCCCAAACACACACACTCTCCCGAGATGTAAACTTCGTCGCCAAACAGGATGCCTGCGGGGGCCAACCCAGCGGACGCCCACGGCCCCCACACAAAGTTCACCATCCCATTGGGAGGGGGATACTTGTTTTTGAAAGTAGAAGCTGTGATTATATATATTTATTCCACAGTTTCTGTGATATATTATCTCCCAATATTCTAAAATGAATAGTTAATAAACCCCATGCGACACCTTATAGGCCCTATTTCCATGATTTATTTCTGACGACGTTGGTATTAATATGAGGCTTGAGCTTTTAGTGATGATCAATTTTAGACAACACAAATGAAATATCAACTACTTTTCATGGAAGGAAGTTATTGTTACGTGGTGTTTCTCATCGATATACCTAGTAACAAATTACTAACTTCCTTTGCTGTTTTTTAAACGTTTGAGTCAGTAGCTGTTTCCCAATACCACAAGTTCCTGTCTAGGTCAATTCTCAGTGAGAGGTCCATTCTGAACACTGTGGGTGCCCATCCCCCTGCTAGGAGAGTAGGAGAGTACCCCCCTCCCCACACCCTCCTCCTGTTTCCCCGGCTTTCCCTTCCCGGTCCCCCTCCTCCCCCTCACAACCACCACTACCCACCACTCTAACTCGAGTTAAAAGAGTCAGCTCAATTGTCCCTACCTCCACAACCACATCACACAGCTCCAACAATCACACCATGGAGAGAGTACACTACCACCACCACCACCTCCAGGGCTGGCCCACCACAGGTAGACCACTGCCCCAGCTCTTACACCTGCTGCTCCTGCTCCTCCTGGCGGCCGTACTAAGACCCACAGGTGAGTGATAATAGGGGATTAGAGAGTCTAGACTTGTCTGGGGGGCTGGGAATCCACGTGGCAAAGAGCCCCTTGCACGTGAGTTCTCTGTTAGTGCACTGCTACCCGATACATGCGGTGCTATTGCTGGGGGTCATACAGTGCAATACCGTTAGCTTGTATGTGTCGTCCTTTGGCAGGAGAATGATACTATATAAGCTGATAAATATATGATAACTTGTCCATTTGCTTTAAAAGATTGACGTTGTCTTGATGTCAAACATATAAGAATTCATTCCGAAAATGTCGAATAATTCAACCGCAATGTGGATAAGTTAATTGTTGATACACAATCCAATTTTTAAAATCATATGCATTTTATGAAGGTCTAGACTTTTTCATAATTATCAGTTCCCTTGTCCAAAAATACTATTATGGAAAATCATCTGTGACAATTTTTTCGAACTAGATGCTAATATTTTGCACCTGACCTGTCTCTTTATATATAACCAATAACCTGAGTGTCAGTAGCACAGAAAATACTTTAGTAGACCATACAAATATAGATATAATGACTACAGTGCCACAGTTGTATATTGGTGCTTTCAATTAGGTACACAGCATAAATGTGCCAGCTATACTATGGGGCTAAAGAGCCCTTTGGTGTTTACTATGACCTTTATGTGTCCTCAATGGGATGCAGGTTAAAGTCTATTTAGTACTGTCCGAGGCCACAATTTCAAGGTCAGCACGTGCAGTTTGTTTATTGTTGTACTGTTTAACAGGAAGGGCAAAGAATCAATCTTTGTCAAAGTTATTTGGATTTCATTTGATTCGAAAAAACGCATATTAGGTATACATCATAATACAAACTGATTAATGACCAGAAATATCAGTTGCACAAACTGCCACTATCAGCCATGTAATCAGCTTTAATTTGTAAAGGACTTTTATTTCGTGTCAACGATATACATGGTATAGCATTCACTACGGTTGATTAACAGTGGGCTTTTCATTCATTAAAATTATTAGTCAGAAGTAAAATTCAATGTCATTTGTCAAAATAATATTATACTATTCAAGCGTGTGCTGACAGTCGACAGGCTGCTTCAAATGAAGTGGTTGGTTGCTCTCTTACAAGAAAACTGTTTATTTTAGTCATATAATTTTGATATTCCGCTTTTTTGTTTTAGGAACACTCCTTGGTAAAACACTCAATTTTCAAACACTTTTGCCCTCTTGAGTAGAGTAAAAGCCCACTTCACAACGTGTGCTTCGTGTGGCCATCTGTGTTTGGGACTGAGAAGAACTTGGTGTATACATGTAGGGGTGGTCAGGGGCAGGGGTCAAGGGTTAGTTTGGCCCCCCTGGCGTGTTCAAGTCAAACAGGTTGGGGGGCCTTTTATAGAAGTAGAATGTGACCAGTGACAGAAATATTGTTATATTCAAGGGGTAACAATGATGGTGTATATCTACTAAGCTGCAATGTCTTTCGGTCCTTAGCTCCATTCACTCTAGGAGCCTTCCGTTAAGTGTGTAAACATATTTCCAAAGATTTCAGACCTTCACCCCCAACTCTATCCCCTGATCGTGGGCTCAAGTATCCATCGTTTTTTACAGGAACATTTGACTTTAAAATTGATACCCCCAACCATTGGTAAATCTGCGGTGCTCCATACAAATATTTTTCAAAAATGATGGCTGTAAATACAGGAGGTGGGCTACGTAGTAGCTATGTTCACATACAAAGAGCGTCTACAGTGAATAGAGCATACGGCCCTTTTCTTCTAGAATCAACAAGATACATGCAGAATTGTCATAATTATAAGAATACGTGATATTATGAGGTGCTAAAACAAAGACAAAACAGCTAAAACCTTCTTTTCGTGGTATTGTTTTTGGCTATGCTATCAAACAAAATACGTGATTGTCAAGCATTCCCTTTACACACATTTATATTCAAGCCAATTAATATCTAAAATGATATTCCACAATGGCTTTATGTAATTGAAAACAACTAAGTTTACTTTTCTTTGAAACCTGTTAGCTGTGGTACCAGACATAATATTGTGCATGTCATTATACATATACCATAGTCGTCCCATAACACTAGAATAGCACATCATCATTTCATTCTCAATTACCATTATATGTCCACACCCTGTGGCAGTCTTTATGATTTAACCGGAGGTATTTTGTTTGGCTGCATGTATACGTGAAATTAAAACTCCTACAAATGAACTAACTAATGAGTATTACATTTCCTTTCTTTGAGAAATGATTACTTTATTCAGTTGACAAGTTCGTACATCCTTTCAAAGAGAGTGTAATTTTATACTTATTACATTGACGTGTTTCATATCTGTCCTGCTTACATTAGTCTGATGTGGTGAGACAACACTTTTTTATGTACCTTCACTGTATCCTACATCATTATATGTTGCGTGATTATCATCAATAATAAAAACAAAGATTAGCTTTTAGAAGAGAGGAAAGGGATATGAACACAGCGTACACAAACATCAGTTACTCACCTACATATAGGCAACAGATCTTACTTACCTAATGATACTTTCCTAACATAAGATCGCACTTTTTTAAGTGCCATTACAAGGATATAAAACGATAAATAGTTTGAATAGAGTGGTCTATGGATGAAAAGGGATATTATAATTACTTTGCTTTGGGCAATAAATAAAAAGGCAATACCTATTAAATTCTTCCTAGCATATATCGACTCTAAAAAATAAAAACTCAAAGGAAGTGAATGGTACAGTGGTCAAATCAAATTGCAAATGATACAATGGTTATTCTCACGAATTTATTAGGGGAATGACAACAAATTGGCGTAAATATGGTTACAGAAGGGTTATGTCATATGCATGCTGCTCTTAGAAATAATAATTTTTGTTCAGATCTTCCAGCACAAAACTATGTATTATACAATTTATCCTGCCAGTTTGCTCTTTCTGTTCTTTTGATTTTCGCACCCATCTGACCCAATCTCAAGGGGCAGTTGTTCTCAATCTTAATACTATTGGTAAATGGCACAATGATAATGGCAAAATGTTTATGAACGTGACTGTGTGATTGTTACGTGATGTAAGTATTTTACCCAATCAGCAATGAGTATTATTCTGATAAGCCAATAAAAGAGTATGTTTCATCAAATCAAATGAGCAGCCAACCGTTACTTTATTAACAGCATGCCTTGATTATTCTTGGAGGTAACACTAAACATAGCACTAAAAAGAGGCCAGACATCACTGCTGACAAGGTCACACCAGGCCAGAGCTGGACCGTTTGCAGAAATGTAGACGAGGGATAGGGCCTCCATCTGAAAGCATATGGCTGCTAATATATAATGGCACCACACTTAATTGCACTACTACTAATTGCACACAGGCTTCAACAAACCTTGACATGTCACATCCATCATGCTCCCTTCCCTGTGTGCTATACTGAGATCAAGTCGGTCCTGTCCTCTATCTCCCCACCTAAACACAAGATATGAAGATGTCACAATACCCATCAGTTCAGATTCCTTGCATTACAATAGTTCACTTTTACCTGATTGCATTCAGTTCCAAAATGATCTTATTATACCGTATAAATTAAAACATTCCGAGGGCAATTGAAATTCCACTAAATCTGAAAGTTTTCTCATCATTGTGTTTGGCTTTTGCATTTGTCATCTTTTTTAATCTAAGATTTTTCTCAAAACGGGATTCAACAATTTTGGATCCCCTCTGCGTCATTCTATTTAGGCCATCTATAGGCCTATATATCATACCGTAATGGTCACAGTTAAACATCATACTATATATCAGCCTCGGGGCATCTAAACAGTAAACATCGCATTACGCAGTAGGTCTAACCATTGCACTAAGTGACCTCTGACCTCTGACCCATAATATTAATTGCATTGTCTATATAAACTCACGCACATCATCATGTGTATGGACATAAACCTCCATGGTCAGCTATTTATGAACTGCGATGGCGTACACGTGACTCATTAAGCCGGGAGAGAAGAGGGCATCATATGGGAGTATGTTATGTATTTAAGCGTATGATCAGAGCTATCCTTGAGGACGGCTATCATACATCACGGCCCTTTAGTTTACATATAAGGCATAATGAAGTGACAAATGAGAAAAGGAAATCCATGTTTTACTACATTAAATATCTTCTTGTAAATAGGCATATAGACCAGAAAATGAATGCTCTTGAGTCTAGGAACTATTCGATTTTTAAAAACCAAATGAGTCATATATGCAACAGAAGAAATGAGCATTTCCTATAGGGGCCTATTCAACAAATGCTCAAAGAAGAGGGCACCAACTGCAGGTGCTATTTAAGGAAGGTACCCATCAGATGTAATGAGATAAAGGTTTTGTTAACCCTCGGCAGACAATTGGTGATGTGTCTGATGGATGAATATCTGATCACATTTTTACCCACGTCTCTAGATATTGGACCATTCATATTGGTCCCCTGCATCCAGGGACATAAGGAAGGGCCATATTCGCATTCCGGGCCATTAATAATCTCTTGTTGGCCGGGTGGGGTGGGAGGGTGGGGAGGGTAGGGCTGAAAGGATAGGCCTACATGCCTATGCCACAGGGGCAGATCAGGGGGGGGGGGGGTCCAGGGGGTCCCAACCCCTTCCTCCTTTTGGTGGGGTATTGAGAAAGAGAAAAATCTGTTGCATATGCATGCTTGAATGCAACCATTAAGTACTTAGCCTATACGGCATACAGGAGATTCGCACTTGGTGCCTGTCCAGGGCAAACACATTGTATCTCTTACTTAGTCAGGGACGGATCAAGAGATTTCAAAGAGGAGGGGGGGGGGGCGCCCTCAATAAAGTTGAGGTGCCCCAGCTCTTGGCTAGTATTTTACATTAAAAAAGTTTAAATTTGGCAAAAATTAGAGGGGGGGCGGGCCGCGCCTCAGGCACCCCCCTCTAAATCCGTTCCTGTTAGTACATGTATGTAATGTACTTTTTCATTCCTTTCAGAAACCGGAAGTTATGATAATCTTAAAGAACACATGCTCCATCTACATTAACACCTAACTCATTTTGCTTGTTAATTCCCACAGAATCAGCTGCAGTTCACATCGTATCGCCAGTCAGCAGCTCGGTGACCTTGGGCGTAGGTCAGCGCCTCGTTCTCGTCTGTCGCCATGACGACCACGTGCCCCTCCGCTGGTACTTTAACGGTTTACCCGTGGTTTCCGGTCCGCTGATGACGGTGGTGGCGGTCCCAGGTGGTGGCGAGGTGAGGCTGACCGTGACCCGGGCATCCATGGCTCACAGGGGGCGCTACCAGTGTAGTAACCAGGATGACTACTTCGACTACGACTTCCGCCGCGTGGATGTGACCACTGCTTATGTGCCGCTTTTGAATGGTTTGTATGATTTCTATAAGTCCTTTTCTGATAAAGCTGTATTTGGAAACTGAAGGCCATCCACAGGGGCGGATCCAGAGTCAGTGCTTTGTGGGGGGGGGGGGCAAATCCTGACCCCCCCCCCTTATAGAAATGACAAATAAAAATACCAGATTTACACAGATCTTCAAATTTTAAGATGCCAAAATTGCCCCTTGAACTCATGTATTAACGATAGGCATAGAGATACATAAAATGTTATAGGAATGTATAGGGGACTGGACCCCCGAAGCATGCCATAAATCATGGACAGCCCCATCGAATGATGACCATGGGCATATAGGCTAATTAGGGGTTAGTTCTTGGCATACTTTCCCATAATACCTCTTTAAATTGTAAGGGTAGACAAACACTTCTAAGCACAGTCATTGCAAAGGTCATTACCTGCTACCAGGATGACTATAGTATACTTTGACTATACGACTTCCGACGGGTGGATGTGGCCATTGTGCATGTGTCACTTTTTAATGATATTGTTGGTATCAAAAGTATTATAGCTAGACTAAGAAATGTAAGTCTGACCATCACCTAAATGATGTTTGTGATATTGATGATAGTGGCGCCCCCTGTGAGTGTTTGCGCAAACAGTTACAAATACTACATCTTGTTCCCCCTTTTCCCCAATGTCAAGGAACCTGTTGTGACGTCATGAAGAAGACAGTGCAGACCATGAGTTGCAATAGTTTGCACAGACTCACATTGGAGGTCTCATGGTTATGACGTTTATGGCAAAACGTCACGAACTGCCAATCTTCGTTTGCTTTTACATCGTTTTATGTATTAAGGTGTTTTTGTGTGTAAAGCTCCATTGAAGATTGAAATTATAACTATAGGCTCATTAGGCAGCTATTGTTGTTTGTATTTTGTCAATTGTGTCATAAGACTTCTTTGGCTTTGATAGACAAACACTTCTAGGTATTGTTATTGCGTTAGATACTTCTAGAACTGTAAGAAGAGTTAATGTTGCCGCGAGCTTGAGGCTGCTGGTCGATGTAGCAGTAATTTGTTCTCAGTAGCCGGGAATCATTCCGAATGGTTCTCATTAGCTGTTAGGTTAATAGATGGGTTCAGAAACATTCCAGGCTGCTGAAAACAAATCCTACAGTATAATCTGTAATTGCTGGTTCAAGCAAATTTAATGCGAGTTTTGACATTTCTAACAACACTTGAAACCATATGAATTGACCCTTAATATTATTGAAGTCTGGCTCTAACTGTACTGTGTTGGTTACACATGTATGTAGAAAAACAATACTATAAATTATAAATTGCCAACTGCACAGGTTTAGTACTGTGAATCTTTGGCTCTGTTCATAAGTCATCCGTACACGAGTTTGAAACTCTCATATGTGGCCGTTTCATAACAATACTTGCGCAAATCAACCCAAAACTCGCGTAAACCCAGCCAAAACTCGAGTAAATCCACCCAAACTCACATTTATAAGCAAAACAGAACTCAGGTAGCTACGGCGAGTGTGGAAGGTTATCGTAAGTTATGAAACGCAAAATTCATGGAGGTTTGTTATGGAACATGCCAATGAACCATTTCTAGACATTTTGAATTCTACTACGTTTGCGCCTGTTCTCTGTTCATGGGAGTTCTAATAAATAGAAGAGTACAATTTTAGGAAGTTTTCATTAGATCAAGGATGCTGCGCCTAACTGTTATGATACAAAGCGGTACGTCCGTGAACATTTGTCTACTCCTTTGATGTAAGTTGACGACATACCAATACAGATGTTAACAAAACATTATAATCCAGGATGTTTTCCAGGAAGTAGGGTAACCTCAGTCACGGCAGAAATGTGTTTCAATGTCACATGCACATTGTTTAAACATGTTATTTCAATGGTTGTTTTCTCTATTGGTTATTGTTATATAAGGCTACCATATGATTCCCACGGAAATAACTGTATGACCCACTGGGAGGGATTTGGGATTGGTATCTTATATGATTCACATGCTTGCTGTCTCTCCTTTCTGAACCTGTTTTATTGTTATGAACTCGTAGTTATGCCCACCGAATTGTAATAAATATGAACAAATACTGAAGAGCCATCAGCGTTCGGTTCGAGGCTCCTTTTAAGTTTAAATGATCTTTCCCCTTCTTCACCAAACATTCATTATCGACCTAGATATGCAAGATACAAAGAATTGCACAAATGTATAACCTGTTAACAGTACATATCGACCAGTACCACCACCGATCGGGGGCAGGTATATAGATATATATAGGTGTGGCGAAATGTATCACATGCATGGAATATTTGTGGTGCAAGGCTCATAACTACACTCGGTTACCCAATTTATTTCTACATTGCAAAGGCATTTAATACCAAACCCCCCTCTTAATTGATGGATCTTGAATGGATGGCATAATATACTTCATGAGTATAACTTCCCCTTATTTACAACATAATAAAGTGACCGGTTGGTGGCCCCCTTTTCCCTTTTTCGGGGGTATTTATACAAACCCCTTGTGCTTTACTACTTATCCTAAATGTTGATCCTCCTTGTTTTCGAAAATGTGTTCCTACGTATAAAACTTTATATCAGGCCCTTTGTCCGTTTTGTGACCTTCTCCTGCAGCACTATACCAAGCTCCTTCCTCATAAACAAATGAATACCTACTCAAACAAACTATGTTTTGAAATCTATCACCCTGTGCAATAAACATTTCTTCAAATATATTTCAGACCGACAGGTTACCATAGTACAGCCTGAAAATAGCACGACGTCGGTGGCCGAGGGCGGTGCCCTCAGCCTAAAGTGCGAGGGCGCGACTACGACAACCATAACGTGGTACCACAACCAAGAGAAGGTGACCCCAGACTCTCGCGTCATTGTGACGTCATCAGTGAACGCCACTCGTGACGTCAAAAGCAGCGTCTTGGCCGTGATGACGGTGAGGGAAGACGACGGCGGGATATACGTATGTCAGGATGAGGCAGACTATCAAAACTTGGATTTGGTCAACGTAACCGTCCTACCGGCTAATATAAGTGAGTACCCACAGATTTTAAATGCACAAGGCTACTTTACAAAGTATCTAATAAGTATAAGGTGTAGTTAAGGTAAAAAAAAAAAAAAAATGGGCATCGAGAAAGCCAATGCCCAGGTTGTTGGGAGCACCTGCAGTGGCGGATTTAGAGCACCCCCACCCCCTTTTTTCTTTTTTGTTTGGCCAAATTTGAATCTTTTTTAATGTAAAATTCCGCCAAAAAGTATCCCCCATTTTTTTTCCCAATAACGGCCACCCCCCCCCCCCCCCCTTTCAAAATCCTGGATCCGCCACTGACCTGCTTCAGTCGCCTGATCATGAGCTTCTAGATTTCCCTGCTTGGGAGCCCCAGAGGCTCCCTAGATTTGAATGAAAATTGTTCATGACTCTTTGCAAATGTTAAAGATTGTTCAAAATTCTTCAAAAATGAGCCTCTTCGTACAGGGGCGGGCCTCCCAACTTGCGGAATCTAGGAGCCCAATGGACTCCCACTTTGGCATAAAATTCCTCGAGGCCAGTTTAGAAATAAGTATTATGCTCAATATTCTATTTTTGATTGTTGCTTTATATTACTGAATTGATATCAATAACATTGCATCCGAATATTTGATCCATAGCAACATTTGTAGATAGCATAGAGATGTTATGTATGTCTATGTAAATAGGTACTAACAATTACTTCGGAAACGCTACTAAATTTGCCGGCAAAATACACTGGTAACAATAATATTATGATATAGCATGACCTCAAGGAAGATGTATAGTTGCAAAGAAAAGTCCGGTTTAAAAGTCGATAGATGTATCATGCGCATTGTAGGATATCCGCCAGTGATGTCACGTCATCTTTCATGAATCACACAACTGCAACAATGGAAGGCACTTTGATACTATAACCCTTCAATCATCTTTAGTCTTACTTGAATTTTATATATTAACCCTTCGTTCATCTTGCGTCTTACTTAAGTTCTACATATCTGAATTACTGTTCATTAAACGGCCTGTATTTCAAAAGTTGATACATTTTGCCAAATTTTGACCTGATATTGTCAAACAGCTACACTAGGAAAAGGAAATTAAATAAGCTATGATCGCGGAAGTAAACTGCGTCCATCTTTAGGGAATTTAATTAGCCCTTAACACTCTCAAAGTGTGAGGAAGGCTTTAAGCTAAGCCAAAACATAACAATTGTATGCCAAAAAAATGAGATGTAGATAATATTGAAACATGTGCATGCATGTGATTGCATGACGTCTTGGCGTCTATAGCTATTCAAAATCCTGGATCCCCCCGGATCCGGATTTGTGAATATACATACCTGACTCAACCATATAGTCATGATTTTGCTTCCTTTTCCCAGTCCCATGCTTTGAACTTAAAAAAAACAAAACAAAAGAAGGAGGATTTGGAACCACGAACTGATGAAGTAATGCAATATTACATAAGGATCCCGTCATCTAAATCCTAGACATGTTCACGACATGAACCGCAATTTATTTATCCTGTAGAAAAAAGTAAGCTACAGAGTCATGTGATATATGATATATGAGACAATGCATATCGTGCTTTGAAATAACGTGATCTGAACCCACATGTACAGAGGAGGCAAGGATATGACATGATATGACATGATATGACATGATATTATTACATGACGATTACATCGCCTGGCATCCTGACTACAACCTACCTAAACCTCCCACTAACCTACCTTAACCCTCGGACTAACCTACCTTAACCCCATCTCTGAAACTTGGTATGGTCACGAACCTACTCCACGCTGAGAAAACATCCTCATGCACGAATTTATGTGGGGGCTGCCATCTGTTGATATGGCACGAGCGACAAAAACATGTAAACGTCAACATAGGAAAGAAAGGTTAAAAGGAAAGATGACATAGGAAAGAAAACTTGAAAGGAAAGATGGCAGTTAACTTCTGAGAACTGTAAACGTAGATCATACACAAATACCTGAATATATTTTCATGATGTACATGTTTTCGAGGATTCTTCACAACGCGAATATCAATAAGTTCACAGTTTGTGATTCAGGACTAAGTTAACATTTTCACATACTCAGACACTCGCCCACAAGCACTGCACAAGGTTGCAAAAACGTATTGGTGATGTCGTATTGCCAAACAAGCAGTAGAAACAATGGCATTACAATAATTGTGATGGATTGGCTGTCGTTTGAATTAATACACTTGATATATATTCATGCTACCTTGATAGCAGGCATGAATATTCATTTTTTTTACTTGTGTGAATAAGGTTTAACCCCTCCATATGATAGGCTACCCTAAGGGCTTTAAAAATAACACTGTCATGTGGGTTAGGCGCGTGCCAAAGCCAAAAGGTGGGCTGATTTGGCATTGCAACAGCCTGCTTTTGTCATGGAAGGGTTCTGATATTTTGTCTCATTATTTTCGGAAAGAAAACTCAGTTGCTCACGCCTTTGCTGAAACTTGATACCGTTTAGTAAAAAACGGCGGCAATTTGGTCCCCTGAAGTGTGTGCTGTGAAATGTCGCGCGGTGAACTGTTATGGGCGGAGAGAAGGGGTTGGAGAGAGGTTAGCACCTCACTTGTGGCCGTCCCCCAAACATCCCACATCGTTTTTAATGATACTCTTATGGAGTGTGGAGTGCGAGCAAGTGTTGAGTGCGAGTGAAAAGCAATGCTTAGTGGTGTGTGCGGTATCTGAAATGTATTCGTTGAAAAGGGAAATCACCTGCATCCCCCCCCCCCCCAAAAAAAAAAAAAATAAATAAATAAACAAACAAACAAAGAAATAGATAAATTTAAATAATCTTTTTGAAAAAGAGGGGGGGAAAGTGGGGAGAAGAGTGGGAAAAAATGGGGGGGGGGAAGTTTATATAAAGATCCAACCCTCCTGAAAATAATCCTTGTAAAGCCCTCTAATGGAAATTAGATATTGAAAGTCCCGCTTCTTACTGGGCGCCATCCCCTAAAATATTGGAACTGTAATCAAAAGGTTCCATCTCAAGAAACTTCGCCGCCCTGCGGACCCTGTACATACGGTCATGACCCTTTAATGGCTAATGGCTGTGGGCCTCCTTTTAACTTGGCGTCAGGAGACTTAACAGTAGGGTTTGATACTCCATCACCGCCTCCAGAATCCGTCTTACAAGCTGAAACCTACATCTTACATCCTGATGGGGCAAGAGGGTTCTAATGCCTCTATAAGCCCTTTGGGGACCACAACCCAAAACATCAAAAGATGTACCCATAATACATGTCAGTGTAATGGACTCCCCCATATAGCATATGGTCATTTATAAATCCGAGCTTGGAAGCGTATAGTATCAATGCCTAATGAGGAGCCTGAGGAAGTGGCTGAGAGCTAGTTGTGTTCTTGTAGATACTTTACATTGGTTATAACTGGGCACTTGGGTGTTCGTGACCATGCAGGATGATTCCTGCCATTCCTGTACCAAGCCCTACCGGTAGTACATTGTATATAGAGTGCATGCATGCCTTATTGGAAATGTTCTACATATTCTATAGGATGAGAGACATCGTGTACATCACCGAAATCATCATACAATAAAAGTAGTATCCCTCTACTAATCTTCTACGAATTGACTTGCTTACATGTCTTGGGGGACAAGGAGCCAGTGAAACAGCCACCCTAATACAAACCTAATAATCATTAATTAACTCTAATGCGAACTAAACCAACACTTGTTCGGCGAGACAATGTTGCACAGGCATGCACAGCGATTTAGCACATAGCATCATAGACATTATATAAGATCTTATATATCTCTATGATAGCATCCAGGTTTGAAATCCTGGATTCGACTCTGTAAATAGAGCAGTGCGACGCATGATCATTAACGGGCCACAGTCATGTAAAGGCGCTTGCGGAGAAATATGATATATTTGCAATAGTTAGTTTTTGAGAATGAATTCATAAAACTAACACCTGGCGCGTCATCGTCTATTTGATATTGTTATTTGCCGCCGTGCCTGTGGCCGTTACTTGAGCTTCGCTTGTTTTGCGGTAGGTCGGGAGGTCAGGATCACCGATCCGCCGGGACCCAGGGCCGTCTTCACGAGAGGCCGGATTTTGGCGGCAAAATGTCGCGGCAACGAAAGTCGTCTGCTGGAGTGGCGTCACAACGACCTGCCCATCGAGCCCAATTCTCGCGTCATCGTGACGACGGCGAGACTTCCCGAGGATCACATGGTCGAGACGCAGCTTAAGATTCATAACCTTGAGGCGGCAGACGCCGGAGTGTATGTTTGTCAAGATCGCGCGGATCTTCTTCAGAAAGATGGCTTCCGTGCTCTCGTCGTCACGCCACGAGAAGGTCTTATTATTTCTATTCCCCCTCCCCTCACTCTATCCAAACAACCGAAGAAAAGGACTTTGGATTGGCCAAGGAGCCAGCCACTTTATAATGGCTTTAGAGATTTCCTTCAGCGTAACAAACTCATTTCCCGTTCAATGTACTGTTCAAATATGTCTATTGTTTGCGCGTTCTCCATTCCTGGAATCCCACACGCAGATCTAGATTGAAATGCATTCCCTTATGTAAACCGAGTAGCATTGTCTCATTATTTCTGTCAATTAAAATGTTCTTACTCCTCTATAATTCGATTTGTTATGGCAAATAGTGAACTTGTTTAGGATGCAGTTGATATTTAGGTTTAACATAATTGTCGACATGTAATAACGTCATAGTATCATTCATCAGAAAGCATAGCTAGGCCACATCAATCAAATATTTGATTGTATGTCTAATTCCAAACCCTATTATGGTCCCCGTATTTGCAGACAAATACCTTAGTCCAGACTGTTACAATAGAAGCTTATTCACAGAGAATGGACCATGGAATAAAGCAGACTAGCCAAGGATCATTCAAATGAAAACAATTGCTACATTTCCTAATTAGTAAATGGAAACTCCAAGCAGAATGATATGACTGAAAACAGTTTCAAGAATAGAGCATTGTTCAATGCATACAATTGTAACATTCACAGTACCAGCTGATAAGGGATTGAGTGAAATGCTATTCATCTCAGTATACTGCACATTGCAAAGTCTACCTTGCACCCCACTCCATGTTGTGAGGTTGTGGCAGGTTGTGCAAAACTTTGATTAAATCCTGTGAATTCTGTCGATCCTCCAGCATAACGTTTAATCTATGTTCTATGAGTCCCCTGCCTTCGGTAGGCAATATATGTGTGATATAACTATCACTATTATCATATTAGTATATATTTTTAGATCTGTGAGTTACGCCATTCTAATCAATATTCATAGATCATGTAAGTCACATAATATACTATTATTTGGAGACGACCACTGTTTTCAAGTCGCAATCAGGAGCGGATCCAGGAATTTTGGGGGCGCACATATTAGAAAGGGTCCCGTCCACCCCTCCACTGTCTTGAGTTTTACATTAAAAGATCGAAATTTGGTCCAAAAAAGGGGGGGATGGGGCGCACGCCCCATGCAGCCCCCCCCCCCCCCCTAATCCGTCCCTGGCCATAGACCTCACGTTTCTTTCTGCTGCGCTTGAATTTTGTTTTTGAATTGGTGCACTCAGGCATTAAAAGCAAAAGCTGAAAGCCATGTCCAATATTGCAGTTGGTAACAAAAATAAATAAACCTTGAATATTCATTCTATTACAGACCACATCATACCTGTCCGCATCACCACCCCGACCACCAACGAGACGCTGGTACCTCTGGGTGGCTCTTTTAACATCACCTGTACGGCTGGGTACAAGACGGGTCTCAGGTGGAAACACAACGGTCTGCCCCTCCTGCGGACCCCCCAGGTAATTCAATTTGTTATGGCAAATAGTGAACTTTTTTAGGCTGCAGTTGATATTGCAGTTAAAGGGAGTCAAAAGCAATGTTGTGTCAAAATATGACAAAATTTTGCAAACTCAAATAACTATGAAAATACATTCTATGAGTATTACTGCAGATAATGGTACAGTATAAATCATGATAACTAACTATAACTTGACTTAAATTCCATGAAACTCATGTCATTTATGCCTGAATACAGCAATGTTTGTAAACAAACCAATTTCGGTGGGTCACCAAAATTGACCGGGGATGAGTTTTTGTGTATTTCAATGTAGTTTAAGCCTGTTTTCACTTGCTATAATTTACCACAGGCCTAGATTATGGCAGTAGAATATATTTCAATAGTTATCAGAATTTTCAAAACTTTGACCCTACCTTGTTTTTGGCTCCCTTTAACATAATAGTCGACATAATCACAGTCATAGCATCATTTGTCAGAAAGCATAGGCCACATCGACTCAATATTCGATTTTATGTCTGATCACTGTCTGACCCCCCAGGTGACCGTGATGACGTCACGAGACAGGGTCAGTCGGACGCTGACCTCTCTGCTGACCGTGGTCAATGTGACCCTATTGGACATGGGCAGGTATACTTGCCAGGACGTGAGAGATGAGCTCAACTACCAGGAGTTGGAAATGAGACTGTCACAGCCTGCTAAACGTGAGGAGACAATTACTTTTCTTTTTCTTTTTTCTTTTGCTTATTTATTTATTTATCTTTGTTTTTGTTGTTGTTTTTTTTTCCTTTTTTTTTTCCTTTTTTTTTTTTTTGGGGGGGGGGGGCTCTTTTAACATATTTTATCATTTTTATGCGTTTTTCTGCATACCTACCTGCATCTATTCGCTCACATTTCTTATGATGTTTATTACATAATCATGATCAGGGGCGCCCCTGGTTTTCACATTGCTTACAAAACGATGAATAGTTGAAGTACTAGTGTATTTATCCAGCAATTTATCCATTTATCCAATTATCTATTCAGTGATTATTTTTGTTTTTACCAATTGACTTATAAATTATAATACTATTTATTCTACATTTATTCTATGTTACCAAAATGCTATCTAGGCCATCTTCTCTATACAGTAAACCTTTTACATAGTTCTGCCAGTCACGAAAAGGGGTCAAGGCTTTTCTATTATCACAGTACTTCCCTCCGGGCCCTTTAATAAAAAAAAACCTAGGTCTTGACCACCAGACAGGAATATTAATCTTTCACAAAATGATCTCCTTTAATAATCTCGCCACGATCCATAAAACACAGTAGGAGACCTTCATAATTGCTCTGGGTCGGATTTTATCCTTGGGAGATTGAGGAGTGGAGGGTGGAAAGGTGAGCAAGTCACCTGACAAAAGGACAGGTCTCATTAGTCAGTAACACCTACAGGAAACCGCCTCTGGACCAATTAGGGAGGTTCACAGCATGTGCAGGATGGGGATCGGGGAATAATAAGTATCTTGCATAGACCTTCTGACTTTCAGGAACAAAGGAATGGGTATCTTAAGATCTAGGGATACGCCCACGTCTGAGGATGTGAGGTACAAAAGTATGCTTATCAGTGACAATTGCAATATAGGCCTACCTTTAGTTAAGGATATGTCATACATATGTATTGAATAGGTCTTCCTTGGGCATATAGGTACTGTATAAAGGATGTATTTCATACTCTTGTTCATTGTGGAAAGCTAGGTTTATTGTTATTTAATATAAGATAGCAAAGGCCCCATCTATGTATTATTAAAGCATTCCTATTATTTCTACTTGGCTTATTCAAATTTCAATAGAATATATGGTGGCTAAAGCCCCATACCCACTAGGCGATTTTGTCCAGAGTCGGCCGATTATTGGTGCTAAAATCAGTTGACTCTACTCTAAGAGTCGGCCGATTTTAGTGCCGATCGAGATCAAACATGCACATTTCAATATACCATACTAACAGGTGATCATAAGAGTCTGCCGATTCTGCCAGTCGCCGGTAAAATCGCCTAGTGGATATGGGGCTTAAGCGTTTCCTAGATCTAGATGTCCAATATCGCAGTATCATAAACATCCAACTGTTGCAATATGAGCTAAATATAGCTTGACTAATTACACTCCCTCTTTATTTTCAATTCATTTATCTCTGAAAACCTGCATCCCTTAACCTTTAACATATCTTTTTTCCAGCAACCACGTTGACCATTGAAGAACCAGCAACCAGCTACGTCTCGCTGCTGGTTGATGACTACCTAATAATAAAGTGTGTTGGTAAGGAGGGAACCAGCGTAATATGGCGTCACAATGGCCGCGTCTTTGACCCACGCGTGCGCCTGGGCTACGTCGTGACGTCATTGATGGACGTACGACGTCACACGACGACGGAGATGTTAGCAGTGTGGAGCGTGACGTCAGAGGAGTCTGGAGTCTTTACGTGTCAGGATAAGGATGACTATATGAACAGCGCCAGTGTTGGTGTTAGGATACCCAGTAAGTGAATTATGATTTTTACAGAAAACGTTTTTTGACCATTGTGTGAAAGACATCTAACATAGAATATTGAGACGTTAGATGTCATGAGAAATGGTAACAAAATCGTTACTTTTGGTTGACTTTCCCAATTCGTCCATGATTTTGCATTACATGTTTTTTTTTGGAATATATGGAGAATAATTTTAGATCTATACTGAAAGTCTTCTCAACGTTACCAATAAAGTAGTAATGATATTACGGCAGAATTAATTTTGAGTCCCTCACATTCAAGTCGTTATAACACAGGATTAAGTCCATTGTGATGTAACAACTTGCCTATTCCGTTCATGGAATGGTTGTGTTTGCAATTGATAAGTGATAACTATTGCTGACGTACTTCTTAGGGAAAATATATGCATGCCTTGTGGAAATCAAATAATTATATATGATAATAAGTGTAAGAATTCAAGCTGTAACAAAGCCATCCACATGTGGCTTGTTGGTCTAGGGGTATGATTCTCGCTTAGGGTGCGAGAGGTCCCGGGTTCAAATCCCGGACAAGCCCATACAATTTTTTGTAGATGATGTTGTTGTTTTGGGGGGATTTTGGTTTGATCAGTCCAGCCATCTTTGATTTTGTATCAAATTATTGAGACCTCAGCCTCTTCAACTCCAAAGATACAAAACCAGAAACATATTATAATGTATTAATCATTGCTTCACCATTCCTTCTATTTTGTCATGTACAAGCTTAAATCAATTAATGTTATTGATCTGTTTCTGATAGAAAAATTTATCACCCCACTCAGGCTTGTTGGTCTAGGGGTATGATTCACGCTTCGGGTGTGAGAGGTCCTGGGTTAAATTCCCGGACAAGCCCATCTTTTATCCTTGAAAATTATCAAATTCATGATCATGTCACATACAAAACGAAACTCTAGTATTAGCCAAACATGCCAGCTTCAACTTTCCTAGTTTGAAATGTTTAAATCACATATGATATGATATAACTGTGACCGTATAAATCTAGGCTCTAATAAGTACCATAAATATGGCTTGTTGGTCTAGGGGTATGATTCTCGCTTAGGGTGCGAGAGGACCCGTGTTCAAATCCCGGACAAGCCCATATATTTTTTGTAGATAATGTTGTTATCTTGGGGGGATTTTGTTTTGTGCAATCCAGACATCTTTGATTTTGTGTCAAATTATTGAGACCTCAGCCTCCAAAGATAGAAAACCAGAGACATCATAATGTATTGTTGCTTCACCATTTATTCTATTTTTTTATGTGCAAGCTTTAATCATGGAATGTTATCGATCTGTTTCTGATAGAAAAATTTACCACCACACTCAGGCTTGTTGGTCTAGGGGTATGATTCTCGCTTCGGGTGCGAGAGGTCCCGGGTTCAATTCCCGGACAAGCCCATCTTTTATCCTTGGAAATTATCAAATTCATAATCATGTCACATACAAATGGGAACTCTAGTATTACCCAAACATGCCAGTTTCAACTTTCCCAGTTTGATATGTTTAAATTACATATAATATAATATAACTGTGAGCGTATAAATCCAGGCTCTAATAAATATCAATAAATATGGCTTGTTGGTCTAGGGGTATGATTCTCGCTTAGGGTGCGAGAGGTCCCGGGTTCAAATCCCGGACAAGCCCATATATTTTGTATAGGTTATGTTGTTATTTTGGGGGATATTTGGTTTGACCAGTTCGGGCTTGTTTGATTTTGTGTCAGATTATTAAGACCTCTTCATCTCCAAAATACAAAACCAGAAATTTATCATAATGTATCCTTGTTCCTCCATTATTCTACTTTTTTATGTACAAGCTTTAATTTGATCTTATTGATCAATTTCTAAAAGAAAAATAATCCCAGTTAGGCTTGTTGGTCTAGGGGTATGATTCTCGCTTCGGGTGCGAGAGGTCCCGGGTTCAATTCCCGGACAAGCCCATCTTTTATCCTCGGAAATTATCAAATTCATAATAATGTGACATACAAATGGGAACTCTAGTATTACCGAAACATTCCAGTTTCAACTTTCCCAGTTTGAAATGGTTAAACCACATATGATATAATATGACTGTCACTGTATAAATTCAGGCTGTAATAAGGATCCATAATATGGCTTGTTGGTCTAGGGGTATGATTCTCGCTTAGGGTGCAAGAGGTCCAGGGTTCAATCCTGGACAAGCCCATACATTTTGTATGGGTTATGTTGTTATTTTGGGGGATATTCGGTTTGATCATCTCGGGCTTGTTTGATTTTGTGTCAGATTATTTAGACCTCTTCAACCCCAAAGATGCAAAACTAGAAATCGATCATAATGTACCCTTGTTCCTCCAATATTTTGTTTTGTTCATGTACAAGCATTATCAATTAATGTTATCAATCCGTTTCTGATAGGAAAATTCATCATCCCAGTTAGGCTTGTTGGTCTCAGGGTATGATTCCCGCTTACGGTGAGAGGTCCTGGGTTCAAATCCCAGACAAGCCTGTTCAACTCCAAAGATACAAAACAGAAAACTTATCATAATGTATCATTGCTTCTCCATTTCTTCTATTTTTTTCATGTTCAAGCTTTAATCAATGAATTTTCTGATAAAAAATTAGTCCCAGTCAGGCTTGTTGGTCTAGGGGTATGATTCTCGCTTCGGGTGCGAGAGGTCACGGGTTCAATTCCCGGACAAGCCCAGCTTTTACCCATAGAATGATCAAATTAACAACCATCTATAGGACCATATATGTAGCTATATATATTTTACAGTATAGTTTCATGCTTCCTCATTCCACATACAATTGGGAATTTCTGTCTTATTTCAACATTCCTACTATTTGCTAGCAAGTTATCAGTATCTTAATAAGAAGGGGAGAGAGTTGCAAAGTAGGTCTCTCACATTTATCCCATTCCATTAACAGTACACGTATATTTATCTTCAACTGAGTCGATACAGTTAGGTTCCATGAGTAGCTCAAGGCTAGGTTCAATCAAGATTTCTTTCTCTTTACACTGTAAGATTCTCACCACACAGACCCGTTTTTTCCTACTTTCTGTCTCTGCCTCTTTGTACTCTATCCTTCAATATGATTAGCTTTCCACAGAAGTGCCTCTCCATCTTTATTTTTTATTCATGAGAGGATGGAACGCTACACTGCTAAAATGTCAACTGTCGATGAGCAATTACTTTTTTGATTTGTATCTATAGACCTAGTACTAGGTTATCATAAAACATTTATCTAACCTGAGCTGCCATACTCCACCGTCACTTCTGATACCGAAGTAATCATCGATCCGAGTATAGCCTTTTTTGTTATGTTTAAAGTTGGTATCACTACGCGGTGTAGTTAACTAGGTCAAGCCAACATCCGTGTACTCACATATACCCAGAATGCTATACTCGGAGCAATTATTACAGAGAAATCTGAAGCGACAAAGGAGTATGCTGCGCCACAAGCGGCCCCCCCCCCCCCTCCCCCACACACTTTATGCCTGTAGCCCTGATCCGATCATGTAGTGGACTTGACAGGGAGGATGGGCACAGTGGGGCAAACAGGAGGACATTAAACCTACCAACCTAGATTTAAGTAACAGAAAACTAATCGCGGGGCACACGTTTTTTTATGGGATAATGCAAACATTATTTGAGCCCTAGGAGGTTAAACTTTTGAATTGATCTTGATTCAAATATGGCGCCCCCCCTCCTCCTTCATGCAAAAGAGAGTGGTTATAGTTTGTTATTCAATATAACTTACCTCCCAGACAGGGAAGTGCGAAACCCTTCAAAATAATGAATGCTTCCTTGGCTCAAATCAGTTGCAACGAAAATTAACCTCCCAATTTTGACAGGCTTTCTGTTTGTCTCTGGAATGGCAATATCCAGAGACGAATACTTTGTCCTGAATCTCATACCACTACCTAGGTCTGACTTACCCGAACCAGCTCATTTGTTTCTGTCTGCCATTTCTTTATGCCTTGACCCCGGCCTTCCCAAGTACAGATTGCGTTTCTCACCACATTTTCTCTTTTAACGGTTAAGACAAAATTTAGTTTCTCTAACAACTTATATTGTACACCCTTTCCCCACTTTCGGAAATCTAAAATCTGTCTCGTGCTTGCCTGCCCACACGATTATGCTTTTTGAAGGCAATGCATTACCTAGCTAGGAAAGTTTTGGGGGGTTCAAGAGTTTCTGGCATCCCTGTCTCTACACGTTTAGGTAAAAGACCTCTGTTCACAATTGTCAGTTGGAACGTCCTCGGATTCACATCTTAACCACTTAGATTTGCTGTATAATTTTTGGATTGCTTGGCACCTTCTCGAATTTATTTGGAACTGCCACATATTCCCTCAAACCACATCATATTTCATAAGGACTCCCTCACATCTTAAGGTTTTGTGCAACCCTATAGGATCCGTCTAAAGCAGACGTGGATTTGAGGAGGGGGACACCAGGGGCGCAGACCACCCCTTCCCCATTTTGGCCCAAAATTTCGATTTTTCAAAGTAAACTTCGTACATCGGCGTGCCACGGGCAACAACCTAGCTACAACATCCCCATCTTTTTCGGCGGGGGGGGGGGGGGGGGCAAATATCAAATTCTTTTTAAGGTAACATTTTGCTAGAGTACGCCCCCCCCCCCCCCCGTTTTTTTTCACTTTTCACATTCCTGGATCTGCTACTGCATGTGGACTCTCCCCTGTTTAGCCTTCACATGCCTACTTTTATTTCAGTTTCGATTAACTGCTCATCAAATAACCCTCTACGCCACCCAACCCAAATTCCACCCAAATTCACCAACCTTACCTTACCCTATCCCCAGGTCCGGTTAACATCACCTCAGGTGGTCAGTTCGGGCTGCCCGTTGGCGCCCCCTTACGGCTGTCGTGTGAAGCTGACTCGGGCACAGAGTTGGAGTGGACACATGATGACGGTGAGCTGCTCACAGCGGAGACGACAGAGGGCGCCACCGTCCGAGCTAAAGGTGAGCTGAAGGTCCCACCCAGGGGGTTGAGTAACAGTAACAGTTTCTTGCTAATAACGTTCTGCTGCGTACTTCGAGATGACTTCCTTTGGGGATGACAAAAGTATCCCGGAATGGATTATGTGCCATATTTGTGATCACTTGATTTGTGCAAACTATATATATTTTAATCAGATCATAATTATTTCCATTGACAATTTATCGTTGGGCATCTTCAGTCATCTACAACCAATTTTATAATTAAATTCAAATTGGGGTATAGATTCCTTATCTATTTCTTGTAACTTAAGTGTCATACTTATTATATTATGGTTATCACCTAAAGGTGGTCAGGTGACCCTATCTAGAGAAGGAGCCGTCCTAGGACTAACTACGACTGGATTAATTTGCCAAATATATATGTGATAATTCCCACGGGAATTTATAAGTTTCCGTGGCGTTATTCTATGCAACAAAATAGATAACCTATCTACCAGAAAATACCTTTCTCAAATTCTCAAACACATTTATAGAGCAAATCAATACAAATGGGATCTAATTTTCTCTCCACTATTATCACACTAACTAAACCTCTATTATACATCTACAGAGGATGCCCTATCTGGGAAGGTGACCAGCGTGTTACGTCTGGCTCCCGGGGGTAACTACAGTGGTCAGTACACCTGCCGGGACAAGCACTTCCCCAGGAACAAGATGACCGTCTCCGTCCTCTACAGCCCCGAAATCACAGGTGGGTCTCCAGATTTGGTTCGCTCATGGTGCCAACCGAAATTCCATTTTCAAATTCCCTGTGTTTTCCCTGAGATTTCCCTGTCCCGCGGCAGTTTTTCCCTGTGTCATATCCATCAAGTTTTTGAAATTTAAAAGCCTCTAGATCTACTTGCAGAAAAGAATTTGATAACCCAACAACAAAAAGTTGAATCCCAAATATCTTGAAAATCAGGAATTTCAGAACCTGGCCAAATGAAATTCCCTGTGTTTTCCCTGTGTTTTGGCAAAATTTCCATATTCCCAGTGTTTTCCCTGTCAGGGATTTATTTCTTGCCATTTTTCCTGTTTTCCCTGTATGGTTGTTTCCCTGTTTGCTACTGAAATGTCTCTCGGTTGTTGGAGTGGTAGATTTATGGAGGCCCAGGGACGCCTGAGCACTGAGCCTTTATGACAATGTAAAGGCCCATGCCTATAATTATTGTACTGGACATACTCTGAGGCGATTAAAATAGAACATGTTCATTTCAGTTCTTTATACTTATGACTGATCAATCAAAAAGATCAGAACGACTACCAGGCCCTGGATCGCTGCAGTTGGTGTGGGGCTTGAGCTCCTGAGCAAAATACATAATTAAACACACCTCATCCAGATGTGATCAATCTAGTAGTTATGAGTGTTCAGAGGTCTGTAGTTCTCATGAATCTCAAGGTATGAGCTACCGGGGACCAACTAATATAGCATGTTATATTCTTATATACGTTGTTTCTTTACTGCCGAAAAATGTATATCTGTGATTATCTGAGTAATTCTATGAAAGCGTTAAGGTTCCCTTTTGGAATGAATGTTTGTGATGTGGCAAAAGAGTAATGAACATATTATGCGAGACCATGAGTATTTGAGTACAAGAAAGATGACACCGGAAGTGATATCATAAGGTATCACAATGATCATGTGACCTGTATTGACCAATGATAACCAAGAAGGAACTTTTTATTCCATACCAAAACTCTGGCTCCCAGTACCAATTGCTCCACCCATAAGAGCCTACCCTATCAGTTGCAGATTAGGTCACCTACTTACATTGTTGATAATTTCTTTCTTTGCAGAGGCAAATCTTGAGATCACCACTCCCAAGAACATCGTGGGCAGAGAGGGTTCCAAGCTCATCCTGCGCTGCAAAGTCAGTATAGGAGTCGTTCCCTACTGGACCATGAATGACGTCGAACTGACGTCAGGCGGTGACGTCTTCATTCTGACGACGATGATGACGTCAGGGGAAACCTGGACCTCCGTCATCATCCAGCCTCTGACGATGCTGTCGTCCGGCGTGTACGAGTGTAGGGATCGTCACCAGCGAGCTGATACCGATAGGGCCTTTGTAGTTGTACAGCCTCCACGGTAGAGGGCCTTGGAGTAAATTAAGCCTGTATTCCACATGCTGGTTTTGATGCTTGCCAGTTTGTGTACGTATTTGTTTAATTTTCTCCAAGAATATGTCATGAAACTAGGCCTATATATCCTATATACCATCAGAAGGGGAATTGTAAATCCTTTCTATTATCACAGTATTAAAATTTCTATATTTAACCTTATTTCCTATTGCCCATTTTAGAAATAGGCGACAAAATCGGCATGAGGAATATAGACTTAAAGCCTGCATTCCACATGCTGAAATTACTACTATTGTTTTTAAAAGATCGCCAAGGGGAATAATACTGGCATCATTAGAAATGTTATATAATTAGCATTCTTTTGTATATTAGGATATAAAATTCTATACAATGTTTTCGGAAAAATTCAAAGAATTACAAAGTTGGCGGCATCACAATCGGCCGGAGGAATACGGGCTTAAAAGAGCAGTTTTAATATTGTGTCGGGGGAACCATAATTTTCCCCCAGGGTCGAGGGATCTAATGGAAGTTTTATTATAAAGCTCCTGTATCTGAGACGCTGCATATTAAATTATTGCGTTAGCTGACGTAAAAGGCAGGTACCTATAGCTACCCATTGTTTATTGTTTAGAATAATATACATCATATCAATATTGCAAGTCTAATATATGCGTTTAACGTTTAGTGGTTTAACCCTTAAAGGTTTGATGAATTCTCACACTGCGTAAATATAATTATTTTGAAAACCAGAAAAAGTATTCGAGTAAAAGAATACAGTAAACGATCTGCGATTTCGATAACTAAATAGTTTGAACATTTCTTTTGCCTTGGAAGAGGCATATTTCGTTGAAATAAAACAAGTAAGAGGATTAAAAACAATACAGGCTCCCTATAATTGTTATATCAATAGTTATTCGTACGCGTATGAATTTGCATAATAATGCGTTTGCCTAATTTCTAATGAGTAAATGTCTATTATTTCTATTATTCTTACTGTCACAAGACCTGTGGTGAGAACTATAACATAGAGCCCCTAACAGTACTCCATAAAATGTACATATTGATTCCTTGGCTACATTTCTATCATGCTTCATATTTACTTGATAGAATGACACTCGTTCAAGACGTATTAAGATAAAACACCATTTCTAATCTCGCGAAATGCATATTCATCATAAACCATCGACCGACTGACTGAATCAATGTATTGTAGTGCTACTGAATAAATGTATTGGTTTATACAACCATTCCCTCTCCTAAGCTTTCCATTGAAGCTTTGATAATACTGTATTCAATCGCTTTCATTATATTGCTTGTATAAATGACTTTCCGTCCACTTCTTTTTTTATATAAACTATAGCTGATGTGTGTACATTTCCGATATATGCTCCAAGATTTCCAAGATATGCTATTTTAACCCCGGTGGATACAATGTTATGTTTAACTTTCAGTTTATTTTAATGTGTAAATAAATCCAATTGCAATAAACTATACGAAAAGATTTATCAGTTTGTTATCGCTTTGAATTTTCAGCTGCCTTGATGTAAATGAAAGACAATTATTTATATTGTATATGTTTAAGCAAACCACAACGCAAATCAGTTATATATTGTCAAATAAAATTTTCAGTGAACTTTGTTTGTTGACAAACCATGTATGATCATGCTTCATCTGATAACAGAATGGTATGCAAAATTCTATTCAAAAACAGATTTAGACTGTCATGAATACTCATTTTCTGACTTGTTTTGGTCTGTTGTGTGGTCCACACAAATACCTAGATTGTTTACCCAAAAACTGATGATGTCATCAAAATGTCATTTCCGGAATCCCCCCTGCATTTTCACTCTGCTAGCAGAGTCTCTAATGAGTATTATTTTTGGTGGAAAATGATGTGGGAATTGAGAGGAGGCAAACATGGATGAGCCTGGCTTAGTACAGAAAGGAAAGGGGAGGAATTGACCTATTGACCCTGAAGATGACATCACTGATTATGGGGCAGTTGGGTCACATGGGGGGATTCCCCAACAAGTTGATTGCAGACCAGAAAACAAAAACAAACAGATCCTCTTTCCAAGGATCATAATTATCAGACTTCTGGCCACCAATATTTGATTTTAACTGGCAATATGATTTATATGAGTGTAGTTGAAGATGTCAGGATCGATTTTGAAAATTTAAAAAATTTACTAAATTTTGATAATTTTGCATTGTGGTGTGCTTTAAATGCTGCAGGAAGCTAAGTAAACGATATGGCGGTTATAACACATTGGATATTGTCGTTATATGTTCTACTTTATTATTATTTTTCATCAACTTTTCATCATATCATTGTGGTTGGAGTATTACTTCTAAGCAAGGGTGTGTGCTCTCCACAAGAATTAAAATTAACAAGTTGCAAACTCAGAACTTCCAGTGCAATATTTCCCTCATTGAATCCGTCAAATTCAAAATAGAAGTGCTCTTCTCTAGTCTAACAGAGAGGCAGTTTCCCAATTTGCTATGGTCCAATTGGTAGAAAATGCCGAGTGGTTTCCGGTCATTCTTATTAAAATCTTCGATCATTAGTCTCCAGCTGGCACTAAAACATTATTGAATCTCCCAGACCTCCGAGAGTCTCTCATTAGGGAACATGCCTGCTAACAGGCTAATTGAAATCCTAGCTCATTTGGAGTGGGGAGCTTCTGCATTAATCCACGAATATTGAAGAGGACTTAATCTGAGATTTTGCCTTTCTGGCAATCATTGGAGGCAACAGAAACTGAATAGACATCTTGAAATGAACTGGTAGACGGTTTGGTTTCAGTGTTGCCACTAGGTGGTGTCTTTAGAAGGATGGTACTGCAACAGTGGTGCCACCACTGATGAGATATGGAATTATCATGTAACTTATTCCATGGCAATTTCCATGGTACATTAGATATTCCATTTTACATCTACTTAAAGAGAGGAGCCAGTGATTATAATGATACATTACATCGGAATCCTTCCCACTCAAGTAGTAACCATTCCAAGTGTTATGCCCTTATCTATGATAGTTATAATTAATTTATGATAAGTTTTCTGGAAGCAAGTAAATAATACCTCCACCTACCTGCTGCACCTTACATAGTACATTTTACTGGGTGTGACATCACAGACTGAAGGTATGGTTAATAGAGAATTAAACCAAAAATCATATAACTTGGTTCTCTAGACGTGCTTACTCCTCAAGAGCTTGATATAATGAAATTGAATGATTCAAGATGAAATTTTACATTTCTAAGTATTATTTAAGAATTTACAATTTTGAAATTTGAAAATAACGTCTATTTTGTGTGAATTCACACACAGACTTGTGTTTTACATGTGGATGAGAAGTTCCAGACGTTTCATTATACAGCAGATTATTTTACATGCAAATATTCTATTTGTCGACATAAAAATAATGCACTAATTCACTATCTAAACTAATAAATCGTTGGCTGAGTAATAAAAGGTCGTATTTGAAAAATGGTCATTTTGAGTAATTGCTGATTAAAGATTAATGAGATATTTCAAAGCCCTGTATGATTTTAAATATCTGCTCAATCATCATAATATCTTATTTCAAGGAAGAATAACATGGTAAAAATACTTTGGTTATAAAAATGAAAACATTAAGATCATTAGGATGTTACTATGGTAACATATGCAATTTTTTTTCAGATACGACCTTTTATTACTCATTTTCAAGGAAAAAGATTGTAAATAATTAAATAACAAAAGGTTGTATCTGGTATATTTAAATTTTAAATAAATACAAATTAAATCAGTGTGAGTGATTCAAATTACACAAAATAACATTTCTGAACTAAAACCAATTTGCTAGTATTGACTTTATATGATTTCTTTACAATAGTAAAGATTTAGGTGACTTTAAAACAATCAGATTTAAATGCAGCCCAGATACGACCTTTTATTACTCAACACCCAGACCACTATTTCAGTAAACAAAGGTCGTATCCAGCATTTTGGAATTATATTCCTGCATCTGCTACTGATTTTATAAATTGAAATATAATATTTTACAAGAAGGTTTACATAATAGTTATCCAAAAAACTGAATCATAAGATATGGCCATTTTGCATTAATTAACATATTTTACTAAGAAATCAAATTGGCTTCTTTCAGATACGACCTTTTATTACTCAACCAAAAGTCAAATTGTGTAGATATGACCTTTGTTTACTTGGTTATAACATTCAGAATATTTGAAAAATTTCAAAAATTCAAAAATTTCTGGGTGCCTTGGACAAAAGGGAAACGTATTCAAAAATAAAAAAGAATTAGATTTTTTTGAGATACGACCTTTTATTACTCAGCCAACGAAATACAATGTGAAACTTGAAAATTGAAAATTCCACTACAGTAGTTATTTTGGCTGTTTGTATTTTTATACGTGACGGATGTCCGAGAAGAGAGCAGGTTGGTGTACGTTGTTATCATAGATAAAGTGCTTAAATATAGGACTATCTATCACATGAGGTAAAATGGATGTATATTTTTGTTAATAGTTTTATCTATCACAGTACCTAGTAATTACCCCATTCAGCTGATCTTCGACAATGCACTGTTGGAGACCTAAGTAGTGTTATCATACTATTTGCCGCGTGATTCTGATATTCAAATGAGCTCATTTAGCCCGTTTGTGATTATGGGATAGAATCAAATGAACCAATTAGCCTTTGAAAATTTGCTCCTACTACATGAGCAGATTTAGGTATGTGGTCTACTCTGTGGCAACAAACCAACCGATTCTCTTCTAATACAATTTTACCGCAATTTCTAGTTTACGAATGATATAATGTTGGTTCAGAGAGTCCTACATAATACATGTATTTAAAGCGTTTCATAGCATCTAACAAAGCACCTACCACTACAACTAATTTGTCTTTACATCGATTATCAAAATTATAATCACCTACTTGGAAGAACATTGTTGCAATGAAAGTGGTTCAATAAAGAAAAAAAAAAAAAAATCTAGAATCTGACCAAAACTGTATCGTTACACAGCTACTACATGCATGGCTACTATCCATTATGATTATCTCTGCATGAGATCATACCCGGATTTGACTTGGAGACCTTTGCATCAGCGAGCCTAGAATGGTGCTCTAGCACGAAGTGCATCTTAAATTGCTCTCCTTAAACCTGATCTACAATAAAATAATTATGCATAATTGGTAACAATAAGCGTTAAATGTACTATAGGATGGACACATTTGCCCAGCTCCTGGAAACATTAGAAGGAAGAACTAGATTATCTGTGTGTATGAATATCATATCCATCTGTGGTATGGCAGTATAGCTCCCCTGTTTATCTTAGGTTGGTCTCAGATTCCCTCTAATCTGTCTTTGCAAACAGCTATTATTACAGTCTTTCCTCTTGTAATGGCCAGAATAAATCACATTGATGAGACATGACCGTACAGATTAGACAGCTAGGATATCATGTATCGGTGGATAATCCCTTTTCAATAGAGCGTTTTCTACAAGATAACAGTAAAGTGGATATGTGGACTATTAATAAAAACCAATAGTCCTGATCACCTAATACCTGAGGGAGGCTGGAGAAACCCCAAGAGACCAGGGTCTGACTGGTGAGCAAAGAAAATATTAAATTCATTTTAATTAATCAAATATAAATATTAGTCAGTCTATGTGAAAACTATTTCATAACGTTGGACATCATGTCCGACATTTTTCATCTTTCTGTCGGACATTAAGCTGCACTGTCAGAAATTATTTACAGGGGTTACCTATGTTCATATATATACAAATTGCGGTACTATAATAGAAAATATTATGAATTTAAAAATATGGGTAAGTCCTGCAACTGTGTCGGACAAAATGTCCGACGTTTTTAGCTCAATAGTCGGACATAGGGGGTAAAATGTCAGACATGTTAGGCATTTTGGGGGTTTTCACAAACACTGCTTACTATAAACAATATTGTACAGCAGACATAGCCAAAAAGATATTTCTTTGAATTCTATGATTAACTATAGAGCATGTCTCTTTGATGTGACTTGACATTTCCAATGTTATAGTTAATCCAACTATATAGGTTCTAGAGAGTATCCCTACTTGTCTGTACCTTCATAAATGGGCAGGGTTTGCATAATTCTCCCACATGATGACATTTTCTAGAAAATAGATTACAGTTGCTATGTTATATTAATCATCTTATATAAAAAGAGGACTTCTGAGAAGTGATAAGATCAGAAGGATTCACAATCATCCCCCCGCCCACAACATTAAGATAAAATCACGTAAAAGCTCACGTCTGATTAGTTGTGCGCTACATTCTGTACAATGAAAGAGGTAATGGACAATTGTAATTCGACCTGTTTATGCTATTATGGATCTTAAAGGCATGAAAGGCATTCTGACATCCATAAACGCAAAACACATTTCCTGTTCCCAATTAGAGTTTTTTTGTTTTTTGGTTTAAATTACTCAACATTTTCAGCTGTACACCTTTATACAATGAGGGAACATTGGCTTGTGATGTCCTAATAAATCAGTGTATTACCCGTGTTTATATCTTGTTTGTTTTGGTAGCCTCACCAATGTGAAATATAAAAATGAAATTGTTCGTGCAGCCAAAGGGGTGTACCCTAATGATTGTTGGTGGGAGCCAGATGTATAAAAATTACTTAAATTAAGTTGAATAAAACATAAATTTAACCCTACTGCTTAAAATAATATTATGTTGGCATTGTAGAATATTATGTGGATGAATTAATATCAAGCACAACCATATATCCAGTAAAATAGCAGCAAAATCAAACGCAATACATTCACGGAAATATCACACTCAATACGGTAAACCCATTAGGGGAAATCCTGGTGCAAACGGCGGGCTTAGACCAAGGGTTATGTGAGTCATGGGAATATCCTGTGTACCCCGTTCAAGGCCAAGGGTAAGATTGGTTTACATAGCAGGGTATGGAGCAAGGATTGGCTCCGAGATTGGGGTGATTCCATGATCCCCTAGGGATCAAGGCATAGGCAATTGCCCTGTGTATCCTTCCTCGTTGCTGCCTCTGTGTATTATGAATTCCGCTATGATGCATGGCAACTCATAAATGCTATATAAGTCTTTTCCTATATAGGATAGGCAGCTGATTGGGGCAATGTCAAGCATCTTAAGCCTGTATTCCACAGGCACATTGTGGTACTGCTGATTTTGTACCTTTTAACTTCTCTTTTCATGATTATTGCATGAAACCATACATGTTATATACCATTCAAAAGAGAATTCTATGACCTTTCTTATGATATATGATATGCCAATCTTTACCTTTATTTCCCTTGCCGATTTTTAAAATCGGCAGCAAAATCGCCATGTGGAATGGGGGCCTTAAGGTTGACAGAGTTGACTCTTGGGAGTGCTTACATAAGGACTGTTGGGATCGCGGCTGTATTAGGGCAAGACGATTTGTATACAAAGAGGATAGAGGAGTTATTTGTAAACTTCCATTAAAGATTCCTTATACATGTACTGATCACAACTTTATGATCTATCACCCATGTTTAATGGTACTTAAAGTTAACGCTCAATACCATGCTATTGGTAATGGAAGTTGTAAATGCCTTTGAATTGGTCTCTACAGAGCAATGATCGAGATAGATTGATAGACCTTCAAAACGTATTCAAGTAAGACTATTTTCTAATTTCATTTACATCATAATCCTATGCCAATTGTCGCGCTTCAAACTTCAACACAATTTTCAAATAAGCAACTTTCTAAAGTTAAAGTTTCTTTCTAAACTACATTGGAAATGAATAAAAGAGCAATCATTATGAATATTGCTTCTAATTTATCAGGATAGGCCTAACCATTGGATTTCCCTAGGCAAAGCACTGCTATGAAAACACACGCCTAGAGGAAATCCTGTACGCAGCCAAAAACTGTACTTTTAGATTTAATCAATTTTCATGGACATTAAATATGTACAGGTTATGGGCGACTTTGGGCTCCGATGTAACGTTGGGCTCCGATGCAAGAAATCGCAACGCCTATCATTTTACTTATATCTGTTTTTTATGCTTTTGAAAATAATATTATATCATGTTTTTAAGATTACTGGAGAGGTTTACCATAATTAATCTAACCCTAATTACTTCATTTTACAGCATTTAGAATGTTACAAAATATTTGCTGAATCGGCAAAAATGAACGCCATGCTTTTTTAGGTTTGCTTACACCACGCGGTACAAATGCTGACTCCTTATTGGTCAGAAAGAGACTGTTAACAAACTTTCATTACAAAGTAACCATACAGTCCTTCGCATCTAGTTATCTAAATTCGGCCCAAAATATAATTACACATTGTATAGCATTAAGAAGAAGTCCTGTATGTCATAGTACTGAAATTTACAAGGTTAACGTTGTCATATCACAATATGCCTGCGATGCAAGATTCAGCAACGTTGCAGAATATGACAACGTTGTCAGTTTCAGGCTTGTCCCTAATCTGATGTGTGTGTGCGCGCATGTGTGTCTGTCTGTCAGTCTGTCTGACTGTGTCGGTGTGTATGATTCGGAATAATCGCTGAACAGTAATACATAAAACTCTACCATTTTAGTTTCTGGAGAGCCTGCCAAGCATATGATATAACCACGGTTGCATGTTTGTCATGAGCAAACGTTACAATGAGCAGTAGTCCCTCCCTGCCCCCAAGACCATTCACTAACAATGCAAATACCTGAGCATAATTAATGGATATGGATTAACCGAGTTAATGTTTCATGGACATGTTCAGTCTGATGAAGCACATGGCTGGGAATGCATTTATCATGATAAGCTGAAATATAGTGTTTGCTTGACACAAATATTAATGGAGTTCGGGGGTGTCACGGACAGCTCCATGGGAGTCCAAGACAGTGACAAACTTTATATCCTGTACTGACATTGGGATTAACAGTTCAATTTCACATCTAGGCATTGTGTTCCAGCGTCTACCTATTAATTACATGTGAAAGAAAAGCTCCATTCTATATTCCCCCCCCCCCCAATTATATATTGATAAAAGGTGGTGTCTGGCATCCTTAATGAGAAAGTAATGGGTTGTAGAATGCTACAGCCACCTAGTGGCACATTCTGCAGCCTGCCGCAGCATCTCAGGTTCACAGTCCTTGAATTTTGACGTCACCCCTAATCTTAAGGGTTTTAATGTTCGTCGAATGCAACTAACTTTGTTTGTCAAATTATCAGGGCCTAAATCGACTATTTTTAGTCAGTGGTCGCTAAGGTAGCTAACATGATTTTCTATCATAAAAAATAAATCAATTTTTCTTTATACCCTTTTCATATACAAAATACAACCTTGAACAGAGTAAGACTGGTCCAAGTAATGGACCATTACTTAGCAAATTCATAACCACATGCAGATGACTGCAATAAAAGGAATACTTGCAGCAAATCGGGCAGTGACAAATTGCTGTTTTCTGTTCACTTGAAGTTTATGATGTCACTTTCTGTCAGTAATGATATCACTAAGCCCTGTTTCCAACGAATGACGTTTTGCTAATTAAAGACAGCCTAATATTGGTAAGGATTTGTAAATCTTTGATGGTCATTCATAAAAAAAAATCATTCAGAGGAAACACAAAATCGTTGGTAAAGGCATTAATTTGTGAGCAACTGCAAACGACATTTGCTCAAGACAAAGGTAAAAGATTTTTGGTCAAAGACAAAATATTAAACATGCTATATTTTTCTCAAGACAAAAGCCAACAATTTCCTCCAAAACCAATTAAAACCAATCAAATCCATTGTTCTCTGCGGTATGTACCTCTAGTGGTTGGGAAATAGTCATCCACAGTGTCCCAGAATCGTCCAAATATCGTCGTTCAGTTGAAATAACAAATTGTTCCTTTTTGAATGACCAAGTTGACTAAATGACCAATGGCCGTTAGGAACTCTCCATGAAAGTTGTTCGATGGAAACCCAGATATACTCTCAAAAACTAGTCAGGTTAACTATAACTGTTATTCAATCTGGCTAACTTAGTTGATTTGCCAAAACCCACACTACTCGTTATGACTAATACATGTTGACCTATGTGATATAATTATTTGTATATGATTATAAGCCTACAATACCCATGGAATTCATTTTCATTTTCTTAGTTACTGTGAACGTATATATTTTCGCGCTGCTATATTTTCGCGCACCAAGCCAAGAGCGAAATTTCTGTGCATTCATTATTTCGCGCAATTAAAAGTTATCTCTGTTTGTTCTAAAATATCTCTAAATTTCACGCACATCATATTTTCGCGCATTTATAGTAGTGCATGAAATGCGCGAAAATATGTACAGCGCGAAAATTAATACGGTTACAGTATATACTAGGAGGCCCATAATTATACCGTTTATCTACAAATGGTTTGATACATTGTGATATGAAGATTTATTAGATTGTCAATGTTAATTCTAAACATTTTGGATTGTGAAGTCGTTAATAAGCCCATGAGAACGCCAAGCAACCTACGCAGACTGAGGACTAATACAAGGCTGAATTATCAGTTTCCAAACAAACATCTCGTCTTACTTATTAATGCCCGAAAAGCATAGGAGGTGTCATATTGTAATCTCTATGGCGACATGTCACCCTATGATCCCTCTGCGCTTAATTTTTATAAACCCACATTTTCAAGAAACAAAAGTAGATCGATCAGGTGACATTCAATAAAGCTCGCTATAGCTTTTGATCTATATACTACCGAGCACTGTCAGTCAAATAAAAAAGAAAGTATGAAAACTTTGCATCTCTATTGTGATGAATGTCTATTCATCAGATAGGTGAAAGACCGAAATAAGAAAAGTAAGGTAATATGACAAAAGTAAAGTATATTTTATAAAAGGCCCGAAAAAGGCCCGAAAGTGTAAAAGCCCGAAAACCCGAAAGGCCCGAAAAAGGCCCGAAAATGTAAAAGCCCGAAACCCGAAAGTCCCGAGAAATATGTAAACCGGAAGTGATATGTAAACCGGAAGTGATAATGTAAACTGGAAGTGACGTCAATTGTAACCACATGATCAAAGACAGGCAATCAGGGCTGACCACTAGACTATAAAAAGGGGCGGTGAGGCCCGAATAAATGAGTTCCTTTACAGTTCTCCTTGTGTCAACACGTGTCTTCTTCCTTTAGTAACCAATGAGATGAGCCGATACGAGTTAATTAACTAGAAGTTTAAGTAAAATAGTAGAAGTTTGAGGACTTAGGCGGAAATTTAGGACAGGGGCCCGAAGGCCCGAAGGACTGAAACAGGGCACGAAGGCCCGAAACTGGCCCGGATGGAGTCCCGGAAACGCAGGCCCGGAATGGCACGAGGGCCCGAAACTAGGGACGGAAACCCAGGATCGGGGGGAACGACAGCGCGACCGGCTCGGCCCCACGCTACCAAACAATAGGCGACCGTCGGCCCGACACCCCCGCGGACCGAGACCAAGGGTGGACCGTCCGTAGGAAAGAACACCAGCATAGAAGAGAGATAAGAAACGGCTTCCCCCACCCCTACCATATTTTCCTTCCCCCGCAGTCCTCCGCCCCTCGACGAGTGCCGATTCCCGATCGACCCGCTCAAACCCCCTCGTGCGCGAGGCACGACTCGAAATATCACATCTCGGTTTCTTGCCCGGATTCTCCGTCCGTCCGAGATGCGAAACAATTCCCCCGTCCCTCTGCTGTAGAAAGCGGAAACTCCGAACTACAGAGGAACATCACACTATTATTCATCAAATAGGCCTACATATGCAGAGCAATTTTCAAAATGAGAGGAATATACTAATGTCATTTCTCCCGATGACCTACTCCTTGATATACAATTAAAAACATGAAGTTGAGCAAAAGGCATCATGGGTATGGGGCCCACGCTCAATGCACACCCCCCTCCTTTTTCGAGGGTACATCCCTGCATGGCATGCATGGTCACATTAGGAAAAACAATGGGATGGGGTCCAAGCTCAACCCCCCCCCCCCCCCCCAAGATACGTCCCTGCATGGTCACACAAGGAAAAACGAGTGAATAGGGTCCACGCTCAAAACAACTTCCCCCCCCTCCCTTTTTCCAAGATACATCCCTGCATGGTCACAAAAGGAAAAACAATGGAATAGGGCTCATGCTCAATGCACCCTCCTCCCTTTCCGACATACGTCCTTGCATGGTCACATTAGGAAACAATACCGTCGCCTGCCGATGGCTGACTGGATCAAGCAACTTTTTCCTGGCAGTTTTCCAGGGGATCCTGTCGGCTGTCGCCAGTCGCCCAAAAAATACATCATACTGGCAGGAGTTGCCCAGTGATCTGCAGTCGCCCAGCGACTTCACCGCCGATTCTCCCAGTCGCCCATCGCCGGTACAATTGCCTAATGGGCGTGGCCCTTTAATTCCCCCCCCCCTCCATTTCTGAGATAAGTCCCTGCATGGTCACATTAGGAAAAACAATGGGATGGGGTCCAGGCTCAAAATACCCCCCATCCCTTTTTCCGATATACATCCCCACGTGGTCACATTTGTGAAAAAACAATGGGATGGGGTCCTTTCTTAATGCCCCTCCGTCCCTGGTCACATTACATCACACGTGGCCCCTGATGTCATCCAATCCCACGATTGGTCAAAGATGACCTTATCCAACGACAAGAGAAAACCAATGATACTTCATTACCTTACATTCTGACAATGTAAGGCAATACTTGTTTAATTACCAAGCTGCATCTCCATCAAACAAAGTAAGACGAGAACATTTTCTCTCAGATAAGAACTACTCTTATTATATCAGATTACAGTTGTAAACATATTCAACCTGCGTAACGTGAAAACAGAGTAGGAGGAGTTTGTGTTCTTGGGTGAATATTGTACCGTAATGGTATTTGTTATATTTATTTCAGGATTTGTTGTCTTCTCTAAAGAGGAGGGTAAGTGTTTCTGCATCACCATTAAGATATCATAACCTTTGCTGTGAGCAAAATAATGATATAACTTGATGTAAGAACATTATAATTTCAAATGGCTATTCTAATTCAAAATTGAAAAATGCGCCTGTAGGTATTATGCAAGAGCGAACTTGAGCGTGACTACATGGCTTTTTCGTTATACCGTGATACAAAACTGCTTATATCTTGAATTATATTTAATTATCTACAGCCTTATATGCAATTTCCAACACCTTAATACATACTAATCATATGAACTGCTGATGGAAAAACTACCGCCTATTTATAACTGTGACATTCCTGTTGATCCTTCTTTTGATAAAAAAAACAAAAACGCTCTTAACCTCTGAATAAAAGCGATCTCCCTTCAAGTATTTTTTACCAAAGGAGGAAGGCTTGGTACGATTTGGCCAACGGAAGCTGGCCAGGAGAGATACAAGTCATGTTCAAGTTGTTTGGTGCTAGGTAGAGAAGCCTTCCTCATTTAGTTTACATATACAGGATAGAGAAGTAGTAAAAAGTAAAATTATTTGGACCTGGTAGGACCTGGAGTGATATTGTAAAGAAAAGATTCCCCTCTTATAACTGCCAGAAATAGATGTATAACTGGAGATAATTCTATGTGTATTGTTATAGACAAGAGATCTAGAAGAAATTATTTGAATAAATATGGAATTTGAGATCCTTTGGTTTGAAAATAATTTCTGTATATACATTTAGCGAGCTATATTAGATTGTTAAGCTATCTATGGGCATGGCGTCAACAGAATAAACTGACTGCTTTGACGTTGGGAAACCTGAAACATGTTATATCTCTGAGTTTAATACATTTCACACTTGACATCCGTCAGACTTTAAGCATTATTTTCAATTCCAACTGATCTGATTACTTTAAGCAATCTGTCACGCTGGTCCGCATGGGTTGACAGACACGTTCAAAATTCAACGATTCAGCTTTATTTTTCTCAATTTGATTAGGAAAATTATTCTCCTGAAGTCGAAGAATGAAACTTTCAGCTTTCTAGTGTCCGCCACATTTAGAGACAATGTTCCAGTTGTTGTAAAATTCCCCGTCAAACGTCCAATTAATTTGTCATTAAAGTATTTACTTAAGTGCAATTAGTCTAACTTCAGTTAGTGGTTATTTTTACTTTTGTGAGCTCGTCATTGTTATATTTGCAAGTTACACCAATTAAACGCTAAAATCTGTTAATGTGTTCTTCCAATGGCCTGTCTCCATGGAATTATTTTAAACTTACAATAATGAACAACTGGCATTGCATAAGCTTTTATCATAGTTGCCGATGGATGATGTCTGCATCTGATGATCTGTTTCATAAAAACAATAATGTCTAAAACAGAGGAAAAGAAATACGAAAAATACTCATGAAACTATTTATTGCCATAAAGTAAAGAATCCCACTTGTATACGTTTACTATGATTATGCATAACATTATGGTATTCTTCCAACTTTATGTAATTCATCATTCTGAAATTGTAGAATGAATGATTGGCAGGGGTAAAGCATGGACCCAGGTGTTAACGTACCTGATACCATGTATCAAAAGAGGGCCTCATAATCAATGGAACTCAAAGACCCAATCAATAGGTAACTTCAATCCTTACCTAAACCACTAGTGCATAAAGCATTATACTAGCTACCCTGGTACTTTGCCATCTGAAAAAACTACACAACGTGAAAAGTCAGCTCAGTTTCTCAATCATAAGTCTCTCAAAAAAGTTGTTAAGAGTGTCACAAATTCTATACAAAAGCTCAACAAAAACAACAATCCTGCCATCCCATATTCTACCCCATGCCTCCAGGGTCTCTGGACACCCCCCTACAAGAGGTATGGCCCCGCCCTTGGACGTGGTCAAGGTTATACAGCCGTCTGGCAGTTACGTCTCTCCAGGGCTGCAGTATCGGCCCCCAAATAAACAAGGGAAGGCACGTTCAGAGGGCCTTTTACTGATTTGTGTGTCCCATAACAGGGGTGAGTTGATGGAGTAGGGTGAGAGTGGGTTGGAGAGGGTGAAGTGGTGTGTGAAGGGTAGGTAAGTGTAAGAGGGGAAGGGAAAGATATGGGTGTAGGGATGAGTTTTGGGGGTGTATTGGATGGGATGGATCCGATTCTGAAGGGGTAGTAGAAATTAGGAAAGGAAGATTCGGAGAGAGGTATAGACGTTGTTCAGATGACATCACAACTCCCAAAATAGGCTGGCCACCATATTGGTAATCAATCTATTTATCAATATTCTCCTCAAATCTGAATAATTTAGAACAAATATTTCTGCTATATTCAATTATAATAAACCAAGTCTATCATAATCAACACTGCTCATGCTTTAGGATTCATGAAGTTTGTAGCCACGTGGTCATGATCACCACGTGGTGATCACCAAAAGGTGATCACGTGACCACGTCTGCACAAGGTCTATATGGGTAGATTTTCAACTTTTGGTTGTAGATCTTCAGCAGTGGATTCTGAAAGGGTATTATGTATTACATAATATACCTCTGGCTACCAAGGGCCTAAGATATTTAAGATATATATATATATATACATTTATAGGGGGCCTAAATGTTATTTACTTCTATCATATGGAATATAATTCTAAAGCATAAGTACCTAAATTCAGACCAAAATGACTGACCCTTTTTTATGACAAAGACCTTCAATATACAATTATTAGTGCTTAATTAATCTTTTGACCTAACTTCAAATTAGAAACTTAGCAATGTGTAGGTAGAACCAACTACTACCTTGGAGGACTAATGCATCAGTTTGTTCAGTACATTGTTGACCAAAGACCAGGCAGGCATGCCTCATGGCTCCCTTTCCCCCACGTCCGTGTTGTCAGGCCATACAGCAGGTCCTGGTGCAGTCTGATAGCAGTCCTAGGTTACACTTACTGCTTGTTTATACTCCGTGCTTTCATTATACCCTCCCCTCTACTACCAGCCTCCTACTCACCCATCCAGTGAATCAACTGGGGTGTCTGGGCAAAGTGAGCGACTCCAGTAGTAAAGTGTGGTATATGGGGGGACCAGGTGGGGTGGGGGAGTAAACTAAAGGCTGGTATAGATTGTATGAGGTTCAGGCAATAAGGGGTGACTGGTGGTAAATGAGGGAGGAATAGACCTTGTGCAGACGCTGGCGGGTGAAGACTTTCTGTTGAAAACATAAATTAAATATAAAGTTTGTAATTTGTAGATAATGTTACAGCAGATTATGACTTTACAGGTTTGTATGGAGTGAAATTAGTATAGAAAACTTGTTGAGTTATACTGAAATTGTAAATTAATGTAAATTCATCACCATTGATATGACGCACAGCCAGTGTGAAAAGATGTGACGTTTTAAACTGCAGACAGATGGGAGGGACTGGGAGACTGCATAGGTAAGGTGTTATAATATGGTTTATATAAAGACTCATGGCAATCAAGATAAAAGTTTGAGTGAATAGGCGGAATAGCAGTAATACAATAATTCTATGGACCTATTGGTAGTGACATAAGATGATGGATTACATTGGTCTGAATGTAGTAATGTGGTCCGAGTTTTACCATAGAACCCGCTTCTACAGCTCCATGGTTTATGGATCTGGAGGGCGTTGCAATGATATCCAGGGATTCACTCTTAGATCCTAAGATAACTTGGTTCAAAGGAGGAAATCCTAGTGTTATATTACTGTAAGATGGAACAGGAAAGCTAACCCAAGTTAGATTAAGAGGATATCTTACCTTCGTAAATGTGTTTCTTTGATTCACCTGTGATTATTCTTAATACGTCTTTTTTTTTCTTTAAATCTTTTCTGTCTCAGTACAAATGCCATCATGACATTAGGAACCAAACCATCTTAGGATCACCTTCTGACAACAATTCGAGGTAATTGATTATTACGATGAGTGACTTAAGAATTCAATGGTACGTCCATCAGGTTATGTGACTAAAAGTTACTTTCACCAGAAGTTCATTTGATATACAATCTAGCAACTAAGCCTCTAAAAAGGACTGCAAATATAGAATCTACAGACAAAAGGCTTTATGTAAATATATATTTCATATTCATCGTTGTTAAACTATCATAACGACGCTAAAATAATTGCCAACTTTTACTAGGCAAATTAAAATGAGGTGTTTCTTGCTCATCAAGTCTATCTTAACTTTTCACTGTCTCATCTTTAAAGAAATCTTTATTTTGACTTCTGAGTGCACTTCTCTTGGGTGGACTTGGTTTGCGTGGAACCGCAACGTCCGCGACCAATGGACTGCTTCTTCCACTAATGAAATAGGAATGTAGGACTCTGGAATCCTGCATTCAAAGGAAAAAGTCCACTTTGACCCTCATTATTTTATGAACAGGCACCTCAACATATAGCTACTATAGCTATATGGACCTATCATATCCCAGATTTTTACCACTACCACGATACATCCTTAAACACTATAGAAACATATTATCTTTACTTGGCAAACCGCTGCTTTATAACCTCGACCTGGATTTGAGCAAATAATCAAGTTTTAGGGTAAAAGGTATAGGGGCTAAGTGAAGAAAGCACTAAGTGGTGGTTAGGGCGAGGCAGGTGTGTGGTGGGGTAAGGTGAGTGGTTGGGCAGTGAGCAGCTCGTAGCAGCTCCTACCACTAATGAGCCACTCACACAAGTCCTTACTGGGCCTGGGGGACAGTCTTGGTTACTGGACTGCCATCAACGGGGTCCTGGAGACTGAAGGGTTTTTAAGTATTAATTAGCTAATCCGATGTATGCAGTCTCATCAAAGGCATATAATTATTTATTGACATTATATATAGGCCTATTACTCCCACACAAAGATATATAAGTGTGTATGTGTATGTGTGTGTTTTATATGTATATTGAAAATTACTTTGGATAACGACAATTAGGAGGAGAACTACTTTTCTGGGCCGCTGGGTACCAGCAGTAGCTTAATTATCATTGTGGCATGCCGGGAACTTTCTTGGCTGCTGGTACCTGGCATGAACACCTATAACCTATGGCTGGTACCCAGTGGCCCAGAAAAGTCGTTCTTCTCCTATATAGTTATCGTCAATGTATTAAGAATTCCCCTAGTTTACTTTCCATTATATTGCTGCACCTAACAAAGGTCTTACGGACCACCTGAAGGAGTTCTCGAGACATGTGTGTCAAATTAGTTTAGAATTATTACTGATAAACATTGCACCTTCTGGAAAATGTTATAACATTCTTCTAGCTAATCATTTAACTAATCTTTATACTCTTACAACAAAATTAATGGTCTCCCAATAGAAAAAAGCATTAATGTATCATAAAAATGTAGTAAAATACCGATTTTGGTTCAGGCGTATACGTCTCTACAGACCTACTTTGTAGTAGTTGTTCTATCATCAATCAATTAAACGGGTAATTTAAATAGGTCGTTCAAGCTCCCTTCTGCAGTATATCAAGTGTTCTTTTCTCGGCAGGATCCATGAATATAGAGGAGACAGTGACACTGACACCCTTTCCACTCCATCCAGGGCTGATTTAGGGAGAGTTGGACACACTAAAATGGATCAATGTCAGTGCAGACATCAAAAATGAAAAGTTGCCATGAATATAGACAGCTTTTAATCTGTCCACCCACGAGCCGGCAGGCATGTAATTTAACGAAAGATTAGAACACTGGGAACGTTTTTGTCATTAGGTGAAGCTCAGTGTATTCGCTTTTTTTGAGATTTCTGAACGTTAGGGATTTGTTTTTGTGATTTGGGTATTGTCAGTATCTTATTCAGGTAATTTTCATTCAGAAGTAGGCTGCTGGTGCTCCAACTTTGCCATTCTTTGTGTTCTTAATAATGTTATACAGTCCATAATGGTATGAATGAACTAACATACACTATACAGACCAAAGGAAAGAAAGGGCTGTTAGTTTGATATTGGTGTTTGTTAGAAGTGAATATTACACATGAATTTTGTTAGAAGTATTTTCAATACTTGTTCAACGGTAACGGTTCATTCAAACCTCCAAAAACACTGTGGCTTCAGATTATCGCAGCGATATTGAACGTACTAACTAAAACACGGTTTGTATTTTGATTCTGTGGGCTCATAACTTGCCCATGTGCTAATGCTGCAATCCACAGGTTCTTTAGATTTTATCATTTTAAAGAAAACAATGGGGGCAACAACCTTAAGCTTGATCCCGCTAAATATGCAGGGAATTGTATCCACTATGTCCCCCAACATGCGTCAGATATGCGTCCATTTTTTTTATATTTCCAATGCTGGCCTTTTTTTTAAAGCAAACTTGGTCAAAATTTATAACCAACTTCAATACACTCATTGTCTTAAGGGTGTTTGTATCTAATTGAATTTCAAGAAAATTGGATTTATTTCCAGTCACAAAACAGCACATTTGCCACCAACTCACATCAATAACATCCTAACTTTAAAAGAAATCATTTCTAATTGAATTCCAAGACAATTGGATTTTATTTCTTGCATCCCATACCAAAGATTTATGGAGGCACAAAATCTATTTCCAGTCACAAAATGGCGGATCAGACCACCCAGTTCCCCACTCTTACCCCCTACAACCCTCCCTGTACCCCTCTATGGTCAAACACATGTGGTGATGGATGTAACACACACTCATAGGCCATAGATACCCTGGAGACATCCCCTCTACCCCCTCAACAGTCTCCCTCCAGCGCCCTCAGTGTTTGTTAACCACTTTTGCATCGACCCTTCACGGATGACCTGCCATCCTTTCCATGTGAATAGGCCTCCTGGCGGTGCTGCTTTCAGACTGGGTCGGCAACCTATCAAGCAGTCCTGACTGTTCGGGCAATGATCGAGCCCGGTCTTAAGCCTGGATACAACTACGCGATTTCGACAACTGAAAATCTGATATTTTCAGAATTTTCACATGAAATATTACAGAAACCTATGCATGTTACATATCATTTAAAAGAAAATTCGAAATCCTTTCCTTTGATATGTAACATGCCTATCATTAGCACTTATTCCTTCTGGCGATTTTCAAAATCGGGAGCAAAATCGGACAGTGGAATACAGCCTTTAGGAAAGGCGTCATAGCATCAGATCAATAACCATACCCCCAGCCAGCCCAGACCTGTTCTTTCACTGCACCCACTCAAGGCTGGATACCCTATGCATTGCCAGATTTAGCTCAGTGCTTTCTTTATTATTTAGTTTTTGTCTTATTTTTAGTCTGAGGAGGAATAATCGAAGTGTGTATCCAATGTTGATCACGGATCCCTGGAGTCTTAGTAGTCTTGATCTTCTGCTAATATCTTTTTGATCATATCTATTTGCATCTTCCTAACATCTATTGGATTATTATTACATTTCACAGAATCGAAGCATGTATCCACAGATCATTTAAACTGTGGCGCCATAAAATGATTGTATAATCTTACATCACACACGCAACTTTCGGTACTTTTCATTCTAAATCTCATTTCCCAAATATCCTTATCACAGTATAATTTCATATCACACCCAACAAAAAGACGAAAATTTAGAATGATCCCCAATAATCATTATTATCAATCAATTTCCCCTGCTGTCTTAAAAGCAATAACAAGTTCCCTAGATTGCCCCTGTTTTAAGACTTCAGTGCAGGCACCCCCTGATCACTATGCTGTAGGCTGTTATGATAGATGTCCTCCACACAGCAGAACGGTCAAAGAGTCCATCCCTCATACGCCTATACCCTATTTACAAGCAGCAATCTTTGTAGGCCTGTATATTTGGGACAGATTCCCCCAGAGGAATAATGATAAGAATTCTTATAGTTATTGATGGTGGCAAGTATGATTATTCAGAGTAAGGTGATAACTATATTCCAAGTTGAATGAAGGGAGATAGGATTGAGGTGTTAAAGTATATGCAGCTGTGCTAACGTCAGCTTCTATTGCCTGCCTTTATGTATATTTATTTACTCAGCTCCATTGCCATTTTTTGTGATATGAAAATAGTTAACTTTAAGAGAGGGTTACAATTCAGGTGTCGATATAATGCAAAAGTGAGGTCGCAATTGAATGGTGTTAAACTGTTAACGATAATTTTCAAACGGATTTAAAAGAAAAAGGATAGCCAAACCTGTTTTATTCTATCTACTAAGTTTTATATTAACTCTTCTGTGAACTCTGCATAGACTTCATTCCAAAATGATGTACTCCACATACTGATTCTGCCTCCTGACGAAAATAGGAAGAACAACATCGATGCCACATCACTATTGTACTAGTCATATAATCATATATTGTATATATGTCCTACAGGCCAAATTAAGCTAACGATGCTCTATCACATGTTCCGATACATAATCGTGGCCTTACCATTAATAAAATTTACAAACATGTTTCTACTGACGATGCCCACGATAAATGTATATCACTACATGCGATAGTGTATGCACAATTAATCGCAAGGAAGAAATGATGTAGTGGAATATAGGCTTAAATCTATGGTATGTCCCATCAACATGAATTCTCAGAGTAAAATCATCGTCTGGAGGGCCGACCAAAGAAATTTCATGCATCTAAACGCATCCACAAACTCCTCCAGAAAACGATCACACATCTAAAAAATGATGCGTGAAAGTAAAAAAAAAAAGTTGCGTGACGGATTTGTGGAGAAAATGTCCATGTAAAAACGTGTATAAAGTATGTAAAATACTTCATGATATCTATTAGAAATAAATTGCAATTTAATTAGAGTGTTTTTAACAACGACAAAAATGTCACAAATCTAAAAAAATTTAAGTTTTTTTCACGAATCCAAATTTTGGAATCGTGGGCATGAGATGCATGAAATTTCTTTGGTCGTCACCCCTGGAGTGACGACCAAAGAAATTTCACGCATCCAAACGCATCCACAAGTTGCTCCAGAAAACAAGTAGGACTACGCATCTAAAAAATGATGCATGAAAATGCAAAAAAGATGCGTGATGGATTCGTGGAGGAAAATGTCCATATAAAAACATGTTTAAAGTATAGATATTTATGTAAAATAGTTCATCATATCTATAAGAAACAAATTGCAATTTAATTATAGTGTTTTTAGCCCCCCAAAAAGGTCACGAATCCATTTTTTTTGTTTTTTCACGAATACAAATTTTTGAATCGTGGGCATGAGATGCGTCAATTTTTTTTGGTCGTCACCCCTGGTGTAAAGCGGTCTTCAGACCTTCAATCAAACGACGACAGGCTCGCTAGGTGTGAACCGACCTTCAGTGCGACACCCAGCCGTTTCTGCCTGCTGTTATGGGCGTCAATATTTGAACAAAAGGGGATGAGGCATCGCACCAGCGAAAGGGGTGGGGTGCGTCTGTCATACCATGGAGAGGGCGATGGGTACATGACCTGGAGGAGAGCAGGGGCGGCGAATACCATGGAGGAAAATGAACAAGATACAGGGAATGTGGGTTGGAGGGGTAGGATAACAGAGATTTGATTTACAGAGGGAGAGGGGGAATGTTGTGTGGAGGTATAGTGTATAAAAGGGAAATGGGTGAGGATGGAATGAGGGATCATCTGGAAGGAGAAATAGGAAGGAAGATGGTATCAGAAACCAGACTCTCAGACGATATAATTCCCCTACCCAAGCGTTTTTCGATGTGCTCTAAATAGAATAATGTGCCGATATAATACAATAAATAAATAAATCATGGTTATAAGTCATAATAGCAATCATGAACAAGAGTGTCACTGCTTTAAACATTATGAGGGCAAACTGCTGCAAACATACCTACTTTTTGTGTGCTTAAATTTACAAGTCGGAGCTAAATTACCCAAATGCTCTGGTTTTATGATGTGTTTCCTACTAGTCTTATTTCTAAGATAGTATTTTTTAGATTACATTTTCAAGTCAATATGGTAATGATAAATACGTATGTATGATCTTAGTTACCTTATGGTATGTATTATGTATAATTCTAATAAATATGAAAATCATCTTACGATTTCAGATGCGAAAAACGCACTTTCTGCTGACCAAGAAAGGACCGCAGAACTTAAAACTTAGAATGTGTTATGCCCTATAATAAATAATGTGTTTCTGTGAATATCTAATCTATAGCTGAGAATTTTCAAATTATATTTTCCTTGTGACATTTTGTCCTCATGGTATATCTAAGCACTCATAGTTTTATAATTTGATCCTTTTGGCTCTTTACAAAATAAGTCACTTGAACAAAATCCGGTCCTTTCTTAATCAGCTGACCTATTTAGACTTTGCTAGTGTGAAGTGCGCCTTTAGCTATGCCAGCACCCGTCTTCAGTGATTTTTGACCAGTGGGCATTCGTCATTGAGAAGCAGAGGTAGCTGTAGAGGGGCCGCACCGTTCAGGTGACAGGTAAACAGGCCCGGCCGTGCCCACCCTGGAGGAGTTAGCTCGTATTGATTTCCGTCCTCCTGGGCACCGTCTATCATATCTCCAGCGGTACCAGACGGATGGGGGGAGGGGGGAGGAGGGGGGCAGGATGCGCCTTACCGTTCGCATCCCAGCCAAACTTGTGACGCTATTATAACATTGCAGCAGCGTTGTTTGGTTCTGTATTGGTTCTTGTTACGTTATTTTGATAGCTCCCAATAATGTTGCTGCAACATACTGCTATGACGTTGCACTGCGACATTATTGAAACGTTCTGATTACATTCTTCAACCTAAACAGAATGTTCTTATAACGCTCTATTTTGATTCGTCCTAACCTCAACCAAAATTAATGTTTCGATATAAACTATCTGGTTTGGTAAGGTTTTGACCTAACCATAAATATAGTAATTGTTATATGGTACCTTAGTAAGTACCAGACTGACTAAAAAAAAGTATAGTTGCAGAACTTTTCTGTTACATCGCAGCTTGACTGGGATTGTACTTCGGGGATTGCACCAATAAAGGGCGTGTTTCAGACTGGTCCTAAGTTTAATAGAGGTAGTAATTGTCAAACAAGATATTTTGGTCTTTATATGGTGTTGTTTAGACTTGTGACCTCGTGTTTCTGTTATTAGTAATATATTATGGCACTTATGGATGGTAAAGGTAAATTACTGAAAAATCATCGTACCTCAAACTTTAAGATGTGAGAGACATAAACGCACTTATGATTTTGCCGGTGTGAAACGCACCCAAAGACTATATTTCCCATGCTGATTTTGCTGCTTGCTTTAAAATCAGCCAGGGTGTAAGGTTAAGTATAGGCATATAACAGATAGTTCAACTGTCATTTAGGTTGATTGTTCAAGGCAATGTTTTCGGGGGGAAAACCACCAAATGAATTATTGGTAGCATCGGCAACTGGAATGAAGAGGAAAGTACAAGTGCCCATCTGCTGGTTTTGGGCACTGCAAACAGCATTCACATTGCTGGCTGATTCAGAATCAGATTCTATTCAGGTACAATTAAGATTCGATGTCACAGACATCAAGCTCTGTTGTCGCATTCCCATCGGATCAAGCACAGATTCTAATCATAATTCTAACACAGTTTGCTCTGCTAGCGATTTTCCAAAATATTGCATTGAACCATGCATCCCAAATACCATACAAAACGATTTGATTTCAATGTAATTTCATTATATATTTTCATTGGGTCAGCAACATTGATGGTAGCCTACTTTCAATTATTTGAAACAAAGGTATAACGGTCTGAGGGGGAATTGCTAACTCAAAGCAATATAAGTTGTCCCTGATCTAGACCACCAGCATCAAGCAGAATAAATTGGGGTAGTGAAGGCGCTCCGTCCGTGCGGCTGACTCACCAAATGCCCACCCATGGAGTGCTTTTTGTATCGGCTACCGGCAGAACTTCCTCCAGTATAGAACCAACCCTCAATCTCTCTTATTTCCTTTGCGAATAACTGGAGCAGGACCCAGGGTTTCAATTAATAAAATCTACCCTTTCCGTCGTGTTATGGAAGGTTACTTATTTCAACTAAGGTGGTTTGAGGTTTTAAATGGCCGCTCTATATGTAACCTTACTTGCCCCTGTTAGCCCAGTCATGAAGTAAAGTAAACGTATTATAATGATCAGATTCTGCAATGATCTGATGACGTTTTGTAAAGCTCTGCGACGTTACAATAATATTATGTGACGTTCTGCGACAGTGCGATAACGTTGTCTGACATCAGGTGCACGTTTTTGATGTAGTTGGGCTCAAACCCACTGGGTGGACTTCCACTTCCAGACAAAAGGTAAAATTATCCATCCCCAATTGAATGCCCAAAGTGTGGATCTCGCCACTTTTTAATAGCTTTACCATATTAAATAACGGACGTAACACATACATTATACCATATAATAGGTGATCCTTATAATTGAGAGGCGATTCACTATGCTTAATCAAATTATCTTATGACATATATGAGTAATTAACACTCTCAGTTGTCGGTATGCGTAACTGCTACATGCAACAGCATACAATTAATAAAGTGGTGTGTCATTAAGCGCCTATGTACCCCACAAAGAGTTCTAAATGTTGAGGTTATAAAGCTAAGTGAAGTATATGTTGACGAGTAGGCTTTATATATACTATATGTTGACGAGTAGGCCATAAAGGTCAGGGAAGGGACACATCTAGGCATCCTTTCATGTAACCTAATGCTCTAGATGTAATTGGTTTTCAGATGAAATGGGGTCCTCCCTAGAGGATTGGTTTACCTGTATGATATTAGATTAAATATTTTATAATAGCTAGGTGTCAAGCTAGGGCCCGATTACTTATTGCAACTTTCAAGTCTGAATTTGAAACAGTAAATGTACCTTAAAGTTCATTGATTATTTGTTTAGTCGACATATTTCGATGACTTAGGATATACTTTTTCTGAGAAATGATATTCGATGAAAAGCACACACTATAAATTCACATCTATCTCAGTTCCTGGATTTTGCAATTGCCCAATCATAAATTCAAGCCTTCATATTGTCATAACAGTGTACTCTAAACAAAAGGTGTCTCATAGAAAAGACTGGAGGTAAAAGGATATGTTGAAGGCAATATTACTTCTTGGAATCTGACATTTGTCGTATTTGAAGCTCATACACTCCAAATACTTGGGGGGAAGATCACATGACAGTGGATATTTTACATAAATCTCTGTTGTAAAGCAAAAAATGTTAAATATGAAGAACAAAAACGTTTATATGATATCTCCAGCTAAAAGTCTTTGTGTTTACTGTAACCTTAATGTCCGGTCAGCAATAACTTCAATAATTTATGTTCATCCCGTGTTGTACACATTGATGTAGGTTGTGGCCATCCTTAGGCCAGAAATATAGTTGTATTTAGGTACCATATGCCAAGAAAAGTAGGGTAGGTAGGTCGGATTTCTTTCTTTGTTTGTTTGTTTCGGATCTTTTTTAAAACATGATTAGCAGACTCAAATTACTGACATATAATGTTGAACATTAATGATTTCTTCCATACACTTTCTACAACAGTTCTTTTAATATAAGAAGAGTTTTCTTATGTGAAACATGTCATTTTCTGTCTATTAGGTCATTTCTATGGAATTTTAGTAAAATCTTGAAAAAAAAATCCTTAAAAAGAAATTAGGGCCAAAAGATTAGGGTTGGTCGAGCTACCTTAACACAACAATTCTTTTAGGTCTTAAGCGTATTGGTGGTCAGTGGCAAATGTTAGCTATGGGTTGTATGAGCCTTCCTCCCTCATTCCTCTCTCCTTCTTCTCCCTCTCTGGCTTCTACCTTCTATTCAATACATCTTATAGACAGGCCTACCTATTGATTGATTAATAGGACCTCGCCTCATACGCATCATACACTTCAAAGACCATCTAATCATACACTTCATATACCATGAGAGTGATATCTCAAAGCAAGTATGATTTCAACAGAATGAAATTGTTTGTATTATATTGCCAGCTGAGTAATTATATGTTTACTGTGACCATAATGTCAAGTTAGCATTCATCTTATTAGGAGGAAAATGACTTTTCTGGGCCACTGGGTACCAGCCATAGGTTATTGGTGTACATGCTGGGCACCAGCGGCCAAGAAAGTTCCTGGCATGCTCCACTGATAACCTACTGCCCAGTGGCCCAGAAAAGTAGTTCTCCTCCTAATTCTGCTGCTGTTCCCATGTTGTACACATTGATGTCCACTGTAACCATTCTCTGGGCCCCTAATGTCAATCTGACCCCTACTGTTACATGGGTGACAATATGAGGTGTACCCCATTGGTTGTCAGTGGCCAGTGCCACCCGTTGTGTTGTAAGAGCTTCCGTCCCTCCACCCTCTATCCTAGCTTAGTCCCTTCCTTCTCACCCCTACTCCACCCATCCTACAAAAAGGCTTGCCTATTGATCGTTCAATAGGATGTAGCGGCACATTTGTCATAGACTTCATAATTATAACTTCAGCTCGCACACTTCAAATTAAACCATGAAAACAACATCTCAGCTGTAAAGTGAACACAATTTTTATGGGAATAAATGTGTGTATGATATTTTCCGCCAAGTAATTCATATGTTTATTGTGACCTAAAATGTCCGTCAGCACATTTTACTCATCCCATTTTGTACACATTGATGTCCACTGCAGCCATTCTCTGGGCCCCTAGTGGTCAATCTGACCCCCGAATAACCTAAGGTGACAACAATGAGCTCCGCTCCATTGTTGGTCAGTGTTGGACGTTAGCTGTTGTGGTGTTGTAAGAGGTTCCCTCCCCCTCTCCTCCAACCTTCCTCTCTCCCATCTCCCTCCCTAGCGTCTTACTTCTACTCCACCCATCCTACAGAGCTACCTATTGATTGCTTAACAGGACGTTGCCTTGAAGTCATCATGCACTTGCAAGATCATACACTTCATATACCATGAGAATGACATCTGTTCAGAAACATGATTTAAAATGAAAAAATGTTCGTATGACATTACCAAGTAATTTGTGATTTACATTACTTTAATAGCTGGCAATGTTATATTAAAAGAAATGTGCTTACTGTGACTTTAATGTTCAGTCAGCGAGTACCTTATTTTGCTTGTCCATGTTGACGTCCACTGTAACTACTCTCTGTGCCCCTAGTGGTCAATCTAACCCCAACTGATACATGGGCACAATAATTAGCCCTAGCCCATCGGTGGTCAGTATAGCCAATGTTAGTTGTGTGTTGAAAGAGCCTTCTTACCTACCTACCTCCACCCTACATACCTTCTCCCACTTACCTCCCTAGCTTCTCATCCCTTCTCTAACAACCCTACTGATAGGCTTACATATTGACTACTTAATTGGATACATCCATACACTTTTCACACACTTCAAATACCATCAGCTCATTGACTTAGGATACCATGAGAATGGTGTCTCCACTGTAAAACAAACACAATTTAAACTTAATGTATGAAATTGCCAACTAAGCATTTTATATGCTTAGTGTAATTTTAATGTCCCATCAGCAATTACCTCATTTTGCTCATCCTATGTTGCTTATCCAATATTGTACACATTGATGTGGGCTGTGGCCGTTGTCTGGCCATGGGCCCCAAGTGGTCAATCTGACCTCTACTCGTACATAGGTGACAATAATGAGGTCTACCCCATTTGTGGTCAGCGGCCACAGTCAGCTGTGTGTTGTAAGAGCCTCCCTCCCTCCTCCTCCCCCCCCCATCTCTCCCTCCTCTCTCACCTCCCTCCCTCTGGTCTGGCCCCTACTCCACCCATCCTACAGACAGGCCTACCTATTGATTGCTTAATAGGACGTGGCCAAAAACGTCAGCTAGCTGGACAGTATAGATGCAGAAGGAGGGGTGCTGCTGCTGCTGCTGGTCCCTACTGTCCCCTCCAGTGGGCTGGTCGAGGTCTAGGCGGGGGAGGGGTGGTACTCAGATTGATGTTGCTTATATATCTATCATGATACTATATTGATTTGGAAATGCATGAAATGTAGCACGATTATGCGCGGCGTACCATCTTGATTATTGTACGCGTTTAACCTTTTTTTTTATCAGAAAGGAAGATCATTTCACAATGGAATTTGATATTCCTTTACAAACAGCCATGAATGGAGAGAGTAGCGAATGGCACAGATGAAGTTAGATTCTCTATGTAATTCAATATAGTTTTATATAAATTTACTTACTCTGATATCAAAACTATGATGGGTAATCAAGCCTGCTAATATTTCATTATATTTTACACGTTATAATTATGGTAAAAAGCAGATAAATGGTACTATGGGACCATTTATTAATAAGAAACGGATCAATGAGGGAGGGGTCAATGCAGTACATTTTCATTACGTAGTTTATGCAAAAGAAGGGGGAGGGGATTCGGGAGATTCAGAATAAATGCTCACGTAATTAATAGGCAACCTCTATGAACTAACAGCCTAAAGTTTCGTTGTTGTTTTTCTTAACGGGTCTGCTCTCAGCCCAAGGCCTTTCGCCGAATCATCTCCAAAATTCGCATTCTGCCCCACTTTCCTAGCCAGAACTCATTTCCGACGTACAGCCTTGGGAAGGAGGGCCTGTTTCAGCCTACAATCTGTCCTGTAAGGTTCTAGCTATCGCTAAGAACTTAAGCTAAAACCTATCCTGACAAATATTAAGTTACCAATATCACACACCAATTGTTACGCAGCACATGCAATCTTAAGCCTTATACCGACATAAGATGAAATGTAACTGATGAATTTTCATATATTTTGATGAGTAAATTCAGTGGTGTCTGCCCAGTGGTCCCGGACTAAATATCGACTTCTTGTTTTGTTAGAGGACATAGATTAACAGCAAAAATGCATCATTTACAGTATACCTCAACCTATCACATTAAAACGTATTGTTATTTTGAATAAAGATCAATGATACCGTTAATACCTCAACCTATCACATTAAAAAGTATTGTTATCTGAATCAAGATAAATGATACTGCCAATGTTTACTAAACCTTACACATTAAATTGTATTTATAAATGTCTGATAAAATGTGTTGTAGGGGAGTAAAATTATTTGTTTATAAACCCTTCAACATCCATTCAACAAAACGTAACCCCCCCCCCCACCCTTGCCATCCAGAAGTCCACCACAATTCCCAAGACCCTTTCTATCCCACTACCCTGGTGTAATAATATTGCCCACTCAGACCTTTTGACGTCATCTCAGCTTGATCTCTAACACAGAACCCAACTGGGGAGTTCTTTTTGACCAATTGTATTAGGATGATCCAATTTGGCCCTCCTGCCATCCTTGGTCGAGAAGGCGGTTGGGGACAGGGTTAGTTGTAATCCTCAGGAGAGAGTTAGGGCGTTCTGATGGGCAGTTAGGTTTGGACCAATGTTGCGACCGAGCCTAGGATCTAGTTTGGGATCGAGGATTGGACCTAGGCTTGGACCTAGGGTGGCACACTATTATAGGCCACTTTTGAATACCTCGAATTTAATATCATTCATTATCTCATCAGCCATGCTTGTCACATACGATTTAACCAGAAAAAAGTAAGACCTTTCCAAGGATACGTTGCCGATTTCCGGAATAACAAGTAAACTCGGCCTTAACATTTGTTTGCATCCTCTCTAGCCTGTAAACAGGTAAATGGAGCTTTTGACTCAATGATGATACACGGAAAAGACGCCTAAATCGATGAAGAATCTCTTGAACATTATAAGTAGAAATTAATATAGAGTCTGAACATAAATGTGCCTGATGCCAGAAATCCAAAGAAAAGCATAACTTGTGAACGGTATCAATTAAATTATGAAGAATTCATTATAAACTTAAATATTAAAAACATGAATTTAGATTTGGATATAAAAACAAACTCTGAATTGAATATTTATGTAGCTGTAAGCTGTTTTTGCAAAATGTAGCCTGAAAGCTCTTCTGAGTGTAAAAACATTATCTTTTAGAAAATTACTATGCAGGGTTCCATTATAATTGCTTGAGGTGATGGATTCATGTATTTTAGTTTTATCTTTAAACAATTTGTCTATTGTTATCATTTGACACAATACATGATGCGAAATCTATCAAAATGATTTCAAGTAAAAGAAAGAAAATTATAAAAACTTATGGGCCTACATTAAATTTTTAAGTTTAGTTTAGCAGGAAAATGTAAATGGGACTAGATTCACGTTTTTAGTCTGCCTCTCTAAATATTAATCTTTCTCATTAAAACTAACATTGTGTGAAATATCAATATTTTAGATTGACAGGAAGACAACGCATGAGTTCTCCCGGTTCGATCGGTTCAAAATTTCGCTCATTTTGCTGGTTGTCCCAGTTTAAGGAAATCTAGCATTGTTTCAGCCACTGCTGACAGTCACACAGGTTGTGTGTAGGTATGGCGTGTCCATCAGAGTCGTCCAACGCAAACACTGACGCCGATTCAGCAAACATCGTTTAGTGGGAATGGGGCTTTATAGAGTCTACACTCTGTTATGGTAAAAAGAACCTTGGCCTTCCTCTACCTTGGTCAAGTATAGAAGAGATTATTATCGACTCCCACCAGCTGCAGGTGGCGATAATGAGTGCTTTCTTTGGCTAGAGAACCTTGCCTTATCTACCCCAGACACTACTCCTTTATCGCCACTTTCTAAAAGAGTTTTACCTGAAAGCTTTTCATAAAAAAAATATAATCCAAGATGCTATCGCTATATTCATGATACCCTTATTAACTTCTACAGACGCCATTTCGTCAGGCCTATGTGTATTATGCAATATCCTCGTTAGTGTAATAGGGCAGCTTTCCATCCATCATAAATTGCCTTCCACTCTTGCAAATTTCCCTTGTGGTTGGTCATACCAATTATCAAGCGCCACCTACGCTGTTTGATGTGATATTAACCCTTTGATGTATACAAGGCTATGCAAAGTGTCTGGATCCGCAATCTTTCTTAATTCATTGGGACATGTACATGCACGGCAGGTGACCTTTCAAAATGGGTCATTAAGGTTCATTGAATGTAAAAACAAGGTCAGCTTTACTTGATCTTTCAAACATATTTTTCAGGTGACCTACAACATTCTGGAAAGGTTGCATAAGGGGAATCCTTGCATTCCCTTTAATACAAATTAGTGACGCCATTCGCAAAACTTAAACTTAATGGTCACTTTTGACACATGTATAGCTAAATCATAAAAGATACCTTACGAAATTTGAAACAATAAATGAATTGATTTTCCGTGTACCGTTATAAAGTTTTCTAGATGTTTTATATCTCATATAACTGAATATTGAGATTTTATTGGTTATAATTTTTTATAAGATTTTTCAAACCAAATTTTGTAAAAATTCTGTTTTGTTCTTTAACTATTTTATGTCATTTGAACTTCTTGAAACTAAAATGAAATACCAAAATTTTTTTGTGTATTGTGTCTAACCATGAAAACATTTTAGTAGCGTGTAGCCCCTATTATTCTTTAACAACCCCTGTGCCATAGTACCTATGTGTTATCTAGAGTTTAAAGGTGTATCCGGTATACAATCAAACTAGACAACTAAAAGGTTTGCTGTAGACATGCATACAGTCCTCCATGTTTAGGATGGAATCTATATTCAGATGTTTCTCAAATGGCTAATAACCCTGTAGGTGTATGTTCTTTTCTTTATAATGAATTGACCACTGACAAAACAATAAAACTTAGAGGCAGCTGTGACTAAAGGGCCATACCCACTAAGCGACTCTAGCAGCGACAGACGACGGGCTATGGGAATACTTGGCGTCGTTGTCGCCGGGCGACTGGCATATCAAGCAAGTTTGATAATTCACTGACGATTTTGTCGGTGATTTTCCCGACGATTCAGTCGCCAGTCGCCTGTCGCCCAGAATCCTCACCATACCCACAGGGAGTTGCTGGTCGATCCTAGTCGCCCGGCGACTTAACCGCCAATTCTTTCAGTTGTCCGTCGCTCAGCGACGGTAAGGTCGCCTAGTGGGTATGGGGCTTTAATATTTACCTACATCACTCGGGGTAGAAGAAGGTAACATGAAAGGCGCAGCTGTTTAAAAACATGTTTTCCATTTGCTTTGCTAAGAGATATTGCCTAGGTAATTTTGATAATGCCTTCAAAGAATACATTACCACCAATCCTGAATGACAGTTACAAAGGGAAATGTAAGCAACTGTATCAGATCTACTACCATATCATTAAAAGGTTCTAAGATAGCAACAGTGGCATATTAAACTGAAGTGTTTTTGATACTGGGATTGCCCTTATGAAACATGTTTTGCTTCATTATTTTAGCATAATGCTAGGCAGTTCAGGAAAGTGCATTACGCCAGGCAGAAAATGCGACATTTCCATATACTACTTGCTTATCAACTGAATCTTGTAGATGCCGAACCGGCCGCTATAACCTTGTACCCTAGTCAAAAAGCCAAGCTCGCCAGGACAAAAACTAACATCTTCGGAAAATTTTCCAGACAAAACACTTTGTTGAAAGTCAGTTCAGGTCTCTATTCGATTGTTTAATAGTGTTGCCTTTCTGAAGGTAAGAATAATATTTTGTTTGTAGACTTTGCTTGATTTCATTTTTGAAAAGTATGTTCCAGTCATTAGGACACCAAACACTCATTATAGCGTGAAGAGACAAAAGGGTTGATAAATGATTGACCATATGAGCCATGTTTTCTTTTCAAAATAGGTCACATGTCACAAATGTTAAAGATAAAGATAAGTTTCAAAGAAAATGACAAAAAAAAACTGCTAAAACTATTATTCAAACGATTCATTTTAAATGCCATACCGAGGAAGTATCGTCATGAAACACTTGAAATGACAAGATATATTTCCTCATACAATTTTGTTTACCTATGTCAGGCTTTTTGCGACCCAGCAAATATAGGAGCCGACTTGTGACTAAAGCCCCATACCCACTAGGTGACTTTGACCAGAGTCGGCCGATTCACTGGTGCTATAATTGGCCGATTCTACTGGAAGAATTGGCTGATTCCCGGGCCGACTGGTATCAAACATATATATTTCAATATACCATACTGACTTGGAATCTGAATTGGTGTTAGAATTGGCCAATTCTATGAGAAAAATCAGCCGATTCTAGTTGGCCGACTCTGGCAAAACCGCCTAGTGGGTATTGGGCTTAAGAATGTTGTTAACAAGCCTCACATATAAAAATATGTGTGTCTTCTTAACAGAGGATACACTGTACACAGATCCATACTAGCTAACAGCGTGGGTGGGCCCTGGTCACTGTGGGACCCGGAATGTCTGATGAATTATTGATTTTAATTTGATAAAGCTACTTCCTCCACCTGGCCCAATGCAGTGGGCACTGGAGCCTCCCTCCAGGGTGGGCTAGGGTGTCGGCAGGTTGGACCATACACAGTCATAGGGAATAAAGCCAGGATGTCATATGATGTATTAAAGGGGTGTGCAGGTACAGGCAGACAGGGGTAAAAATAACACAGTCTTTCCAGCATCACAAGTGGGAAATGTCAGTATGGCCGGCGGTGTTTTCTGTCTTTGTTTTGTGTCATCAGGTGGTAATATGACATGCTTTGTATGGAGGGCATTTTGTGTTGTTCCTGTCAAGGTTGCGTATGTGGACTATATTTATGCTGTGGGGTTGTGGATGAAAAGGGCTGTGTTTTTCGATTGATCACCGAGGAATAGACCTGCCAAGGACACCCTGTCAGGACACCCTGTCAGGACACCTGGCTGAAGTGTGGATATAACCGTCTGTGAATACAGTCCCTGCACGCTTAGCTCACCTGGATGGGTCAGGTGCTGTCTCTGAGAGTATTGGGTGCCTCCTTATATTATTTTATAGTAGAGAATCTATGCACAATCTGGTTGAATATATTTTTCTCTCGTTTAGATGTTATGATATAATTACATTATTTTATATTTCATATTGCAATGCTTGATTACATTATATTGATTTTATTTATATATTTACTATTACTGTAATAACTCTGAAAACCAAGGGAAACCTTGAAGATTATTACCAATAAAACCTATAAAAAAATATATATATTTATGGGTCTGACGGTTTCAGAAAAAGGAAGGCGTGCCGGTCTTCATTTGTTGGTTCTAACATGATCATACTCATAGTATAGCATGAGGCGTGTGTATCAATTATCAGGGTAGCGTTAGACTTGAGTTTGAAAAGGGGATATCCATTCTTATAATCAAACATTTTGACGGGTGTTATATCCGTTTCAGGCTTTGGGGGGATGGCGAAGTTCCTTAAGCGGAGCTTTTGCTGATATTTTTTTTTTAAAATCAACCTAGTGGAACATTTCAACATTTTCTTTGTGGGAGGATTACGTGCCACCCCCATCATCACCCCCCCCCCCCCACCCACCTCCCTTGTTTTCAGGCCTGCGTTTGTTTGTCAGCCATTCTGCCTGAGTGACCAAAGTCGGCTGCGAGCTTAAAAACGATGGTGCGGACATGTATGACTTTTTCGTCTGGTCAAACCCTCTGTTTTCTGTTTTCTAGGTATAACTGTGTACCGGCATCTTAACCCTTTCAAGACGCCACAAAATTTCAATATAGTACCAAATGGACACCAATTTACTTAATGAATATCCCCAAAAGATGCCACTGATACCATAAAGTTTTAAATTAGACCATTCTAAAGCTAAAACATGAAAAGAAAGAATTATTTCCAAATAGTAATAGTTAGATGGTGCATAATATGGACCATTTCAGCGGTTTGAAATAGAAAAAAATGTATTTGATATATTTTAAGCATCAATTTTCCAATTCTGAAATATTTTCTATGTATCTCTCAGGCATCAGCCGTCTAGGCCTGGTGATGCCTGAGGGATACATGCATCCTGAAAGGGTTAAATCTGCCTCCCAGTTATCTAGTTATTAATTGCGTCGTATATCTCTGCCCATAGGTGTTCAATATGGCATTATGCACACGTCCTTGGTTATATAAATGGACATGTATCTATAGGTTAATCAATATCATGTCCTTGATTAACATCACCATCACAGAACCTTTTCTTTCAGTGGTTGCATCAAAGCATCAAAGACGAGGTAGCCTTTGAATAGAAACATACAGACTAAAACCCTCACGTATACAGCTGCTATAAGTATAGATCCAGCTATGGCATGTGGTTAAAAACTCGTTACTTTGAGAGTAACTTTGACATGATGGGCGTTCGCCATTTTGATCTGGGGATCACGATTGTCATGTTTCCGGTTCCGGTGGAGGTCAGGGGTCAAAGGTCAGCATGAAGCTTGTTCCTGGCGTGTGACCCCCAGCCGGAACCGGAACTGCCTCTCACACCTGTCCACTCCGCCCTATACCCACACACGACATCGACCGTTGCTATATACAGCAACGCAGACCGATCAAAAGCACAAATATACTCTCTCCATGTTCAAACTTGCATATTACATACGATTACCCCTCTTCTCCTGAAACCCTCTAGGCTTACGACTCCGACGGCTAATTTTATATTCTATTTTACCATTGATTGGCAGTCGTTAAATCGAATTGCGCGCACTACGTCTTTGATATTGGTTTGCTTTGCTTCTTTGATGTGCCCCCTTTTTTCTATTGCCATATATTGTGTACGTCGCTATTGATTGGCGTAATCTTGGCTCTGTTGACTCTGCCTGGTCGGTGATTGCTCCGAGAATATACTAGCGATTGCTATTGAGTGCCAGTTGAACCTGATATTCAGCTATAATATTTTCAATCTTATCTATTTTTCATATTCAAAATATTTAAAATTGTATTGGGAGAAATAAGACTAAGAGATAAAGATATCCGAGAAAAACTCCATCCCTCCGTCTGATTAGTGTTAGGTTTATTTTTCAGCTGAACTGCACCAAATTAACCTTTTTTCTTAGGTTAGTCGGTATTGAATCACAAGGTAGTAAAGCGCCAACGTTTCTTTTCAGTATACCTACTTTTTGGCATTCTCACCAATTCAAGATCGATGACTTGTGTTTCTTAAGGCTGTAGAGATCATACTAGAGTACTAGACTTGACTCCTTGATTGTGGACTGAGCAGTTCTCACGGTTTCATCATGAAAACAAAAACATAAATGAATAAAAGAATAGCATGATTTTGTCGACTCTGATGAAGAATGTAACAATATTAATCCTAGACATTATCACTTTGCATTAGTAATACATTATATAAATCAATGCTACAAAGTCGCCGTAGAGTATATTCGACCAATTTGATATTTTTATCATTATGTACTCGAATCTGGTTTTAAACTGCTAGTCTATTTCACAAAAAATAAGTAGATTGAATTAGGTACGTGCAGTTGAAGGAACTATCTCAGCACATCAATATACCTATCAAAGACACCACAGTTCGTGAAACGAACAATTTTATAACTATATCATTATGTATTTGAATTTGGTTCGAAAACAGCTACATTTATTTCACTTTTTAAAAACAGATTGAATTATTCACATGTAGTTGAAGGGGTTACACTAAAGGATATCTCGAGGCTTCAGTATACTTTTCATAGGGACCATGGGTCATGAAACAAAGAACGTCTGACGTCAACAAAGCGGACTGAAAACCTGGTGGTTCTCACGCACAGAGCCCGTCACAACACAGACGGCCCATTCTGAACAGGCCTAGGTTTGCTTTCAACTCTATGTGACGAGCATCTACAACAAGCTAGAACTATTAGTAATCTACCTTAATTTTAGTAGAATGATCTCTAAGCTGCTAAAGCTTGGGTGGGTTTTTAGCACGAAATGGGATTATATCTTATAAATACGCCAATACAATATTTCATTTGACTTGATGGATGAATGGTTATGACATTGTCAGTGGCTTCTTGCAGAATTTGATAATATTGGCACCTTACGTTAATACATCTCCTAAATTTCCTTGTCTCTTGCATAAATGAATCTTGGAATTAAATCAGATACTTATCGATGTTAAAATGCAAGTTGATGTTGCACTACGAAATGGCTGAATTACTAAGGCTGTCACTTTATGCATTGACTGTCTAAAAGTATTTGTAAAATTCTACATTTCGTCAAGAGTCATTGCAACAACAACATTTTAATGGAGTGATATTTAATCTCGCTATCCAATTAATATACTAATACATCGATCGCCATTTCCTAATGACCATTTCTTGCTTTTCTCCCTTCTGCTTGCACACGGCACAGTGCTATAAATAACCCCCACCTGTTTTATTGACAGAGATGGCCGGCAGGTGGGGGTGCGGATAGGGGGGGGGAGTTCCCGGCCACTCAGGTGTTTTTTCCTCCAGTGAGTGTTTTTTCCCTCTAGTAGGTACACCCGGACATTTGACCAGACATCTAATGGCATCCGCATCACGAGGGCCATGGTTTGAGGGGGTGATATCACGGAGGGTATAGGATGTTGTTTGGGATGGAGGCAGTTGAGGTATGGTTAGGTCCAGGGGGTGGGGAGGTGCTGCAGACGGTCTGGAGGATGTCGGAGGAATGAGCTGCATGGGGGTAGGGAGGAAGGTAGGTAGGTGGGATCATTAAAAAAAGCTCAGTCTCAGACTGGGTGATCTATCCTACAGCCTGATCAAGAGGTTGGTGGTGGTTGGTGGTGGTTGGTGGGTGGTGGTGGTGGGTGGTGGTGCCAGTTGCGGGCATAGACGGACGGACGGAGGGGCGTGAGTGACGGAGTGAGGGGGTACTGGAGGAGGGGTGGGGGAGGCACTGCTGCCGTCGCTGCCTCCTGCCTCTCCTGCCCTCGCCACAACCAGCGCCACTGGCGCCATCCCCACACTCCCTGTAACTCGCCTTTTAGTTATGGAGCTCCGAGTGTCAACCCCAGCTCAGGGGCGGGTCAGTATATAGGCTACGTATTAGAATGACGCCCATTAACGTGCACGTGTGCATTTTCCCCTCTTTTTTTTAGTTTAGAAGTTCACAAATAGGGGGTCCCCCATCCAACCCCCCTCCCCCCTGGAGCAGCCGCTGTATATATCCGAAATGCCTATATAGTCACTCTGCATTCTCGATCTCTTGCACCACCTGCCATGGACGCCCATCGCCTGGGTATGTCAGTGGGTATGTCGGAAAATCTTGAATGCACATTTATATGATATCGATTATCTACTAGATTGGTACAATGGCGAAAACTTTGGTATATGGAATTTGCTCGGGGGGAATGTATCTGGCCGGTATTGCTACCCAGTAGATATAATTTATTTTGTCGTCATGTAAAGCTCGTGATAAGGGGGCGTCAAGGTCACATTAATATTACTAGTGAGTTCAGATTCTCCAATGCGTGACGTAACCTAAACGTAACGTATCTTTTTCAGCTTTTATAATAAATATCAAAAATATTTCTTTACGAGTACATTGTTATATAGTTTTCCTGCAAGACTGTAATTTCAATCACCAAATTTAATATGTATATCCTGATATATTATCATTATAGGTAGATTAGGGTTACGTTGATGTATTGAGATGCGTTGTGGGCTATGAAACCCTCTACTATTTCGGCAGCACTCGGCGTCACATTATGTACTACTATTGTTTCAAATACGTGTATATTCAATGTCTAGCTGAAAACGCTGGCGCAGTATCTGTAATTCGTTTAACATGTGAAAGATTAAACTAACTAAATAAATTAAATCATTGTCTGATAATTCTTATAGTTCTACATGTTATAAAAGATAGCACGCGGATATGAATTAGTAAAGAATCGACGAAATTTGGTCACGTGCCTTCAAGGTCTATAAATGATTTACATTATCAGCCTTCTCATACCCACAATCGCCGATGAGGCTGCAGCTTCAAATTCTGATGTACAGCTACAAAGTAACCCAGAAGAAATTCAATCTTACTGTCTGATATAAAATAATTTCAGATCAAGTTTCCGTAGCCGTTGAAGTTGCTATACTGCCACGATCGTAGCAGCATTTTGCCAATAGAATATTTGATACAAACCTTTTCCTGCATGGTCACCTGCATGTAGACCCTAGGCCTTTTTCAAGAGTCATACCAATATCTTACTTCTTCCTTCACGTCTGAGGAGATTTCTTATTGAAACACCCAGTCTATGTATACGGGAACTAGACGGGAACTAGGTGGGGCCTTATTCATTAGACTGATTCGTACTACAGCTTTCAAGAAACCGAATACAAATTATATAATTGTCGTTATCGACGTCAGTAGCAATGTCGGCTGACCAAAGAGGTTGAAGTACTGTGACAACACTTACAGTTACACAACGAAACAGTTCCCTTCTCAAATCCACAAATCCGAAAAAAAGACTTTAGGAAAACATGAAGCGGGGAAAGCCCTGAAACCTTTTTAAAGAAATATCAATCATATCAAAAAGGTGAATTTTTCATTATCGCAGTAACTGTTCACTCAGCCGACGTTAGGGCCGACCAAAGAAATTTCACGCATCTAAATGCATCCACAAACTCCTCCAGAAAATGATCACGCATCTAAAGAATTATGCATGAAAGTGCAAAAAAGATGTGTGACTGATTCATAGAGGAAAATGTCCATATAAAACATGTATAAAGTGTAAATATTTATATGAAATACTTCAATATATCTATTAGAAATAAATTGCAATTTAATTAGAGTGTTTTTAACCAAAATAAAATGTCACAAATCTAAAATTTGGTGTTTTTTCACAAATCCAAATTTTGGAGACGCATGACATTTCTTTGGTCGTCACCCCAGAAAAATCCAAAAATGTTGCCGAAAACAGATAATAATTTCCCCTATATATAGGACAGGCAGCGCCCCATAGCGGCGGCGCTGCCGCGGCTGTTCCTGCTGTAGGTGCCCCTCCAGCTGGTCCTCCTCCTGCCTCCTCCTGGGTCCGAGCAGCTCGCTCTACCAGCAGTCGGCGTCTCCCCGCGCCCGACGCAATCTGCTCCGGCCGTGAGCTGCTCAGAGCCGCTCCCCCAGTCAGAGACTCCCGGCATTTCTGGGCCCTACCTACCGCCACCCAGGAGGCCTTGTGGTTGTTATTATTATTAAAACTCCCATATGTTTGGCGTTATGGGGTGGTACTACTAGTGTTACTACTACTACTACTAGAGGTGCTGCTGTGATCCTGTGGACAGACCGTGGGAATTATTCTTATTGTTGCTACCTGGCGTCAGGTACTGGAGGACGCCATGCCTGCTGCCTACCGACGCCCATCCTACTACTACTCCTACTACCAGTCACCGTCGCCAGCCAGGTGCGCCGGGCCCTAGGTAAGTCCCCTACTCCTGCTACCACTACCAGTGCCCCACTGCAACCCTCCATATTGTCCTCGGTGACTTCGAATGCGAGTGAGAAGAAATGTGGGAAACTTGAGGTGTCGCGTTATGTAAACAGCTGTGGGTGGGTGTCAAGGAATTGTTGGGCGTGCAAATTTGCTGTGGGTATAGTGTCGGGGGCGGGATGGGGGGAAAAGGGTGGAGGGGTGTTGACCGTGGAGGATATGACATTGCAGGTAGGTGTGCTCAGCCCAGCTGACCAACTCCCAACCATCATATAAGACCCCTTTCCCACCGATATATATATGACCAAAATCACTACTTCTCTATTTTTTCTTATGTCGGATAGTAGGAACATGCGGATTTTCATAACTGATTTTTAGGGCTTCTCTGTAAAATATAAATGGTGAAGCTGAAATGAAAAAATCGATAGTTTGTGTCATTTTACTATGCCAACGTGCCAGTGCATCCGTAACCTTACAAGCTTGTATACGTCCTATGATTATATAACAATATTGCAAAAACCTATGATAACATCCCATGCATCTCGACACTTAGACCAATTAGCCGCACATACATCCTAAAAGAACAGCCTAATTGGTGCAATAGGGACCCTTAACAACAGAGATATGGTGCAGCTAGGGCCGTGTAGTCTCGGTGGTTGTAGGCAAGGAATCGACACTTGCGTGTAGGCTTCTCCTTGGAGACTCCCCATACCCTCACAACGTTAATCGGCCAGACATTCTCCCGCCTTTCCAAGTTGCTGACTCACCACCCACTCTCCCTACCCACTGGTAGAGCTACCTCTATACATGCTAATCAGATCGTCTTCTTGTATAGTCTGCTAGACCTGGCCTTTTGGCAAACGTTTGTGTTCCTGCCTGGTTTGCACGATATAGAACTTAAGGTAGTTACAGGGTGGATTTATTGCATCATCATTGTTTGGATATTATATATCTTAAAATCTTCATTTACAAAGATAAACACTTACACCTTTACAAATAAATAAGATAGGAATACTGTCAATGGGTAACACAGAAAGCGTATTACATGCGGATGCAGTTACACAACAATCATTGTACATGTAAATGGGCCGTTATCACTTCACTTCTAGTCTGACATACTTGTAATAACCGACCCATGTCTATTTATCACATAACTGACTGGCCCACTTTTTTCTAAATTATTTAATCAATTCTGAAATGATAATAATATAGGAGATAATTTATCTGATGTATATCTGTCCCTATTTCTTAAATCTATCCCCAACTAAAATCCTGCCCAAAGAAAATGTCTTTAACTTCGACCTTAATGATTGTGCCTTTTAAAGACAAAATATTTTCAATTCATCCAAAGCAAGATTACTATTAGATTACATCCCTCCCTCATATTACTATATCACAATCAGACTTTTTAAACTTCCAACACCTTGTCATTAGATACAAGACTTTCATCAGAACAGTCCACTCTCTAAAATAGAATCTTAAAGCTCCTACATCTTCGCCTTCCACCTCCCCGACACCTCCCGGACATCCTGCCCCACCCTATTGACCTTCCCATTCCATCAATGGTCCTATACAATACCTGCATCCTTGCTCTCCTCGATCTCCCCTCAATTTTTGTCCCTTATCCTCCTTACAGTCTGCCTCACTTTCCTTCCGATATACTCAAGGCACAATTTACCCTGATTTTAAGTCTAATGTTGATAGTCTTAGAATGAATACCTTATCTTGAGATGTACACTTTGTGACGCTTACTAGGATCGTATCTATGCTACTGAAGTTCGTTGTATTGTTATTTGCAAGGTGTAAAAAGATACTTGAATCATTGCTGGTGTGACAAACAATCTCCCCCAGAGTGTTACCAGTTAAACTTGTTTTTCGGTATAAACATCCTCTAAGTCAGCCCGATCTAAATTAAGATAGCCCAAGCCTACATTAATTCTGCTGACTTTACTATACAAGAACTTATAATATTACCTTTTCTGGTTAACCCTTGTAATCTTTGCCAAATCTAAATCCTGCCAATATCATCACGACCCTTCATTTTGTGTTGCATAAGTTTCCTTGCACCTATTTACCTTAGCCCTACTCTCCAATCACAAACTGCAGCTCTGACTCTCCTCCACATCCTGCTGACTCACTCTCCTAGTACATCCTACTTAGTGGCACTCTCCAAGCATATCCTATCATCCCTCACTCTCCCAAGGTCACTTTCTGTTGGCTCCCACCCAGCAAGAAATTGGCATTTGTCACCCCCCTTCAGAGACAAACTGCAGGCAGGAACAAACAAGCTCATCAGGAGGCTGTTAAAGCAGCAATGCCAGAATGGGATACTGGGCCCAGAGAAGTGAAAAGGGCGAATGTGTAGTGTGTCTCTATTGGATGACGCGGGCCGCAGAGGGAGGGCGCATTTCCATACAGGAAGCAGGGATTAGGAAAAGAAGGAGAGATTTGTCACGTTGCAGGGGGGAAGCAGTGAAGGAGTCAGGGCCAAACTGATGCCATGCTTCTCCAGCTGAAGAGCACAATGCCATTATTTATGGCTGCAAGTAAGCCGAAAGGAGAGAAAGTCCTCCTAACGGATTGATGCCGTGTTGCGCTAAAAGCGTTTTACCTCCGGGGTTCTCCGGCCGAACCCCTTCGGTTGCGGTAAAAAGATCCAATTGCCTGGCAACACCGATAAGCCAATTGCTGTGACAGGCAGAGGGCGTGTCGTGAATAATGGAGACCTATCTCCCCAGGTCCCTCATACCCTTCGTGTATATGTACGGCTGACCAATTCCACCGACTCCACTAACAAAGCAAAAAAGAAGCCACTGTGCATGCAACAGAGAGCAGCCACTGAGAGGTGCTTCTATTTTTGGCCCTTGATAGAGCAGTGTTTGTGTGGTTTGTTGTGAACGTTGTAGTGTCATAGTACACGGGATAGTATTAGTCTTGAGGCACTTTCTTGCTCTGGCCCGACAGTCTTATGATAAAATGCCATTTGCTGTCGGCTGTGTTAATGCACTGGCGGATCCGGGGTCCCTGACCTAGGACAATGTTACAAGTTCAGGCCCTAGATAGAGACACATGCACCTCAAGCTATATCTATGTTGAATAACAGTTGATATTGTTCACTCTACTAGGACTTGAAATAAAGACACTGTTTATGAACGAAGAAACCTTGGAGAATAATGCAATATCCGATGCTGGAGCCAGACATTTTAACACCATTTGATATTGGTTCTGAAATGTTATCTGGGAAGGACATGCTTTTGCTTGCAATGTTTACCAAAATAAATACAAATGTTCGAAGAAAATTAATGAAATTGGTCAAAAAACAAACGTTACCTTTGAAATGTAATTTCTTCAAACTGGTCGGCGTCTTCGTTTCATTTGGAGGTTGGCAGTTCATCTTGCTCTTTTCTGGAGATTTTGATATCAATCTTTGATGACCATGAATGAATTGCCTTCAGCTGCCATACAAAGAAAGAAAGGTTTTCATTAGCTGAAAGCATTCAGACGCCAAAAAGGCCAGGAACTATTGGAAAGTTTTCAATAGAAGTTACGGCTCAATACAAATGTTGGACGTTGAAAAAACAGTTTAGTTATTATTTGTCTGTGTTTTCACTGATAACTAGGGACAGTAAGTCCTGGTGAAAATCCATCTAAACCATTTATAGAAATCAAAACAGTAAGTTTTTCCCCTAACTGAACGTTGTTACCTCCAACACTTCTAAATGTGACTCTAAATTGCAAACGACATTAGTGTGCTGAATGTTTCCTTAAATGATCGAGCTGTATAATAGGGCCTAGGTCATGACGTGCGCAATTCACCTGACATTCACTTTTTGAAACGACATTTATTCGGCTCTAAAAGCTGCGACATCACCCTAATGCCTATAAATATTCTGCATCTGGGCGCCACAGGGAACATCGCCTGCTTGCCATTCACAAAAATAAAGCCTATATTCCACATGCCGATTTTGCTTCCGATTTTAAAAATTGGCAGTGAAAATACAGATGAAATAGAGACATGTCAGATATCACTAGAAAGGAGTTACCAGGTTACAATTCTTTTTCATATGGTATATAGGATGTAAAGTTTCATGCAAAATTCTCAGAATAAAATCAAACAAAATCAAAATCGGCAGCATCATGATCGGTATGTGGAATGCAGGCTTAACAACCGTAGCTACTACCTTAAGCTTAAAACACATTCACTTTGCACTACATTTTGCCGTTTTTATGCCAATCGGTACACTCTATAGGGACGGGTCATGGGTATTATGTTGATACGCAATGATTGATGATTCTACTTTATGAACTGTCGGTGAAGGTACTTGTTTTGGTCCTAAGGTTACCTGGCTAGTATTGACGTGCAAGGCATCCATCTTGGTAATCACAACTCGTCCTTCTCGCATGTCGGGGGAGGGCTGACAAGGTGGGGGAGAGTGGAGAGGGGACGAGTGAGGAGGGAGGGGAGGAGAGTGAGGAGGGGGAGTGGAGAGGGAGGTTAGGGAAGGTAGGGGAAAAGGCTTGGAAGGTGGGTGAGATGTTGGGAGATGGGGATAGAGAAAGAGAGGAAACTGCAAAGGTAGGAACTCAGCCAAAACGTGGCTTAACGGTAACGTTGTACGACGTTCTAATAACGTTCTATGACATTCTGCAACGTTATTTGAATGTTTGGAGACGTCACATCGTTAGAACAGTAGGAAGGAATTCGAAGGCGAAGAAGCATGTAGTACGCTGAGATGGTCGGAAAGGTAGTTGGGAGTATTAAATTAAACATTGAACTACAATATAGAAAGTCAAGCTAAATAGTTAAGATTCGATAGAGGTATTTTGGTGCGGAAAAGCATTAGGTGAGGAAAAGAAGCGGTAAGGAAATCTAAAAAGGAGGGAGGGTGAGTACATGGAAGTTAGTAAGGGAATGATGTAGAATGAAGTAAGGTCGAATGAAGGAGCAGCCTTTATGACATAATAGACAGATCAAGAATTAAATGTTCCGCACAGACAATGTAGAGTGATGGGTTGTAGAATATGCCACTGGATTTGGGGAGAATGATGCAGGTCAACTTGGAAAGGGGAATGAGGGGGGATGGATGTCGTAATTGGGAGGGAAAAGGTGCCAGGTATCATAGTTAAAGGCATTGGCAGTTGATTCAACGTTCAGGAGGGGAGGACTTATTGACTAGGAGACGGGCCAGGTTTACTGAAAGAGGAAGTCAGGCAAATAGCATTAAAAGTTAAAAAATAGTGTTTTCGGAACGAATAACATGGATTTTACATCAGAGAGCCTATTTATAACAGAACTAAAATAGGTGGGGCTACGGTCGTCAATATTTACATAATGTGTAGGGATGGTGTTTGTCTTTGATAATGTTTAGGCCTAATATTTTGTTATTTTTCTGACAGGCTATTTTTTTGATAATCACTGGGCTGTAGTGGAATTTACAGTAAGGCTGGAAAGTAGGAAGACATAATGGTGAGAGAAAGAGGTTGGCGTGCTATAGGATGCAATATCTGTAGATGTTTACATTGGGTAATGGCACAAAGTAAGATAGGTGAGAACTGGGATGAGGTGAAACTATGCAAGGGGGTTGGTAGCTGCTGACTCTGTGTGTGAAAAATGGGGCTGGCATAAACTAGGGCTGGCCATATAGAGACTGCAGCTGGGAACCCAAATTAACTGTAAATGGGCAACGTTCACACAGCTGCTACCCTCCACTGCTGTGAAGGTGTTTGCTGTAAGCGGTCAGCCAACAGGCAATGGCCACTAGGCAATAGCGAGTAGCAAACAGACAGCAGTCAACAAGCAACAGTCAGCAGGGAACATCAAATTGATGGTCAGCCAACTGGGAATGGTCAACAATCCCATTTTGGAACGGTGTGCTATGCATGGTTAGGTCCTTATACAAGTAGCAAAAAATATTTATTGACACTCTCAAGACACGAATGTACAGAGACATATTGAATTGTCTACGGGGAAAGATTTACGTCTTCCCCTATACATGAATGGTTAAAGTTCATTTAGTTTATGCTGGTGTCTTATAATTTAGTTCCCTTTCCAGTGAATGACTTTTCGTGTCAGCTAGTTCCATTAAGTGAAATACATTACATGATTCTAGTTATTCCCACAAATATTTCAACAACTTATTCATTAACTATCGTATTAGATATTCCTATCTTTTTACTATATGATTAATGTTATGCAGGTTTCTCCTGATATATATCCTATAGACAGTAATTAAAAATAATTCCCAGCCGAAACCTAATATGCAGCCGCCATCAGTCCATAGCTAGTAGTAATTGTGAAAAGCATAATGACTTGAGGATCGCTAATAATTGAAGAGCAATCGGCAACAGTCATCAGACATCACCCAACAATAAACACCCAATGCTCAGAGCAACAGGCCAGGTAGCAGACAAGAGTCAGGAGCCAAGAGTCAGCCATTGACATGCAGATGGCACATAGGATCCCGACTCCTGCAGCTACTAATCCTCACCTGACCTATGGTAATTATCGATCCCCGCCCCCTGGAGAGGCAGCTCAGCGGTCAAGCTGGCCGTGCTTTGATTTCACGTTAATCTCCCAGTAGTGTGATTAGGGCCGCCGGCCTACATGGTGGCTGACTCCCAAGTGGGCTGCGCTCTGATCTATCTTCCCCCAAGTGGGAAGCTGTCTGGTCCGTCTTTCCAAAGTGGCCGCTTGTTTAATTTCTTTTAGGAAAAAAGTTTGTGTTTCTCTAATCTGTTCCAAACATAGATAGCTATACTCATTAAAAACTATCTATTGCACGTTTGATTTTAAAACTCATGATTTATCGGGGCGTTAGAGGTTTCTATTTCTGTATCAGCGGTTGGTAATTCAGGAGGTAAATAAATCCAATATCAACTGCCGGCAATTACCATTGATGTATGGTATAGAATATTAACTACTTTCACTTTTTTATTAATTTTATTGTTGATTTCATGTCGATTGATAAAAAGAAAAAGTTATCTGTTTTAGACAATTGTGATACACAATTTGATCTTTGCTAAGATTTCCTAAGATCCCAAAATTTTATATTATGTATAAGCTATCACAAGATTTTCATAGTGTTGATATCAAATAATACTCTCTTAACAGATAGACATCATCTGTCTATTCAAAACTTCAGCTGTTCGTCTAAAAATTTCTTTCAGAATCTCTAAATGCGCTGTAGCTCATGATCAGACGACTCCTCAGCATAAAATGGGCAGCAGATGCTATAAAGTGGGCAGCAGATGCTATAATTTAGGCAGCTAAAACTCCCATCTGCCCATCCTTTTCCAATAGCCTACAGACAGTGCCTGCCTCAACCCGCCCCTCGTTAGCCGGGTTCAATCAGATCGCCCCTCTTTATGGGCCCGTCTCGCCATCAGCAGACCCAGAGCTGAGATAAAATTAGCCCTGTATTAATGAGCTCCTGCGGCATGTGTCAGATGGTAATGAGATTCAGATCCATACCTTACCACATTAACCATCGTTAAGCCCCATACCCACTAGGCAGTTTTACCGGCAATTGGCGATGGGTAACTGAGAGAATCAGGTTATTCTTATGATCCCCAGTCAGTACGGTATATTGAAATGTACATGTTTGATCTGAATTGGCACTAAAATCGGCCGATTCTAGGGGTAGAAATGGCCTATTTTAGCGCTGATCCATCGGCCGACTGTGTAAGAATTGCCTAGTGGGTATGGGGCTTTACAGATAGCCCGGACTGAGAGTGCAGACCATGGGCTGCAATGGGTAGATTTTACGGAGTGATTGGTGGCGATGATGTGTTTATATTTAGCAGAACTGGTGTGAGATTGTTCATCTGATGGAGAAACAAAATACACGAATCGTGAGTAGATAGAAATGTGTTAAAAACATTAACCATCGTTACTGATATCCCAGACTGATAAGACAATTTACCAGCTGCAATGGTTATATTTTACGTAGGATGTGTGGCAATAATTAGGTACCTGGTTATCAGGTTATGTAGAGGTAGTAATGTGTCTATATTGAGCAGAACAGGTGTGGCATTGTGTATCTGATGGAAAAACCATCTACACGCATCAGCAGCAGATAAGATGTATAGAAAACTTTAACTATTGTTACAGATAGACCAGACTGAGAGTGGAGCGTATCAGCCGCATAATATGATGTGTTTATATTTAGTGGTACCAGTGTGAGATTGCATTTCTGATGGGAAAACAATTGTTTTCCCAATCAAAATACATTCTCTATGATTGACTGTCACAAATCAGGAGTAGATAGAAATTTATGTACAACCTGTCACGTGCAGCTTTTAATGTTTGCACCATAATTCTAACAAGCATTACACAAGTCACCGGCCAAACTTTGAGGAGAACAGCAGATGTGCAATTTGTGTTTCTACTTTATTTGGGACTGAACCCATATTCCTTCACACGTGATACTTCAATAGCCTGTTTAATATCATATCAAGAGATGATTAGATATTAATAAGTGCTTTATGAACAGGGGGCGAAATTGCTAATAGGGACGGGTGTAAAATCAATTGAATCTAATACTGAGACTTATTGGTTCAATAGAGGAGATTATCATAGATGGACGGATAGTTTAAACAGTTGAAGGATCTCATGTCAGTGTGCAGTCCGAATGGGGAGAAAAGGAAGGCAGCACACGTTTAGGAGGAACTGTAAATTCATCCAGGAAGAAAGTTCTATTAAGTTGAAACCCAATCCACTAAATGCTCTCTTTTGTTTTATCGTAGCACGCTCATATAACTAATAGTATAAGTCAGACTGGAATCCATGGCCACCTAATCATCATTCCACGGGATTCAATGTGCAGATATGGCTGATAATAATGGTCGATTATTATCATAGAGCTGTCTTAATTCTATATAATTATTAATAGGCACTGCAGGTGTTTCTGTCTTGGAGAGTTATATTAATAGATGACTTCCAATATAACGATTTGTGTGTGGTAGAATAATGAAACGTTAATTGCTCCTGAACAGTATGCTCAGTAGAATCTTCTTATAATTATGACGTCAAATTTAAGGCTGTATTCCCAGATGGAGCGTTTCGATGATAATGCTCTCATGGCATCTTCAGTGGCACTGTTACGACGCCATAAAAGTGCTGAGAAAGTGCCCTGACAGTACCCCAAAAGTGGGTGTTACTGCCTATATTGGAAATACCAATTGCCATAAGATATTTGTCAGGAAATGTTTACCAACATGTGGGTGTATTATGGTTGATGTCCTCCATTACGTGTCGCAATCAGCAAAGGTGTCTCAGCAGCAAATCATAGACGCATTTTCAGTATATGGAATATAGCATTGACTTGGGGATTAAATGGGCGTAATGACTCCACATGACATTAGTAATCTCTAGTCCTAGAATTGGAGGGATCAGATGGGTCAGCATATAGTAGCAGAGAGAATTATACTATAGTAACTCTCTCTGGTAGTAGAAAGGTCACCCTTTGAACTTGTCTGACATTGACAAAGGCTGTAACAGTTCCTAAGTCCAGGAGTCTGTGTTGGCCTCATTAAAGAGGTTATGAGATAAAAGGATCTCCAAAGGAAAACAGTAGACGTTTGTCAGAGGTAAAGGAATTGGATAGTTAGGGAGATTAAGGCTTAAGGTGAAGCGTAGTAATGTTATGTTGTATGAATTGTATATGTTCCTCGAGAAAGTTTATCGCAAAGCTTAATTTTACCTGTTATCGGGATTAAGAAAGATGCAGGTTTTCTTCAAGATTGCCCAGAATATGTGAGTAAGTCATTTTACAGGGTGGGGACATCTCCTTCATACCCACTGCCAATGGTTTATTAAAAGGTCAAAAGTAGCAAAGAGTAAATTTCTTACAATATTGTAAGGTCATCTCCTAGCACAAGTCCACTAACGATCACGTGACCTCTGTTCTCAAGATACGACAAGTCCCCTTTTCAGTGAATATGCCAGAAACAGCCTGACGAACTAAAGGTCAGATGTGGCTTCTGTCACGGACACCAGGAATAGACCAAACCGCAGAGGTCAATATTCATACCTTCTGTCATGGAGCAGTAGGATATAACCTACAAAAAGGTAAGAAAGTATATTCCCAAGGACTTTAGGCAGTGGCTTCTGTCAATGGCAGAGGTGGCTTCAGCAGTCAGCAGGGCGCGTGTGTCAGTGATAGAGGTCACCAAGTGGCTTCAGAGGTCAATGGTAACTTGCAGTGCTGGCTTCCATCCCCCTACACAAGAAGGCAGTGGGTGCTAGTTGCCTGCAGGGCTCTCTGGCATGGCTCAAATGGCTAAATCAGATTTGGCCGCGTGCCATTAACGTCTTCGGTCTGTACCCTACCCTGGATCCTACTATGTTGGCCAACAATCCCAGACAAAGGCAACAAGGGGATGGTGGGCCGGGCTGAGGACGGTACCTTTGGGACTGGGGGTGATTACAGTATACACAAGGTTGTGTTTACGCCTTTCGACCTATCATCTATGGGCTGTGGTGGGGCTTATAGTGCTTTGTGTTGATACATACATCTTCCCAGCGATGTGTATACTATGGCAGTTTTAGAAAGTGTCAGAAAACAGCCATTCTTGGAAAGGGTTTTAATCTAGCTTGACATATCTTATTTTCTTTGTTTTATTTCAGACTTATTATACCAAATGAAAACAATTATATAGTTTATTGTATTTAAATATGTATTGGATATATTTGAACCATAAAGATATATATTTATAAATATGTAATATTTATATATTAATTGTGACAAAATTATGAATAGATACATATATGCTTGTTCGCTCTTCTAACTTCATGTATACTTATATTGATAGAATGGATCGGTAGTGTACATTTGCTATGCACCTGGTCACTCCTACTCATTTATCAATAACCCTCAGTGCATGAACTTATACCTTTCATATAAAGAACCATCAGTTTTTCTTTGTCTGGTTTTGTCTCTGATCTTCACTTACAATAAAAAGAGGACCTATTGGATCGGGTACTCTGTTTCAAAGTAAAATGCAGCCATGGCCGAAGGCTTAAAAACTAAACAATTGATGTTGGATTGGGTGACATTGGTGTTTCGGAAAAGACTAAATCAATGCGAATCAATGACATCGGATGGTGGGCAGCTGTTTGCTGTAAAAACATAACACCTTCTGAAGTTTGAAGAGGCTTCTGAAAGGGAATATGTTTGTATAACCCCATGTACGTAAGGTCAAACCTTACAGGTAAGTCTGCGAAATCTGTACATATTCTGCTGAAAGTGGAACCGTAGCAATAAGCCAGGTTAATAGGGTGTGGTCTTCAAATGGGTTAACTACAAAAGATTGCACACAAATGTGCACACCCGAGGTATTTTATCCTTGTTGTTTAGGTTAGGTCCAAAATAAAAGGAGGTGGGGTCAGGACCCCCCTGACCGCCCACCCTCTCCAGGGATCCACCCAAATAGTATACAGCTGGTAAAATACCACACTTAGATCAGAGTACTTAAAGCGTCACATGTCACAAGGACCTCCTTCAAAGACAACCTGCAAACAAATTACACCACCTCTCGCTTTTTCATCCATCAATAATTCCTTGTTTGCTTTCATCAATGAACCTCACTGCAAGAAAAAGAACAAACAAACCCAGCCACTTTTTATCACCTCCACCCCTTCCACTCCCCTCCTCCATTGGAGGGCACCTCAGCAATTAAACAAGAGGGGTAGGATTGATCTGGCGTCTGACGACCTTAATGGGAAGGTCTGAGAAGAAGGGGCCAATATGAATCAATGTCATTACCCAGCGGCTTACCTATTGACGGGGGGAGGCGTGGACTGGGCGCGCCGCCCTCCTCCTCCTACCAGGACTCATCTGGTCGATACCTTCTGGCCGCTTCAAGCCGTCCAAGGCATCCATCACACTGCTGCAACTCTAGAGGTGACTGGCTGGCCGTGAGGGGTGAGGTGGTGGGGTGGCAGGCCCGTAACCAGGGGGGTAGGTGGGGGTGGCGATTCATCACCCCCCCCCCCCACAAAGGAAATTTTGTCCAAAAGTTCCACCTTTCCTTACCAAATTTAATGTAAAATTCCCTAAAATCAGTAGGAAAATATTGAAAGGTTCAACTTCTGGAACCTCGCCATCCCCCTTTTCCACTTCAAATTATTGAAAATACAGGCAAAAGTTCCACTTATGGTACCTCACCACCCCCCCACAGCAGGAGCTGGGTACGGGCCTGGGTGGGGTGTGGATAGGTTGAGGTTGGGAGGGGAAGACAGAGAGAGAAAGGGTTGCTTAAAGTTAGGAGTCAAGGATCGAAAGGTTAGAGGGCCTTCCATTAAGTAAGCACGCACCAATGGGGGTGGGGGGGTCTGAAATCTTGGAAAATTTGCGTACGTACTAAATGGAAGGCCCCTAGGTTGTGAAATGGAGAACCTCACTATGGGTTTCAACCTTTAAGGGTTCGTTTTTTTTTGTTTGACAGGTGAGGGGAGAGATTGGTTTGGCTGGGGGTTAGGGGTGTGGATGGAGTGAAGGTGGGAAGGGTGCGAGTGAGAAGGAAGGGGCTGGTTAAAGATACTGGCTAATGTTCAAAGGATTAGGGAAGGGTAAGAAAGAGAGGGAAGATACTGGTTTAAGTTAGGGGTTAAGGATCACAGGGTTAGATGGCTAATGGAAAACCTCAGGATGGGTTTTGATGCGGGGGTTCTTTAAGGGCTCTTCCTTTTTGGAAAGGTGAGGGGCTCGCCGTGAGGAATGGGGGTTAGGGGTGTGGATTGGAGTCGAGTGAAGGGTGGCAAGGGTAGGAAAGATAGGGAAGGGGCTGATTAATGTTAGGAGTTATGGGTCGAAGGGTTAGGTGGTGCAATGGAGAATCTCAGGCTCTTTCCATTTGGAGAAGGTAAAAGGCGATTCGTTGGGGCTAGGACTTAGGGACATAGGGGTTAGCTTGTGTTAAAGAAAGATGATCATGATGAATCGGAGGTTGGGGTTTGACAGGTTTTAAGGGTTTTTCCTCTCTTTAAAGGTGAGGCAAGGGGGGGGGGAGATTGGTTGGAATCAGGAGTTAGGGGTATTAGCGTTGTGTGGTACTATGGGAATGCGATGGTTGGAAGATTTTGTGAGTTCTTCCCTTTATTTGTGACACCCATCTGGAAAAGGGCTTATTATGAGCGAAACAATTGACAAGGAATAAGGAGATGCTTGAAGGATGAAATATCAAAATGTCATAATTTCGCTATTGCTTATAAACGTGCTTATAAATGTGTATGGGTTATATCATTGGAAACTTAGCAACTAAAGTCAGATGGGTAGGCAGGGAAGGAAGCGATGCTCTAAGAGTAGGGAAATGGGTTGGTTGAAATTAGGGTTAGTGCAATGGTGAAAATAGGGTTTACATTGATAGGATATTTGGACGAAACCCCTCAGCACAAAAGGATGCCTAAATTAAAATTAGCATTGAAAGCTTTAGAGGTGTCAACAAATCTGATGACTCTTAAAGGGCGTCAAGACCGTTTACCCGTTGGTCGAAGACTGAATTTGTAAAGATAATGTGATTTTCTTTCACTTTACATATATTTGAATCCCTGCCTTTTAGCAGTAAAAGGATCCGATTCCTGGCAGTGGTAGTGTCTAAGGCTAAGCCAATTGAGGGGCAGGTAAATCCATTGGTAGCAAAGTTTGGCCAGGAAAGCATTTGGAAGGGGCGCACAAGCTCCAAAATCAAACTGAACTGAAGACTAATTCTACATGTTAGTTGTTATTTTGATAAGTACTATTAGTATTTCCTAGCCACATGGCAGCACTATCTTATATTCACAGGGTATTGTGGTATCATTCAAGGGTAAAAACTTTGAGAGTAATGGATAATGCACCTGGAAAGGTGCGGAATGGTATATACTAATCTACACACTACTTTTTCTCGTACCATTATTGCTTTTACACGGAACAAAATATTCAAAGGATACAATTATGAATGACTAGCGGGGTCTTGATTCGCAAGATCAAAATAAAAAGGAAGTCTAATGTATCTAGCAAGTGCCAGTACACTGCTGTACAGAAAAAAAAGTGAAGGAAGACTGGGAAAGTAACAAAAAGGTCTTGGGAAAAAGGTGTCACAATATTAAAAAGTTCGTGTAGCAGCGAAGAGCAGGTACACGGTAGAGTTATTAAGTGTCAGTGTGAGACATATATGAAATGAAGAATAACACCAAAGGGTGGCATGCATTATAAAAAGGAATAGTATGGACTGATGTGGGCGTAGCAAGGACTAACACGTCACAAAGGTTTTAAGAATCAAAAGGCATGAACCCATGAAAAGGCATAACGACACAAGACAGACTGTTGCCAGGGAGGTAAATCATTATATCCAGCAGTGCAAAGGGTTAAGGCAGCCACAAGTGAGTCAGAACCATGACACCTTTTGTTGATGGGGCGCTTTCCCACTGAAACAGGAAAGGTGGAAGTGGCAAACTGAGTTGACAATGGTATTATGAAAGTCAAAGGGAACATAGTCTAGCAAAATATTTAATAAGAAGAGGTTTGATCTTGTATATCATATAAGATAACAATAGACATTGGGTATTAGTAATACCCTTGTCTAATCTAGTTGTAGCAAGGACTAGCATATATAGTAAAGGTTTTTAACACCAAAGGGCCCTACTTCCAAGTTCATCCTAAAGGGGGCCTTCCACGTGGCAACAAAAACTCGGCGATGAGATGACAACCGGCTGGCAAGAACCCTCTTACATTGTTGCCATCCTGTTGCCAAGAAAACTGGAGTTGCTTAGCTATTGCCGACAAAGATAAAAGTAATCAAACATGGTTAATCTTATGTGAACAGTTTAACACAGCAATAACATTAATTCTAATAATAATTAGCGGGTGATTGTGCAAATTACACCTGTTGTCAAGTGTTGCCATAGGACTCTTTTTGATTTGACTCCATGTGGAATACCCACTTTACTCCCAAAGACAAACAAATGCACATGTCATAGTACTAAACCGAAGCAGTACCCCAAGCAGTGCACAGTGTTAACACAGCCATATATGTGAGTCGGTGCCACCAAACCCCCTGTTGATGGGGCGCTTTGCCACTGACAAAGGAAAGGTGGGAATGGATTAGAGAATTGTAGATGGTATCCTGCCAGGGTAAAAGGGAAGGTCATAACAAAATAAAAAAAGCTTTGCTATGAAATTATAAGGTAGCAATCTACAGTATTATTGTTCCATATGCATGAGGCTGCAGCAAGGAGCAGAACTTTGCTAGATCGGTTATTTAAGCACCTTAGGCCAAGAATTCCCCCTAACCCCCAAAAGCATACAATAACACATGTCATAGCACCAAACTACACCAATACCCCCAGAATACACTGTGTTAACACAGCCATATGTGGGTCGGCGCCACCAAACCCCCTGCTGATGGGGCACTTTGCCAGTGACATAGGAAAGGTGGGTGTGAGTCAGTGTTTTTCAGACTGAAAGGATGGCATATGGAGTAAGTATAACCTAGCAAATGTCTAAACTTAAGTAGGTTCAGATATGTGAGATAACAATGGAGAGATCTAGAGTCAATGTTATTCTCCCATGTACCTGTAGCAATGCCTAGCATATGGTAAAGACCCTACCCATCAAAGGACATAACTTACAAATTCATCCTAACTCCCAAAAATATAAAGTAACACATATCATAGCACCAAACTACAGCAATACACAGTGTTAACACAGCCTTATGTGAGTCGGCGCCACCAAACCCCCTGTTGACAGGGCATTTTGCCGCTGAAACAGGAAAGGTGGGTGTCAGTCAGTGTTTTTCAGACTGAAATGATGGCATATGGAGGATGCATAACTTAGTGAGTGAGTGAGTGATGGATGTTTTATGCCGTACTGACAGCCAGGGTCATTTTCATGGCAAAAACAGGTTTGGACGAATTCTGTCTTTGGTGATTGTATCTATGAGATGAAGTTGACAGAACGGGCAAACAGCAGGGGATCAAAAATTGGAAATCATTTTTGGTATACCTCGTCCCTTAATGAACCCAGCACCAACCAGGAATTGAACCCAAAGAACCAGTTGTCAGTGCTGGGTCCCCCTATCACCACTTTTTTATGATCAGCACGGGATACTGGGGGCCTATATTCTTCCCCAGAGCATAACCTAGCAAATGTCTAAACTAAAGTAGGTTCAGATATGTGAGATAACTGTAGAGAGAGTCAATGTAATTCTCTCATGTACCTGCAGCTATGACTGGTATATGGTAAAGACTTTATCCATCAAACGGCATAACCTACAAGTTAATCCTAACTCCCAAAAGTATACAGTAGCACAGATCATAGCACCAAACTACAGCAATACACAGTGTTAACGCAGCCATACATGAGTCGGCGCCACCAAACCCCCTGTTGATGGGGCGCTTTGCAGCTGACACAGGAAAGGTGGGAGTGAGTCAGTGCTTTTTAGACTGAAATGTTTACCCATCAAAGGGCATAACTTACAATTAACTCCCAAAAGTACACAGTAGCGAATACCATAGCACCAAACTACACCAAATACACAGTGTTAACACAGCCTTATATGAGTCGGCGCCACCAAACCCCCTGTTGATGGGGCGCTTTGCAGCTGACACAGGAAAGGTGGGAGTGGATTAGAGTGTTATAGACTGGTATCCTGGGAGGCTAAAAGGGAAGGACATAACAAAATATAAAGAGGTATTGCTATAATAATATTATTATAAGGTAGCAATCTAGGGTATTATTCTTCTATGATGTTGCAGCAAGGACCAGATCTGTGGAAATTTGGTTGCTATAAAGCACCTGAGTCCACGCATTCCCCCTTACCCCCAAATGCATACAACAACACATGTCATAGCACCAAACTACACCAATACCCCGAGAATACAGTGTTAACACAACCATATGTGAGTCGGCGCCACCAAACCCCCTGTTGATGGGGCCCTTTGCCACTGACACAGGAAAGGTGGGAGTGAGTGAGTGTTTTTCACACTGAAATAATGGCATAATTATGGAGAACGCATAACCTAGCAAATGTCTAAACTAAAGTAGGTTCAGATATGTGAGATAACAGTGGAGATAGTCAATGTTATTCTCCCATGTACCTGTAGCAATGCCTAGCATATGGTAAAGACCCTACCCATCAAAGGGCATAACTTACAAGTTCATCCTAACTCCCAAAAGTACAAAAGTACCCAGTAGCACATATCATAGCGCTGAACTACAGCAATACACAGTGTTAAAACAGCCATATATGATCCGGCGCCACCAAACCCCCTGTTGATGGGGCGCTTTGCCACTGACACAGGAAACACAGGAAAGGTGGGAGTAGGGAATACGTGGTGTACAGCGATAGGACGGGCGGACCAGACCCAACCCGTCGGGGCTAGTGATAAACTGTCGGGCCTACAGACCCAACTTGGGCCACTTAAACACCAGCCCCGGGGTGCCCCCCATTCACCTTGGGCCCGCGGGCGGGCCGGTAGAAAAAGGCGGCGCAGCTTTATGGACGTCTCTGAGGAGGGACGCCAGATAACATGGTTATGGAGAAAGCCCTACCTCAGATTATGCCGCGCTGAGTGTTGCTAAAGAAGGGATTATTATTTTCGAGTGTTTTCTTCCTTATGTGAATGGTTATTCAAGTGTTTTTTTAATACTTGATTGTTAATTCGTTGCGTTTACAGAGTAGGAGGTATTTTAGTTTAATATTGATAGAACTATATATCACTTCGCATGTTATTTGTATGTCTTTATCAAATTACTGAATACAACATGACCCGATGCCGAAAATTATACACAGGGAAATGTATGCTGGTTCGCAAGAAATAAGAGACAGGAAAATGAGTCTTGCAAATAATTATAAAACGAAATCATAGTTTACAAATAAGACCAGGATAGCATTCGTCACAACATATTCACCGTGAGCAGGCACACAGCAATGGATAGAATTAGCTGGAGGTTACGGGAAGAGAGCAGGAAGGGAGTCCTCCAGGGTTGGTCATGTGAACAGGACGTGGGCTGACCTCTCTGATGGGGGGGCCTTACAAAAGGCCCGACCCTGGAGGAAAGACCTGCGGGCGGGAACCAGTCACACCACCCCGGCCGTCGGAGACGTATCGAGCCGCCGCGGAGGTTATTATTCCCACTTCCCTCACCTCCAGGGTCAGGCTGGATTACGACCAGGAAAGGAATACCGCTTTCTTGGCATGCAAAGTTTTATTGGTGAGCCAAAAGCGGATGGCTTTTCATTTTGGCCGGGGCCAGGGCCGGCGGGATGATTGCGTGCTTCGACATCAGGGGGCGCTGTAAAGATATACTGGGGCCGGGCGATATAAGGGGATTCTGTAATGTAAGGGGAGTGGGCGATATAAGGGGATTCTGTAATGTAAGGGGAGTGGGCGATATAAAAGGACTTGGGGACTGAGCGATATAAAGGGAAATTGATGTATATCTAGAAAAGTGACATGATATAAGGGAAGTGTGGAGCATGATGATGAAGAAAGGGTTGGGTGTATAAAAATAAGTATTGGGGTAAAGCAAGGCACCTGACAGATATATTATATATATATATATATATATATATATATATATATATATGTACAGTAGGATCTGGATGTGGTGTATAATTTATCATTGTCCATCAACGTAAGAAAGAATCTCACGTGTTATGCTCGGTAATTTTACAACTATGTTGACAGAACATAAGCAGTTCTAAGGTCTAAAAGCAGTGTTTCTACTGGGCCTAGCTTGTACTGTATTTGCTGTCTTATTCGTTAGCTACTTATATTTGTCCCCCTCATTGCTATTCAATGTTATAAATGGTATTTTTAATATTTAGTACCAAACTTATGCATTTAACACTTAAGAGGTACAGTTTAAAATTGATAACAGAGCAGAAGAAGAATGTTATGTATTACATTTCAGGATATAACACGATATCAACATTTTATTGGAATGTATTTAGCATATGCTTATGTTATACCTAGATATCTACACTATAGCTACACGTGTAAGCTATAGTGGGCTATTTACAAACTAATTTCATCTGAAGCTCATAAACAATGAAAGCAATTTTACTTTTTGTAGTGGAGCTAATTAAACCCAGCTATTTACCTTCAATATTTCATACGCAGCGACTGCTGGGACAACTGGGACAATGCTTTCATAATAGATGTTTCCTGCTTTGTTATTTTACTTGACACATGTTGATCAGTGCTTATGGGTACCTGCCTCTTGGCTAATTAATCCACAGGTAGCCTAGAGCGCACCTTGTCTCATCTATTCTGTCTATCCTAGTTCCAATTAAGCAGTGCAGTGCCTTGGGGAGTGGGACACTGCCATCTCCCCAAACACCTTTTCGGAAAAAAAACACGCATGTGGCATCAAGTCTGAAATGCATGTTTATGGAGTGGTAGGGCACCAATATGATAATTTGCTAGAGCTGAGGAAAGTTGCACTAAGAGAAGGAACATGATATCAAATTGATTTGCGCCCTTTTTCAAAGGTGTGGCACCCTGCTAGCAGATAAACCTGAAACAAGCTTAATATAAGCAATTTGGATATGGTTTAGCATGGGCCCAGGCTTTAAGCTGGGAACAAGGCATTTACGGGGAAGTACACTGCGCAGGTTCATGAACAAGGTGTATAGTGGCAATATCTGCTTCGGAACGGCTGGGATTATACACGCGGGCATGGAGAAGAATGCCGCGCACATAGAATTAATTGTATGTGCGGGTGTAAGGTCCGCGTATACTGGTCAGTCTGTATACGCGAGGATTGTGTTCGCGTTTATAAGGACGGGCGGACGTGCGGACGTACCTCTTTTTTTTATCATTATATTATTTGTAGATCGGGGGCTGAGCCCCCGAACCCCCTTTTTCTTTTCTTACATCTATGTTTTATCTTATTTCTGCATATATAAGATTAAAAAAACACAATACAGGCCAATTTACCTTATGTCCGCGTATGTATGCAGATCTGTATGCGCGGACCTTGTGTCCGCGTATGTAAGGAATTATATATACGCTACGTCCGCGCACATGACTATCGTGCGTATAGTCACTCCCCTTTGGAACTATAGAGTAATAACCTTGGTTGTATGTATTTTCGTATCTCGGGATCATAACCAAGTGAGGAAGTATTTTCCTTTCCGGCAAATTCTGTTCGCTTTGATAACTATGATGAAAAGATGGCCTCACCCCCACACAGCCATCTGAGTGAGACCCAAGGTCCCACTCTATTTGAAGAAATGGGTGTTGACGGTGATATCCATAGAGGATCAATACTGTTTATGGATAGGTTTGCACCCTTGGGGTTAGGGTATATGGATTAGTCCTCTTTTTTTAAATCTTGGTACACCTTTTTGTATTTTGTTGTTGAAAGATTGTCACACTACCCAGCTACCTTTCACAATGTATTACTATTATGACCCAATTTTCTTTTTTAGCCATTTTATTTTCAAAGTTATACCAGGGCTGATTTTCAGGTTATTACATATAGTACTAGTAAAGACACCAAGCATCTGTAAGTAATATCTGTGTTTTGACAATCAAGTATAATATTTTTTATAATGATCACTAAACCAACATAACCAAGGTCCTTGATTAGTCTACGTGAGGCTTTAGCCCATTAGTATTAGGCAAGAGGTTGCATGAGCAGACCGTTTTAATCCCTACTAAACAAGATGCAATTGAAATTGAACATGCAAATGTCAGCCTCATTACTATGCAAATTGATGCAAGTCAAGCTATCAACGTCAAAAACCTTCACTGACACAGGCCAAATGTTACAGACTTCTGAATATCAAAGGGTGGAAACACGTCCATTACAAAACCAATATAAGACCGGAAAATACAATAGGCATTTTTTTAAATTCATCAGTTTTAAGTATGGCTGTCCAAATCCCATTGATACTTACAATTAGGGGACGCAGGAGTGTACAATGGGATTGACACTCCTCCAGGGTTTAGGAAAAAGCCCCAGGGATTAGAGCTTGGTCAGGATTGATCGTGAACACCCAAACCTTTTACACACCCCTTACAACGTGCCGGCACACGCCCCCTCCCGGCCCCTTTCAGGCCTTTTGCCGGTTCTAACTGGCCACGTCTGTGGTACCATCGATCTATTCAGGCCAGTTTAACGATCAATATATGTATGGAAGTCAGCATCACTTCAGATGAGCTTAAAACCTGCTGGAAACAGCAGTTTTTAATAGAAATAACACATAGATATAGCTCAACCAATCGATCGTTGATCTATCAAGTTGGAATATTAGTTCTGAAATTACCTGGCCTATTCTACTCTACATGAGGTGTGTCCTATTTTACCTTGACGACCAACGTCTGTAGATATGCCACAGAGCGCAGTGTCCAGCATAATTATAGAATATGGCAGTCTTCATACCAAAACCATTCGTGGCCTTACTATCCAGAATATCTACAGTATTTTCACAACTATTTGCACAGAGATTATATTATAGAAACAGATTAATTATTCATAACTCCCCTTCGATAATGATTCGTCAGAGGCACTAACCTGACAAAATATTAACCTGGCCATTAAATCAAGTACTAATATGATAATCAAATTACATTTTAAATGATCGTACTAATATTGAAAACATTGCAGGAAGATCAACCAGGAGTATGTATGCATGAAACCGATGGAGGGCAGATCTAAGTTATATAAGGTAAACTGCTGATCGGCCTCAATCCCTTCTCTCTGTTTTATCCTACCTGTCGTTTTTTTTTATGGAAACCAAACGAGGCGTCCCTCCTATGCAGCACCCGCCCCCTCTTAGATCTATACCCGTTTGATGCCGAACGTCACGCAGAAGGCCGATTTCACGGGTATTCTGTCACCTGTGCGACTCTTTTAGGCGCTAATGCGTCACGCAGCAAAGATTCCCATTGTCAAAGGATTGACTTTGTATATGCCAAGGACATGGGCTCGGACCTTGACGATTGATGTTACTACTGCGGCTGACAGGATGATGTATTGTTATTGACAGTCAAACCACAGCTTAGTGACAGTAAATCTGATAGATGGGTAGCAGTATATTGACAGGGGTAGTGACAGGTTACCACTTCTTGCTATTCTATAAAAACAAATAGAAAAGATGTTGGCCAATGTTTGTCAAAAAGAAATTCCGAAAGAAAGTAGGGAATTGGTTGGTATTGAAATAACAGATTGACAAAACAATGCGTATAAAGATAGTCGTCTCTGTTCCTACCTCTTATAGGAATGTATCTTTTTTTTATTCATAACTGTTTGTAGGGAACAGTTCCTAGCTTGATTATATTGTGCTGCGCTGCTCGGCTAGGCAAAATAAGCGTTAGTATTATGCTTGTTCGTTATTAGCTGATATAGGCGATGCAGAAATTTCATTTGTAACAACGATTATATTGTACTAATGGCTTAGTACTTTTAATATATTGTCATGATATATAATCCAACAAGGATCAGGCTTAGCAAGTCTACTTCTAGTCTACTTCTAGGAGAAATATCTTACGCTCCTAGCGCCACCTGTTAACCAGTATAAAAGGCGCTGCAAGGTAGGGAGCGAGGAGTTAGTTGGTTAGAAGTTAGTAGTCACTTAGTTTAGTGAGAACATCAGCTAAACATGTTTAGCCAAGGAGTTATACCTGGAGTAAGTACATCGACTCCGTGTAACAGACTGGAGTTTACCAATATCCACTACCTCGGACATAGGATTGTGTTAGAGCTGAATACTAGAATGGTCTAGAAGGCGTTGGAGCAACTCGTGTTCTAAATGTGGTTGATTGCTGATAGGAGATGGGAGGTGGACTGATGAAGACTTATACATGGTGGCTTTGACTCGGGATGAGATGTTTACTGAATAAAAACCCTTTCATATTAAGAAGCTCCCTCATCGTTCATTTCTTTTGAACTATTGGGAAGTGAATGGACAAACTTTAAACGCGGTCTGAATTACTCAGGCATTCTGGAAAGCAACTCATGAAGACTTGGATATACACGAATCTTACGCAGTCTTAAATCAAACATTAACAATAGTTCAATATAACAGTCCGTCCACATAAATAGAGCTACTACCTTTATACGTTGACAATATAGAGTGCAACAATATAATATTTATTATGGCCATTTCAATCCCTAAATCATTGCTTGTATCAACCTGTTGCTAATCAGTATGTGGAACCGGGGCAGGTTGCAATTGATTAGATTTTGAGATTAAAGTTTCCATTGACATGATAGATAACTGGAATAATTGATTTACAGATCAATACATTATTGGTAGGGCTTCGAAATGCTGTCAGAATATAGATTATCATGGATTAATTTGCTATTGACACATGCAATGAAAATTAAATGAGATGAGTTATATCATATTCATAGATTACAAGTAGATTATGTGATAGTGACAAGTGAATTGATGCACCACTGACACTAATATACCAATCTGAACTAAAAGGGATGATATCATATAGAATTCTAGTGGATTTATATAATACTGACAGGTGTATTAATACACCACTGACACTAATATACCAATTACAAATGAACTAGAGAGGATGATATCATATAGAATTCTAGTAGATTTATATAATACTGATAGGTGAATTAATACACCACTGATAGGTAAATATACCTATCAGTGGTGTATTAATTCACCTGTCAGCCTATATATATTATAGTAAACTACTCAGGGACCAATACTTTTATGGACTACTACACTTCACTCTTATGGATGGATTACGCTCTGATCTAGCAGAGTAATAACCCTCTCCTCTGTGATTGTAAGGGCCCTTCTTTTCTCCCTTGGGGTTCCTTTCTCCCTGATCTGACAAATGATCCCATTAGCTTGTAATACATCACTATCGTGAGGAATGGTACCTCTATAGGTTCTTGACGTAAAGCCCATACCCCACCTCATAGTTGCGGCAATTTATCCAGATATGCCATGCTTAAGGCCGGTAAGGTACAATGCTTCTGCTCGATTGTAGATTCAAAATCAAATCAGGATTCATGTCAAGATAAGCTGGCAGGCTCAATGGATCCAATTTTAGGTTGACCGAATAGAATTGCAATGCCCGAACGGTAAGATCTCAAATTCGATTTAAGCTTAATCTTGAATTTGAGGCCATGTTGCGAGTTTATCTGAAAAGACGGACCTTTCACAACTGGATTTAAGTAGCTAAATCACCCAATATCCTATGGTGTCTGGATCGCTTTGAAAATCGAATTGCAACAATATCTCCCTGGAATCTGTTTGAAGTTTTCTCTGAAAGAATTTAAAAAAACGATTTTAAGATATATACCTGTATAATATTTCCATCTAATCTTGTAGTTTTGGAGCAAGCTAGATGTCCTGTGCAGAAAGTATTTGAGTTGGATGAGTCGATAGCAATCCGCTCTGGAGTTTGTATGCTGGACACTATTGCCCTGATTGAATTGTGACCCGGATAGAGGGTCAACACGGGGCCATATCAAGAGCAGATGCGGAATAGATTTCTCTTCCATACTGGATGCGCTCTCGTTATTACAGAATATTTAAATGGGGATTTCGTTATTCAGAATGCAGTATGATTATACAAGTTTAGCTAGAATGCAATTATTATGTTTTGCTCTATATTAATTATTCAATTTTTCAAATAAAGGATATTGATAAAGGATTTATACATCATCTGATCAACTGGAAGACCATGTATGTGGTCTGCGTGAAGGGGAAATTTCATGTAAAACCTACACTATGTATATTACATCGACCGCTTTATATTAAAATCCCAACAAGTTTTTATTTCATATATTTCATCAAGATATCATGAAAAATGATAAAACGAATTAGACTTTAGTATTTAAACTATTGTAGGCACCATTCTATTGGACATTAAGTCACTAGCTGGCTACTGTTGACAAACTTAAAGTTTCTATTCTAGTTTATTGTTATATGGCTTACGTGTTTCTATAATCAATATAACACTTCTGGTGGGTCGCCTGGTCTTTGTACATGTGAATCATGAAGGACAGTTCTCTACCCTAAATGGCAGAATCATTCCAGTCTGTCCTGGATCACATTGATTAAGCCTGCTGTAGTTGACGTAAACCTGTCTATAGACCCTGAGCACGTCTATCCTCCACCATCATGCTGCAACACAATCTAATGATGTCGCTGATTATGTATTCATTGTTTCTCCTCTAGCCCTCTCAGGGAAACACTGCTTCCCACTCAGAGTGCTGGAAATCACAGCATGGGCTTTAATTAGGTTCTAGACTAGGCTGTCTGCAATCTACCAACACTGTGGTAATGGTATTTTGAAACAGAGGCGATGCAATCGCCCAAGCAGGTTGTTCGGCGCTGCGAATGTGACAGCTGGCGATTTTGTTGCGTGGCGCTGACAATGGTGCTTGTGATTGGGTTCGCGACAGAAACGAGCAAATCGTTTGTTGTATTGAGCAAGGTTTGGGGATGATCATCACAATGGCCTGGGATGGATCAAGCCCCATACCAACTAGGCGATATTACTGGCGATGGGCGACGGGCAACTGGGAGAGTCGCCCAATTCTCATGATCGCCTGTCAGTATGATATATTGAAATGTGCATGTTTGATAGTATGATGGGCTAAAATCAGCCGACCCTACAGTAGAGTCGGCCGATTTTAGCACCAGAGAATCGGCCGACTCTGGTCAAAATCGCATAGTGGGTATGGGGCTTCAGGGAACAGGTTCACTGGATGCCACCTTTATCGCCGGAGTAGCAGTATTGGAACAGACAGCTTTATGCGGCAAATGCCCTCTTAAAACCACAAGAGACGCCAGTTTTCCGGTGTTTTCTGATCATCTGAGCATGAATAGTTTTATTGTTCCACAACTGCCAACTTTATATTCATGCGGTCCTAAAGGGACGATCCAACATAAATCTTACTAGATCTTGCAACCTGTAGCAGAAGATGCGATGGGAAGAACTTGGGCAGAAGAAAAAACACTTTTTTATGTCAATGTTATTAAAATATTGCATAGTCAGGCACTGCGTTAAACGGCAGGTTTTTATGTAGCGTGGCCAATATCGTGAATAAAACTAGCAGGTAACAATTGAGAGTTCCATAACCAACAATTAATGCATTTCAATACGCTAACGCATCTCAAAACCTTCCAGTCATATTGAAGACTAAAATGTATGGAATTTGTGGAATCTATTCAAATGATCATTCATTCAATAGGCACAACAATATACTCAAAATGGCATATTGAAATGAATCCATTTCACAAAGATACCATCCTATGCGTATACATATATATATACGTATATTATATCTTGGCGTTTACTATTTGTTGAGAACAAAAACGCTTCATTTATCTTACTTCATGCATAGGAGTTTCTAAAACTCACATAGCCAGATCCCTCATCTGGTACTCAAGTGGTTGTAAGGGTTATAAGGTTATCTAAAGCTGGAATGCTTACACCGTTTCAAGACCCAAGAGGAAATTTGTGTTTTTATCATGTGTCTGTGTTGTCTCTATAAGGCTCTCAGAATAACAAGCAGGCAACTTAATTGCCCATATATACCCCACATGTGTTTTATCCGTCATACTCAAAAGAGTACTTCATTACCTAGTTTTTAGCCAGCCCTGCAATCAATTCAAGACTGTAATAGGTTCCTCTGGCAGGAGAAAAAGGGACTAATTAGCTAGTTAACCAATAGAAGTTGCTATCTGTCATGGGCAAGGTGGATGTAAGTCAAAGTGAATTAGTCTTCAACAGATCCCTGTGTATTAGTGCATTGTGAAATGTTGAATTATGGCTAGCTATTCTTATTTGAATTTACAAACATAACATTCAGCTAATACCCAAATGCAGGTATATTGACATCGGGCCTTGAATAGTTTTTTGGTTTGTTTTTTATTCATATTAAGTAATCTTTCAAATACTTGATACCAATGCAATATGGACTAACATGTTCCATTTCTCAATTTGAATTTTTATAACTTTAAAACCCTATAAGTATAAATCTTATCATACTGAAGCTAAAACACTGTTAACGTGTGCGGACATCACTGTGAAGTATAAACTTCTAAATCATCCAAGGGGAAGATTACCACGTCCGTAAAACAATCTTTATGGCCCGCTGGAGATAGTAGCAGGGCCCACTCTCTAGGACAGACAGACAGTGGTATGGGATGGGCAGCAATGAGGGTGGGCAGTCATGAGGGTGGGCAGCCATGAAGATGGGCAGTCACGGGGATGGGCCCTTATGGGTGGGCTGGCTTATATGGGCTAGGCATGGGCTTACGAGGTAGACAGGCTTATAAGGCAGGAGGCTTATGAGGAGACTGGTCTTGTGGGACAGGGGCCATTAAGGGGTGGTCACAGGCGGCTCAGAGATGACACTCCAGTTCGGTGAGGGATCACCGTTTTTTTGTTTCCTGTCTGGCACAGCCCTGCCTGCCTGAACGAGCCAACATTATTACCAGGACCAGACTCAGCGCTGGTGATATTCACCATTTCGACATTTCAAATTCGGTCGATCAATATCAAGAGGGGTAACTATTTCTGGTACTAACCGGTTATACTGGTGCTTCAGCGTGTCATATCATTATCTATGTCCACGTTATTGGTTTGATCTGTAAATGGAAGGGGTTTTAGTATTGCAATATTATTGTTTTCACAATTCTACCTAAGTTTATTTTGCTCTAACAAACATCAATATTAAGCATAACAATTATAGGTTAGTCATACATTCGGTGCAATATTTGACAAAAAATAACATTTTGCCTTATGAAATTCGGTACATTATTTGAAATATTTGATTTTTTTTTATCAAAAAGCATTTTTTTCGTGTTTCAACATGATTCCAAGACTGATTACAGAAACAGATGATTGGCGGCTTATTTCCACGCTTGTAATTAACTTATTTATCATTCAACCGACTCTGGTTAATCCTTGATAAATCCTTAATCCAATGGTCCTCGGATGGTTTTCAGAGAGATTTATCTGACTGTACCAATTATCTTTTGGATTAAGCCATTTCATGGTATATTTCAATGAAATCCAAACAATGTCTTTAAGGAGTGCCCTTACAGGTTGTCACCAAAGTGTCTGGATTAATGTTCTTCTGTTTTCAAATGTGTGATCTTTTTATGTGATTTCAATTAAGCGTATTTTTCATAAAAGCTACTTTGTGAACTTCTGCCTTGTTTTGTTGCGTTCAACCACATCAATGAGTATCAAACTCAAAACATGTTCAGCACTTTGCTTTTTGTTTTTGCTTTACAAGAAGACAGGACAATGCAATACATAAAAAGATAAAATCGACGTTTGAAATGGTTTGACCTATAGAAGTAAACAATAGGTTATTACGCATCTGCACCTGTCTTCAACAAGAGGTGACAGGTGGCACCTGCCTACACCTGCCTTATTTCACCCTTTTGAAACATTGAGGCATTGAGTTCACCATGTTATGCTCAAATATAACTCATTGCATGCAAATTTGATCTTTACTTAAACCTAAAATTTGGACAGGGGGCCATTACAGTCCATTCAAAGAAATGGAAAAGTTTTGTAAAGATGACCTGTCCTTTACCTTTAATGAACCTTATCATAAACTCAAATGTAATTCTAGGTCTATTTTCGTGTATTGTAAAATCAAATGCTTTTAAGAATCTAAAGATTAAATAGTTTTGCAGGGCACACTTAATGCCAATTTCGGCTTATATATTGAGAAATAAATACATAATCATAATATGGTTCCCAATGTACCACTGTGGTAATCACCATGCAAATACCTATCCCAGTGATCACAAATCACATTTAACATTCATAGATTCATCTCAATGCATCTCAATTAAAGGTATTTCTTTAGTACAAAACATTGAGGTGGCGCCTTAAAAGGGTTAAAAACTATTTTGTTAAATTGGTATTCACCCCTCTCCCCAAACTCTGGTACTTTATCCAGGTAATTGGGGTGTCAGTCTAAGCCAGCCCTAATGGTTGTTCTTGTCCAATTAAACACCTTCACTTTAACCATGCCCCAGCACTGCAGGTGTTGGCATAGATGGGGCTGTGGTGGGGGAGCCCTGTCAGGTGGGCACTGGCAGGGTAAAGCGCCATACCAACTAAGCGATTTTGGTGGAGTCGGCTGACTCATTTGCCCTAAAATCAGCCGATTCTAAGGGCAGAATCAGCTGATTTTACCGGTGATTCAGATCAAACCTGCAAATTCCAATATATTATACTTACAGGCGACCTATAAGAATCGACAGATTCTCCCAGTCGCCCGTTGCCCATCGCCAGTAAAATTGCCTAGTGGGTATGGGGCTTAAACAGCTCCCTGAGTGATGAGAATGGCCCTGGTACAGAATATACACACCCTGTTGACTCAGTATACATCTTATCTGAATGGGTATCTGCAATTTATGGATCGAAATTATGGCCTTTGGGATTTGGATACAGGTTTAGTGTAAAATAAAAGTGAAGAGGCGTGTGAAAATTTTTTTAGGGCAAATATGTGCAAGGAATATACTGATTAAAATTGGAACAATGTGACTTACTAAAACACAATACTCCATAGCTCAGAAACCAAGGGCAGTCATATTTCATTAAACTATTTTCATTTTGATTGAAATAACAAAAGGAGATTGCAGTTCAAAGGTACAGTACATATGATTGATTAAGATCTAGACAGATTAATTAAGGCTCATACAACTCTATCAACGAATAAAATGTACACCTCTGGAAACTCAACTAGGCCAAGAGGCATGCATGTTACTGCTCAAATACACGATGTATACCAACTATATATAATATAATCTTCCTCTATGCACCGGTCGCCAGTCTATATGTACTGATATATGACTCAGTCTGGCACACACCAATCGATACTGGCTCGTCTCTGTGTCAGTCGGACTGAAAGAAAAACATCATCTAATTTGGCAGTAAGCTCCCAGCATCTGTCATGCCCTGGAACATTTTCTTTTCTTTTCTGCTGTTTTTGATCACTGACCATTGAGTTAGTTCTTAGTCATCAGACGGGAACTTCATTATTTATTGAGAAATGAATGAATGTTGAGAGTTAACTCAGTTTAGTGATAAACATACAATGTAGAGTGAACTACAATAGGTTCGCCAATCTGAAATACATTTTGCGGAACTGTTAAAAAATAGCCATAGTTAATCATATGGTACATATTATAATCTGCAAAATCTATTTTAGTTTTATTACTTCTTTTCACTTTGTAATTGAAAAACGACACCTTTTGGAAACAGGAATGTGATAATCGATGCGTACAGCAAAAGTAATCGATTGCCTTTTTTTTTGTTTTCTTGATTAAAGTTAGCTTTGACAATAATAAGTCGTTATTCTTTTGTTCTATATCACCTTCCCTCGAGCTGCCTATGACGATGAGTTTCTAAAAAAAAACTACCAACCTAATTACTTTGAGACATTTACAAAAGGCAATGCATGGCACGCCCTTTGATTTGAATGAACTTTAAACACTCGTCTCGACATTGATTAATCTATTTAGATAAGATGTCATATTATGAGGCATGACCTGTTTATCAATGAGGCAGTCTACGACGATGTTTTAAGCCGAAGGATAATCGAATATCCGATCTTGCTATTTCCGAAGTGAATTCATGACTAATAACCTATTCAAGTTTGGTTTCGATTTCTGAAAAAAAAAAGTAATAATCCATTCCACTTAGTTATGAAGTCATTCTAATTGAGTAGGACTAAATTTGGTCAACAATATGTGGCTGAGTAGTATTAGTTTTTCAAAACACTTTAACAGCTTAAGCACAAAGTATGTGAGTTTCCCAAAGGTATCTATCTGTAATTGCAATCCCTATAACCATAAGCTAGACGAGCATTACTTTTATCCAGAGTTACTGAAGGCCTTCTAAATGTTCTTATTTCTGTATCAACAATCATCAAATTAGGGTTTAATTGTTTGATGACTTACACTTTTTTCACCCAACAACATCAAAACTACGTTATAAATGGTCGCTTAAAAGTAAAAGGTACGATGCATTGTCATCTCCATTCTTTAATACTAAAAACCTCGTTACTTGAATTATGCATAAGATTCCCTCGAGGCGGGCTCTACATCTGTATCTGAGATTTATGTATATTTTCAAATCCCAGATTACTCCCTCAATGCCCCCATCCGCCACATGGGTCCACGAGTATTTAATCCCCATAGAGATTAACCTCCGGGTGGAGAGCTGCAAGATCTAATCCCCTGAAACATAGGAATTATAAAAGCAATATCCACATCGCCAATAGTGGAATAGGAGAACTGAAGACAGCAGAGATCAAGTGTAAATAAAGAGGAGCAGGTTGCATAGAAAGGTTGCTAAGAGGGATAAGGAATAAGCTATTGGGAAATGGACATAATGGATAGGAGAACCGGTATGCTTTGATACGTATTGCCTTTTGAGTATATGAGGCATTCAAGTTGGTGATCGGATGGAAGTAAAAGGAGAAGGGCGGTTCCCACGAGGCAGCGACAAGTTGAAAGACATCAAAATATGAAACGGAAAGGGAAGGTGGAACGCAAAATACCAGGAAGGAAAAATGAAACACAGGTGTAAAAAAACACCAAAAGTGGTATGCCTCGTAGGAAATTCAATTGCAGTAGTAAGGTGTGAAACAGTAGAAAGGCATACAAGATAAAACGACGTTATGTTGGAGTCATATGATAAGGTTACGTTGAGTAACGTTTGATCACAAGATGAGAAATTGAGCCAGGGGAGAGGTGGTTTTGAGTGATCACAGGGCTGGGGCGCTGAAAGGGGAGGGGGTGAATATGTAGAGGCCTATATCATATTGTGACGTTCTCTGGTAAGTCGGGGTTGCCGATTCTTACGACAGAGGAACGTGGGGGTTGTTCGGGTCTCGGGGCGGACGGGGAATCCGGGCCAAGAACCGAGATGTGTTTCTAGAGTCGTGCCTCGCGCACGAGGGGGGGCTGAGCGAATCGATCGGCACTCGATGTCGACGGAGGACTGCGGGGGAGGGAAATTATGGCAGGGGTACGGGTCGGCCGGGGAACGGTCCACCCCTGAGTTCCGGTCCGCGGGGGCGACGGGCCGACGGTCGCCTATTGTTTGGTAGCGTGGGGCCGAGCACGCCGCGCCCTCGTCCCCGCGGACTTCGCTCCCTCGTTCCGCTCCCCATGTCTTCGTACCATACTACGCCTCGGTTTCCGGTACTACTTCGGGCCTTCGTGCCCTACTTCGTTCCCTCGTTCCTCGTTCTTCGGGCCTTCGGGCCCCTTACCCTATGTTTCGACTACCTATCTCGGACTTCGACTGTTTTGTCCTAACTTCGACTTAATTACTCTATTCGGCTCATCTTTAGTGGTTGTTTCAGGAAAGAGGACACGTCTGGACACCAGGAGAACTGTTGAAGAACTCTGTTTATTCGGGCCTCACCGCCCCTTTATATACTAGAGAGGTCAGCCCTGATTGGCTGCCTTCGGTCACGTGACCTACAATTGACGTCACTTCCGGTTTATATATTCCGTTTCCGGTTTACATTTCACTTCCGGTTTACATATTTCCGGGTTTCGTTCCATTACGTTTTCGTTATTCGTTCTTTACATATTCGTTATTCGTTCTTTACATATTCGTTCTTTACATCTATTTCGTTCTTCGTTCTTTACATATTCGTTATTCGTTCTTTACATATTCGTTCTTTACATCTATTTCCATTATTACCTTATTTCTATTATTTTAACCTCTATGTATTTTGGCTGAATAGCCGTTCATCACACCCTCCCGCACCTTCTTGAAAGGTGGGAAAACACGTTATACAAAATTTCAACACAGTTCATACAGCAACGACAACAGAACATACTCTAGAACCAGAAACATTTCAATCCTACGCTCCTTATCGGCAGAGGAGGAGGTGTCACCCTCTGTCCTCCCCGGTCAACTTCGGAGGGCCCCCGGGGCCTATCCGGCTAATTATTATTTCTCTTCTTTCTTCGTTTTTCTTTCTTCGTTTTTCTCTCTTCGTTTTTAAAAGTTCATATAATTCGTTTTTATATATCTTAGTCTCTTTTTATCTTCGTCAGAGTTCTCTTATCCTTGATCTATTTAGGACCTCCTGTTTTTCTCGTCTTTTAGGATGAGCGAGCCGGTCGTGGCTCTCCCACCCGGGACTGGGGATCGGTCGTGACCCCGTCGCCCCCGCTCCTCTCCTCTGGGCTCTGTTTACTTAGCCCCTCGGCGCGTTTTTCCTCGCCTTTTCTTTACCCTCATTAGGACAGAGGGACCGGTCGTGGTCCTCCTGCCCGGGGCCATGGGTCGGTCGTGACCCGCAGTGCCCCCGTTCCCTTCGTTTTTCGTCGTCCAGACGTTCTCCCCTAGTTCGGGTGGAGAATCGGTCGCGACTCTCCCACCCAGAGGCCAGGGTCGGTCGTGACCCTTAGTCCTCTCGACCCTCGGTCCGTTCTGCCGTCGTCCAGACGTTCTCCCTTGTTTTTGGGTAGAGAATCGGTCGTGATTCTCCTACCCGGTCGGTCGTGACCCCTCGTTCTTCCGTAACTGTTACTCTTCTCTGCGTTCTCTTAGGTGATGATGATGATTTTAAGGATGAGTTGAAGAAGAAAGACTGAAGCTTTTGTAGATAGAATGTTCTTTTTGGACTTCGCACCCTCGGTCGCCTCGGCATTCAGAGCCCCCCAGTGACTTTTTCACGGTTGGCAAGGACAACATGTTCGAGCCAGAGGCCAAGGTACCCAAAGAAGAAGATGGCGTTGTATGTGGAAAGGAACTTAACTTCATTCATTAAAGCTTAGAGTGGAAGCTTCAGCAGACGACGTCGCGGGTTTCGTGCTACTTGTCACGGTGAAGCTTTGAGATGGAGTTCGGGTGAAGGTGAGACTGAGAAGATTAGAATCATTAATTATTGATGAAGTGTCCGTTTTCCGTACAGGAACTGAAGTTTGACTTTTACGACACATGTCCTCGTGGTTAACCCAGCATCAAGATGTTCCGTCCTCGACCACGTCGACACATTTGAAGATTTCAGGATTTCAGAAAGAGATGTCGGAGAGAGTCCACCATAATAAAGTATTTCCGTCACCGTTCCGGGCCCAAGTGGCATGACAACAACCGGAACGGAGACCTGATTAAGAAGATAGTTTTGATGAAGTTTCTTTTTTGATGACAGGAGCCGGTGCCTCTCATCCCTCCCCCCCCCCGTAAGCAACGGCAGGAAGACGGTCCTCTTTGGGGCGAGAGGGAGGCTCCTTCGTTCTACTGATGAGATGATTTTCCTAAGAAGAGGATTCCTGGTTCGGGCGCTCGGGCCCTCGTTCGTGTCCTAGGCTCTCGGGCCTCGCTTCGCCTACTAAATTTTTCTCCTCGTCCTCCCGGAGGACCGTGCTTATTGACGATTTTCGTAAGACTGTAATACCAACAAATAGTTCGTTAATAGAGGTAAGTTTAAGATCCGGTCTGGTTTGATTTTGGAGTAAGGCCACAGTCGTCCACGGTGCCATGTCACATTGCATGGAGACACTATGCCTATGACGAACGCCGAGACAACAGCTCCGAGCCGTTCCGGGCTGCTCCTAGGTACGACGGTTCGAAGTTGGTAAGTTGAAGATATTAGTGAGAAGGAGAAGAAGAAGCCGTAGAAAGTGAAGATGGACGACATCAACTGGGACCTGCACCCAACGTCAACGTCTGAGATCCGGAACGGGCCCATTCTCAATAAAATAGCATATATAAAGAAGAACTCATCCGATGTCGAACTCCAAGAAGGATCGCTCCTCGTCGCTCTTTGCAGACCTCTTGATTTGTCTATCAGGGCATCCGCAGCCGACGTTCCAAGCACCACCTCCCTGTATATTGCAAAGATTACTTCCCTATATGTTTCAAAGACTATTTTGTTTCGTTCCTCGGGAAGAAGACATTAGGAAATACGACATGGAAGGAGTCTCTGTCGTTACAGCAGGTGAGAGATTAATATAAGTTTTAGTAAGTCTATTAAAAAAATTTTTTCGTTTCTCGTTCATGTATTGTTTTTACTATATATCACGGTCGGTCACGAGCCAGGGCTCCTAAGTTATCGTCCCTGCTCGTGCCTTGGTCCTCCGGGAGACATCTACGACTCGCCGCAATCCTTTCACGACTCGCTGCATCCACTCTGGCACGATAAAACCAGCATTCAGGTTGAGAAGTTCCATTTTGCCGCTCTTCGTATGCGGTAAGAGGCTGAAGACAAGGAAACTCAGAAGATGATGGTACATGAATCCGGGTTCATCCACATTCTGATCGATCCATCCAAGATCAAGAAGACAAGGTTGCAGGAAGTAGAAGTGCCGCTAGAGGACAGAGGTCGTCTCTTCCTCGCCTCCAGATCGCTCAAGGCAGCGCGGGAGAAGGGTTTTCAGTCTTGGCCCGCGCCAGCCTTTCCTCCAGCGGCGAGTCGCCGGCCCACCGGTACCTTATTTACCCCGGCACGACCGTCGACTCAAAGACTACAATGACAACACTATCCGTCCTTTCTGATTTCCTTTCCTCGATTCCGCCTCCCAACTTTCACTCTCGCTCCCGGGTCGCCCGGCCCGTTATCCATTTCCGCGACCGGACGATCCCGTTCCATCTGCTCGGTCCCAACCAACGCAGCGGGCTCCAGGGAAGAAGAGGAACAGCTACAAACTTGTTTTTCCTCCTAGCGCCTCCTTCCGTCCCGTATTCGCCCCGCAGGCTTGGTAAGTTCATTCCAGTCATGGACCCTCCAGCTCGCTGATTACGCTCAACACCTCCTAACACATGTGGTTTCGTTCACTTCCGCAAGAAGGTTTCCATAAAGAAACTAATAAGAATAAATTAAGATAAAAATGTTCGAGCCCGCCAGTCTGTTCCCGATGAGTTTAAGTAAAGTTTTCAGGCCCGTCCAGCGGTCTCCAGGAGAGTCTTTTATCCAGGCTTCGGCCTCCTGTGCGGCTCAGGTACCTCCGCCTCGGCCCGGTTCTCTCCCTGGGGGTTTGACACTATGGGTGAGGAGCCAACGCCCCGTAATCCCTCCCCACCCGACTCGCGACGCGCCATCTTCCGCCTCTGGTTCCGTCGCGCTGTTTTTCTTCCGTGCAAGACCTCGAGCAGCATCTACTTCACCCTTCTTCTTGGCGTCGGATCGGCAGCAACAGTCTCTCCTCCCTAGCGGGGAGCTCGAGAAGCTGATCCACCATTCCGCTCTGTTTTTCCGCCTCTCTTGTCGCCTTCAACAAGTCATCCAGTTGATCCTCGTTTTTGTGCATCACTAGGGTCTGAGCCAATTGGACGGTCCGGTTGTGTTCGTTAACTAGCTGGTCGACCCCCGGGAACTCCCTGGTCAACGGCCCCAGTGCCGCCGTCGGGAACTGCGCCATCGCTTCTTCAAATGTCTCTGGCTTGCGGCCCGTTTCTAGTGCCATCAGGAACGCCATAGACGCCGAAGCCATTGCTCTTGTCTTGGCCGTCATTCCTCGCACCTCTCTCGGGGGCCACGTCAGTTGCACCCGAATGGCCTTTTCCGCGTCCCAGTCTCGTACCGCTCGCGCCGTCACCGGAAAGTGTCCCTGTAAGACCTGGTGAACGGCCTGTGTCCGTAATAACTTGAGTCTCGGTGTTTCTCTAGATGGTCCTGCCGTCGGCATCTCCGTTCCGATAGACCCGAACACTGAATCCGCTCCCGACTCGTCCAATTCTTGTTTCTCCAGCTCGTATCCTCTGGTCTCGGCCTGCCCCAACTCCATGTCCTCTGAGTCTTCCACCTCCTCGTCCATGGACTGGGCAGCCGGCATTTGTAATCTGTGTATCACAACCCGCGGTTGTAGCGCCCGCCCGTGTTTGTCTTCGTCCTTGAGTGGGGTATCCGGTCCTGGCGGCGATCCCATACGTTCGGGCGACGGTGGTCCCGGGGTCTCCTCCGATCCTTGCGACCCGAAAAACGAGCTCCCCAAACTGGCCCGAGTCAGGTTGTCAACCGCCGCCCGTGTTTCTGGCGTGTCTGGTGCTACCGTAATGTCTCTCATTCGTTTCAATCCTGGGGGCGGCACTATCGGCTGCTTACATACCATCTTCTCCAGGGGTGAATCTGCTTTCGTCGGGGTAGGGGTAGAGAACAGCGGCTGTGTCGAGGCCGTCGACGCCGTGTCCTCCGGCCTGGCCGCATGCCGAACATACTTTACTTTCTCCACTCGCCCCGACGGTTTGAGTCCCTGCCTTTCTGCCATCTCGCGTAGAAACCTCCCTAGGTACAATGCTTCTCTTTCCACCAGCCGACCTCCCTGTGCTTCCCGAATGCTGTCCTCCAGCTCCCGGTCGGATCTCGCCTCGTGGTAACCCCTGAACGATCCCTCCCGGTTCATTGTTCCTTTTAAATACCCGGGGTACCTCGGGTGTCGTGATTCGTATATCACCGATTTCTTATGAACTGTCATCATAGTAAATTGTGCGTCGCTACAAGGTGGTTCTAGTCCCGTGGTCCGTTTGACTCCTGTCGAGGTCTCAGGCTGTGATGGTCCCAGCTCTCCCGTGCTGCTAGACTCAGCGATAATCAAAGACCGATCGCTTCGGGCCGACATACTCCTGCCTGACTCCGACTGGTCCGAACTCGTTCCCTCCTCCAATTCTCTCGGGACTTTCTTGACCTTTTTCCACTTCTTCTTTCGCGACGGCTCCTCCGTCGGGCATCCCTGCGTCGGGGGCCTCTTGAAAGCGAGCGGCTCCTCTTCTTCCTTGACTTTCGGTCGTTGGTCGTCGGACGAGCTCACCAATTCCACCACCTCAGCCCCCGGTGGTATTCCTGAGCAACCCGGCTTCGGGGTGGGTGTGGATGTCCGTCCTTTTCCTCTGCCTGGGAGTCCTCGTCCTCTCGGTTCCCGTGGTTCTCCCTGGGCGTTTAACTTCTTAATTCGGCTCTGTACTAACCCTGATATTTGGTCTGGTGTCAGGAGTGGTTTCGGGTTGACCACGGCCCGGCTTGCGCTTCGCGGCGACTCGGTGTCTTCCTTCCGTACTCCTTTCGCGGCCCTCCGAGGGGAACGACGCGTGGGTGTCGATCGTTCCGCCACCTCGGCCAGGGGTCCCTTCCCTGCTGCTTTGGCTGCTTGGGCTCCCTCGCCGGCCTCGTCGGCCTCTGATCCTTCTTCGGTTGCTACCTGCTCCAGCTGCTCGGCGTCGCTGTCCTCGGATCCTCTTGACGCCCTCGGGTAGTAAGGGATGCGGATCTGCCGTCGCGGCCTCTCCGGTGCCTCCTTATCCACCGCCCTCTCAGGGGGTTGAAACCCCTCTGGATGGCGCACCGCGTAGTCCCGTTCCATGTTGGCTACCCGGGCCGCCGTTTCATCCCCAGTAGCGAAACTGGTGTACGGCGGTCGTCCTTTCGGGTCCAAGGCGAACGCCGCAGCATACTCCAGCCTCAGAAGGGGGTCTTGCTTCGGCATCCCCCTCTGCAGGTTCCCTTCGTGTGATTCCGTCATGTGCTTTCTCCAGTCTTGGTGTGTCGAATAGGCTCGACTCGAACACACCGGGCACATGTAGTACTGCTTCCGTAATCCATCGTGCTGGCCTTTAATATGCTTGGCCAAGTGCTTAAACTCCTTTCCGTGACAATGTCCTTCCCAGCACTGTCCGCTCATCGTGTCTGTTTTCCGGGCTTTCGGGGCTCGTTCCAATCCTGAAGCTCGTCCCGTCAGCCGTTTCCGTTTTTGTCTCGTGGTGATGCTGCTCGTCTCGCTTCTCTGCTTTTCTTCTTGTTTTCTTCTCCTTAGCTCAGTCTGCTCGTCTGCGATTCGATGAATCCTGGTCGGCTGACCAGAATGACCTGCTCCGGCGAGCGCTCTGCCTTTTATAGCCGCCGCAGGCGGAAGTGGGCGTGGCCTGCACTAGCGACCCCTAGCGTCAGACTCACCATCCACTTCTACGGTGGCGCCCCCTACTATTTTCCGGTCCCCGGGGCCCGCCGCTGGTCACCGCCTCGCCTGTTTTCTTTACCTCGCGGCCCTTCGCCCGTCCTCGCGTTTTTCCTAGGCCTTTTATTGCCCCACCGGACGCCCTCGGTCCTTTCATCCCTCGTCGCCTTTTCTTGCCTTTTTCATCTTGGCCCTCACAGTGCTTCCGCACACTTCCCGGAGAACACAGGGGCTCGGCGTTATCATCTCCTCGCCGCCGCCCCGTTCTCTTTGTCCTCTTTTATTCCTTTTACAACCTACTTTAAAGCCCGTCCTCGTTTCAGGCCTCGCCTTTTACAGCCGTCCGTTCGTTCCTCCGTCGTTCCCGAGAGTGCCGCATCTACTCTCCTCCGGTCTCCTGGACGCTGTAAAGCGGTATTACCAAGTCGGCATTACTTCAGAAGTCTTCACCAGCTTGCCACCGGGTCTGTCTTCCGTTGTAATCCAACCATCTTTTCCACGCTGTGGTTCCTCCGAACTGACCGGAAAGCGGCTCCGTGGGACTACTTTAGACGTTCGGGCCGTCGTGGCTCCCGAACGCCGTTTTTCGTTCCAACCCCGCATTTCCCACCTATATTACATCCGCAAGAGAACCAATCTTCAGCTAGGTAGCGAATCTCTACAGCCTAACGACCTGCACTCCTACTGTAGTGGTCAACGCACCGCCCCGACTCAATGGCCCCAGGTTGATCAGTCCTTTTTGGCCAAAGCCTTTCTGTGTAGCGCCGATTTGGTCGTTCCCTTGGTCCTCTTCCACCTGCGGAATCGAGACACGAAAACGACTTCATCACAAAAAGGGGGTACCCCGTTTCCTTACGTGCCCTAGCGCGCCCCACCCCAAGCATTTACTGTGCAGCCTCGTATCCTTGCTGGTCAGCTACCATCCAAGCTGGCGCAGCGTGTCCTCGGTAGGGTTCCAGGCGGTCCACATGGACCACCCCCCCCGGTTTCCCTCGTTTCTTCCGTACTACCACCCGTCCTCGGTCAAGCACCTTGACGATCAGTGCAGGGCCTATCCATGGAAATCGCAACTTCGTTCCCTTGTCCCTATCCACTACCGTATCGTGCACCCAGACCAGTTCTCCGGCGTGGTATTCCCGTCGAGTCACCTTCCCATCATACTCGTGTTTCTGATGGATGGCGGCTCGTTTCAGCCCCGTCCGGGCCTCCCGATAGGCCGCGACTAGCCCTTCCTCCAGGCTTTCCACATAGTCGCCTACCCGTCGGGGTTCCTCCTCTGGTCCTAGAGGTCTCCCATAAATCGCCTGTCGCGGCATCATGGTCTGTCGGCCCAGCATCATCATGTTCGGTGTCACTCCCGTGCTGGCTTGCGGCGTTGCTCTATAACTCATCATCACGAGCGGGACCATCTCGTCCCATTCCCGACCTGTCGCTCGGCAGCTGGCTTTCAAACAACACCCCAAAGTACGGAAACTTCGTTCTATGTACCCGTCACTCCTGGGGTGGTACGGCGTCGTTCTTGTTTTGTGAATCCCGAATAGTGCACAGACCTGAGCCACCACCTCGGATTCGAAATTCGTGCCTTGATCCGAGTGTAGTTCCCGAAACGCGCCGTATCGTGCTACTACTTCTTCAACCAGTTTGTTCGCCACTGTCGTTGCCTTTTGATCCGGGATCGGGAAACACTCCAACCATTTGGTGAAATAGCATCCTACCATCAGGCAATACTTATTTCCTCGTTTGGTGACTGGGTACGGGCCCGAAACATCCATGGCCAGCCGTTCCATCGGCTCCCCCACTATGTACTGATGTAGCGGCTCCCGTCTTCCTCTTCCCTTTTTCAGCAACGCGCAATCACATTCTCGACATTCCTTCCGCACGTCTTCCCGGAGTCCCGGCCAGTAAAACCCTTGTTCCAACAGGGCCATCGTCCTGGCGACTCCTAAATGCGCTCCTGCCGCGCCTCCATGGTATTCCCTTACCAGCTTGGCCCGTTCCCCTCGGGGAACGACCAACTGGTTCCTCCAACCATGTCCTTCTAGTTCCCAGTACTTCCGATGCAGCACGCCATCCCTGAGGCTTAATCGTTCCCATTGCCTCCATAGGATCTTTGTTTCCCGGGATTCCGGAGATATGGCCTCCCAACCTGGCCGGTCCGCATCTTTTTCCATCCGTGCGACAATCGGCCCTATATCTCGATCCCTCCTCTGCGCTGCTCTCATCTCCTGCGGGGACCATCCGGGCTCGTACCCCCGGGCCCGCGTCACTACTCTCACTTGTTCGGTATTCTCGTGCTCCTCTCCACATTGTTTGCACGGATACCGGGACAACGCGTCAGCGTTCCCATGCTTCCTGCCCGGTCGGTGTTGGAACGACACATCATGAGAGTCGATAATCTCAATCCACCGAGCAGCCTGCCCCATCGGTTCCTTACTCCTCTGCAGCCAACTAACCGCGCTGTTATCCGTCCGGACTATCACGCGTTGGCCATAGATGTAGCACCGAAAATGCTTCAAAGCTCGCACCACCGCCAACAGTTCTTTCCGCGTGGTGCAATACTTTCGTTCGTTTGACTCCAGGGTTTTGCTCGTGTAAGCTATCACCCGTTCCTCCCCTCTCTGCTCTTGTGATAGCACGGCTCCCGTTCCCACGTCACTGGCGTCTGTGTCAAGCCACCATTGTCCTTCTTCCTCCGGGAATCCCAACACCGGGGCCTCTGTTAGCGCCTTCTTCATCGCATCAAATGCCTCTTGTCGTCTCGCGCTCCACACGAATGGTTCCTCCTTCGTTGCCAATTCATACAAGGGGGCAGCCAACTCCGTGAAGCCGTTTATATGCCTTCTGTAGTACGAACATAATCCCACGAAGGCTCGTACCTCGTGGAGATCCCGCGGGACCGGCCACTCGGTTACTTGCCGACACTTTTCGGGGTCGGGTTCGATCCCGTTGAACGAGACAACGTGCCCCAAGAACGGAATCTTCTTCTGGAACAGCTTACATTTTCGCGCCTTTAACTTCAGTCCTGCAGCGTTCAGTCGGTCCAGAACCCGTACCAATCTTTCCAGAGTCACTTTGAACGTTGGTCCAAAGACCAGTATATCATCTAAGTATACCAGACACTCCTCCCACACGATTCCTCTGAGGATTCTTTCCATCAGTCTCTCGAAGGTGGCTGGGGCGTTCACTAGCCCGAATGGCATCACTTTGAACTCATATAATCCTCCTTGAGTCACGAAGGCCGTCTTTTCTTGGTCCTCCGGTGCCATCTCCACCTGCCAATATCCGCTCGCGAGATCCAGACTGCAGAAGAATAGGCTTCCTCCCAAAGTGTTGAGGCTGTCCTCTATCCGCGGGAGCGGATAGGCGTCCACTTTCGTAGCCTGGTTCAGTTTTCGGTAGTCAATACAGAACCTCGTTCCTCCGTCCTTCTTTTTGACTAGAACGGTCGGGCTACTCCACGCACTCCCGCTCTCTTGGATAATCCCTAAATTTAACATATCCTCCACCAGTGCTCGTTCTTCCTCTCTCCTGGTGGCCGGATACCGTCTGACCCTCTGCTTGATCGGCATCTGATCTCCCGTTTTAATTCGATGTTGTACTAAATCTGTCCGTCCTAGCTCATGTTTCGAGGTCGCAAACATTTGTTCCCGGGCCATGATGGCTTTCTCCAGCTCTTCGCCCTCCTTCGTGGTCAGGTCTTTCTTAGCCTCCCCTATCATTTCAACGAGCGCTCCTGGGGGTTCTTTTGCTTCACTTCCTACTCCTCGTACTTCTTGTACGAAGGTGGCTTCTCCGAGTACCCCGCCGGTTTCCAATTTCGCGCTCTCGGTCCCTCGGTTGGCCACCCAAACTTCATTTTCTTCTCCCAATGTCACCGTTCCTGGGATCACCTCCAGTCCCATAGGTAATCCAGCGCCGGTGATGACAGCCAGCTGTCCACCCTGTCTTATGTCCATTCTCGCTACTACTGTTACTCGGGTCACTTGGAGTGGGGGTATTTCCGTCGTTTTCTCGATTCGCACGACCTGTCCTCCGACGGTAACTGCCCGAATCCCATCCGTTCTCTGTTCTACTCCCGGGATTCGTTCCCCCTCTCCCTCCCCCTCGGCGGGCAGGAAGATGGCACTCGCGTGGGGCTTAACTGTCAGCCGGTATTTCACCGCGAAGTCGTTTCCCAGGATCCCTTCATCTCTACCGATGTCTGCCACCATGAACGTCCACTTCAACACGCGTGTTCCTAATTTCACTGGCAAGTTCGTGCATCCGTAGCACCGCAACGGACTACCATCTACCGAGCAGAGACGTCCTTCATATCCATCCAGTTCTTCTCTTTTTCGTCCCCACTCTCTCCAGAGGCGTTCCGACAGCAGACTGATCATAGATCCGGTATCAACCAAAAAACGGACGACACTCTCTCCCACCGTCCCGGCCACATAAAGTCCACATTCTCCCATGCCTACTACTTCTCTCGCCGCGCCCGAAGGGGGCCCCGCGCTTACTGCGACGGCGACTGTCCGTTTCCCTGACGCTGGGAACACTCTCTTGCGAAATGGCCCTTCTGGTGACAGTGATGACACTCTAAATCTTCTTTTCGCTTCTTAAACGCCTCCCTCCGGGCCGTTGCTTGTCTTCTAGCTTCCCGTTCCTCTGCCAATTCTTTCATCATCTCCTCCAACTTACCGTTCAAGGCCATGATCTGTGTATTGGCGTCCTCCTCGGGCTTCACTGCCCGCAGGAGGCGGCGTGAGTATCGTTCCTGTATTTCTACCACCTCTACCGCCTCCTCTAGTGTCTTGCATCCTTTCTCTGCACACTTCAGCTGAAGGTCTTCCCCAACTGCAGCCTGGAACGCATGTAGTGCTGCTTTTTCCTGGCTAGCGTAGTCGTTGGAGAAGTAGGCTCTCGATGCCAGTCGCCGGGCATTATCAGCCAACTCCTTCGCTGTCTGGTTCTTTACACGTTTCAAGCCCGCCAACTCTTGCAGAGCATTACACGTGTCCTTCTCCTGACCGAACCTCCAGCGCAACGCATCCACCCTCGCCGAGTAACGGAGTCGTTCCCTGTCCGGGAGTCCGACAAAGTACATTCGTGCCGTTCCCGTCAGCGAGAGGAAAAGCATCGCCGCTTTTTCCTCGGCCGTCCAGCGTCCCAATGTTGCGTACTCCTCAAACTGGTTGATCCATCCCTCGAAATCCGGTTTACCGTCATACTTCTCTGGTCGTAAACTGAACTTCTTCAAACTCGCTCCTTCCTGGCCGGTCTGTTGTTGTTGAGCCCGCACATTCTGCTCATCCGTCGGGGTGGACGTTCCCATAAAATTAAACTGCCTTCCCATGATGGTCGTGTCCTCCCCTTTGGTCTCGGTTTTCGCACCTCCTTTCTCCTCCCCACCTTCCTTGAAGGCGACGTCAGAATCCATCTGCTCGAAGACTGCCGCAGTCGCCATGAGTATCCAATACCGATGAAACACCCAAGATCCACAAGTCCGTATGTGCCTATTTCAGCACCACCGCTGCCACCAGTGTGACGTTCTCTGGTAAGTCGGGGTTGCCGATTCTTACGACAGAGGAACGTGGGGGTTGTTCGGGTCTCGGGGCGGACGGGGAATCCGGGCCAAGAACCGAGATGTGTTTCTAGAGTCGTGCCTCGCGCACGAGGGGGGGCTGAGCGAATCGATCGGCACTCGATGTCGACGGAGGACTGCGGGGGAGGGAAATTATGGCAGGGGTACGGGTCGGCCGGGGAACGGTCCACCCCTGAGTTCCGGTCCGCGGGGGCGACGGGCCGACGGTCGCCTATTGTTTGGTAGCGTGGGGCCGAGCACGCCGCGCCCTCGTCCCCGCGGACTTCGCTCCCTCGTTCCGCTCCCCATGTCTTCGTACCATACTACGCCTCGGTTTCCGGTACTACTTCGGGCCTTCGTGCCCTACTTCGTTCCCTCGTTCCTCGTTCTTCGGGCCTTCGGGCCCCTTACCCTATGTTTCGACTACCTATCTCGGACTTCGACTGTTTTGTCCTAACTTCGACTTAATTACTCTATTCGGCTCATCTTTAGTGGTTGTTTCAGGAAAGAGGACACGTCTGGACACCAGGAGAACTGTTGAAGAACTCTGTTTATTCGGGCCTCACCGCCCCTTTATATACTAGAGAGGTCAGCCCTGATTGGCTGCCTTCGGTCACGTGACCTACAATTGACGTCACTTCCGGTTTATATATTCCGTTTCCGGTTTACATTTCACTTCCGGTTTACATATTTCCGGGTTTCGTTCCATTACGTTTTCGTTATTCGTTCTTTACATATTCGTTATTCGTTCTTTACATATTCGTTCTTTACATCTATTTCGTTCTTCGTTCTTTACATATTCGTTATTCGTTCTTTACATATTCGTTCTTTACATCTATTTCCATTATTACCTTATTTCTATTATTTTAACCTCTATGTATTTTGGCTGAATAGCCGTTCATCACAATATTATAGAATGCAGTGCGCAAACCAAAGCATACACCTCCAACAAAGAGAATTATACTGTAATACTATTCTCTCTGCCTCCATAATACAGACGAAAGGTAGAAGGAGACGGATAGGCCTACATGAGTTTTGAAAGGGGCAGGGTGGTCAGCATAAATTAAGGCTCAGTATTAAAATATTGCAAGTAGGCCTATACATGTAAAATTCAAGGTTTGTCCTCATTGTGTATTGTCCCCAGCAAAATGCAGGTGTTGTGAAGGACCCTGGACCGCTTCTGAACAGGTGGCTACATGCTAAAACCTAGGCTTTTGGACAGGCGGACTGGGGCTATGAACAAATGCTACCCGTACTGAGTTGTGTTTAGTTTACATATGAAAGAGATAATACATCAATACACAGGGTCCGGAGGATCTGACCAAATGATTCTAACACCAGATAGTCTATATGGACAGATGACAGAAGAAAAATATTGAGATCGGAATCTTATACATTGATCAGTATGAAGAGTGAGTGAGTGAGTAATGGAGGTTTTACGCCGTACCAACAGCCAGGGTCATTTTCACAGCGAAAACAAGTTGGGACGAATTCTGTCTTTGGTGATCGTATCTATGAGATGAAGGTGACAGGGTGGGCAAACAGCGGGGGATCAAAACCTGGAAATCATTTTGCTGTACCTTAACCCTTAGTGAACCTAGCACCAACCCTAAGAACCACTTGGTCAGTGCTGGTTCCCCCTACCGTCACCATATATGACCAGCAGAGGCTATTAGTAGTACTAGGGGCCTATTCTTCTCCGGAACCCCCATGGGAGGAGCTTGTAACCAAATGATACCAATTCTGAACATGAAGTAACTTAAAATACTATACAGTGTAAGGTACCTCATGCTCAGAATTGATTTTTCTTTAGCAGTCAGTAGGTGCTCAGAATAGCAAAAGAAAAGACAAAAAACTATGCTTTGAGCAGTAGGTAGTATAGGGGGAGTAGGTGAGCTGCTCGCGGCAGGTGCGTGGTGGGTGCTGTCGTCAACGTAACGAGCAGCTGGGGAATGGAGGTCACCTGACAGTCGTACACAATAAACGCATCACCCTCCTGCCGGGGAGAAAGACATCCCCACTCTGGGGTACCCCATTACTACTCACTCACCTCCAGGGTCTAACACTGGAGGAGTTACGGGTAAGAGAGGACTGTAAAATAATTCTCAGACATAGGATAAGGCATCAAATAGTCAATATTGTGAAAGGGATTTGTATATGTATATATATATATATATATATATATGTATATATATTGATACAAATATCGTTGAAGGACAATTTTTTTTTCATCCAAAACATTGCAACATTTTCTTAAATTTAACCTCAGTGGTGGCCCGTTGTACATTCTCATAATAGTTTGACACCCTTGTAAAAAGGACTGTTTTGAACTTTAGTGAATTTAGTCTGCGGAATTTTGAATTTAACCTTTGAATTGTTTCCTAGCTCTATTTCAGGTCTTAAAGTCTCTATAATATCTGGGTTTGTACTCTGCCTGTACATCACAGATAGAAGGTGGTTGTCCCTGCGCTTTTCCAGCTTCAAGTTGGCTTGTATAATGTTCAAGAGTCTTCATCATTGTAATCTGAAATATCCAGTTAATGGTGAAAGTACGTTTTATTTCTTTGGCATGATGGGACCGTATTTACAACTTTAATTAGGTGATTGTTTATTGTGTTTGGCGATAATGTTTAGGTTCATTGAAATGCTATGATAGCGATTATATGTAAATAGGACAGACAGGTTTGTTATGTGGATAAATTTCAACTAGATTAGGCCTAACAATAATTCTCCAAGCTCTTTCTCACATGAAATGAACATATTGAAAAACATTTCCTGAACTTTGATCTGTGTCGGATAAGCAACAGTCTTGGTAGCAGGTGTGCTACTTTATTCTGTTCTCATAAGGCTATTCAAATACCTGTTCAAATCTAATATCCATTGAATGGCTTTTGATAAGTTCATGAGACTTTAGTCTGTTATGTAACCAGAGGCTCATGGTGAAATTGTATTACATGGTGACATGATGGTCACTAACAATTTTGGTCAGGTGATGTATGTTATAACATTATGTGATAATGAGTAAGAATGATTTAATGCGGTAATAGTGATGAGGTTTAAGCAATTTCACCAACATCCAAGAGCTGTTTAGTACAATTGAGCTGGCATGAATAGTCTTAACTTCGAGTGGGTCATCTCCTTAGAGGACACACATGAAAGTGTGGCCTTTGAAAGACAATTAGATATAATGTTCTCTATTAGAATTAGCAGTATATTCATGCTCAAATTATGATCCCCATGGTTAATTGATAGACAGCGAATTAGTCTTCTATGACAATAGAAATTTCATAAACTAATTAGCAAGAACTAGCCTCACCTCACCTTAATCCATAGGTTGTTACACCATGTGATTGTGAGGATTTATCACGAAGTTCCATTGTCACATCCCAGCACGTTTAACAGCATGGCAATAATACTACAGAATGGAACATCAATTTCTTGTCTAGTGATTTATATAATATATCTTATATAATCCAGATTAAATCATAATTCCTTTGTTCCATTGCGGCAATTCTTAACTGTCACTGCCATGAAAGATCCTTGGCACTCTGGCAATCCCATCGCAAAATAAATCAAATTATTTCGTGAAATTAATAAACATGTTTTTGCACTGCGTATTAAACAAGAAATCTGCAACGAGGAAAAACAATGCAAAAACTGCCTAATGAAAAAAGAAAAGCATAACTCTCTCGCGGGCTTAACAGATGAAGAAAAACATCAAAACCAATGTTTATTCACGGAATTGGTATGTTTACACTTGTTTCCCCATACAAGAGTGCTGCATTAAATGCTGCATTAGTCAGGATTCGCTGATAAAGCCATCCAGGGTGGCGTAGGTGGGCGACGACCGGTTTTCCTATGAACCTTGTGCAGATATGGTGAGGTGATCACTTTTTGGTGATAATCATACGTGTGGTGATCATGCATACAGTCATGGTCATGCAATTGATTCAATATTCTAAATTCTAAAGTGGGAGGATTGAAATATTTTGGGGTCCAAAACCTAAAAATTGTTATTTCCGGGAGCGGGCGAGTGACGTAACCGTTCTGTAACTGTGGTTACACAGATCTGTTGACATGTGACTATAAATATTGGGAGCGTAACCGTTAGCATTCAGTTTGCCCACACCACCGACATGCTCACATCTCTGAATTCTTAATTTTAGCTTGTTGTAATAGGAGGATTTAATAAATATTTTCCATATTTATCTATGTCCAAACTTAATCACTTGCTAGTTGTTATTTCCTATTCATAGCATATTTATTAATCACGGGATCGAACCGCTAAATGTTGATTATAATGGAAAAAGTAGTATGGACATTAAATTTTCTTCTGGATGTTTCAGATTTGAAAATAATAAAGATAATTACTTGATCACCAATATGACCATTTTAGTCAGCGTCACATCATATCGGCACAACGTTCATAGCTATCACATGGAAGAGGGTGATGAGGTGGGGCTATAGGCAAGGACTGGACGGACTCCTATGTATTAACGACGCTGGAGATTGAGCACCTCTAGTGGCTGTTTAAGAAAAGCCCTAAATTGCAATTGGTGATGGAATATTTCCGTTTATTGCAATGAATCCAACAGTGGAAGAAAGGTACGGTATGCAATTAAAGACGTCATTGCTGTTACCTTGGAGAAAGTATTTGATTAAATGCTTGCCATATTAATCCAATAAGTGGGATGAGAATTTCAATTAATTGCTCTATGGTGAATTAAAAAAGGCAAGCAAGTAATAATGTTCTGGTTTTAGGCATATCTAATCACAAATTCATCCAACCTAAAAGTATGGAAAATTGCCTATCATCTACACTTTATTGAAATGTAGAAGTACAATTAAGCTCCTGAAATCTAAATGAATATATCCATACCACCCAGTAGTTTCCAACTCAACCTGGATATTGCGTTCTCTCCACCCAGAATCGCAACCTTTATAGATTCGATCCCAACCCTTTCACTGATTGGGATAAAGGCCAGTCTGTGCCTTGACCGTTGGTGTGGGGATTTAACCTCTGGTCAGCTTAACGTCACCGGCCGATTGACACCCAGTTCCCCTAGAGAAGTGACCCAACTGATCCCGACATTGTGGACCCTAAGACCTGTCACTGGCAGTCTGCACAGTGGGGTTACTTTACTTTTAGGATAAGCAGCTGATAGGAAACTCCAGCAATTACTGCCTCAGCCTTTCACTTGTGGTTCCAATGCCCTAGAACCGTTTGGACAAATCCTACAGACATTTGGCACAGGATTTGTGTGTATTTACTGCCTAGATTAAATTCGATCTTCATTTCATTTTAGACTTCATTTCAGATTGCCTGGGGACTGTTCGTCTTTAGAGGCTTCGGTTTTAAACAAACATTTATGCAAAGACTTTTTATTGCATATCATCAATTTGCCACAGATTTACATGTATTTACAGTCGCATTTCAACTTTGATATGTATTTTGTTTTAGACTGCTTTCACTATTTGCAAAGTGTATGAGACCTGTTCACCTTTAAAGACTTTGGTTCACAGACAGAAACGTATGCAATGATTTTATATTGCATAATCAAACATTTTCCATTATGTTATAAACTAGTTTTAATTTGGCATCCCAGTAACCTAGGTCTGTACATTCTTTGCTACCTAAGGGAAATTGCATTTGGGGTAATGTGTATCGAGCAATATTACCTCCCCGAACTCCTATCAAGCGGTGACTGCAAGTTTCTCAATGCAGGAGCAGCGAAGTGAAAGCAGTGATTAATGTGAACAGTATGTTGTTTGCATACATAGCCTGAAGCAATCAATAAGGCAACGTGAAGGCGTATAATGTGGGAAGGAGTGGGTAGAAATGTGGTAAGGCAGGATGTATTTCAATAAGGTCCCTATGCAGTGGGAAAGTCATAACTTTAATTTTGTTAATAATTAGATGGAGTACCGTTATTTTCAATCGTTTTGTTAGGTTTTTAACTTTTAATAAGATGTATAATGTGATCTTGTACAGGTCTTTTTTTATTTTGTTCGGTAATACAGAATGCAGAAGGTGAGTTTATTGCCTAAGGTATCTATGAAAAGATGGAAACAGTATAATTCTCTATACAAAGGTGTATTAGAGTCAAAACTCAACAACAAAAATACCAAGAAGGTTCAATACAGAAGTTAAGGCAATCGAAAGGTCCCCTTACCCTTCAAGATTTTCATTTCAGGGAACTCTACATTTCTGGAAAGTTTTCGGTAGGACGGGATACCCACTACGTTTAATGAACCATAATTACCAAATTTACACCATTAACTGTCGGTAAAGGTGTTATTTCATTCTGTTTTGCCATGCAGGTGTAGGCTAAAGCCAACAGGCCGGCAACTCAGACTGTTTTCCAATAACAAATTTTTCTCCCGATTCCAAAAATCGCTATTGGAAACAAAGTCTAATCATACGTGCAATATCTATCAGAACGTTTCTTTTTCTCTTTCCAAAGATGATGTAGGGTGTAAAGTCTTTTTTCAAAATATTGAGAAAAAAGTTTGAAAATTGACAAATCATTGGCGGTCAGAAATCGCCTAGTGGAGAAAGCTAGGTACAGTAGGTGGGGCAGCAGTCCGGTTAACAATGCCCACTAATGAGCAGCTCGTCCAGACCTCCCAGAGCTGATGAATGTGCTCAGGGACTCACTCGTCACCTCCGCCGGTCGGGGGCGGCGGGAGGCCACACCATGATTAATACCTGCCGACCAGGTACCGATGTGTCAAACATTGACAGGGGTCGCACCTGGGACTCTGACAGTCACATTTTCACTTTGCTGACTGTTGAATCAAATGTTTTTTATCGACTGTTGATTGGCTCACCTATTCACTACTTGATTGCCTGACGATGTACAATACGTTCCTGCGGGCGTTAGGCCTATTTATAGAATGGTTAAATTGCCGAGGCGGGTATGCAAAATTACAGGTATCGAAATTGATTCCCGCTGAAAAAATGCAACTGTATCATTGATTTGACGTGAGCCTAATTTAAAAATTTAAAAAAAACACTGTTGTAAGCTCAGGACATGACATGTGCTTACTGCCTTACTACCGGGGCTGCTGTCGATTCGAAAAAGGGAATCTGAATTATGATTAGAAATCCATAGGTACACGTGGAACGGATATGTGCATCATCAAGTATCCAATGATGGCAGCTGGGGGCAATGTTTTTAGTATTTGAAGAAGACCTTTTGTTATCAAATAAAACATTTATCTGTCAAAATATTTCTATATACAGATACTGATTCATACTGATATTGTGAGCCTCTGATTACTCACCCTTGACGACTGTATTTTACCTCTGACAATATTGTCAACCAATGATATCCCTTAACAACTGGTTGTGCATATATTACCTAACCTATCAAACAGAATAGGCAATCAGCATTAGTGGTTAACCTTATTAAATGACACAATATGTCATTATATCATTACAATCTACCCACGGTAAACATGGGCATAAGTGGTAGACTACTTCTCATAGTAAAATGTAATGCTATACTTGTCTGTATCATCAAGGGTTAGACATAAATAAGTAGATTACCTTTAAAGCTTGTCAATGTGTAAAATCACACTATGCATAGATCAATGCAAATATAGACTTAGGTAAAGAAACGGTTTAAGGTGTATGTCCGACCTGTCTGAAATTCTGATTATGCCTCCATGCAAAATAGGAAATTAGGTTTCAACGTATTTTTGAAAAGTATTAGCAAATGATAGGTCACCTATTTTGACAGTTTCATGGTGTATCATTATGTACCATTACACATAGTTCATCGACTGTAGATGTTCATCCATGTGCGGGCACGCCCTGTTTTTAGTACAGTCTGTGTATGAATGTCTACGTGTTAGCTGACCATCGTGATCTGAATTATATCTGTTGGTCAGACTACGGTCTGAAGGACTGCTGTGCACTTAGTATGGACCACGTGCTTGGTGGAGAAATCAGTTTTCCACATGCCGATATTGTCTATTTGCGATAATTGAAAGAATCTTCAAGGCACCCAAAACCAATATGGTTGACAAAATTTTCAAAACTCAGATAATAATTATGGGAATACATTAGGTAAGTCTAGTCGAGGTCAGGCGTAAGGTATTACCTGTGAAAACTAGCTTTAACTGAAGTAGAATTCCATGAGAGATGGTGATAATTCCTTTTGTTTGTAAACAAATCCCATTTGTGGATTTTTCGCATAGGCCAGAAATGGGCTCATGGAATGGACTTCCATGATTATTTAAGTTTGATCTATATTCAAAGGATTACGATTGGAAAAGCCACATCCTTTCCAACCCTTCCTGACCATTTCTTTCTTAACTAATGGAAGAAAGTTCCTCATGCAGAACTAATAGGCTATTACTGTTTAAGATATATGTGGTTGGAATCTAATTGAAGTAAATTAATTTGTAAAGTCTCATCGGAAACAATAAATCTAGGAACCCAGGCAAGCTTCATGATATTATCAAGTGACAACGAATTTCTGCTTCTAGTTATATAAAGCATGTCTATGATTCCCAATGGCAATTTTGGAAATCGCGAGTAAAATCGGATAGTGGTACAGCCTTTAGTATCAAACCATTGCCCAGGTGGCGGAATGGCAGAGTTGTCGCACGTTTCTGCAGCACTGACATTGCATTGACCTTGTTTTTACTATTATTGTGATTTACTATCTCTGACATCAATATATCATTTGTTTGACGTGGCTGAGTGGGTGGATTGTGTACTATTGCTGCATAGACTAGGGGCCCAAAGACTATACACCCTCCTGCCCGATATATTTACAGACCACGTACGTGCCTTCCCTATGGCTACAACCTGCATCAAAGCATAATCGCCTTACTGGGAAGCTGACTGCTGGGGCCCAAGGGCCACAACACAGCAGTCAAAGCCTGAACATCTCCCTTGCTATGATTTATATCAGGCCGGAACCCAGCCTAGATTCAGACGCGATGCTGGCTCTGAGGGTAAATGGGCTACAAATCCCTGCAATGGGCGGCCGCCGCCCAACTGATTCAGGTCTCCCACTACAAAATCAGAGCGTCATTCATAATGCCAGGTAACGCTACCATGCATGTAGCTATGGGGGTATAGTCTGTAGCGCACTAAGCGATTTTTGTTAATTTACATACTGTTTGTTGGAATGCAGAATAAATTGAGATTTCAGGGAAATTGGTCATGGCCATTTGGTTGAGGTAGTCATACTGAATGGCGATTTTATTGGTCTGAGGATAATGACTCACCTCAGGGTTATCAATGTTGCAAGACTGTTGCATGCATATGGAGTTTAAAAGTTTCAGCCTTTGATCAGTGAAAACTTAAGGGTAGTAGCCTACCTACAATTAACGTGTATTTCTACTTAAGTTTTGTGTCTATACATCCACAATTCCCCTTCTACGAGCAGCCGATGCACAGTATCTACAGGTCAATTTTGTATAAATTCTCAGCAAAATAGAAGAGAAAATATGAAGAATATACGAATGTTTATTTATATATATTTCTGTAATGAGAACATTGTGAAACCAAAATGATAAATCATACATAAGCCTATTTATAAGTACCAAAAATACTGAGGAAAAGAACAATGGTAGTTGGGATGATTACAAACAACACAGAGAATTTATAAAATGCTAGCATTATATATAAGACTGAAGAAATCAAGAGAAATAAACCACACTCCCAAAAGACATCAGCCAAACATCGTGTGGTAATACCCGACCCTGGAGGCGTATAGGCCATGGAGGAAAGCTGGAGGGGCGTTTTGTCCCACCCCCTTTACAAATCACGACTAAGTGGAAATAGCTGTCAGCGGATTTAGACGTGTCACTGAACCACGGCGATGGTAAACGTTTTTAGAGGGTGATGGAGGGTAAACCTTGGCCGTATAACGTCGACAGTACCGTTTCAGATAGTCAGCCCCCATGATGTGTGGATACAATGCTATTCGGGGAATTCCCGTTTATATTCATAGGTGACCATTTTTGGATGGAGGGTTGTGCACATAATTGCCAGAGCTATTTAAATGAGGATGTCGTGCTAGTTATAGTACCTTTGACTGCGGAATGCACGTCTACCATAGTTTTTAAAAACTTTTTTCATAGTCTTACATGGATGAAATTTCTTTAGAATTTGTCAATGTGGCCACACAGCAAATGAGAAAATGAAAAAAGCTATAATCCTTTAAATGTTGTGGACACCCAATGCAACAACATAGAATCTACCTGCTACAACTCACACATTAAGAACAACAATAACTACCAAAACAAGAGAATACATTAGTAGAATGAAATACAAAGTCATATTATAGTTATTATGTTCTTTTGTAATAATGAAATATGTATATTATTTTATTCTATTATATCTAAATTTAGACCAAACTATAACGATTGGCTTCTGCTACATGCTAAAAAGGAGAAATATCATCCCTATACCTCTAAATTTATACAGAGGTATGCAGATGTAAGACATTCGTGCCTGCTGGAGCTGGGGTAAAATAGCATCAATATATTGTGGAACATTCAACATGAATTAGCGGTCTATACAGTAATACTCCCCTCAAACACCCCCGGCCATGCCCACAAAGACTGCTTGTTTTGTGCCCGTTGCTGTATCTTGTCACGCGCTCAGAGCGTCGTCCCCTATCATTGTGAGGGGACCTGCCCCCAGCACTAACCACAGACAATACAGGCAAAGGATACACTCCCAATAATCCTTGTCTGACGCAGGTCTTTGTGTTTAAGATACTTCTCCCCAGGAGTAATGTAATTTCATACATCTTTTTTAGAGTCCGACTCTTACGTTATAAACACACAAATTAATTATGAGCACAATGTCGTGAATGTTTCGGCAAAACAAGGATCATTGGACGTTACGGAATAACATCGTATATTGGCAATGCATTCCTAAACTTGATAATTATCTCTAAATCTATTATCTCAAAAGCATGATATATTAAAATCTGATCTAGCCTACTGATATGCTATTTCATAGATATTGAGGCTTTTGATAACATTTCAATAAGTATTAGGCTAAATGTAATAATACAAACGTAAGAAATAGCTTTGAAGCTGTAGGCGAGGCAATTATACTTTTCTCACAATAAACACTATTCTATTTCAAATCCATATTGGAAATTGTTTATTTCAAAATGAAATTAGTTTCCAACTATTGCAGCTAAATATACTGCAATTGAAATGAAACTGAAGAAACACTAGGTTTAGTCAGAACTACCTTGCATTTCATTACATGCTTAGACACCTTCGTCAAATGGGAACAATATGGCAACATGGCATGTACATCCGGAGTAATTTCTCCAGGGAAAATTACTATTACGGACAACTTCTACTTCTGTCACTGGCCACAAGGGCAGGTTGTTTCACTGTAATTGCTTCCCCTGGAGGAAACAGCTAGAATCCAGTAAGTCTGATTTATCCCATGCTCTGGCTATGGTACTGTATAACAGAAAGGCTATACACCGATGTAGTATAGGAAATGGGCCTTTTCTATAGGCGTCTCATTCTATTATTGCTGATCTGATTACCTTGAGAAATCTAGTCTTATTAGTTTCAACCGAAGACCCATATATACAAACAAAAGCTATTGGGGGAAAGCGTCAACATTATGTCATGTAAGGGAAAATAGCGGTAGGCCCTTTACCAAGTATAATCGCACATATCTGATAAATAGGTTTTGAACATTACAGAATAGCCAACATCCATCCCCCTAACTTTTTTTTTATTAAACATCTCTTCGTATACACAAAGTTCTTTCGACGAGTTTGAAATCCATTATATTTACAGGATGAACATAGTAATGAACAATGTGATAATTTACAAAGTCATACCATAATTAAGGCATTCAGTTATACAATTAATTCAAAAGCAATCATTGTGAAAAGAGTTTCTGTATAACTGTTTTTGCTCTTGTCCTTAATGTCTCCCAATCATACAACACCTGTGTCTGGACTGGCCTAAACACTAACAATTAAACTGAAAAATCAATTGGTCCACCGAGGAGTAGATCCCCTAGTCAATATTTAACCCATTTATTTTCTAATGTTGCCAGCGAACGCAACAATGACTCAGAACACTTCAAAGTTAAAACAACTAACAACCAGACACCCAATGTTCTAGTTCAAATTTCAAATCTAATAGATGTGATTAGGCGAATGACTCAAGTACAATTTAAACGCTTTTACCAAAGAACCAGGTACTCCACGTTCAAAGATGTTAATTAAATTCCGATTCCCCTCACTCAGCAGGTTAATTGGCCCAAGTAGCACTTTAATAATGACAGATTCAATGGGACGATTGTTGAGCAAGGCCTAGATAGCCGATGACTGCTAATAGTGTGTGTTTTAAGTAAAAGGCGCGGCCGACGGGGGCGTAGAGTACTCGGCTGGTATTGACTGAGTGCCTATTGTCCCTGTCACGCGCCCCCTCTGACGTCACACGCCCCCTCTGACGTCACACCCTGGGTTGCTGTATAGTCTGTTGGTAGGTGGCTTATCGTGGTTTCAGTACGTGGTAGATCTACATCTACGTGATGCACGTACGGCCATGTATACGTACTATTCTCTATTCAGTTCTTTGCTGAGAATTTATGTATATAGAAATAGATTCTCAACAATACAACTTAGCCCATTGACAAATTAAAGTTCACGGACACAACTATATGTATTTTTGTTTTATAATAATTTGTTTCACCTTTTCCACCCAGGCTTGTAATAGTAGACATCTTATTTCCACTGATGAGGTTATCTTATGACCTTTAAGTATTTGACTTGCATTTGAAACAAAAAAATATATAATTATCATGGAATTGGAAGAAACATAACAGGGGGCCAGAACTAAAATTGCATAGAACAATGATAGTTTAATTTGTTTGTGCTCTATCTTGAAACTAGGACAACTTAACAAGAAATACGCCTGCAGTCCAGGCCACAGACCACTGCCCTTTTCCCCCTTCTCTTTCTCCAGCCTTATTGAATTAACCTGTACAAACTTGGTCGGCCATGTAAACATGGGCGTGAGAACAACAGTGTGTCCAATGACGGGCCGTCCTTGGTCGGGGAGTAAAAACTACCCGGTGCAGCCGTAAATGGGCCGATATGGTGGGCCGAGATGGGGGCCGTCACGCCACCTGGGGCCGTAATGCCCCGTGTCATCAGCCGGCCGTCACGCCCACCTACCCCTGCTATGGGGTGCTAGATGTAAACAAACTAAACCAGTTCATGGTTTATACTATATTGCCATACCTGACTACACCTGCTATTGAGTGCTAGATGTAAGCAAACTAAACCGGTTCATGGTTTGTACTATGAGATAACCCACAGTTCATATATGTCGTACCCACCTACACCTGGTATGGGGTACAGCATGTAAACAAACTAAACCTTTATACTATAATAGTTCATTGTTGCACTATGATATAACCCACAGTTCATATTATGTCATACCCACCTACACCTGCTATTGAGTGTATAATTATAATCAGTAGGCCGTCACGCCCACCTACCCCTGCTATGGGGTGCTAGATGTAAACAAGCTAAACCAGTTCATGGTGTGTACTATGATATAACCCACAGTTCATATATGTCATACCCACCTACACCTGCTATGGGGTGCAGCATGTAAACAAACTAAACCATTTCAGTTCATGGTTTATACTTAATTATAACCCACAGTTCATACATGTCATACCCACCTACGCCTGCTATTGCGTGCTGAATGTAAACAAACTAAACCAGTGTATGACATAGATATTGTGGTGTATGGTTATATAGGATTGAAATGAACGAGCTGCGCATAGTCCACAATCTTGTAGCACATTTTGAAAATAAAAAAAAAATATTCAAAACTACATACTAGTTATTATACACTTGATTAATCTTTCGGCATGCATGGGCATACATTGGCAAACATAATATTATTATATTTGCCAATTTGCCATCAGTAGCACAAAAATTCGCAAGGGCTGCCATGCCGACCTACCCCTGCCATGGGGTGCAGGATGTAAACAAACTAAACCAGGTAATTCCACAAATTTAGTGGTATATATGGTGGGTCGACATACCCAGGAACGTATTTTATTCCAAAAAAGCAGCAATACATAGTTATGTACTGTGCCTAGATGCGCGAAATACTTTGAAATCTATAGTTTCTAATACCCGCATTAAATTAACTGGTTCATGTACTTTGTGATTTGTTCCATAGTAATAACTCTTGCAGAACTAGAGCCATGTTTAACAATCCAAGTGATATTTTACATTTTCATAATCTAACCATGTCTGTAGTATCTTCGGTTCTGTCGTTCCTTTTATAAGGAAAGAGGAGTAAAATACAGGTTTAAAGAATCCTTACCATAGATATTCAATCATTCGTGCACAACTATGCAGCTACTGCTGCAACGTTGGTCTATACCAAAAGGGGAAAAAGAAGGGGACCCAGTAGACCCTGCAACCGCCCCCGCTGTCCTTTCAAAGTGGTCGTAACTCCATAGTCTTTAGACGTATCGATTTCCATTCTACAAAAGGCATTCACAATTCACCCATTTCAGAGGATTCCATTTAAAGTGCCCTCCATAGCAAATGTTATTTTATTCCTCTCCTCAACAAAAATCCTCATCCCTTAACCTTAACCTTTGACAGAACGGAACAAACCCTGACCTCTGAATCCTCATCCCCAAATCCGCCCTGCTCGTTTTCTCTTTAACGCCCGATCGGCGTCGGAATACAATCGACCTTGGTTTCGTTGCGCTCCAAGGGCAAATTGTTTTTCTTCCCAGATAAATGGCAGTTGTTATTGCCTCAGGGTCCGCCGGCGCAATGTGCCGCAAGAAATATACGCCGGTTCGATATGGCTTGCGCAATGCTGTAATAGCCTGGGCTGGGCTTGACCGGGCCTGGACTGGGCTTGACCGTGCCTGGGGTGGGCTTGACCAGGCCTGGGCAGCGTCAGGGGCTGGTCAGATTGGGGATCTATTGACGAAGCGACCCCTGTTGGCGTCTTGGGGAAATCACAAGGCGGAATAAAACAGCTCCAATTGGCCGTAGGGGTTAGGGTGTGGCTACTGGGGTGTAGGATGGGTAACTTCTACCCTTGGTTACTGCCACGCCCTAGTACTGAGCCTGAGGGTTTCTTGCAACCGGGTTACCGTTGATGCATGATCAACCCTGAACTTTGTCTTCTGACCCCTAAAGGTAAGGTCACTCTTACACGAGGGCTAGGCATGGTGTGTAATCATTAATTGAGTACATGTGTATCAACCCTGACCATGATTCTTTGACCAATAGGAAAGGTCACTTCACATAAGGAGCAACTTAGCTAGAGACATGGTATATGGACGCCGATTTAATACATGTTGGTCAACCCTGACCATGGTTCTCTGACCCTTAAGTAAGGTCACTTTGCATGAGAAGCGTCTTAGTTATTACAGACATGATGTAGGAACGCCAATTAGGTGCAGGTTGACTTACCCTAGCCATGATCCTTTGACCCATAAGTGAGGTCACTTTTGCATGAATTTGTGGATTAGTTACAGACATGGATTATGAAATGTAAATCCATTATAGTGATCAACCCTGACCTTGATCCTGTGACCCTTATGTAAAGTCACTTTGCCTGAGTGGCAGATTCAATACAGACACTGTGTATAAACTGATACACACCTATAGAGTACATTTTCCTTGATTCTGTGACCGTTAGAATAATATGGTCAGTGTTGTAGGAGGAGTTTCGGATAGAGTGTTAAGCACTGATTCAGACAAGACGGAACCATGTTGTTCCCAATGCTGAGAATGAGATGCTAAATGCTCTGGGGGAGAACTCCCAGTGACCTTTACTTTGGGAGTGGGGACTTTGTTGTCAGGGAATCAGAAAATTTAAGCTAGGGCCTATTATGACGTAGCCAATGGTTCATTTGTTATTACCAAAATGAATAATAGATATACCCTTAAAATATAGTTTAAATTAAAATATTAGGCTATGGGGATAGATATAAATGGGTACTAGGAAACAAAGAGGGCACGGATAGATTGAGCCCAGATCAAGGGAGGCCGAATGGCGCTCAGGGGCTAAGAACAGAGGAAAGAACTCCGGAACAATAAGGGGGCGGTGGTCGGGTGTGTGTTCAGAAGACTTAGTAAGGGCGGGGCATAAGGGCAGTGGAGGGCCAGGGTGGGCAGCTGGTAAGCCCTGGAGGAGCCCAGGAGGAGCAGGGCCCTGCTGATCACCCATGCAGACCACGTCGAGGTGAGCTGTGGTCAAGCTAAATCTGGCCTGTGATGAGTTGGTCTGAATTGCTCGGGGCGTCGTGTCTGTTCCTCCTGCTCGTGTAGGGGTGTGGCCCCGAGACCCTGGAGGCGCTCCCTTGTAAGGCCATTGGGGGATATACCGGGCCAACGGTGATGTTTCTGGTTTTGGCCCGTGGTGCTGTTTCCATACAAATGTTGTGGCCCTTTCAGATTTATATCCCTGCGAAGGAGCGATTTGAGAGAAGTGAGAAGTCCTGATAACATTCTGTGATGTTTCGCGATATGAGTTGAGCTTTCTGTTAACTTATCTTCATCATTATAATTATGACAGGGCATCAACTGAAAATTGCAATAAAAGTAAATATATATGTGTTTGAAACAACTGACAGTACGGCGTTTTGTGTTAGATAAAATAAATCTAGACTTATAAATATTCAATTTTTAAAGAAGCTGTTCAATTTATGCCACAAGATTACTTTATTTAAAACTCTCATCTAATATAGATCCAGTAAGGGCTGCAAACTTAGTGCCTCATCAGGCTAGCCACTACCTCTCCCCCATCTACTCCCAAACACACTCCCCCACGAAATCCCCACCCCTGTTGCCCCTGCCCTCGGGCCTCTGAGGGGTTGGAAACTGGAGGGCTGGGAAAGTTACAGGGGCAGTCACAATGGATGGTGGGTGAGAGAAGCTGTCTGGGGGAGGCTGCCTGTTGCCATGCCCTTCACCGTTTCAGGGTCAGCCAACTGCGACGGTTGTGCATGGTGCGCCTAGCCAACCGGCTATGTCCTTTCCTCCAGTGCAACGCCCCCACACGAATGATTTATTCTAATGGCCAGAAACCGGTGGGTGGGTGCCGAGGGTGGTGCCTGCAGATGACCCCCTCAACCCGACACTCTGTTGGATACTCGGAAATCTACACCCATTGGTGATTATTGATGGGTGATACTTATAAGAAATATGGTATCTAGGTTTAGTTTATTTGAAAGGGACAGAGGCGGATACAGGATTTCGGAAAGGGGGGCGTCCACATGTAGGTTAAGTACTGAAACTGTGTGCATTCGCGTGCATGTGCGCGACGTTTTTTTCGCTTTGGCAAGTTTAGGTCCCCACCCAAAAAAAAAGGGGGGGGGGATGTCAGGACCCCCAGGACCCCCACCGCCCAATGAAACCGCCCCTGAAGGGCGAACATAGAAACTTACTGAATTATTGTTAATCGTGCTTTCCAAATACTTAGATAGGACGTAATCATTTTGAAAAGATTTACCTGATATTTCTTTATTCACAAATGATCACTTCTATTGTAAATGTGTGCGCGACGTTCTTTCTTTTTGCATAGTTCATATGACCATCAAAAAGAAGGGGAGCCCAAAGTCTTGGACCACCTCGTCGCCCCTTCTGAATCCCCCCCTGGACCAACATACGGTTATTTTCCCCCGTATGGAAGAAACCGACGTCTCCCTCCTCCTGGGCGAGGTAACGTTTAGGGCATCAGACGCTGAGTTATGGGCGTTGGTTTAGCCGAGAAGTGTCCCTAATAGGGACGCCGACCTTCTACACTGGAGGGCCTGCTTCTAACCGGACATTGATACCGACAGCAGACGGAGAGGGAGGTGCAAGACTTGGGAGGCAATGAGGAGCCCGGGGGAGGCAGTGGGTCTGCAGCTGGAGACTTAATGGATTCAACACGCTATTGTTTTGAACTTAACAGCTTACAACATGCTACAGTGTGTGTCACTTTAATGTATCATGAAATGAATCTTTGCATAGATGCTGTAACAAAAAGGTCCTAGGGTACCGTGAGGTAAAACATTAGGATTATCCTCTAATTTTCTGGGTGTTATAAACCAAATATGATATCATTAACAAAGGCCATCTGATAAACATTAGATAAAATCAAATGTCAGTCATTGCACATAAAAGATATTTTTCACCGACTTCACATACATATGTAGGCTTACATTTTCTGTCAGTCAAACATTGATAGAGCAAAACAGTTACCTTCTTTTTCTATAAATTTGTAAATTTTGTAATTCGGGTCATTACAAGGTATATTAAGGGTCATGGAAACATCGGGTAGTGGTGACCATTCTAGAATTTTAAGATTCACCTGAAAGAATCTGTTGAAGGTCTTGTCAAAGTCTTGTAAAAGTGATCTTTCTATCACTTGTTATGTACATTAATAGCTCCATTTACAACATTTGGGTTCATTGAGCATGTTAAGGGTCAAAATTCTTACAGTGAAAGGTCTTCGGTTGCCCCCAATTTAATAACTGCAATGTAGGTATCTAGGTGGCCTTCAATCCTCCCACTCCCAAAGCCTCTTAGCCCATCCCCTACCCACTTACCCCGACCTGGCTACTTGTACGGGTACGTGTACAATCTGGGCACCCCTGATTGCCTTCCGGTCGGCCTGTTTGCCCTCCTGCTCTCCTCCTGCAGGGCTGGGCCGAACTCCTCCATGGCATTCCTGTCTCACTTTCCCCAACCATTGATTCAGGATTACCTTCCTCCAAGCTAGTTCCAGGACTATCCTTACGCCATATTTCCCTACGGACAACCCCTTCTCCAACGCACACATGCTATTTCAATTGCATTGAATTTTCCGTTACAGAATTGAGTATATAAAATTATAATTGGCTGATTTGGTGGATAGATTATCTACATATCCAGGTCAATCCTCGTAACTTACCATAGCCTCGATAACACTATTTTATTTCCTCAATCCTGTCACAATAACAGACACCGTTTTCTCTATTTCCATAAAAGCGGGGAGTTTAAGTTTAATATATTCCCCTGTACGGGAAGAAGATACACATAACAGTTATTCCTTGCTACCAGTCCTATTGTTCGCTCTAATGTTACAGTGTCAACATAATAAGGAATTCTATTTCTTTTCATTCTTAAACGCCAAGTATTTCCCCTTTACATCCCTTCATCCTTTCCCCATTTAGGATAGATATTCGGATTAAGAATATATAAGTCTCTGCTTCAATACTCTCTCTTCATTCTGAACTAGTCTTTCTTATAGCTTTCTCTTGTCTGCATATTTCCCAGTGCAACAAATTCCCGTTGATAAATGACTAAAAGGGGACCACGGGGAGCAATAATAAAGGACATACATTACTTTGATTTACATCACACGGGAGGTTTGGGACCGCGTCTAAAGCCTGTCTATCTCTAACTCTCCCATGGGTTTACACAGATTTGAGTTGTTTCAGGCGCGAGTTTCTGCTTCAATGTAATTCTGAAGACCTGCAGGCTATTCCAATGTGCATTATGGTTAACATTTCAACAACCTCATTTCTTTTCACAGCCTTTTCATGATTCATGCTGATATAGTTTGTTTCATAACATGAAATCGTACGACCGAGTACCTTTTTTTCCTGCAGTTATTTGCATACAGATCTACATCGTGCATGTACTTAATATTTCAAAATATATTTTTACATGCAATGAATGTATACCTTATCAATGGCGGATTTCAAGGGGGGGGGGGGCGCAAGGAGCGCGCACTTCCCTATTTCCCTACCACAAATAATTAGTGTACAGTACTTTATTCACGTGCAAGTCAATCAAAATATATATGCTTGAACTAGTTTAGCTGACAAATCCATAGGAAAACATAAAGAATTTTCAAACAAACCTAAAAAAATATTTAACATAGATACAGATACAAACAAGATACAAACTGAAAAAATAGTCTTGGTAAGTTTTCTATTACGTTAAACCACAAATTATGTCATTATTAATGAATATTTATATGCATAAGTCTTGTGACTTTTCGACATATTTCTCAGCATGCATCCTGATTTAGGCTAGTCTGCAGGTGCAACAAGGGTATACACTATCTGTGGCGGGGAGAATTGGGTAAGGGGCTTTAGACTCCTTACAACTTTGCCCTCCCTCCATTCACATTGTCTCAGTCTGTCCTCTAAGTCTGTCCTCTATTCTATCCTCCTTGCCAAACGTCTCGGACGTGCCTGACCATACAAAGTGCCCTTTCGGCTTAAGGAGTGGGGTTCAAGAGGCTGGGTCCCTAATGTTATACATCAAACAATGATATCTGTTACCTTTCACACATTGCTTCAAAACACCTCCTTGGCTAAAAAAGACACTAGCATCTAAAATGTTCCAAAATATTTCCGACTAACAGCTACGAATGATCTGATTTCACATTCCAACGGGAACCGTTTTATCTAGGTATTTCTAAATAGCGTTGTGTCAAGGGGCCCCATTGGATTATAGTAAATGCCCTAACTTGTATTCGGGGCTGGTACCTCCTCACTGTTAACGTCGTTGGGTCTTGTCTGCCGCAGCCACAGACACAAATGGCATTCTCAGAAGAGACCCATTAATGATAATGTGATCCCCACGCCTTTTGTCTTGACAGAGGATCTTGACAGAGTAGTCGTACATCCACGACATAAAAGCTACTCATTGAATAAGTTCCTAATGTTCCTTTGAAGTTCCAACCTTTACATCACTCTTTGAAATTCCATTGCTCAGCACATTCTTATGATTTATAACTTCATTTTTGATTATGTATCATTTTGATGAAGTAAATGGTGTTATTCTGAAAGCAGATGATACAACGAGTTCCTTCCTTATAACAGAAAAAGTTGTTTATGCTGTAAAGCAGATTACATAGTTTTGTAATAATGCGAACAGCTATCCACTTCACATAGACGGACAGACAATGAAACTGCGCTCACCATGAAACAAGAAACCCGGTTTAGGAAAAAACAGTAGCCTAAGAACAAACCTAAGAAATGTACTCATCAAGATTAAAGACCCTCTCACATTACTTAAAATCCCATCAAAACGAGCAGATCCTCTGTTTTAAAGGAGTCGCTCCTGTGACACATTGGAGTAGAAGAAGCCACTCTTGTTGGAGCTGCTCAAGATGGCTTCTTTTGAGGTCAGATGTCAGCTAATTGGGCATCATTTCCGCTCCCCTTCCCCTGCCGTCCAGCTCCTCTTTGAAGCCCTCTCTTCTCTGCAGCAGGTAGTTTTAAGCCTATTCAATTTCCCTCCCCAGTAGAGCAGGACTCTCTATGGGGCGTCAGGTTTCAAAGGGCGTCAGGTTTTTAAATCAGATGTTTTTGTTCGTTTATTAGTTTGTATTGAATAGTTTTGTTTTATTGTTTTATGAGTGTTTCATAGTTATTTCGTTTTTCAAAGAGATTCGTGTGTGTTACTAAATATGGTAATGTTAGACACATTGCTAAATATTTTAAACAGCATGACGTTAAATAAATGGGAATTCTGCTAACCGGCTAGCGTTGTAGTAATTATGATCAGATGATCAGCTGATGATTATGTGAGGGTTAAGTGGGTTTCATGGATTACGCCGTTGGACGGCGAAGCTGGCACACTAGGTTTATTTGTTAGTACAATAAAATCTAGTAGATTTAAATGGCATTTCTTGCAATAATGAAATTATAAAATAATTATGTTGTGGCAGCGTTTGGTACACTTATATAAAATAATACTGAATACTCATCATAGGTACTGTGTTTCGTAAACAGTCTTTGTCAGCTCAACATGTCTTGTAATCATCAGGAATTAGCAGTTCATTTAACACTCGACCCAGCATAACCAGCAATGAGACCTTTAATACAATCACATCCAGGGGAGGCTTGCAGTGAGTGCCCGCCTTTCGGCACGGGGTCAAGTCTGAGCTGCTCCCAGCGCCCCCTATCTCTTTGACCTACATCCTTATCGAGCAGGTGGACCCGTGGAATGCTGGCCACTAATCAGGCTATCTTGATGTAGTCCACCAGCTGGGATGTACCAAGGACGACGTGTGAATGGGCCCAATCTCTGCAGTGCACTCACAGGTCAGCCTACTCTCGTTTACAGTATGGCTGGCCTCGATTTAGGCTGTGTTTTTTTTATAAGTAAACTATAGATCTGGGACACAAGAAACAACTCAAAAACCTGAACATTTTCTGTCACCTCCTGTTAGTTCGTCTTTTTCCATGTCCTCGTAAATTCACAAAAATGAAACTCTAATAGCAAATTCAAAGTGAAATGACAATATGTGTCCTGTAAATGTACAACACTTCATATAAAATAACATTTATGATATCTAGCCAGAACTCTAACTATCGCTATGTCACAATTGTAAAAGGAACACATAATGACCTGTTCCTTGCTGACCAGTAAATGTACATGTGTATTTCAGTAAGCTAAGACCAAGTTAACTTCCAGAGAAAATCTTGAAATATGTGTCAAATCCTTTCTTTATGTACGAATCAGATATTTGGCAATTACTTTCAAGCAAAAGTTTAGTATACTCTAGCATTTGGTCTTACCGTCTTTTCTATCTAATATAGATCTATCAAAATAGAAGCAAATACGCCCTATTGTTGCAGCCCGCGGTCGCAATTGTATACATAAAAACGACCCCTTATTTCTTAAACTAAACTCATGCGTCAAAGCAGTTTGTCTCCATAGGGTTAACACTGTACTCACTTGTTGGTGGATGGGAAAAAGGTGTTCGTGTTATGAAGCCACTCATGGCGTTAATGGTTAATGAGAAACATAATCAATCATCCTGCTGTTAAGTTGCATCAGATATTTAAAGTTATGACCATCCTCGAAATTAAACCATAGAAATGCCTGAAAGTGGCAGTATGCTGAAAGGGGCCGCAAGTTATCAAAGAATTAAGCCAACCAGACAGACTCCATGAATGACAACAATTCCCATCAGACCTGAATCAGTCATTTATGAGCGAACCATGAATAACAGATCCCTCAAAATGCCAACTTAGAAAGTTTTCCCGACAATCCAACGGTAGCTATAATCATTGAATCCCAATTCGTCATCTCACTCTGAATGTTATCATTCTACAAGATCCTTCTTTTTTTTCAGGAAACAAAGACTCGGTTATACTTTATGCCGCAGTTCATCTTTGTAACAGAGCCCCAGAGGTCCTACTAACCTTCAAGCAGATTAATTACAAATCTCAGACTGACTTTCTGAGCACCACTAGGCTGAAATCGCTGCTCTCACTTGAACATAACTGTGTTTTTATTAGCTGGTGTGTGAATTAAAGCACTGTGCTATAGTTGGATGCAGCGAAAAAAGATAACTTACACAAGATAATCTAGAGAGACTTTTCTGCCATAACATACTTTTGTCTGATGAGCCCATTCCTGTTTGACATTTTAGATAGGGATGTAAGTTGGGGATAGTGAAAAAAAATCGGAAATAGCATTAAGAAAATATGAATCTGTCCTAAAATGTTGTGAAACCTGTTCTACATATAAATTTTAAAATCTATGGTGTGTGGGTGATGGAGAGGAAAAATAGGCAAAAATCGAAATTACATCCCTGCGAAACAGGGGAGTTTATCGTAAACCATTTACCGTAAAGAGTAGCTTTACTCTGTCCTTAAAACACAACGCAAACTTTACACGTTTGGTTAGCTTTTGAGTCAATATTTCTTTGTTACTGTTAATTACCCTTCAAGATTAAATCTTTGCAGGGTAAACCACAGACTGGTCTACAGTTCTGACCTACCCGTACACAAACAAACCTTATCATTAAATTATTAGGCCGTCTCTTTTTTAATGGGACATTGTATCCTAATTGCGTCTGTCAGACCAAAATAGAAACAATATTTTTTTCAATTTGTTGCAGTCCGGACAACTGAAGTCCCGGTCGGTCCGAGAATAGTTCCCCATTCCAGAATTGCTCGTGCTATTCAAATAGTGATCCATTATGCGATTGCTTGTCATTGCTGATTATGGAACAAGCACGCTATGGCTAATCATTGCAAGTGCATTTTTCATACGGGGCTGCAATTCCCTGGATTATCCTCCATTATTTTTAGAAAATCCCTACCCCACGCTCAACCACTTGATCATCAAGAATCCACTGGCAAATCAGGGATAAGAAACTCTCATGGAGTGTTTGACAAATGTCAAGGAGACGTACTCCATCTCCTTGGCATGGGTGACCGCAAATTCTCCATCTACTTGTCATGGGTGACCGCAAATTGTCACCTGGTTGACAAGTTGGTTAACCGGACATTGGCGCATCGAGTGTTCCCTAGTCCTTGCTGTAAACCCTCTAGTCCGGGTATAAATCATATTCTGAAAGGTTTGCTCTCGTTGAGACGTAAATATGAAGTCTGTTGGTCATATCAAAGATCTTAAAGGGAGCCAAATGCAATCGTGTGTCAAAATACAACAACATTTTGCAAACTCAAATAACTATGAAAATACATTCTAAGAGTCCAACTTTAGTGATTGGCACAGTATAAATCAGAAAAACTAGCTATAAATTCATTTGAATTCCATAATACTCATGCCATGTATGCCTGAAAAGGGCAATGTTTGTAAACAGAAAAATTTTGGTGGGTCACCAAAATTGACCTGGGATGGGTTTTAATGTATTTTAACCTTGTTTAAGTGTGTATGCACAGTCTATACTTTACCACAGGCCTAGGCTATGGCCATAGAACATATTTCAATAGTTAACAGAATTTGAAAAATTTTGATTCTACATTGCTTTTGGCTCCCTTTAATTCCTAGAACTACTTTAAGATGATTGAATTAAGTTTAGTATCACCAAAGATTATCTACCGCCGCTCCGTGTTTTGCGTCGGTAGCCTTACCAGGCCCGGGAATGTAAGATCTTTGGTATAGAGTGTAGAATCTCCAATTTATACATAGATCAGTTAGAAGGTTTGGTGGCACTTCAGGCCTGTTTTATTGAAAACCTTTATGAAGTTGTGAAATTATGCTTACGAAGTATTTATTTCCTATATAACGCTGAGGTTACATATTGCTTAATTGCTTGACTCTGAGGTTATTCATTTGGGTTCAGTTACAATGATTTGAAGGTTGTGCTATAAACAGTATGAGAATATTGCCACACTGTGGACGTATTTCATATTCTTCTTTAAAGCTGCAAAGTTTTTTTGTCTAGTTGAATGCTACCAAGCGGTTAAACTCCGCCAGTTTGAGCGTTGTGACCTAGCCTATAAATTGTAAGAGGACAAGACCAAACTGCTTAGCTAAATATTACACAGTGATTCAAACCAAAGCCGAGCTTGAATTACGTTTTGACATTTATTTAAAGCCAAACCAGCTTCAAAAAGGGGCCATGCCTTGTTGTGGTTTGGATTAAAGCACATCATGTTAGGGGTTTTATTGTAACCCAACCCAGCCATTGCTGAGCAAAAAAAAAGAGGCGAAGTCGGACTATTTATTATTTTCTAAAATACGATGAATAACTCATTTCAAATTTAACATCATTCCAACTGGGCTCATCAACAGTTCATTCCGCCCCCGTTTTTACAGCTGGGGCTCAGGAGCAGCTCGCGAGCAACTCTTTCAGTTCTGCTGAGTGAAAAGCGAGCTGCTCGAACAAACATCAATCATTCATCCTAACATTGCCTTTGTCTTCCTCCCAGCTGTTTAGTCGGCTACAACAACATGCCAAAACCAATTCGCATCCTGACGACTAACGGGGAGATTTTCTTAAGGGTGAATCAAAAGGCCAGAGCAACTCATTATCCAAAATAACATGTGGCTCATTAGAAGCAAAAGCCCTGCGTTCAATGGCGAAGTGCCTAGCAAATAGCTCCGCAATTTGCTCCTGGGCTGTCCGACAACTCCGCCAGTGGTTTTCCCCTCCCACATCATTGTAATTCCACATCCCCATTTTCCCTTCTGTCTAAATGTGGCGGCAGGGAGTTGTGTCTGCAGAGGTCAGTGCTACTTAGGGCAGGTCCTAGACAATCTAACCGCTGATATTTTGCCTTGTTTTGGGCGAGAGGCGGCAGTGGGTGGGACTTTTTCTACCCCTGTCTCGGCTGGCTCCTCGGCCCCGGCGCCACTGTCTAGCCCAGATTAAGATGGCTAGACAACCCCCTAGCATCTCCCAGGCACATTTTGATGTATTTTTGTATGAAATGTAAGATTTGAGAGGCCCTCGGGGAAATAAGGTTGCAGTGCACGGTGTTTCCCATGCCAAATAAATGTCATTGGATAGTATCAAGGGTTTAGGTTTAGTTTGTCATATTAGATGTAAATTTCGCAAAGGAAAAGTAACTCCGATGCTAAAACTATAATTTCGCAATTGAATTGTAAGTTTCCGGAACCCACTATTGCTAATGGTTTAGGTTGTTGCATATGATAGCAGATGTGAGCTTGGAAAGAAATCATATGCATGGAACAAATCATCAAATTTTGACACTCACAGAAATGTAGCCTATTTCACCAAAGTATCGTTTTATCACTGAACTATTTCTACTTCCACATCATTAACGATAGCGACTTATGTAGATGTCAAATGATACAAACTAGAACTGCAATTGCAGTTGTAGGGTGTACCGTTTTTATTCATGATTTATTTTGTATGACCCTGCTATAGAGATGATATAGTATTATTATGTTGCTGCAACCCGACTCATTAAAGTCCGATGTGGCGTAAGGAACGAGATCCAGCTTCAGTGTATGATATTGCAGTCTTGTATTGATATTGCAAAAACAGTTAACTTAAGATCAAAGTCTTTCCATGATGAAAGTGTTACCAAGCATCTGTCTCAATTGATTTTCTTGCTTTCATAACACGTCACAAATAGCCTGATATATCCCCCTTTAATCACAATCTATATTTACCCTATTCAAGGACGTCTATACATCTTCCTATACCCATACGACTAGCCTGACAAAAATCCTCTTTCATATTCCGTGATATCTGCCCTCTTGGATTGATTTCCTGCTCCAACATACATCCACATGGGCGTCCTTATCTGCGCACAGATGCCTCTATTCTGGTATTACAAATCAAAGGCAAGGGATAAATTCTGGAGAATGGCATAGCACAGACAGAGAGCTCATTTGATGGCTTGCTCGATGGCTACAGGGACCAGCTGCTCTCCGGCTAAATAGAATGGCACGCGGAGCGAATGAGCGAACAGATGATAAGGCGATTGGTGTGAAGCGTTGTCCTTACGATAACACACAAGTATGCTGATTGGCAGGAATTATGCTCTGGCACCATTTGATCAGGCAATTTCTGGGGTCGGCCGCCGGGCGACTAATGAATGGGAAATCTAGGAGCATCTCTGACAGGCTCGGTCACATTCGTCGGCCGATAAGGCTGGCCGGCTTTTCCCAGCAGACAGGTTGCCCGCGGCACACCCAGACAACCGCCACGCCTACAGCTTCTTTCCACATTGCTGGTTGCAGTCTAGTCTGATCATTCAATGCAACCATGAGTGATGTAATTTTATGTTCATACATTCTTTTTTTGTAACTGGGTTGTCTTTCACAGCAGCCTTGAGGGCTCTGTTGTTGTAATTTGCAGTTTGAGCAGCAATAACATCATCAATCAAGGGGTGATGTTACCCTATCTGGCTAGTATCATTGTCTTCTTTTTTACTGCTTGCAGGCTGTCTAACTCGCCCTTTTTAATGCTTGCAGGTTTCCTAACTGCCCTTGGGCATTTCACTTTTGATATTATCATCTGTTATAGTATACTATACTTTTCTCCATGATCCTGCCATTGTCTGCTAGAACATTCTATTATCATTCAGCCTAAAATCTATCTCCAAGACTCCAGATGGCAAAACTCCCAAATTTTATCAGTTTTCTCAATTACAAAATTCACTATTATCCAGTATCAAATAATTCTAATCCATGCTTTTGGTTCCTTTAATTTCAACAAACTCCGATGCTACAATACTACAATTTGTATTTTACAATATTCCAAGTTCCAAGTGTTTGCAACTGAAGCATCCTTATGATACACTAAGGATGAACAAAGTTAATGAAAATAATTAAAATATCAATATGAAACCAGCGTTAAAGTGGAGCTCCGTCTCGATGTGCCCTAACTATGGGAAGTTATTGATATGTTCTAGGCTGTATGTGCCTTATGCCCTGTTTCCACCAAAAAGACGAGATAGGATTGAACGATTTTTTCAACAGACAAAAACAGACGATTTTCTTAGAAGAAAAAAATTGTTCATTACCAACGATTTTTTGGACAATTTTCTGTTTCCACCAAAAGATGATTAAACTATTTTACAGACGATTTTACAGACGATTCCACAGACGATTTTACAGACGATTTGATTAAACATTATTTTTATTTAACAAATATGGTGTAATTCATTATGATAGCATCTATGAATTTTATTTTTCATCTTATTTTTCATCTATTTCATTATATATTTGTTTTTTACTGAATCGTCCTAAGAAATCCTGTTTCCACCAACAGATGAATACAATATTTGTCTGGGAAAATCGTCCAACAAGCTAAAATCGTCCAAAATTATTTAACATGTTAAATAATTTGTCTGTCGTCCCTGGGGAATTTTTGTCAGCAGAAAAGGTAAAAAATCGTCCATAAAAATCGGTCGTTTGAACGATTTTTTGTTTCCACCAAAGGATTTCTTGGACGATTTTACAAATCTGGACGATTTCTAGGGTATTTTTGCAATCGTTCATAGAAAAATCGGTTGGTGGAAACAGGGCATAAGTGATAGCTATTTTATGTTAAAGGCGCCCAGCATCCAAATACAATTTACTGCTTAATTTCGCTGCTGCCTCATCTCGTATAGCCCCTTATAGATCCCACCTATCATCTTAAGTGTCCATTTGCCCTAGAAACATTGGCTCATTATAAAGGCAGGGTCATATGGGCTTATATAAAACTTGTTAGATGTCTCCTGTATAATATCTCAATCAAGTGCCGCTTGAGACTAGCGTAGCCCTATACGGTATTGTCTGAGAGGATTGGCAGGCAGTGATGTTTTCTATTCGAAAGCAGTATCATATTTTTGCACGTAAAGCATATAGTATTACATCCAACAAAAATAGAGAACGTAGCCAATCGAGTGATGGGTTGCATGATCGGTTTAGATATAAGAAAAACGTATTGCTGCACATCTTCTTTTTTTATATATATATAAATGAATGAAATAAATGTTTTTAAAGAAACATTATTTATGCAGGTTTATATATTAACTTGGGGTGAAATAAGGTCGATTCCTTGAGAACCATTTCGTTCCAAGTTCCAATGAAAGAGTGGCCAACGTTCGGAACAGTTCGATACAAACATCCGCAAACCAAGGGCTAGAGCTAGGGATCTGAAGGACCACAAACCTCGGAGGAATCTTAAATAGCAGATAAACAATTCGCTTCAATGAGGCTCCCCTCTTGTACCTAATTCCAGTAATGACCGTAAACTACTTTGTGGTCGCGGACGTCTTGTCTCAGTAGCTACATGCACGTAGCATGAAATTAGCCCCCACTGCTGAGCTGAAGGATGTTGGGGTTGGGACGGGCAATTGGTCCGTAATAGCTACCTCTGCACCGTGGTTAAATACTGTGGGGGAAAGCTCTGATTTCAGAAGTAGGTATAAGTGGTTTTCTCTCATCTAGAAATGAGGGTTGAGAGGCCTTAGATGAACTGGCATTGAATGGAGCCAAATTAAATTGATGCTAGTAAGTGTGTCCTTTATTATTCATATAGATCTTAGAGAAACTTGAACATGTATGATTTGGGTAATGAATGAAAAAATGAATGAGAAGGCAATGAATCTATAGATACCCATATAAACAGATTGCAATGAAACATTTGAACGTTTTTATAGCTATGAATAGGACCTATCTTTACTTTTATGCCTGTTCGAAATACCGACAATGCCAAGCCATCCTTTATGTTTCTGATCTCAGCACTTACATTTACAAAGTCTTTGTGTAAATCAATATAATGCAACGTAGTATTTGATTTTATGGGTATTTCCACTACATTGATCGATCCATTCTGCTTGATGCATATAAAGGTCATCGATTACTAGACATTTACAAGAGTGTACCTGAAGATCTGAACTCATATCATGGCCTGAAAGTGTAAAGGAATCACAAGCACCATCCCAACTCATGATCTTGTGCTTAAAATAGGGCTTTACTATCTTTTTTTTTCTTTTAATCTCCAATATTCGAAACTATTTCATTAAAGATTAACTTCCAAAAAACGGTAAGTAATGGTGAGGCATAACTAGATATGTGATTATACCTTAGGGTGATAAAGTCAAAGTTGAGCTATATGCAATTTTTACATGTTCCCCTCGAGCAACTGTTATATAAAGAAATATACATAAGCCTTAGTAGGGATAAATTATAGTAATCAAGCACCCCTATATTACTCACTGGGGAGGACACACCTGGAATTCGACATTAACCCCCACCCCGTCCACTCACAAAGTCCATCCAACACTGGTGCTCCAAACAGCCTTAACCCTACCACCCACCCCAGGCAATACAAACTCCAGTGGCCCTGGCCAGTGCACATACACCATATAGACCTTGCCCTCTCCAGTCCACCGACCCCCACGGCCTATAAAACACCCCTGTATGATACCAGTCTGCATCCAGGCCTGAGTGGTGAGTCAGACTGCGCCGCTGGATCCCTTTGATCCTACCCCTTCTTCCCACCTAGACTTGCCCCTCAGGCTCTCAGGCCTCCAGGGTTACTTTGTAAGTGGTTTTATGTCTGTTTATATAAAGCCAAAAGCAGCGCCCACGTAGTACATTATGTGGTTTATTTCTGTTTTAGTGAGGTAATTTTGGCATTACATTTCGCCACTATAATAAAACATATATGTATCCGTGAAACGGTTTCCGCATATTTTTGTTAATAGTCTACCCTATAAACTGCCTCCCAGTGTTTTTATATATTGATGGCAGTTTGTCAAAACATTGCAGCTTTATTAACAGGTCTATTATTATAGTCTTGAGAAATAATGAAATAGTTATAAAACATCTCTTTTTAGAGAGGCAGTTGCAACCTTTGCCATTTGGGATTTCATACATTGGGGGATGAAAACTATGTCATCACCAATGCCTTTACAAGGTGGTTCTAGGACAACCAAACCATACACGATTCCTCCTTTTTTTAAACTAACAAATGTAAAATCATATAGACTATGATAATCCCTTATATTACACCAGTGAAAACGGCGCTTAACTCCATTAGAAAGCCTTAAGCAAGGCTACAGGAGGAGGACACTTGTGACGGGCTGTCTCCGCTTTGATGTGGCTGTTTCTTTACACAGAATTACAGGTCCATATTCCGCCGGTGATCTCTGGTTAACCGAACGCCGCCAATTGGCGCGTCTTCCTCCAGCGTCTTCCTCCAGCACCCACTACTTGTGGTTAAAAGCTAGCCGCCTCTCACATGTTCTTACATGCTTATAAATATTGGAGACTGTTATCGGTTGGTTCCTTTAGGTGGGGCACTTATGTTTTGTGCTTGATATTGGGCAGCTGGGAAAGGGTCATGTGGTTCGAGTGATGCTTTGGGGATTACTGTTAATACTGAACATTATCCGCCACAGCTTTAATACAGTAAATATGTAACTTATATCTGTAACTAATATCTTTAGTAATATCCTGTAACTAATATCTCCAGTAAGTATTACTGGAGATATTAGTTGGAGAAAATGTCCTAGGAAGCTAAAGTTATGATTATTGAAAGATTGGACATGGATTGCCCAGATGTGAAAAGAGAATCGAGTCAATCTTTTATGGTTTAATTACACAGGCTACTGTATTTTCATCTCACTCAGGCATGTGTGCATAGTAGGAGTAAGACCAAATGTGATGATTCTTAGCTTGCGTTATATGTTTATCAAATTATATATCATTAAACATCGGTAACTTTTATACCTGATCTCCAGATTTAACACTGAGACGTAAGGGTATATGAAGTGAACTTATAACGAGCATTCATCAATTTGTTTACTGCACAATACCTCGGATACAATGGGCATACAAAAGATTCTATAGTTCTTCACCTGAACACTCCTAATGACCGTCATATAGCCAGTAAGATAAGGCTGCAAGAAAAATCTATGAGCTTACATTGGTCACCCACATCCCACCCACACCACAAAGGGTGGGAATAAAATAAATAGAAGAAACAGTAGTTGTACGTCCTCCGACTTAAAATCCGGTAAATGAAATCATTGCTTCTTTCTTACATTCTGCAACCACAAAGGTTCTGAAAATTATATATTTTCCTTGACATTTGCAATCTTTAACTAGAGATAGGATAGGAGGGAAATCCAGGGCAGCACAATGATGTAAAGAATTACACAGTGATATTTATATCAGTCAATAGACTTTACACATAAAAGGTCACTCCCTAACAATTTTGTAAGATGATACACAATAGAAACTTATCTTGACACGTACAAATATTATCTAATAATTTTGTAAATTTACCTATGTGACAACTATACATAGGTAGTTAATTTTTCCAATAAAACGTGTAATTTGTATACAATTTAGAGTCAACATTGAGGTGACGGTAACTTGTATATACAAAATTACTATTACCAGTGACAGACTAAAATTCTTCTGAATACGACATTTGTAATGTTTGAAATTAATGTGTTAACACCTAATATCGTTATCCTAATAACGTTGGATTAAAAGTCTCCCGTGGCCTAAATTACGTCCCCAAACGCCTAAGAAATTATTCCAAGACGCAATCTGCGTCTTAATTGACTCTTATTATTGGTCCCACGTAATAATTAAGAACCAATAGTGCTTCGTAAATTGTTGGAGATATTGGCTTGAGTGGAGAAATTGCGTACGTCTTGGGGCCATTGGACAATTTCAAAGCATTAGCTTTAAAACATTATTTTGATGGGTATTGGGTTTCGTTTCAAAGTCGAGATCCTCGCTGCTTAAACTGAAGCCCTCAGATCTATGTTAACCCAGTTATCGCATTTTAAGAATAAGTTGAAAATGTACATTGATTGGTCAGCCGTTGCCACCTCTTATGATGTATGCGTCTTTATGAGCATTTAATTATTTGAGAGTATTGTTTAGCCAGAAAAGAAGGAAAACCTTTAGAAACATGTTTTACAATTAAAAACTTACGGTTTTTCCAAATGATACGATGTAAATGTTGCCGTTTTAGTACTTAGCCTATATGTGCACCCCCCGACCCCCTTTTCGAAATCCTGTATCTGCCCCTGAGTTTTTGACAACAAAATACCATCTTTCGGGAAAAGCTCCTAACTACCTTCTGTATCAAAGCTAATACAATGTCTCTCCAAGCATGAAGATATTATGTTTGAAGCCATGAACCCCCGTATCAAAGTATCTCACTCCTCAAAAAGGTTGGATTGATAATGTTGGTTGGTGATTCTTATAAAGTTTCTCCTGCAGAAGATCTACACTCGTAAAATCGACAGCCAAGCTGGACCCTTTTACAAATTATGAAGCATCTTGAAAATATTGGATGCGGAGGGAAGATTGGAGAAAACGGACGGGGAAATCATTCTGTTTTTTGAACCACTCTTTGACTCTTTGCTATCAGTGATTCCAATCACATACAGACTTCAGGGGAGAATTATGTCGATAATCCAGGACCAAACACACACTTTTGTACAAACCTAGACCTGAACAACAAAATGTATGAAAAGCCTTGGGGAGGGGAAGGAAGATCACCAATGGTGAATCCCCAGAACCCGAATAAAAAATCATCACAAAAAGATATATATATATATATATATATATATATATATATATATATATATATATATATATATAACCGGTCTTCTTTGTATATATTTTACGTAACACGATCCACATCCTCACAAAACCTATGTCCACCGTCGCGCAAAAAAGGGACCCCACTTGTTTTATTCCATGCATGAATTAACATAAGAGGCCGCCAATGTAATATGGTAGATATAATTTTCTTCAACAAATAGTAACAGTGTAACTCTAGACGATGAATTTTACATAGTGCTGCTGCATACGCCATAAAAAGGTCGCCTATTAAAAGGTTAGGAAATTGAGACCACCCATCTGATGCCCCTGACTAATGACTCTAGAGAGGCATGTAATCCTATCAAGGTTGATGCCGACCCGTCGTCCTTTTAGTTTTACATTGCTAATACAATAGGCTACTTTCTTATAGTACTCTTTCCGAATTAGAGTCCCTGCCATGCATACAGTATTGTCTTTTTACCCCTGCCAAGTAAAACCATCCTAAATACGGATGTAGTAATCACTGTTTACTGGTAAACCTATCTGTTCAATTATGATATTCTATTTCAGTACCAATGCTCCATGCATTTGTTCTATTCTTATAGAACTCCTCATTGGAAATTGGAAATTCTAGATGTTTCTCTCTGCTTACTTATTTGGGGCAATGATTCCTATTTCTTAAATCATTAAATCTGATTTCGTTATATCTAAATACCCCCTGATAATATTAGTTTGAAATTGATTATTGTATATTTGTGGGTATATTGAAAAGAACCCTACACATCGAGAGCCTCTGCATGTGAGTCGTGGACCAGAGGTAAGATCATACCTCATGCATCTGGTTCATGATCAGACCGGGATTTGAACCGAGGACCGTTGGATCAGAGGAACAGTCCTCTACCACCTAACTGCCACATCCAGCTCGCCTCCATTGGAGAGCTTTGCAGAGGAACACAAGATAATCGGAAAATCTAGGAGACATGGAAATCAAAGACAAACTACATGGGAATAGAGACTAGCTGCGTTCCAAGCGGAACATTGCTGCGGTCGCACAGACATGTAATTCACCATCACCTAAGATAAAAAGATCTATCAAGTTTTATTTTATCTTGCTGAACGTGCAGGGTGGTTTGTTGAAGCCATCCCAAGAAAAAAAGAATGCACTCCAACATTATCATTAATAGAAATACGACAAAAAAAAGAAAAAAAGGGAAATCATAAGATTATATATAATGCTAGGATTGTTATTGTATATATTCAGACACATTTCCCTTGCCATTACGTTCGATCTTGTTATTGATCGCGGCAAAATGACCACTTTCGAGCACAGAAATAGACCCCTGTGGGAAAGTATTACTATTAGACTACAGGTCTCGCTACACAGTACATACTTTGTGGGCCTGTATCAATACCAAAGTCACCTTTATATCACAAATAATATCGATCCCATCCGTCGGCGGCATGTGGGTGGGCGATGGGTACGAGCAAACGTGTATTCGTTTCCCCGAATGCCTACTTTGGCGTTAAGCCTGACGCATACTATGCGATCCTGTGACTTGCAATTTTGCATTGAGGAGGGTTTGGGTGAATTCGAAGGCTACAGAAGTGCCAATAATTTTGGAATTAAGGTTAACTAATAAAACGACATGCATTTGTGCATACACGTGCGACATTCCCCCTTCTTTTTGTAGTTTAGGGGTCCACAAAAAAAGGGGGGGAGGGATCAGGATCCCCAGGCCTCCCCCTGGATCCGCCCCTGGCTGGAAGGCCAAATTATCCGTTCATATCGTGTAACAGATTCAAGTTGTTTTCTTTATGAAATTACAAAAGAAAGACTCTAGGCTACAATTCGCATATTCATAAAGATCATTTGCATTTTAAGAAATAAGATTAGAATGGAAACTAAATCTCCGGAACTGTTGGAATTTGTTGCATCCTCAATATTGGGATAAACTGCACTTAAAATAGCGTACTGATCAAACATCAAGTGCTTGTAATATAACGGGAACCTTCAAATATTTAGGGATTTGAAAACTAAGAACATGATCGCAAAAGTACACACAATAAGTGAATTTTGGTTTTGCAAATTATATTCACAACGGTATCTCACAGGGTCTCCACTGAAATATCATTTTCAAATTTCCTGTATTTTCCTTGTCCCGCTGCAATTTTTCCCTGTGTCAAGTTCTTCAAAATTCAAAGGTTTTTGTATGCAGAAAAAAATTGGCCAACCCAATAACCAGATAACAAGAATTCAAATCCCTAATATTTTGCGAATCAGAAAACTAGAACCTGGCCAAATGAAAATCCCTGTGTTTTCTCTGGTTTTGGTAAAATTTGCAAATTCCCTGTGTTTTCCATGTCAGGGAACATTTTTGCTATTTTCCATTTTCTCCTGTTTTCCCTGTGCAGTGGGGACCCTGATCTCAGTGCCAAGTCGCATAGTGTGAGCCAGGCTTAGGATTCGGTCCCCAAAGTGCCCGGGGGTTCAGGGCCGGCGCTATTATAGGAACCAGTCACATCTGACAGACAAGGTGTGGGCGTAGGAGCGCTCTTTTCTTTCTATTTTTCTCTATTTAGATGGTGAACGTTAGGATGGTGGTAGTTATGGACATGTTTTCTAGAGGCGCAATTTTTTGGATCGCGAGGTATTACATAAAGTGGTGAAAAAGTATTCTGAATCAATGAAAAGTAAGAGATTCGGAAGATTATGAGGCTATTTGAGAAGCACATTGCCCATTGTACGTGTGAAAATAGTCTAATTGAATGGAAAAGTTAATTCAATTCTTCTGTTTCCTTTATTGAAAACATTGATCAAAAAACTGGTTAGAATAACCTTGACACCTAGGATAACAAATGGCGACTGCTAAAATAAGTAGTGGCCTTTTATGATATCAAATATTTACTCCATTAAGGCATAATTATGAGTACACAAGTGAGTACTGGTTGATCAAATTCAAGAGTTTTAGTATGCGCCTCATGGTTCAGTAGAACCTCTGAGAAGTAAATCCCATACAAAGTAAAGGAGAACGCTGCGATTTGATATAATATTGATATTAAAGGTATCTCTAATAAAGTATCAAGTATAATGTTTGTAGTACTTTATTGAAATATCCGGGAAGGGTACGTGGCATTCCCTCTGTGGCTATATAATTTGTTTATTTTGTCAGCTTCTATTTAATGTACAACTAGCTTACTTTTATACACGTAGGCATATTACGTACACAGTAATACCAAAAAGATACCATCACTTTATGGCACTGTTATGTTTGTTCTTGAATGGTGTTATCACGTACTATATATGGAAACTATTTAAGTCTGTACTTAATTGTCCCAATAACGATTCAAAAGATGTTTAAAGTATCCCAGGTATGCATTCCATAAACATTTGGCGATAATTATTGCCGATAAGAGCACTTCCATAAAATGCAAAAAATTATCGGCAAGGCGTCAGAGCAGTGTCGTGGCGATAATTTTGAAAATATCGCGGTTTTAAAAATATATATTTCACAAAGATTGATATATCAAAATATATGTATGTGATCAAGGAAGAATGATATTTAGTTTAAGTTTGATTGAAATAAAAATTGAACAAAAAAAATGAAAAACAAAAAAGTTATATGACGATAACAATTTTTGGTATCGCATCGTTTCTTACACAGGATTATCGCGAAATGTTTATGGAATGCCCCCCTGCTGGAAAGTTATGTTTCCTAGGTGACCAATTGTTTCTACATTCAATTGGTATGTAAGTTGTCAAACCATTAAAGTCATACTTTCTATACGAATGCTCCTCGGCGTTTTCTGACCAAAATGCATCTTACTACATGGATCAATACGAGGTCCAAGTTCTTGAGTGTGTTACTTTATATTGGTGATCACTTTATTAGCATTATCATTCAGAATTTTGAAATGTCTAGAATGAATATTTATGTTACATTTACCTAAGGAAACTAGCTGAATCCTGATGAACAATTATTACAATTCAGATCCATAAATCAAGAACTTTTTTCACAGCCATGTGGTCATGATCACCACGTGGTGATCACCAAAAAGTGATCACGTGACTACGTCTGCACAAGGTCTGTATACACAAACAGGCTCAGGAAATAAAACATATAATTATGGCTTAAGTGATATCTCACGCAGATGAATACGCTAGTTTTAAACACCGTTTGTTATGACCAAATTAAAACGTTAGCAAACATTTTAGACATAGCTAGAAAAATCATCCTCAGCCTTCGCACTTTTTTTTTACCTATAGGCTATACAGGAAAGCCTAGCAAACGCTGGGCTGGATCGGGTGGCTCTTAAGCGGGGCACCAATTAGACTTAATCTTTGGTTGGCATTTACCGGTAATTGGACCAATTTTCCAGAGACGTGATATGGCCGGGGAAGTCTAGGAGGCCAGTGTGGGGCCGAGGCACGCTCTCTACCTCTCTGCCCCGTGGGGGAATCTGTGACTGTGTGCTTAACTGGAAATGTGGGAGTGGCGATTTGCTGTTCTCTGCCTTCGGGATGGCCCTGGGAAACTTGCAGCCCAGGAGAAGTATTTAATTAATTAAGAGAAAAAAAAGATGCGAAATAAAATATCTATTTCTCCCACCCTTTACTTTTCATTTGTTTTCACATTGAAATGTTTTACTGTCTAACTTGTTTTTACGTTATTGGGATTACGATCGATCCCCTAAAAAATGTGGTTGTTGTCTTTTCGCGTGTATGTGTGATAAATATTTTTGGCTACTTTTACATGTGTAGAAGGTTTTCCCATGTGGAGCTTTAGATCAGGCCGATTTCATAAAATGCGTAATTTGCAATTTTCATATTTCAGCATGTGGCCTTTTTTTGTGCGGTCATTCTGCAATTGTAGAATGACTGCACAAATAACATCCGATATATGACACATCTATAGGTCTATGATTACATCTATATACAGAAAACAAAGTACATGTGTAGATCTACCTAGATTGATGTTTGTAAAAATAAACAACCTGAATAAAACACCCCTCTGTGGGTACTACTTAGAATTGCAGCGACCACTGTCACCAGGTTCTACATATCGCCAGGGCCGTAGTCAAATTTCCCTGTACTACTCACAATCAAACACTTACAGATTCTCTTCGCATGACATTAATTTTATATATTTTGGTGATGTGCATTATCTATTCAATCATTTATCATTGAATGAAAACATAGAAAAACTCGTGGTGTTTGGTATCTCGTAATATGAAATGAAAACCTGTCGATGAATTCATGATTTAAGAATGGTTTAGAGGACATTAACGCCATTTTCCAGATATTCAGATAATCCTTTAAATTCTCTTTAATCTTGCGGAAATACTCGATTGTGTTTAGTAACTAATTCATAACTGAAATGGAAATATTGATTTCCAGGAAAACGTACGTTAAAAAGAAACACACAAAAAAACCAGCAAAATAACACTAATTTTCTGGGAATTTTGTAAATTCGGAAAATCTTATCTTTTATCTGAATCTTTTTCCCCGTACTCTTGTGATACATATTATCATGTATAATAAATGTATATACAGCATGCTCCCACATAATTGTGAGTATAGTCAGGCATAATACAAAATACAAAGATTGTCAAGTAGATCTAAATATTTGTATGAATTTCGGGCGAAAATACTAGGTCTAGATCTATACAGAGCTAAACCAATTATATATCTCTAAACTAGTATTCAACTTTTCTGGCTATATAAGTTCATTTGGTGCCCCCTATGTTTTGGCTGGAAATGAAAATGCATAATGGACATTCAAATTCTGAATGTTCTAGCTCCCATTCACTTGCATTATACCTAGATCTACCTAATATATATCTAGATCTATCTTTTTTCAATTGCTTCCTTTCATCTGTTTTCTTACATTTTTATTGAAACTATAGGCCCTAGATAGAATTAGGCCTAATGTGTTCTTCTAATATCATTGGGAACGGTCAGGGACGGATCCAGAGATTTCCAAAAGGGGAGGGGTAGCGCTTAGGCCTATATATAAATATTTGAGGCGCCCATCCAGGGGCTAGAATTTTACGTTTAAAAAAAAATACCGGTACTAGTCTACTTACTAAATTAATCTTCCAAAAATTAGGGGGGTGGGGGGGGGGGGGGGGGGGGAGGTGGCGCGCCCTCTAAATCCGTCCCTGCATGAGGATCTTTTTTTTATTATTATTATTCAACACAGGAATTTTTCATTAGGCCTCGACTCGAGGTAGATCTAGACGCGCCTATGTTTTTGAGAAAATCTGAGAACTGTTATCAGCCATGTAAAATGGCGCTATTTAGAATAGGCTAGTTTGGACCTACCGTTACCTCCAGGAGAGTCCAGGACCAGGTGTTTGTAGTCCGACGTAGCCAGCCTCTCGTATGCTGATAAACTGATGGGGCTACGAGAGTCTGGCTTCAGCACATAGGCAAAGTTTGGGGTTACCTTAAAACGTCGGTGCCCGTCGATTTTCGTTGAGATTTCCGTATCAGATCTATCATTTTCAGTTTTATGAGTCAAATAAATACGAATTCACCCATGGATGCTTATGTACAACATAGTAAAACCTGTAATTTAGTAGTAATCACGTCCGTCACGTCCCGACGGCCGCCATTTTGAATTTTTGGATGTCACGTGACTCGCTGGTTCCCGAAAGACGTGGTGAGCTGCTGATAACCAGTGCACATTCCACACTTGGTTACTCAATTACGCACAAGATGGCAGGACTGTGCTTCCCGCCAGCCAATATCTAGTCAATGAGCATTGACTTTTGATGGTTGGACCATCTAAGTAAGGAATATGAAGACAAAAACATCACCCAAGAAGTGTATTTCATGCAGCTCCGTTTTTACAAAAGAAAAGCAACCACAGTAATGCATTAGACATTGACAAGATTATAAGAAGAAATACTCGCTGGTAAGTAAATTAATGTGTAATAATCAATCTGAAGAAAATTCAAAAACGTTTGTCTATCAATGCTTAATCAAATGTAATAATAGAATATATTGAGATAAAATAAATTAATTCAATAAGTTGCATCTTTATGTAGTCAATAACGTCCATGGTATATTCAATGTTAAGACTTAAGTGTTGCATTTTATGTCTTCAACCTTTCAATGTACATACCCTTTTTTTTAGTTTTTTTTTTTTTACAGGAGTTCCCCCCCCCCCCCCCCCCATCTTTGCAAAGGGAGACTGTTTATGAATTATGAACGAATTGACAATAACAGTTGAAAACCAAAATTATTGTGGTTTGTACAATTCATACTTTATTCAGGTAATGTTATTTAGTTTAAAACGAATCATAGCTGTGGGGTGAAATGAATGATGATGGTTTCTCAGTAGCCTGCAAATACGTTTGGCACTGAATGAAACTTTAACATGTGTCTGTTTATGCAAAAGGCAACGGCCCGGTTTCAACTGTGCTATTCTGTCACTACCAGGTGCGGATTCAATTTATTCTAATAAGACCAATATATTTTTATAGCAATACCACAATCCCTTAAAAATTTAGGCACAAACCACAAAATTCCAGTTTATGGGTTCGACCAAAGGAATTTAACTATAATTTTTTAATTTCAATATTAATAGTACAGAAAAAACAATAGGGGCCTAATACCACGAGAAAAAGGAACCTTTTCTGCATGGAAAACTTAGGCTTCATCAAAATCGGACTTCATTTAAATAATTTTATGCATGTTTATTTTAGGAGATGACATGATATTTCTATTCATTGGGATTTACCCATCATGGCTGCTTTTTTCAGAATTTTGATTTCAAGCTTCTAACCAATATTTTCAAATTTTTCACTAATAATTTTCATATGAATAAATAGGGCAAGATTAGTGAGATCCACGGAAATACATGCTCTTTCCAGTGGTGTATGGTATAAATATATGTAATTAGGCTAAGATTTGCGGATTTAAGCATGGAATTAAGCCTTCAGATGAAAAATAATGTAAAAATAGGCTAAATAGGGGTCCGCAGGTTTCGCAATACATGTATTTCAATGTAAATGTAGTGCAAACAATGTTAACTTTTACCCTCATATTTTTAGCAATATCTAGTGAATGCTAAGTCTGATTTTAGTTTTGTTTGAAATACCAAAAAGCACTTGAACAGGCAAAGCTCATAAGCCTATTCAAATCATTGAAAATCGAATTTCCATTTTTATTGTGGTATTGCTACTTTTTTTGACAAGAGCTGGGCATGTCATTAATACAATTTTGGTAAATAGGAGTGATATTTTTCACAATATCATCGGATTCAAAAAACACACATTTTAGATAGCAAAAAATGATTGTCCCGATTTTTGGTAAGTTTGAAACAGCAGGTATGTGCAGCGGAAAATTTTGCTACAGCATGCCCCCCGCCCCCTTCAAAATCCTGGAGCCACCCCTGCCCACGGGAAACCTGCCTGTAGTGTAGATCTACGCTGGACTTATAAATGATCATTTACAAAGGATGCTGACCCTGTAGTCTGGAAACTCAGCCTGTAGACTGAACTCCGAGTGGTAACAAGTCCACAGGTCCCCTGCTGCATAGGTCAGACTTGTCCCCGTCCACAGGTCCCCTAATTTTGATAGCACCTAGATAGTAGATGGAATGTGCATCCCCGACCCTGTACAGGGAGGGGTGGAAAAGAGTGGGACCGATCAGGCTATTCTATTTCTTTTATATGGTAGTATTCAATATTTTACATGTAATTGTTGGAATACAAGTTGGATAAGTAATAAGATTTTGCCCCTATGTCTCTTCACTCAGGCAGCACTAGTTTTGACGCATCTGAATTAATACCACGTACTGCCTTTAGGGTCTGTAAGATATCAATTCAAGATTTATGCATTCCGTTTGAATAGGCCATAATTTTGTCAAGCTGATTTTTGACATTTAAAAAAAAATTATTATGAAAAAAAACTAACTGTGTTTTGTGTTTTACATTTCAGAGTCCTCACTTATGTAAGTGTATAAATCATAAATCATGAATTTCTATAATTAAGACAACCAAATTAATTTTTCAGCCTAATATAGCAGTTCGAAGTTTTTAAATTACAATATTAAATCAGATAACATTGTCTCCACTTAAGGCACTCAAGTCTGCAGTCAAGTCCCTAGGCCAACAATGACATCCACAAGTTTGCTGTGAGGTCCCCAGGTCGAGAAGTCAGCATTGTGACTACCGTCCCCGCCGGGTGACCACCGCCCCAGCCTTGTGACTCGTAGACATAGCAACGTTGTCCATTCAAGTCCTCTTTCGGGTCATTGAGCCAATCTGTAAGCATTCAATTTGTTCTAGTCCTACGACCTTCCCTTATAATTTTTCTTGATTACATATTTTATTGTATCAGTCTGTAATACAACGTATTAACTATTATGCCAGATTGATCCAAATGTTGACATATAATATCTCCGTTATTCATGCTTATGCATAGTATTAAAAGTATTCATAGGCTTAGCACATTGACAGGGCATACACACTTCTCTTGGTAATACCAGGGGTATGGATGGGGGGTCCCATGTCGATTGTCAGATTTTAGAAATGGCAATGACGTCTGTCGTTATAACTCAGTTTAGACCCATGTCACAAATCGAATTTAAGAAATAGCCATGTCGCATGTCATTATCTTTTTAAAGCTCCTGTCCCATGTTGAATTTAAGAACAGGTTCATGTCATTTGTCACTTAATTGCCATGTTGCCTGTCAAATTTAAGAAATGGCCATGTCGCCCTGTCGATTTTAATCTATACCCCCAATACTGCTTTTCCTCTGATTTTAAAAACTTAAAAAGTTATATCCTAATTACTTGGCCAAAAACTGCATAAACTGCAGAGAGTTGTGGTTTGCCCCACAACTTTTCACTGATTGTGATATTGCTGCTATGACCAGCTGGGTCAGCTGACCTGTGCACTGCTGGACCTGCCCATGCACGGCTGCCCCGACAAGTGGATCTCCCTGAATGCCTGTGGATCTCCGCCCATGCCCATGCACCACCAGCCCAGCCAATGTCAGTAAATCAGGTAAAACTTAGCAGTAGTATGATGAAGATAAAAATTGATTATTGCTTTAAAATGAATAAGTACCAAAGATTAACAGGTCCGGGCTAACATAGGAAAAAAGGGGACGTCCCGAAATCACGGGTCTTCCTGGTTAAATGGGACGTCCCAAGAAGCAGGACCATCCTGATAAGTCGGCCTGATTAATATTCCCCGCCTTTTTATTGTTGTATCTGACCGCTCCAGGCGGGCCCAGGGCGCCTGTCACTGGTAGAATTATCTATAATTAGCTACGGAACGTCGCCGGACCCAGGACGATTACATAAGTCAGCCCCGGCCTGTCTTAGTCCGTTCTAACCCAGATTAGCTATTACATACTTGTAGGATTGACTATCAGACTTAGACATAACTACAGTCTAGACCTACACCTGCTTCCCGGCCCAAACATACAGCATTAAGGGGCCATAGGCGGACTTATTTTGTGGTTTCTGCCTAGAATTTTTTTTAAGTGTCACATGATCTATTGTGGCAAATTGCAGGGGCCATTTAAAAAAAATGATGGGCCACAACACAATCAGCATAAAAAAAATCATTATCAGATTACATATATGTATCTGGGCCCATATCTTCGTAACTAATTTGGCTGATCAGGGAAATCTTGATCAGTGTGTCACAATTAGAGATGCTGTCTATCATGAATAGATTTTACACCTAGTAATGCCTCTTTGACACTATTTTGCAATAACACTATAAATTTTGGTAAAAGGCAAAATCACTGATCATGGGACCCTAATCAAATTTTCCCTCATCAGCCAAATTAGTTATGAAGATATGGGTCCAGATCAGTAAACAAATATTCATGCTCCAACATAGCAAGAGCCAATCAGAGATTTCATGTGAATTTTTATGTGCCTCAGTTTCAGTACTTGATAGGCAAGCTACAGTTTTGCTAAATTACACATTGGGGGTTGTACAGGAACATAACGTAATATAGTAAGCCGATAGGCCAAGGTCCAAAAATCTATCCAAATGTTAGTATGAGATCATATTTATTGACCCCATAAGCAGAGGTGAATAAATCATACTAAATCCCGTTTCACTAACCTCTCCTCCGCCAGCCATTACATAATGCTAATTCAAAAGAATTTTGTTGAGCGTGTCAACTGGTCACTGAATATATAGACTGAATGTTGAGCCTGCAAACTGGACGTTGAGCATGTAGGCTGGTCACTGAGTCTGTAGACTGGACATTGAGGCTGCAGACTGGACAATGAGCATGTTGGACGGACGGCAGGGCTGCCGACTGACTCTTTTTTCATGGGACAGTCCTGTATTTAGGTGAATAAACTTGTCAACAAAAGTTCTAATACTACTATACAGGGCTGATAATGTTAAACGAGCGCCCTTTAATGTGTCTTCCCCTCTGCTAACTTAACCGGGACAGGAGGTTCCCTGTTATCAGAGTGGGGCTCTTGATGGGGGGGGGGGGGGGTCCCAATGTCATATGTCAAAGTTAAGAAAGGGAGATGTCATCCTGTCGAATTTTAGAGAAGGCAGTGTCGCCCTATCGAATTTAAGAAAAGCAGGGACGGATCCAGGATTCAGAAAAAAAAGGTGGGTGGGGGTGTGCTATAGGAATTTTACATAAAAGTGCTGCGGGAATGTTACATCAAAATAATCAAAAACAAAATGGGAGGGGGGGGGAGGCGGCTGGCACAAAACCCCCACCCCCACCCTTAAATCCACACCTGAAATTATGTCATTTGGATGGGCAGCTTACATCCAAATTACTGACCATACCTCTCCCATACCCCTGCCGACCCTCTCATACCCCTGTTTCCTCTCCCATACTACAGAGGTCAGCTCTCCAATCACTTTCATGTTTTCAACACCCATAAACGTACCTACTGTGCCTGAACAGAGTTGATGCTTCAGGAATAATTATGATATACCCCTGTTTCCTCTCCGATGCCCCTGTCGGCCATCTCATATCCATGTCTCCGTATATATATATATATAGACCCTTAAAATTGACAGGGCAACATGGCCATTTCTTAAAATCGACAGGGGACATGGCACCTTTACTGACATGCAACAGTGCTTATAACTTTAACATCGTCAAGGCGACACAGCATTTTCTTAAAATCGACAGGGGACAAAGGGCATAGTGGCATTGATAAAAACATACCAAATTAGGTGTCTCTGTCGGGTATTCCTAAGATTTCTTTTATCCTTAAGGCCGGTCTTAGGGACTAGGGGCTTGATATGTAATTATCTATTTTGCTGCCTTATTTAATGTTTTGTATCAAGCATTTTGCTTGAAATTATCAGAAAACAGAAATGAAAATAGATTTTTACTGATTTTTACTGAAGGTCCATAATTATGGATTAGGGCAGTTCTACCCATTTTTTCTCTACTTTCACGTGATTTTTCTTCATTTTAAAATACTTTCATTTTTTCTCTACTTTCACGTGATTTTTCTTCATTTTAAAATACTCTTTCATTTTTGTTAGTGATACTAGCAACATGTCATTTTCCTTGGTGACATGTGACATGTTTTTTTCAGAGGTGCTACTTCCCCCTCTAAATACGGATTTCTGTATTCTTTACTTTAACAACAATTCTAAATTTGAGAAGAAAGTTATATATTTGAAATACAGTGAAAATGTTAAGGCCGCGCCATTCGCCCTAGGCGCATTAAAATTTTAAATGTCACATTAATTTTGAGATCAATGCGCCAATGTAACATTAGGACTTTTAATGTCATCAAAATGTACCAGAAATGGCGCTTAGAGTGAAAATATGTCTCAGCCAATTTGAAAGGGAGCGTGCCATTGTCACATACTAAATTTTTCAGAGATGCCACTCTTCAAACAGAAAAAATACGGAAAATAATGATACCCCATTTCCTTATTTTAATACGGAATTAACTAAAGTAGCCTATTCTTCAGTACTAAAGCTCTGATACTGAAACAAATCATATGTACGTGTAGTATAGCATAATAATTACTTTATGATACCTGAAATTAAATACAAAAATAATTGTCTCAAATTTTGGGGCTATTTAGAGAAAAAAATTAAGGCAAAAATACGGAAATCCGTATTTAGACGGAAAAGTGGCATCTCTGATTTTTCTAACATTATCAATGTATTTGTATTAAATGTCAAGTACCTTCAAATATTTATATACTTGCTTGTACGTATGAGAAATACAGTGTAAGAAATTAAGTGCTGAAGAAAAGGCTACGTCAGTTATTTCCGTACTAAAATATGGAAATGTGGTTCCACTATGTTCTGTATTTTTCATGTCTGAAGAGTGACATCTCTGTTTTTTTTTAATGAAATCGACCTGGGATATCTGACCCCCCCCCCCCCCCCCCCCCATCTGCAGCCCCACCCCTGCCGGCTCTCTCAGTCTCACACCTCTGTTTCCTTTCCCATATATACCCATGCTAGCCCTATCACATTCCTGACTCTCCTCCCATACCCCTGCCGGCCCTCTCATACTCGTCTCCTTGATTTCTGTGAGATTTTGGCCCTCTCAGGGAGGTCAGGAGACTGAGTCAAAATCCTGGAGTCTCACGGAAAATCTGGGAGAGTTGACAGGTCTGTAGTTGTGAGTTTTTTCATGGTGACTTACAAAGATTTAGGTATTCTGGTAGAAAAATCATGTAGTGACGTCCCTATTTAAAGCCAGTGTATCATCTGTGAGAAGCTCATACTTTGTGATGATATAGATCTACATTTTGAACCAAATGATTAGACCTAGGGCATTTATCAAATGCTACGAGAGAAGAGTTGTCAGTTTTTGTGCATTGTTAGATTGCGCACATGTTTCACCTTTCTAAATTTGATATGCAGCATATGGTATTCCGTGGTTATCTAATTATATGTGCAATATACCCCCTTTTTAACCATAAAATTGAAATTTTCTTGTTTAATAATCGTGATATTGATTTGCTGAATAATGAAAAATTCCAAATATGCCATATTTTCAAGAAATTAGTTTAAAATGTTATAACGTCATTTACACAACAGATTCTAACATTTATATTTAAATTGTTTAATTTCCTGTCCTTAGTGTGACTGACCTGGGTTGGAGCCTCTGGACATTTGGCCACACCTTTTGCCAGTATGAAGTCTAAAATCAGTAGAGGAACGTGCATCTCTTGTGACAGTGGCTTCACCATAAAAAACCGACATAGAAATGCTGTTGACATAGATAAGACTATCAGAAGATCATCATATACAGCAAGGCAAATATTTTCTGGTGGGTAAATAATTATTTATATTTCTGAACAGTTGAATGATGTAGATTTTTATTACCAGTTATAACATATACTTATTTTCACACATTTTTACAAATGCATTTTTGGTGAAGTTTGGGTAAGAACGGGTTATATATGCAATATATTCAGTTTGATAAAACGTTTCTCTGTCACAGGCCTAATGGGATATTCCCTAAAAAATACCAGTGTTCGAACTTAAAGCCAGCCTTCTGGCCATCCCTTGGGCCCTTGATGGGAGGGGGGTCCCAATGTCGTATTTGGATTTTAAGAGACATCCATGTTGCCCTGTTGCATTTAAGAAAATGTCCATGTAGTACTGTCAAAGTTAAAAAATAGATACTGATATTTTCATTGTTATCTGTTACATCTAATAACCTTTTCAACTTCAAACTTCACACAGATCTCGGTATACTGATATCTCCGGGACCCAAAGAGCTATGTGAACCATGCGCATATTTGACCAGGGATATCAAAACAAAGTCAACCGAGCTAACATCCACTGCTTCTGCATTAGCAGATGCGATTGATAAAAGCAGCAGCTCATACATAAAGCGGGTAACCCCTGCTACTCCATCATCTAACACCCCAGCATGGACACCTCGCAAGCTCTGCCTTGGCAAGAGACCTCCTAGCACGCCTTCAAAGGTTTCTCCAAAGAGATCATGCACTACAACACAAAGAAGTCCAAAGAAAACCAAGAGTCCACAAATGGCCCAAATACCAGACATACATAATTTGAATACAGCAGAAGACTCCAGTTGCTCCGACTACAAGGTGAATATTTTTTTAGTATAATTGGATCCTATTTAACAGCACCTTTTGATTTCATTGGATTCTTTGTTAAAAGGACTCGGCAGTCATTGCTTATGCAGTGACAAAAACATAGGTCTTTTATGAATGTTAAATCATTTCCGAAAAAGCCAGGACATCTTCACATTGTCAGTGCTACTATAATAAGAAGACATGATTATGGAGTATGAGGTCGGATATATTCACCTCTGGGTCCATTTAGGCCCGCGCCCGTAGGGCAAGGGCCTAAATGGACCCAGAGGTGAATATATCTGACCGAATACGACATAAAAGTGTCTTCTTTATTTCATGTGATGGCTACACACAGTGACACTTGAAAATTAGCCCTTTGACATGGCCGTCGGCACTCTGACATGGCCGTCGGCACTCCATCTTTACCTAATTACTGACGCTGATTGGCCAAAACTATGGCAACAGTGGTCACGTGGCCAAAGCCAGGCCTCTGTTAGGAGAGTGTACGCATCACGTGGCGTACATCAGCCAATCAGATTGCGTACATTCTCCAAGCACATTTCTAGAGGTTAGTATATATTCACTTCGTCTCAAGCGGTGCTTATTTCATTCAAAAAGGCACCGCTACGGCCCCCAGCCATTACATAATGAAAAAAAACATTTTGGAGGATGAAAACATTCTGAAGAATTTAGACCCACAACTATATTTTGTTAATGCACAAAGGTGAACACCGACAATGATATTTGCTGAGTTCAATGTGTTATTTTTCCTTCCAGAATGTGCAAGAGAAGCCAAAAACTCGGATTGAAAAGAGCATCGCATATCTAAAACAAGGAAAGTATGAAACAGGGCTTCGTCAGCTTTTCCAGAATTCGCGGGGTTCAAGAGATGCACTTGCAAAAGTAAGGACAATGACTCTTCTTTGATGAAATATTTCTGTAGGGGCTTTTTGCAACACATAACTACACTTACTTTCTACTTTAACTGTTGATCGCGCATATTTTGACAGGTACTGCCAGAGCTTGTGAGGAACGAAGTCAAGTCTGCTGCCAAGACTTCAGGTCCCTACCAGACAGACTGCCAACGTTCAAACATTGAGGCATTCAGCTGGGATACCACATTAGAAGAATACCAGAAAAAGTGTCCTCTACTCCTCGCAACTCTCAAGGGATCCCTGACGAACAAGCAATCAATGCAAAGTATGACCCTGGGTCGCAAGCGTAAGCATTCTGTGAAGCCTGTGATTGGAATGATGACTGCACAAATTCTGTTCAAACGCAACCCGCAGAGGCACAACCTATGCCAAAAGATGAATGGCTTAATGATGTGGTTAGCAGGCTGCAGGCGAGGGGTAAGTACACTTATGTTAATGATTTACAGTTTTTAACCCTCTTCACAAATATCCAAGAGTTTAAATTTAGTTATATGTGTTTGTCCAACAGCTCAGCCACCGTTTGTCAATTAACCCTGTTAGTTACGTTTACATGCATGTACAATTTTCGGCAATTATGCATAGACTGTTATTTCAGTATGTTTTTGTACTTGCCCCTCTGAACCAAATTACAGTAATGACACTCTCAATGCCTGATGTGGTTATGTGGTCTTAGAAATAAAATTCTTGCTGTTACCAGCTCTTCCAAAACTTCAACAAGCTAGGGTTCTGCGTGGGTGTTCAAACCTCCAGGAGGACGTTGGACAAAGTGCGCCATGACTTTGATGGGGAAGTTAAGAGATGGAAGGCAGATGTTGAGAAGTGCACTGAGGAAAAGCCAGATGTTGAGAAGTGCACTGAGGAACAGTCAGATGTTGAGAAGTGCACTGAGGAACAGCCAGATGTTGAGAAGCGCACCAAGCAAAAGCCATCTAGACCGGTGAGAAGAAAACTAATCCTGGACACAGACCGGCAAAAGAAGGAAGACTCTCAAAAAAGTATTTATATTCATAGATGGTTAAGTCAGTGGTGTAGTAAACGAAATAATTATCTAAATGGTCATCGTAAAGGAAGGTAGAAGATATTAAAACTCTTTATAAATCATGTACATTTAAACTAAGTTTTTCAATTTACTAGATGCTGTTGGGTACACCATTACGTTTGACAATGTCAACCAGCACACGGTGGCGCGATATCAGCATAAAGACGATAATGGAAACAAGGAACTCAACATGGTTCAAGCTTATGCTGCCAAGGAGAGAATTTCTTCTTCGCATCTGTCTGAAGAAACACCTACACCTGCAGCTATTCGTGAGGTAAACATAATCATTTCTTCATTGAGCTCACTGCTGCTTAGCTAGGGCAATAACTTGATCAACATCTGACCTACAGTCAGCATTTATGAATTGCCTTCAGCTTCATGGTTCCTGGGCCCGACAGCTCCTAACTTGGCTAATCACCTAAAATCAACACGATTAAGTCTGTAGTCATTAAGGGTGATTTAACGTGCTTAGGCCTGATCACAGAATTAAGATGAATGGCTGGTAATGGACCATAGAGGATTTGAAACAAGCTTTTTTATTGGTCTAACCTTAATCACATCCACTGTAATCAAAATTAGGGACTAAATAATTAATCTAACCCAGGAATTGATTCGGGATGATTAGGCCTTACGACCCCATCAATTCAGATGATTTGATCAAGTTTAGGAAGTTTCTATAACCACGCTGGTGGACAGATAATGCATATTCCGGAGCCAGCTCACGGAAAGTGCATACCTCGGCCCCGATAATGCATACTTCAGAGCCTCCCGCATTTTTGCGACATAAACAAATAAGAGTTTTTCCAGCACATAAAATTCTACTACATAATAACCTTACCACGGAATGTATTTCAAGTCACTAAGAAAAATTAAAACATTCAATTCATTTTCATTATTACCCTTTCATAAGAAAAGTGTGGGTTTTCAGAGTATTTTTTCGGACCCAACCTTCTCCCCACAAAAATATTTTGTCACACACTTTTCTTATGTTAGTACATGACAATTCTTAAATACCATGATCACACTGTGAAGCAAACACCCTCAACTATTCCGTAGGCAAGTTAAATATTATAAATATTTGGTATTCTGATAATTAACACTGAAATTCCGCACCCGGCGTTCCGAAACCCCCCTCCGGAAGTAGCATTATCCCCTCCGAGGTATGCACTTTCTATGTGTCGGCGCCCGAAGTGGCATTATCCGTCCACCCCCGTGATAACTACATGAACTTAATCAGCTCCTAATCGACCCATGGAGTTACCAGCCATCAGGGCCTGGTCTTCATAATTCAGTATCCAAAGTCAGGTTCCACTTGATCCTAGACAACGCACTTATACACCTATTTCAGATTCCAGTAGATAGCATGCTTCCTGGAGCTGGTGACATTACAACCATCAAAGAGGAGATGGGCACACTTGTAGAAAGGATAATGACAACACATATGCCGGAATTTTCATGCTTGTCTGACCAAGTTGAACAGCATATTCGACACAAGTACTCTATTGAATCAAAACAGAAATCTGAAATGGTAAGTGATTTTATGTGGCCTGTTTCAACCAATGACCAGTTGCTCTGTTGGTTTATACTTGCAAATGTTGCATCAACAATTGTTTGCAGAAAGAATGAATTAAACTACATTACTGCAACATGTCTGATTAAAAGAACAATAAATATATAGTACTGACCGAGGTATGATATCAAAAAAGTTATTGCCCTGGTCGTCATGCTCGAGGGACTAAGCGTAGCGTAGTCCCAAGACCATGACAACCACAGCTATAACTTTTTTGATATCATGCCAAGGCATCAATATCTCTTCATTCCATTTTTTGTATCAAGGAAATTGATTGAATATTGACGGAGATATTGATTGACAAAAGTTATGACAAAATGTAAACAAACATCCGAATTCAGTGACGTAAGAACGTAACCTAGCGACGTGACCTAGCGACGTGACCTAGATATTCCAGTGGTATGCTCTGATTGGTTGATAGCATAAGGGGGCATGGCTTATCAAAAGTGGTTAAGTGGTTTATGTAATGGCTGGCGGGGGCAGCGGTGCTTATTGGGGCTTTCGAACGTAAATACGCCCCGCAGCGCCCGAGGTAAAATTCTCCCGATTATACTAACCTCTAGAAATGTGAATGGAGAATGTACGCAATCTGATTGGATGATGTACGCCATGTGATGTGTACACTCTCCTAGCAGAGGCCTGGCTTTGGCCCACGTGACTGCGATTGTCCAATAGGCATCTAGAATTAGGTAAACAAACATTGTAGGCATGTCATCGCCGTCGGCACTTTGAAATCGCCGTTTTTATCAATAAATTGTTGATTTTTCGGTATTTAGCCATCACATAAAATAAAGAAGACACACTTATGTCGTATTCAGTGGGATGTATTTACCTCATGGCAATTTCGGACCTTGGCCTAACGGCCGCGGTCCGAAATTGCCATGAGGTAAATATATCCCACCCCATACTCCATAATAGTGTCTTCTTATTATATTAGCTTTACAAAAGGGGGTGTGGCTTCTGTCTCCTTGGTATTGCAAGAGAATAACTTTTTGATATTTTCCTGGTCCCTGTACTTAAGAGTTTGATTCAGGGGAATATCATTTTTGTTTCCCCCCTGGTCGGGATATCTAAAATGTAAATAGGAAATGTACAGACACTACGCCATTAGTGGTGAAATAAAAATATTCTTCTTCCAGATTCCTCTAGGGATAATTGTCAAGGATGAAAATAAAACTGGGGAAATGATGGACATCATGGATGAATACCAGAGATATGTGCCAGTCACTGCCAATGGTCAACCTCACGTAACTGCACTGTTCGGAGATGGCCTCAGCTGTGAGCGTGCTGCATCAGCACAAGGTGGCCGACTTCATGAAGGCAACAAGTGGCAGCGCCTGGAAGGTCTTGAGCCTGCTGCTCAAGAGTGGCATCTAAGGATGCATATCCTGGAGGTAAGGATGCCCAAACCTGTCATGACGCTCTGACATATATACAGACCATGTAATTAATTAATCTAATATGCAGGTTGTTATATATATATCTAAAAAAGCACCACAAGTGATATTTCAAAGATCATTCCCTGAGGGACTTTGCACCTTTATGTACAGGCAATATGCAATTGGAAAGTAACCACAAGTTCTAGTGGAAAGTAATGCATGCACTTAACAAGTAAACTGGCATTTATAATTAATATTAAATAATATTCATTATTGTACATTACTGGATATTGGAAACACCCTAGAGCATGTCTCACTCATAGGAATCTTTAGTGATCTTCAGACTTGTGACCTTTCAGGATGTATTTGCTGAACTGTGGTCCCCAAAGAGCAGTGCACAGAGAGGGACGTTGTACAACATGCGAAACTTTCTTGGAGTGACAAATGTTTCTGGGGATGTACAACATTCTTTTGCACATACGTCAGACTTTATAGAAACAACAACTGCTGCGTATGTGGTGTTAGCGGCTAGGCAAGAAATGGCCTGTCACCCAGCTAGTGAGCAACCAACTCTCCAGCACTTGCGAAGAATCGCGAAACTCATCACCGAAAAATGCTTTGAAAGCCCTTATTTTGATGCTCCCGTACCTGATGAACCTGACTTGGAAGCTGAGTATCCATGGTGCTTGTGTCAAGAAGAGTTGGGTGGAACCATGATAAAGTGTGACAATGATCACTGCCTAAGTGGTGAATGGTTCCACCTGAGATGCGTAGGACTGGTCCAGAATGATATTCCTATCGGCAATTGGTATTGCTCCCAGTTCTGCGAAAGAGCCCACCTTGGGAAAGGTGCAGCATCAAGTGCCAAAAAAAAGGAAAAACCTGTCTCTCCCCAAACCCGAGGGTTAGATTCCAAGTCAGAATACAGCAGAGGAGTGTTGTTCCGTGGACTCTTTCAGCTAGCAATGAGAGATGCTGTGAGGGAAAACGATGGCCAGCGAATCATAACACATTGGAGGTTTTTGATGCCTCATTTCTATCAGTGGGGGCACTCAAAATACTTCATACTTGGGACGAAGCTTTTGCTTACCCAAGCTGGAAGTGTCTGCCAGAGGCTAGCCTTCCAGTTGAAGTGGGCAAGAACAGTCAACGCTATGGGTGGTGCAGGCAGAAACATTGAAGGCGACCTCCAGATGGAGCACTTCAATAGAACATACAAAGGTGAGTTGTTTGTTTTGAGTTGCAGTGAAAAGAAATTAAATCATATTTACTTCAACAGAATTGGAATTGTGAAAAGTGAAGTATAACTTGACAGTGATAAATTTACAAATTAAAATAATATAAACTTCAATGTATGTGAAAACCAATATCAAATGTTGGACATAAAGTCAGACATTTTATAGCTTTCTGTCAGACATTTAGCTTTACTGTCAGACATTATTCACAGAGATTACCTTTGTGCATATATAGGCAACTTGATGAGGAGATAGCAACATTTTTTTTAATCAAGTGTCGTATAAAATCCATTCAATGTTGGTGTTGTTTGAAAACATTTGCCTGCCTTTTGATAGTCAGCTAAGTTGCAAGACAAATGATACTTATGTGTATTTATCTACAAATTGTACTACTATAATAGAATAAATTGTAAATTAAAAAACATGGGTAAGTGCTGCAAAATGTCTGACAAAATGTTTGACATTTTAAGCCCAATAATCAGACATAGGGTGTAAAATGTTGGACATGTCCTGCACTTCGAGGGTCTTCATAAGCACTGAAACTTAAAGCACTTGGGGGATTTACCAACTCTGTGCTAGTGTACAGACATCTGTAGTCTAGTTATCATATAAGGAATGATAATTTTCTTGTTTGATATCGATGTGTGATTTCTGGTGATATTTAGTACAGAAAATCATCCTAGGGGACAGGAGATGAGAATTTTACTCATTTGCAGACTTACAAAAACTTATCTCTTTTTATGTGTAGAAAGTGTGGCAAGTGCCAAAGGGCAACTTACGGATGTGACCATTGCCCGCCACAGCCAAATGGTTGGTGTTGGACGAGAACTTCAGGGTATCTATGACAATCAGGTAAGTATACTATAGCTACTTTTTTTTACAGCTGACAACTCATGAATGAACTTATGTCAAAATGGGGATGTATAGCAAGTAGTTTGATTAGATAAGATTATCCTTTGGGGATATGGTTGATGATTAGACTGTGTATGGTCAAGACTACCTACTTTATTTTTGTAGCTATAGCAGTTTCAAATACTTTGTCATCAACTAAGGTAATCTATCACTACTGATCTCATGGTGACTAGGTTGAGTTAGGTCTCCCCTGATCTTAGCAATCTTTATAAATGAAACTTTTAATCAGAACAGTTTGTATTGCTGCATAGCAATGGACAAGAGATATTACTTCTGTTAACTTTGTACTTGCAGGTATCTGGAGTTGAGCAACACCGATCAACAAAGCGAAGAAACATCGTAAAGCAACAGAGGGATGTTGCCAAACTTGTTGAGCATCTGATAGACGAAGAGCTCTTTCAAACCATCCCAGGGCGTTGCCATGATAGTTTCAGAAACTATGCCTTGTTCACAGGTGTCAAGGATCAACAGAAATTCCTGGCCAGAATCATCAAGCACAGAAACCAGCTTGCGAGGGATAAAGAACTAGTTGCCAACAATCGCATAGTAAATCAGTAAATAACAAGATTTGTCTGGGCATTGTTTACCACAGTAGTTGGGCCTCTGATGTCTAACAATAGCAGTTGTTTTTTGGTATCAGCCCCTACTCAGCGCCCCAATCAACTCACAATTATCCGGGCCCCACTGACACCATCCACTCACCACTTCACTTCATTAATGGTCTGGACTTATATTATGCCTACGATACTTGTGGACATGAGATTAAACCAAAATGTCTCACTCTCATTGCAACCATCCCATCCCATCATCTATCATAATCAAATTTTAATTTACTTCATCTTATCCGATGTTATCACATATAATTTTAACACCAATTATCTTACAACTATCCTGTGTGTGTGTCCCAGTCCTAACTTTTCTGTGATGGTGGGCTCATACATAAATATTGTAATTTATTCACATATATCAATTATTGAATATTTGCCCCAGCTGCCGGGCGTTGTGTGTGTAGCCACTACTTACCACTGTATGAAATGTGAAATTTACTGAGAAAAATCTGACTAGTAAATCTAATGGAAAACTCAGTAGAGATATACTCTCTACTCTCTATTTTCCATTATCTTTCCTTCACTTTACAGTTTAATCTTTTTTTTTCATTCATTTATTTATCCTGAATACTTGATTAGGAAGTGAATGCTAGTTTACATCAAATATTAGAATTGGATTTACTGTATGAGTAATTCCTATGTAAATTATATCAAAATTATCAAATGTGCTGTAAAACTAAGACATTTTTTACTTTTTAAAGTAAAAGTGAAGTAATTATTTTTACTACTTTCTGTAAATTTTTCTACAAAAGCGACATGGTTTTCAATTTCCATAGCTGTTTTAATAAAGGTCATGTAAAATCTTATACTTTTTACTTTACTTTCCTTACGTTGTTGGAAGGCCTGGGGAACTGCCAAGGGTATAGAAGAGACCGGACAAGTAGTGGGGACACTGGGCTTTTGTCCTCGGAGTATGGGGGCTGGGACAAGAGGCTGGGAGGCCAGGGAAACGTGCCCTGAAGCATTGTAGCTGAGAGAAGCATTAAAAAAGCGAAACAAAAAGAAACAAAATAAATTAAAATCATCCCGTTCAACCATGCTCATCTATTATGTCAACAATCACTTGAGACAGATATGAAATATTTGAATATTTTTAGTTTATTCTAGTGGCAACTCGCTTAAGACCACTCCTTATTGGTTCGGACCCTCAACATTGATAACTTTACTGACAAATTGATTGATAACTTCTGTTCTGTTATATTTAGCTTCAATAGTTCGGTATATTTACTTTTCATCTAATTATGCAAAAAAAAAAGTCATTCAATAATTGATTACAATCACCTTTGGAATCAGTTGGGGCTACTGAATGAAGAGAAAACCTGCACTGCTGTCATCTTTCTTGTGCAGGTGCATGCCTCTGCACAAAAGTTGCAGCAAAAGCAGAGCTGACAATCACACATGTGTGTAGTGCAAGCTCCAAGGCATCCTGTTGGCTCCACATACACCCTCTCTTCAACCTCTCCCACTAGTTTGAATGCCTGTAAAATGGTTTGCCTGTAACATTTGTTAGGCTTAGCTAACTCTTTGATTGAGGTTTCTTTAGCCATTGAAAGCGACTTTCCCGTTACATACACAACAGCTAATCCATTGCTCCCTGGTTTTCTGGCACAGCGCCCGATTTCCTGCCACAGATCCACCACACTACCTGGCACCCCAAAAAGTACAACCAAGTCGACATCTGGAACGTCAACACCCATTCCCATTTTGATTGTGCTGAACAACAACCGTATGGTTGATGTTTCCTTGTGGAATTCATGCTGCACTCTTTTGTTGCTCTCAGGTGAAACATGTGCGTGAAACATGTCCACAATTCGGTTCTCAACCTCCATGCTCAACCCTTGGTATGCCACACCATGCTTGTCTAGCTGATCTAGTGACCAGCGGTACAATTTTCGGGTGTCCTCGATGTTGTTAGAGAAAACTATCGTCTTCATACCCTTACCACCTGCTTCTTTATAATGGTCAAGTAGCCACTGAAGGTGCAGAAAGTTGTGGGTCTTTTGCTGCACCACTAGGCGGATGTTTGCTCTGTAGAGAAACCATATATGATAAAGTTGCAACAGGAACCTTGTATTTTTTTATCATTATACAAGCCCATTTCTGGAATAAATTTAGGGTTTAGGGTTCGATTTTTGTGACATAGTAAACATACATGGAAGACACTTTGAAAAACCTACTAAGAATAAATTTAAGATAAAACTGATGATCCCAATAAATCAACCCGATATTAAACTCCTGAAAAATACATTTTACCCTACAAAATATTAATCTAAGATATATTTTTTCACAAAATGTAAATGTGTCATAAATGTGATAACAGTCTCAAAATGTATCTCTTTTTAATGTTTTTTTCCAAGCAAAAGAATGGACACAAAATCTTCAGAAATTATTTTCATTGCAGGCCAGCCCCTGCAATGTTAATGAAATTGAACGCTACTGTTCTGTTTATGGTTGATCGTAGTTATTGCGAATTGTCCAAGATAATCACTGTCATTAATATCATTATTCCTAATGGGTGCTAGTTGAGTGGTAAGTGAGTCCACAAGATGGGCGCTCAATCCATAACATGAACAACGCTTGGCAGTAGGGTAAGTTTATTGGTGGATACGGTGATGCGTACAAAAGCCAGTGGAGAGATGATTAGTTCCTAGGTGTTACAATTCCAATCCAGTGTAGAGTAAGCTTTCTCCTCAGAGTCCGCCTAATCTCACACCCAGCCGTAGTGCGGTAGTGCCCATGTAAGTCACCAGATGTCCCTGTGGTTTGCGTAGCTATCTAAACCCCTCGAATCTCTCGATTTGTATTGTCCAAACGTTAATGAATTTCTCTCTGCCCTTACACCGCGTTCTCGCTTCTTATAAGAGTCTGGTATTGATTTTTGCCCAAGCATCGACGCCTGTTGGGAGTTGTACCCTGATGAACTTTGCCACCTACTATCAATTATTTGTTAAGTATGCAAAGCATTTAGACTACCTGTCTGGTGTCCTTGATACTGTTGTGATCTCTTCAACCGAAAAAACACCCATAACATCTTCCTGTATTTCTCTGGTTGCTGTTCCCGTCAGGAAAAGGATAGGACATGATATCAGGGACCTCAGTTCTCCAAGCTTGCGGAATTGCCCTCTGAAGGATTGACCCCTAGAATGTAAACAAATGATCATGTTACAATTTGTTTGTAGGTGCTAAAATATAACCTTCCAGGTGAAGGTATGAGTGGCAAGAATTAACATACATGTACTGCTAAGGGCTTTATAATTTTGATCAAAATGAAAATATTGTGTGTATATATATATATATATGTAATATATTCTATGCTTATCATATCAGCTGAAGTGGATCCAGGATCAATTGAAGGATGGGGCCCCCACATACATAAATGTACAGGGAGAGGGGGTCCACAAACACAAATCTACAGGATAAGGGGCTAAGATAATCCAGCCCCCGCCCTTATAACTGCCCCCTGTTGAAATAACACCAGAATCACATTTAAAGGGTTCCTCGCACATACATTTTCAAAAGGCTATTCTCATCTAATTAACTTCTCTTTGGCATTGTAAAAATAGTTCAAAATGAAAAAAAAATGAAAAAAGTTCAAGTATAAGTAAATTATAAAGGAAAGAAGGTAAAATTTGGGAATTCCCAAATTACTGAGCTTTCACTTCTGTCCTTGCTATGTCATTATTGAGAGAACTCCCTTTCAAAATAATTTGGGAATCTCATGTAATTGTATCAATTTTGGTGATTATAAGATAGTCATGTTTGTTGCCTGTATTTGGCCTAGTGTGAATTTCAAATCCTACAGCTGAAATCCACTTCTATACACTATTTGGTGTTGGGCATTCTTTTTCTATGAAAGGTGAGGATTCCTGATTAGTATCCTTGTGATGTCACAAAATGAGGGGGTTTCCCTTGAAAATACATAAAGTAGACCAAATATCAAAGTCTCATAACTTGGTCTATATGTTTTGCACAACCAAAATGTTCTGAAACAGAGTTAAAAGGGCACTCAAATTGCCAGTACTTTGTGCATGTAGGTCCCTCTAATATTCTGAACAGTAGAAAAATTGGGAATCCAGATGCCAAAGATGGACAAAGATTACCTGAAATACCAGAAAGTATGACTCTTTATCCTCTTTCAGCATGTTTTCCATAGATAATATCTGTCCCACAAAATGTATTTTCATACATGTAATTTATATCACACAAAGTCTTTATTATGCTGAAGGAGTTGATTGAAACAGAATTATTAAGATCACCAAAACGTTTTGAAGTGTTCTGATATTTGAAACACTGGTTAGCAATGCCACAACTTAGTAAAACCTTTTTATTCACTGAAATATATTGATTTGATAGAAAGAAAATTATGCCATAACGTTTCATAACATTTTTTGCTCCTAGGTAGGGAACAGCCAAGGTGTAATAATGTGAATTGGAAATGTGAAATTACAATAGAAAAAGAGAGAAATGCGCTCCTCATTACACGTTAAAACCACTGGCCATCTATGGATTGGATAAGTCAGTACACATAAAAACGTTTTGCTTTCTCTTTCTAAAAGGGCTGTCATGTGGGACCCCATTTTTTCACTACATTTTAGTTCACACTGGCTACTCCCCCTCAGAAAGGTCTGGCTGCCATAACGATATTTCGAATATCATTAAGATATTATTAGCATTATTAGTTCTTGATGCATTTTCCATACTCAAAGAATTACATTACAAAATATCTATCCTTTAATTATTTGCAAGGTTTCCTTCAATGATGCTGTTGTATCCCTTTATAAATCTTTAAAAATGACTTACCATGTAGTCACACAGTGGCATTCATCTATGACGATGAGGCAAACACGGTTGCCTAGGTCCCTAAGAACTTCCCTCCAAGATTTGGTGGAAGCGCTTTCTGGGGTGATGAACAATATTTGAATTTGTCCGTCTAGGACAGCTGAAATCGGAGGGTAATAAACAACACTGATTAATTGATAATCTATCTAGAAATCATTGTGTATAAGCATTGAATCACAATCACTTTAAAGAGCACACAGGACCTGAGACTAGATTTTGTGGTGTTATATTACATTAAAGAGGACCTGTCAAGGGACATTTGAATAATTAGCTCTTCAGATGTCCAGTCAACCTATATTGTTGAAAACAGGTTTGTGATCTCATCTTCTAAAGCTAACCAACTAATCTATGATTCAAGGTAACATCAGCAGGTTAATTATCTCTTGTTTTGTCCAATCAAGGGGTCTTGAACTGTGCCTCTTTTAATTCTGGCTGTATGTACTTCAAATCTTTAATGTATGCAGTGATGAATATAAGTTTTTAAATCCAGAAAGTGGTCACCTAAATCTACAGGCCCTTACTAAAGTACAAAAAAGTATGAATTGAAAACTATGCGATCAACCTATTTAATTAGTTTTGATTTTAATTTCTTTAAATATTTAGCCCCCATCATATTTTCAAGTCTATTTTGTTGTAGGGGCCAACCCAGTAAGAGACAAGGTACATACAACGTTTGTCTTCAGTTGCAGTTTGGTAATGCTGTAGTTTTACATGCAAACCATGTTGCTAGGATTTCAAAGTAAAATATTGTGATGCAGTGTGAATACAACCACCAAATATAAGGTTAACACATTGTATAGGTTGGGCCCTACAATGTATATTTACAACGTTGACACAATTTGTGTCAAAGCTCTATACTTTTATGAAAGGAAATGATATGTAACATCCTGTCCTCTTTGAAGGAACATAGTAGGTCTTAGTAGGGCTATTGGATAAGTGACCAATAGGGCAGTTGGATGAGGCCACACTTAAAAAACATTATGTTTCCGGTCCCCCTTTTTTTTGATACACATTGTTAGATTATGTCCATGTTTTGATATATGCAAGATAATACTGCCAGCCGACATGTGACATGTTGATCTGCCTCCTAGAACTAAGATATATTTCAGTATGATTCTGAAAAGCAGCTCTTAGACTTGAGAATTGTCTGACTGTTTTTTATGGGGGGGGAGACAAAAAAAAATGGCCGGGTGAGTTCTGCCGACGTTCTCACCTGGCCGGTATTTTTGTTTTTATTTTGTTTTTTCAATCAACCACGGGTAGGGAATCAATGGACGGGCTGGGAAATTTTAGCCACACATTTTAGGGTGACAAATTTTCCCCGACAAAAGAAAAGTTCTCGAAAAGTTCTGTATTCCCTTCAAATGTTTAATGTAAAAAGAAAAAAATGAACGAAACCCTTGCAAAGTTCCATTTTGTGCACCTCCCCATCCCCTTTTAGGTAGAAATTACGAGCAAAAGTTCCACTTAGAGAAACTCGCCGCCACCCCTGTCCCCCCATAGCAGATCCTAGATACTGGCCTGAATCACACCCTCAGGTGAGAAAATCCGCTCACACCTACAACACCTACAGATGCTCCCGCTAGCCATTACATAAATACCAATTGTAACTTCGGTAGTGCTTCAGACCCAACCCAACAGATCCATCAGGGATAAGGCCAAATATTTAGTCGTAGGCCTATGACCCCAACCCAACCCCATTGCATGTGCTGTTGGAATAGGGCCCCTACACGTGTCCTGGCCTTAACGTTGATAATTATGTTATCTCAGGAGTGGATCCAAGGTGGGTCCAGGGGGTCCTGACCCCCCCCCCCCCCCCACTTTTTTTATGGACCCCTTAAAGAGAGGGGCCAGTGAAAATTAAAATCTGCTTCATTTCACCGTAATTCAGTGCATTGAGGACTGCTATGATGTTACCTAAAGTTTCAGTTTCCAAAATTTAATTTTTATATGTTAAAACTGATTATTGAATAGAGAACGTCATGATTCTGCTGTCCACAGGTAGAAGACGTATCTGCCTGTGACGTCACAGGAGATGACAGTTATATTCAAATTTCAAATTTCTAAATTCCATAAAAATTATATTTTTTCACATTTTCTTTTATGAATAATTTAATTTTGTGATTTTAACCTTTTTTAGACTTATAAAGAACATGTGACAAATTTCTTTTTGCATTTTTTTCTTAGTTTTATATTTTTTCAACTGTTCTGCTTGTGACGTCACAAACAGATAAATGCTCTGTGCAGGCATTGTCAGATGCAGACAGAGAAGCTAAGTTTGAAACACAAAAATGTGCATAAAATAAAAACTAATAGAGATAAAAGTATAAAATTTGGTATGGTTATTCCCTGGATGGTACAGATCATGACAATATACTAATTTCTGGTCACTGGCCCCTCCCTTTAACTACAAAAAGAGGGTAAAATGCTGTGCATATAGGCGTGTATTACCTTTTAATTTAGTTCCACCAATTTCTCCCGTGATGCCTTGTGACTGGATACCACAAGCCGTGAGTTTGCTGACTTGTTCATCAATGATCGTCAACAGGGGACTGACCACAACAGCAATATGTTTTACATCTGGCTCGATCTGTAAATGAGAAAACAGAATTATGATCTCTAACGTCTTTGATTTGCTATAAAAACATTGACTTACTTCACACTGAGTTAATGCTATCAAATGAGAACCTGTAACTTGCCCTAGCAAATAAAGAGTAAATAATGATACAGTCGCATATACTGCAGGCTGCTGTTGGGGGGGGGGGGGGGGGAGTGGCATGGTTCCTGAAGTTAACTTTTGATTATAATTTCAACAATTTTAACCTACAGAGGAGGGTGGCAAGGTTGGGTTCATGGAACTTTGCAACATTTTCTTACAATTTTTTAGGGACTTTACATTGAATTTGCGAGAAAAGATTTACCTTTTTGTGGGGGAAAAAATTGTAAGGGGGGGGGGGGGACCGTGACGTCATCTCAAGTTTGTTAGTTGAATTAGCAATATCCCAAACCCAGAAAAATCTATGGTCAAAATAGAAACGATTTTTACAGAGTTGGCCATAGTTATTTGATTAAAACTCTTTTATTACTGACAGTAGAGGCAAGTCAATTCTACCATGAGAAAGAGGAAATTCTCGAGCAGGGGAATCTGAGGTTCTACAAAAATTAGGCTTAATAATGATATATTTATGGCATAAGAATATACAGTAGGACGAGATCTGTGGATTTTAGCAATAGATTGACATTATAAAGTGAAAAGTAAGGGGGAAAGAACTAATTAGAAAAAAAGGGCTAATTCTCCCAACCACGGATAGCTAGTTTTATTATTTCCACCTGCAGGATAGCCTAGAACAGGATGCATCCTGGGTAATATGGTAAGTCAAGGTTTTAGCACAGAAATTTCCATGAATTCTACCACTTTTTGGAGATTAGTATTGAATAAAAATAACCATCATTATTTTTGAATTAGTACCCATGTATATTTATATTCTCTGAGTGAAAATTCATTCATAATAGATGGATAAATAGCAGATATTTGGCTATTTTCTATAGTTTTTCTATGGGTTTTTTCGAAAAAAATTAGCCCAAATTAGCCTGCAGGTCTTTAAAATACTGTAAATCAGCTATCCGTCGTAGGGAGAATTAGGGGGTCCATGCCTATACCGTTGGTTTATTGAAAATTTCATGCAAAAACATACAACTTTGTTCATTACATTTCTCTCAATATCTTGGGTTGCTATATCGGATTTTGCTTCTGTTGAAAGTTATGAAAAGCACTGGAAACTGTGGATCTCACAAACATAGACATTTCACTGAAAATTTAGATTTTATTTTTAGTGTGGTCTTGCTATTTCAATGTTTAATTATAAATATTTCTTACCTCATCCAACAGTAATGGCGGTAAAATATATGTAAGGCTCTTGCCAAACCCAGTTGGAAGGCTGACAAACGTATCCTGACCTTCTAAAACTGATTGCACTATTTGCTTCTGTTCTCTTTTCAAGTCACAAATGTCTCCGAAGAGCACCTTGTACTTTGATTGGACGCTCTTTAAAGCTTCATCCTGTAAAGAAGCAGTCATCATATGAAAATTGAATAACAAAATTATGCATGTTAGTCATTTGAATCTATCTTTAAACTGTATGTTTTGATGAATTTAGAAATTGCAAAGATAAGGACAGCACTCTATATAGTTAATAAGCTAAAAAAAATATCCAGGAGAACTGAAGCATAGTGTTTGTTGCTGTATGACCATAAGGGGTCTTCCAGTAAGTATGTATGCATCGAGGGGGGTGGGGGCTCTTAAGATTTCTGAAAATGTGCATACATATTAAAATGGAAGGCCACTAAGGTGCAATTTCCCTACAGGGGTGTGCAAATGATGGCAAATTCGTGAATTTTGTCACAGAATTTGCAAATTTTGGCCTCAAATTTATAGTAAAGTGAAAGTGCTTTACAAAAATTTGCAAATTTATGACTAGATTGTATAAATTTTACTTTTAGATATGCGAAAATAAGTTTGGGTCTGCACACACCTGGCCCTATGAAGCACAGATCCAGGAAAAGAGCTAAAAACTAGACTGTTTTAGGATCATATGCTTGTGAACTTGGCCCTGGTGAAGTGGTCTGCGCCGGGTGGCCCCCAGGTAGTGGGACGGGAGTGGGGAGAGGGAGAGGGGGAGGGGAAGGAGGACCAGGAGGAGATTGCGTTGATAAAGTCGCGACGGGAGCGGGAAGTGGTGGGGGTGGGTGGGGGGAGGGCAAGATTGCACCGATAAATTTAAGGTGCCACTACTCTATGCCTTAACCCTTTCCTGATACCAGATGCATTAATGCATATTGATGCTCTGGACGCCAGGTGCATAAATGCAACATCAGAGTAAACAGGGCTCACGCCGCCCAGTCGCCAAGTCACACATATTAAAAGGGTGCACAGACGAAATTTCGAGTGCATAGTTTGAGGGAATGTGCATCCGGTGGATGCATGAGATATAAGCTTAATTTCCTACACTGCATTCTTCAATGTACCAGGCATCAAGAAAGCTTAAGGATCAAATGAATATGTTTTAAACGATAATGAAGTTTATATGCTTATTGTGTTCTAGCCTTTTTTAAAATGGCCCTCTGAAATTTACTGCGATGGGCCATTTGATACCCGGAAAAATATTCTAGGCCGAACCCTGACGTTTATATGTACAGAGATCTTCCTGGGGGGTATAGATGGGGGGGGGGGGATCCCGTGTCGCGAGTTGAATTTAGAAAAACGCTATGTTGGCTCTCCCTACATATCATTTTAGACCCATGTCCCATGTCGAATTTAAGAATTAACCCTGTCCCATGTCACTATATTTTTAGAGCCCATGTCACATGTCTAATTTAAGAAAAGGGCCATGTCTCAGTGTCAAATTTAAGAAACAGTTGTGTCGCTGTGTCAAATTTAGGGGTCCAGACCCATTTACTAGGCGTGCTGGATGCGGGATTCCCACATCAGGGATTTAATTCCCGCACTAGGATGACTTGAAAGGGGTAGAAATCTAGGGTCATTTCTTACTTGTAGTAAAAGGACATCAATGTGATATTGTTATAACTGCCCATAGTTACACCTATTGAAGGCATTGTAAAGTATATTTCTTAAAAATAGTACCCAAATTTATTAAGAACAAAACAATTTAAGATAGTTCGAAGACCTATTTAAGACCTACGTTAGTTTGGCAAATTTACAAGCAAATTGAAATTGCTACGGGAAAAAAACCAAAACATTTTGAGGTTTGATCTAACAACTTTTTGCAAAATGCGGCAATTTTGCTCAGGTTGATGGGAAGTGCAAACGCAGTAAATGTGATATCTCATAATTTCCTTTTAAATTAATGATTGAATTTAATTGAAATAGCAAAATAGGGTTGTATCTGTCTATTTAGATAGCTGGTTAATAAATTAGGACTAGGAGTTTCCTCTGGGCAACCTAAAGTATGTTATGTTGAGTGAACGAGTAGTGCCCTAGCCTCGTCATTTGGATTAAAAGTTTATTATGTGGACGCTTCAAATTTCACAGTTGGTCATCCTCTGGCGATCAGAATTTTGGCTGAATTTTCCTAGGCTGGGGACTAGTTACACATACATAGGACCTAATTGAAGTCTAGAACAACAGAAAAGAAAAAGGAGGTTTGAAGGTATTGACCCCGACTAAAATTTAGTCTAAAAACCAAACAGAGAAAAAAGGGCTACATCCGCATATGTAAGTAAGCTCGTATAGGCCTAGGCCTTCAGGCCTGCCAACTGACTCACGTTTTGCCCGGACAGTCCCGATTTTTAACTCTTGTCCCGGGTATCCCTATTTAAGGCTAAAATGTCCCGGCAGCTGACTCTCAGGTGTGCTTTAAAGTGCAACTTGAATATCCCGTTTTTTCTTGTAATGCTGATACTTTTAATTTCTTGTAGAGATTTCCATATCCATGTGCTACTCAGGGATCATACGTTCGATATTGGACTTAAGTGTAATGATGTATTACGATTTTTGGAACCTTATTTACATGAAGACTTGCTTTTCTTTCTGCATTAACGTATTTCAGTTTTAAATACACACAGGCAGTGGCGCAACCAATGCCGGGCGATTCGTGTTAACCCTTTCTATCATGGGCGACTAGTGCTTATTTGAGGCCTTGGTCGCCGTGGTGAGAAAGGGTTAACACTGGTCGCCCGGCTACTAAAATCTTGGTCGCCCAAGTGGGGACGCGGCTTTACATCAACTATATATAAGTCCCTGTCCGAGCTAGGTTGTCATAACCACAGAACAGTTGACTATATTTGGATACAGATTGGGGGTGTAGACCCTTAAAATCGTCAGGGCGACAGGGGGGTTTCTTAAATTCGACAGGGCGATATGGCATCTAAGGGATAAATGACATAGCCCATTTCTTCAATTCGGCATGGGACAGGGGATTTAAAATGATAATGACAGTTGACATACTTAATTCTTCAATTCGAAATGAGACATGGGTCTAAAGTGAGGTATAGTGACAGGTGACATGGGCGTTTTTTAAATTCGACACGAGATGTGAGACCCCCCCTATCTATACCCCCGAGTTTCTTTCAGAGAGATCACTTATGTGATAGTACTTAACAGGTGCAGATCCAAACATTTTATAAGGGGGGTGCACATATTAGAAAGGGTTCCAGTTTTACATTAAAAACGTGAGGACCTAAAGTGGGCCCCCAACACTCTGGATCAGCTTCTGAGTAAATTGTTTTTGATAATTTTTATATTGGCTCAGTCTAAGCTCACTCTGAATATACCGTTTAAATGATTTACATCATGAGAATATACATGAAATGAGCTGTCATTTGATATATTGCATGCTATACTTTGAGATTTCTTTCTGATAAAAAATTTGCCAGTCTGGCGAATTTTAGAGCTTGTTTTTCCATATTTTTTAGCCAGTTTGATTTCAAATTCGCCCCACGCGAACTGGCGAATGGCCAGCGCAAGCCTAGCTGAGTCTTTAAATTTAGTTTCCCAATATATTAGTAAAATAGATATAAGAAATCTTACTGAAAATGGATGGTGGAACCCACTTCAATTTACGTGGAACCCCCTCATTTTTACTTGGAATCCCATTTGATTTATATCGTATAGTGCCCTAAATCTATACTTTATGAAATTTATCGTGAGAATTTTGGTCTGTTTTGGATTGTTTTGCTAATTTACGCAAAGGGAGAGTCATATTTGCTTAATGTATATCAAAGGATCGAACTATTGATTTCATATTTTCACACCATATTTCATCCCAATTCTAGTTTCATTGGCTACATTTCACCAAAAATAACCTTTTCTTTCAGATTACTATTTAACGTGTTTTTCCAACATTTTCTTGAAAATTGTCAAAAATTCACTGAAAATATTGCAAAATGATTAATGATAGGCCTGGCAGGCCTTTGGGATTTTATCAGGCTGAAAGGAATGCTGGAACAATATATGCTTTACTAGACATCCCTGAGGTCTAATTCTCCATAGAGGAAATGCCAAATTTCGGAACAGCAAAGGTTTAAATAGATGTCTCGATTTTGGAGCAAATGTCCCGGATTTTAGGGGTGTTCTGGGATCACTGTCCTGAGAATGACCTGTAAAATATTGGCAGGCCTGCTAGACAGAAAAATGTGTGGCCGGTTTTCAAGCATTCAGGACAGGAAATCATAATATAATCATTCGAAATATTTAGGAAACAGGCATACCAGTCATTGAGTATCATTTCCGCGGAAAATTGGGAAAATAATCAATATTAGATTTAAACCCTTTTTTTAGGGAAGAATTGGATCAATTACATTATGTAATAGAGAAAAAGAACTAATTCATCTTAAAATACAAGAAGAAATCACACACAAACATTGGGCAAATTGTCATTTTGGTCACCAAAATCTATCAGAACCCCCCACCCCCCTATAGAAAAAAAATGTCTCCTCTGATTTGGACGAATCTGAAAAATGACCCAAAATATTTCAAAAACCGCGGAATTCCACGGATCCGCGGAACTCTGGTATGCCTGGGAAAATTATCAAATTCGATCAATTAGCACCACAACTAGAGTAGAGGAGCCAGTTTCTGTGCACTAAGCATACGAAATTGCATAATGATAGCCTATTAAAATTTTGAAGAAGAAATTAATCAATCTAATATTTTTCCGACAAGAGTTTTGAAATAAGGTCCAAGAACGTATTTATGAGAAAAAAATCATGAAAATTAAAAATATTTTGCTGAGAACATGCTGCATTCCTGTTAAAGGCTCAGTAGCCAGTTTTCGCGCACTGTGTGCCTATTTTCGCGCATTTTGTAGTCAGTTTTCTTGCATTTGACCTCTTTTTAGGTGAAAAATGTGTAAAATATTCAATTATTAGAAAATATCATCAATGTAGCATCAGAAAAGGATTGTCTTGATATTTGTTAACTGAAATGTGAGGTGACTCGTATATGATTGATGAAATGCATATTAGTTTTGCTATGTTGTCTAAAAAATACAGAAAGATCAAATCATTTGATTAGGGTAAAGAATACGCATATTTTTGCATTTGCATTTGCTAATATGATTATAAATCCTTTATATAAAACACACAAAAATGCATGCATCAAATTGTGGCTTATCATACTTTTCAAAAAGTGACTTAACAATTTGGGAAGATGTTTTGAAAAAAAAAGCATTATTTTGTGGAAAAAAATATCAAAAAATGCGCGAAAACTAACAACTGCCATATTTTTTGTATCTAGTTTTCACGCAGGGGTCTTATTTCTAAAATAATAATGATTTTTTTGTTCCAGATAATTGAATGATAACATATCACTTTAAACTAATATCCATGATGTTTGCATTATTAAAATCATGTTTTTTCTTGAAAAAATGATCTTATGGTCATTATTTCGGAAAACATTAGCTTTATAAGGGTCCCGCTATATTTCTTTATTACATGGACACTTACACAAATTTTTGGCTCTAGAATACACAAATATTTACAGAATATCATAAAAATTTCAGAATAAATCCATAATAACGTTCTTTTGGGCCTGGGAGTAAAAAAATACATTTCTGATACAAACAGAAAAAATGCGTCCATAAAAATGTGTAAAATGCGCGAAAACTAGAGATGCGCGAAAACTGGCTACTCTACTCTACGTGGTATAAGTCTAGGGCCGTTATGTTACACATTCAGCCCTCATATAGTTATACCCCCATCTCCTTGATTTCCGTGAGATTTTGCTCCTTTCAGGGAGGTCGGGAGATTGGGTCAAAATCCGTGAGACTCACGGAAAATCCGGGAGAGTTGACAATCTGTGCAAAAACTGGCTCCTCTACTCTTAAGTCTGAATGAGTTATTGCAAACGTTATGACTTATGTTAGGGACGTCGCTGCGGGTGCGTCACGAATTTGACACTTATTTTCATATGTATGCGTGGACTGGGGCTTACTCTGTGATTGTCTTAGTTTAAAATATCACAAAACACTGGATTTTCGTCCTATTGTACTGAAACTTTGCAGAAATGATGTTTACTTATGTTTGTACGTGCTCAGCTCGGGATTTTAGTCTCCTACCTTTTTTCACATTCCTAATGATGACTTGAAAACGGCCCAGTAAATTTCTCTGACTATAAGTTATGTGCCTCAAGTGAATGTCAACACTGACAACAGATAAAAAAAAAAGTAGAATCACTACTTTATTCCCTTTTTGCAATGACTCACTACAAGGTAATCTGGACGAGTTTCCAATTTAAATTAAATGTTCCCTAGAATATACATACCATTTCGAGTGGATTCCACTGCCCTGGTGTAGTAGTCTGATTATTTAAGGCTACAAGGTTTGAGTTTGGTCATCAAGCGGGAAACTGGTTATCCCAGTGACGTCACGCAGGGACCAGCTCCACTCCGAAATCTCGCGAGAACTCACGGCAAATCACGCGATACATGGACGAGACATAACGTCAAAATGGCGGCCGTCGAGACGTGAGATCACTTGATTGATTAGTAGACGGTATTACATCGAAATAGCAGACCATCTGTTTGTTACAAAAACGCTGGTAGAAGAGTAAACTGTAAGTAAAACAAGAGCACCATTTCATATTAATTTCGAACTTGGAAAGAAAAGTTACAGTGCGAACCAGGTTGGTTCGCATCAAGCCCCAAACTTTGATACGGCCTTGGTCGTAGACTCTCGTAGATTGGCGGAGAGAGGCTACAGACGTGGACTAGGTGTTTGTGACTAGCTTCTGAGCCTCCCAATTCAACTCGATCTTGTTGCTGTTTTGAACCTAGCTGTCTGGAAGACTCTTTCACACTGGCAAAAAACAAAACAACTAAAGTTAGAATAGATCTAGATTCAGAGAATAAATTGATTGTCGAGATTTACAATTTATTCACCGTACCGGGTATCAATTGGCAATTTCAAGACACAAACAAAACAACAAAAATGAAAAAGAAGACCAAAGAAAAACCTACCAGTGACTGTGAACCGGATTGAGCCGGCGCCAGCTGACGGTGTTTCAACTAATTAACGAGCAATTCTCGACGGAACAAGACTTTCCAAAGTTTAAACATACTCCTGGTTTTCAGAGAACCTGTCACACTAAAAGTAGGCCATGGCGCACGGCTAGGAGACGTAGTAATGCAAAAAACTTACTTTGTATCAGTTTGTAACAATAATGTTGCCAGCAGACGACGTTTCCACGAAACGCCCGTCACCTTGGAGACGTGTGACGTCACAGATTTAGTCACGTGACATACGTCGAGCAATGGCGGCCACGTCGAGACGCGTTTCTACAACCGTCCGAGTACCAAAGTTTACATGCGGTTTTCATCTTCAATTCAGGCTGTATGAATTTTCAGTTAAGGTATCGGGCACCTGTCTACTGCCAGTACTGGGTTTAAATGTGTTTTGTGGTCGATCAGACTATTTTAAGGCACAGATTGCGATACGAAATGATGTCGATGACTGCTGTCAGTGTCAGTGTCCGAAATTTGTAAACATTGACTTGAATGAATTGACATTCACTAGGACTTCAACTTTGTTTATGTACTTTGCCAAACTTTCCTGTCTCTGCATTTTAACTTTTCGTGTATTATTCGATTGTAATAGCGAAACTGGGCCACCATTTTAAATTGTTCAAACGTTTGAAAAGTAAAATTCTGTCAGGGGCGGATCCAGAGTCTGTCTTCTAGGGGGGGGGGGGGCAAAATATCTGCGTAAATGCATGTGGAATGATCGCATTTGCTTGATCAGATAATGAGATTTGCTACGAAGTTGGAAAAAAAAACTTAGGTAAGGTAGGATGAGACGATTCCGAAAGCGGTGATCTCTAACACTTTACTGTAGGTTAGTCTAGACCTCTGTGGAGCCTTCTCTCACGGCAAGCAGATGTACGAGGTAAGGAGTTGAGACCTAACTGTTAGTAGGCTAATTATGTCATACCTAAGTTAAGGCATGGCATATCCTCCCACTACCAATTACAAATATTTTCCAAATCTATCATATGAAATATGAAATATATAATTCCCTTTATTTTACACATTTTAATGTCTAAATCATAATAATCAAAATACATATCACATTAACATATTATTTACTTCATAGAGTTTATGGTAATCAAGCCTACAGAATGTTTGTTAGCACTCCCCCTCCCCCTAGTGGTCAACTGGCCTAATTAATGTAATAATTGGGTCAGAGGCCAAAGGTGAGGTGGGGAAGTGCACCCCTGCTGTAGGGACACTCTGGGTCCAGCAGCTGAAGACAACATACCATGTAACCATTAGGCAGCATAGGCCTTTTGGCCTACACTCCTGGTTCTGTAGAGAAATATATTTACCATCAACAACATCTTCTGCCTTCAAGTCTTCTCTTCATTTATACCACACAAAACCCAGGGCTTATGTTCACAGCTAGTTCAATGTGTTTTGGCTGGGAGCAGTAAGTTTAACTAGGGCGCCTGAGGCGCGTGCCTCCCCTAGTTTTGGCAAAATAATAATTTAGCTTTTTTTTTAAAGCGATCCGCGCCGAAGGCGCACGAAGCGTAGCGACGTGATCGCTTTACCCCCTGTCCAAAATCAATGGGCAGGGCAAATCTTCAGGCCTCACATCACTGAATATTAGACTATGCATCAAGGACTAAGAGAATGCATTTGTGCTACCAAAATATATAATATCTATAATTTATTGTACATTTAGAATATATTTGTATCATAGATTGATTGTTCTAAATGATTGTAAGGATTAGTTATTATTAGTTTCATGCCCATATTCAGGTCTCACAGAGGTTAGAGCCTCGTTTTGGTGAAGGCCTCTTTCTGTTGCAGTTTATGTTTCAGCTATCAGCAGAGAACAACTTCCCAAAATCCAGTTGTTATCTGAACTCTGATTGGTTAAAAGTTATTACAGCTATCAGTAGAGAACAAGTTCTCCAAATCAAGGTGTTATCTGAAATATGATTGGTTCACAAAACATCATGTCATGGACGTCGTTACGTCGTCATGGACGTCGTAACGTCGTAAGTACATCGACGGACGTCGTAATAACGTCAACGGACGTCGTAATTACTCCGACGGACGTCATTATGACAGCGCGGATCGCTTTTTTTCAGCGGACACTACGCATTTCTTGTTAATGTAAAATTCTAATTCCCAGAGATAAACCTCAAATACCCCCCCCCCCCTTTGGCTTTGGAGATCTCTGGATACGTCCCTGGGCCTAAAATTAGGCTAAATGCTCGTCTCGACTCAAGTCATCGGGGGAAGGGGAGGGGGCACTTCCCTTTTCATGCTTTTGAAAAAGGGAAAATAATATAAGATTTATGCAAATCAACGTTCGTTGTAGGTTAGGGCCAATCTAAAAGATCATCGCTCAGTCTTACTCTGAAGCTACTAGGGTGCGAGTGTGTGTGTGTGTGTGTTGGGGGGGGGGGGGTGACAGGGGCGGATACAGGATTTCGAAAAGGGGGGTGGTCCGATGTGCATTTGCATGCACGCGTGACGTTTTTTTTCTCTGTGGCAAGTTTGAGTCCCCACAAAAAAAAGGGGGGGAAGGACCCCCTGGACGCCCCCCCCCCCTGGATCCGCCCCTGGGTGATCCAACATTGCCTTTAGTTTAGGCCTAGGTTATAAACCTGCACAGCTTCAGGCTTCAGAGCCAACATTGTGCCAACAACGTGGAATTCAAAGAGGAGTGCTTTTTGTGTTCTGATGTTCTTGAACGGGAGAAAAAATATGGTACAATAGGGAATATGCATTAATATTGTAGCCAAACTCCCATCATCTTCCTGGTATGGATCCCATCATACATGTGTTTCCATCGTTATCTGAAGTAGTTCGGCTTTAGGAAGATAGAGGATTTGTAAGTTTTTCCTATTTCAGTAAATGTTAAAATGCCTTGTCTATATGCCTGAAGCTCAGGTTGAGTGATGTCTATCCACAAAGTTCATATGCCAAAATATCATCCTTCACGACATTGACCCTTCTTTGCAAGTCAGACCACACACCAAGTCCCATAAGTAGTCCTGTGTTGCTGTAACTTGTAAAGTACTGATATGAAACACTCTCTGAGCATCAGTTAGTGCTTCCCCCAGTTACGTACTCTGTTATTTGGTCAAGCCTAACCGACTGATCATTTTCTAAGGGACAACTCATTCTTATGCTCCGGAGTCGCCGGTGACTGTTTAACATGGAAAGGGGCCTTCCATTTAGTATGCACATTTTCAAAAATCTTAGAGCCCCTCCCCCCTGGGCAAAATTATGCCTAAGATATGTACTTAAATGTACGCACATTTCAGAAATCTCAGACACCCCCCCCCCCCCTCCTCGATGCATCCATACTTAATGGAAGGCCCCACCCTGTACATTCCTGAATAAATCTAATGCGTACTTCAGCTCAAGGGAATTGGGGGTTCAGACATTTTAGAAAATTGCGTACGTATTTAATGGAATGCCCCTGTCCGAGTTAAGTTAGGCCTGGTACTGTAGGCTTACATCAGATGAGGTGGGGAAGTCTATTGAATTACTACTCTATGTGGGCGAGTTGCCCTGACCATATTTCTCTAACCTTTCCCACATTGGCATATGAAATCCCTCGTGCTTCCAAATGGTCTTTTCCCCTAGAATCGCTCCTATGATACCAGTGCTTATCATTTTAAGAGGCATATACGGCACAAATCTGCCGTCAACGTTATCCCAAACCTCTACTTAGAATCTTTCATTCTTTCTTTCATTTATTTCATAAGCATTTTTATGACTATATTTATAGAGTTATAAAACATTAATTTGCGAACATGGCGTTACCATAGGACTGTGCCCATAAAGATCATATTTTCAGTTCTGGTACATCCCCATATAACATTAGTACCTCCCATAAACATCAGAACTGAGAAGTGTAAGGTAATTAACCTGTCACTCTCCCACCTCTTCCTTCTATTGTGATGTAGCCGAATCCATCCTGACAGGTAATTTACAGCCCTAGTACTTTTCCTAATTGACTGTCATTCAAGGTTGTAAGCCTGGCTCACAATCATGCAAATAAAGTCAACATTTTGAAGGGTTAAACCACGTTTGCATTTCAATTGATGGATCTAGAAAAAGGAATTTGAGTTGTAAGCTACATCAGAATGGTGGCATGCCTCCCCTCTTGAGAGACTGACAGTAATGTTTAATATCACTCTATGATATAGGTAGTACTTATCAACCGAGAGTCGTCTTAGAATTCAGGAAATAATTATGTAGTTCCTTCACCTACTGGATCAATAACATTTAAAGGGTAAATTGCGGTCCTATAAACTTGTAAAACTATGTATAATTGGAAAAACAAAATAGTCTTTGATATAGGGTTAACTCCCCAGTATCAGCATTATAAGATTTAAATGAATAAATAGATAAAGTACTAACAAGAATGATAAAAGTCAGAAAACTCAGTTTTCTATCACCACACTCTTAGCTAATCGGATGAAACGTAATAGGTATTGAGTTTATGTTAAGCTGTAGGATAAATCCAAGGGATACTGGATGCAATTTCGTTCTAACGTGAGGTAAACAGTTCGGGTCAAGTTTGGGTCAGGCCCCTAATACCTATAGATATCACCATGGGAAATATGTTTCCCATGTAGGTATAACATTGCCTAGTAATGATTAAATACCAACAGCGTTCGGTGAACAGGGACAGTGGCGCCACCACTGGTGATGGAGATAGAACTGTTTAGAACATGAATAAATATTGTTCAAATAATGCCTGTTACTTTAGAATCCGACTTAGAGATGACCAATCTTTTCAAATGATTAAAGAAATATTTTTGCTGCATTGTTGGCCTTTGCTTTTATAAAACACCTTTTAATTATTGACTGACTTAACACATCTGCAAGTATGGCCTTGGTTCTAAAGGCAAATTAAATATTATTGATTTTGTCACTTCTTTCATGTTTTATGACTAATCATAGTTTTAATTATTCTTCCAGGTGGACCTGAAGTGAGCGACATACCAGGAGGGACCAAAGAAAAGTTAACGCAGTTCTAGGATTTAAACTAACCGACTTGGAAGATTAAGATCAAGGAGTAGGGATGAGATTACCTCCAGGGTTCGGTTAGGACTGACGTCACTGGTCAGCATTTCTATTACAAGGGGTGACCAAGCCCCTGCATAACTATCCGTTGGAGCTGTTGATGGATCTGAGGTATACAGACAATCTAAAAAATATGGATGATCTGAACACTGCAGGACAGAACTATGCCAGTCAAGGCATCGGTTTTAAAGACAAAATTCCTGAATAGGACTGCTTAGTGTGGAAAAGGCTGAACTGTGTCATAATACAGCCACGAGGATCGCAGAAATATAACAGGGAATATATCCATACAAGAAGAGGATATTCAGCATTGGCCGGGGGTGCTCTTTGTGCCCCCCTCCCTTTTTCGGGGGACCACCTCCAGGGCCTGGGCTCGGCCTCCAGGGTTGTTATGTGACTGGGACACGGCTGAACCCCTACCTGCCACGCACCCTGCACCTCCAGCAGGTGATGCCTAGTCAATGGCTGGCCGGCACCTGCCACTCATCCACCTCTACCACTGAACCCCCTTCTCCTACCTCTCCCCTCCTTGCCCCTACCTTTCCCTCTCCCAACCCCTTCCCCACTGGAGGAACCCTTACTCCTTTATCCCTCCCTCCATCCTCACACCCACACCCATAACGACGACGCTGACGCTCATTCCCGCTGGTGAGAAGCCTCAGTCTGAAGACCAGGAGCCGTGTAAGTGTTTCTTTTCCGTTCCTTCACTCCAGGTGGCACCACTGCGCCATGAAAAAGGTTCCCAGTTGTTGTCACTGTTGAACAGATCTAGCTCCCGAGTCCTGTGATGGCGGAGCCAGGTAAGCCTGAGATGCGATTCAGAAAGGTTGGATGAGCAGGTGGATACTGGCTATATACTTTATTGTATAATAAGATAGTAACTAGTAGCAACTATATATAATAAGCCAATCCCAGTTTACAAATACACCAACCTTAAGGTATACCATGAAATTCATCATGATGATGAAACATTTTAGAAATTGCTTTCATGCTTATTCCCTGTAAACAGTTGCATAATATAAGATCAGGGACGTATGTTTCAAGTTTCAAGATTTAAGTGTTTTTTTATTTTTTATTTTTTATTTATTTATTTATTTATTTATTTATTTATTTATTTATTTATATATTTATTTTTTTTTTTTTTTTTTTGGGGGGGGGGGGGCATCTTCACCTCAACTGATAATTTACAAAATTGATTTCTTACATCACGATTCATAGCATTTGAAGATAAATTCAAATTTTCTTTCGAGGGATTCAGACCCTGACTTACATCCCTGTAAGACTAACCAAAACAATTTGGTTTGACAGATTTCCTCTAATATTTTAAAATATGTAGCTTTATATATCAGCCTTTTCCCCTTATGAACCAATGTTAAAGCTAGCCTGTAACAATGTAAGCCCAACCTATAATGTCCAACTCTGTTTTGCCCTGAAATACATCATTTTAATTAGCCAGCAAACCTGATAATCTGTCAATTGATAAAATCTGAGAAATCATAATGTTCAAGCAATACTTGGTGATATAGAAAAATACAATTTTGACGGCAAAAGGGTTCAATTGCACCCGAATCGCTGCATCGAGCTCAGGAACAAAAGTGTATTTTAAATTACGGTTCAAACATTGTTGCACCCAGAACGACTTAGATTACAGGGGCGGAAACAATAACTAAGGGGCCTTCTATTAAAATTTAATACGTGAACACATTTAAAAAAACATCTCAGCCCAAAACCCCCCTTGGGGTAAGTACGCATTGGATATATATATGTGTAAATTAAGTGAACATTCCTAGTACTAGTTAAAACGCATATAGCATCGATATTCAGGAAATATTAGTTTACACATTAATAATTAAGGATGTACCTGACTAGTTGGCCATATTGATTTAAAGATGATTAATTCCCTAGGACTGATTACTGTTATTCCAATTACCTATGTCGGAAACATGTGTTATCAACTATCATGTGGAGTTCCAGGGACTCAATTATCATTATAATGTTTGACTGGAGATATAGAAAACCGCCATCTACATGTTAGCTTTTCTAACGGAAATAAAGAATTGCCGTTTGTTGTACCACTGCTTACTGTCACAGGGACACGTACTGAAATTTTGTGAGCTATAAAGCAAAGAAAAATAACACTAAAAACATAGGATTGGTTCACTTAAAATAGTATAATGATGTTAAAGGAACATCAGTGACAGTGCTTTTATTCAATTCCTTCACTGGCCTTAGCAATTAAATGTATAGGGATATGACCCCCATCCCCCAATTTTGGAACAAAAAATATTAAGTAAAATTGTTGACTTCAAAGGGCTCGTCTGAATATGAAAAGCTCTGGGTCTGTTCCTGTTCTACAACCCTTTGATTACCGGCCTTCAGAAATATGGTATCCCAGTGATTATAAAGCATGTCCACACTAAAGGGTATAAAAACGTGACATGACTACTCAAATTTAGATATTTTGTGATTTGTCAAAAACAATCATGGAAATGTTTTAAAGTGTCCCTATTTTCATTTTCTTATCATGAAAAGATAACGAAAAAATAATTTCAATGATTTATTAACCATTTAAATAGATCTTTTTTGGTGTCACGGACGTGATGTTGACAATTTGAAATTCAGTTTTTGATATTAGTTCTTCAACAAATTCCTTGTAAATCACCCAAATTGAAAAATTCCCATCATGGAATATTGTATTCTGCCCTTCAAAAATGTAAATTTATTCATTTTTTGAATTTATGGATACTTTTGACATTACAAATTGGCAAACTTAAAACTGACATTTTCTATTTTCTCTTAAGTTTGATTATCTAATAATTTTATTGCAATGCTGCTTACAATCTGACAAACTAACTTATATAAACATGTAGGATCCCCTAAATTATGTTTTTTGAAGTATTTTGACCTTAAACAGTCATTTTTTGTCACGGACAGATTGTTGACATTGTCACGGACGTGATGTTTTCAGGTTATATGTCACGGACGTGATGTTTGACATATGTCACGGACGTGATGTTTGACAGACTGCTATTTTTGACATCTTGTAAATAAATTCAATTATTTTAATATTTCTGAATGAAAGGCCACTTCAAACATCTCACCTAAGAGAGAATTTAAGCTCAGAATGTAAAAGGAACAAAATTCATCTGATACATTATGTTTTTTCCAGAGTAAGAATGGATTTTCAGACAGTCACGTCCGTGACGCGAATCATTGTCAACCATCGCGTCCGTGACACAAGCTAAACAAATGAAAAAGTAGTAAAAGAAACCACTATTTTACATCATTTCTAACATTTTATTGTATATCTAATCTTTCTTATACAAATTTGTGTTATAAAGACATAATTCTATGAATAATAAAAGGTACTTTTACTAAAAAACCATTATTTTGTCACGGACGTGATGTTGCGTCACGGATGTGACAACAGTCAAGTTTGTTGACAGACAAAGTTTGCCCTTATTTTTTCCATGTTTCAAAAATTACTATCAAAAGAGAAATGACTAAATTGATCATTTCAATCATATAGTAATGTCCTTAAGATACAGTCATCATGTTATCTGATGGGAAACAATAAAAATGACATATAAAATGTCACGGACATATTATTGAAAAAGTTGACGGAATTGAACTTTTATTTTTTGACATATGTTTTAGAACTTCTATCTAATTACAATGAATATAATGATGGGCCTCCATAAAGAAAATATTTGGGACTTTTTGTAGCAAAAAAGATTATGTATGTAAAAACTTATGTTATTGCATCAAAGAATTCTGAAATAGACAGATATTTTGACAGACTCATGTCACGTCCGTGACATAATTAAAAATTGCTTTAAATCATCAAAAAATATTATTTCTCCTTAGTATAAATTTGTTTTTAATTACTTTATCTTTCATTTTATTCATTAGGATGGTCTATTTTACCTTATATTTACATTGAATCTGTTTTTATGCCATGCCTTCCAAGCATGTTTAACATGTCACAAAAATGGCCCTAAAAACCTCATTATTTTTCACTAATTTCTTTTATGTTACTGAAAATTATAAGCACAATGCCATGATGCTATGTCTACTATCTCTCAGGGTCATTCTGCAAATAAATTTTTTAAAATTAACCCTAAATTCTTATTAGTTCAGGAGTTATAATTCCTCAAAGTCAGCAGAACCTACTTATGCCCCTTAGTGTGGACATGCACAAATTTTAAATACGTGATCCATGCACAAGTTGTGTTCAACGTTTAGTATCCTAAGATTAGTAAGGGTACAGCTGTTGCGTTTTATAATCACTGTTTGGTAATCAGAGCTATATAAACGATATTTAGATGCATTTACGTATGTTTAGTTATTAAACCAAGCTTCTTTGTAAACCCTCAACAGATTTTCTTTTACTAAATGATTATATGAAACATCCGTAGCTTGAGAGGTTTCTAAAACAAACAGCTTCTGTTATCATGAACAGATACAGAGACAAAAATTGTTTTCTTGTTGTTTTTTTTTTGTCTGTTTTCCCTTCACGATACATTTTACCTCTTTTCTTGCCAAATATATTAGTTTATACTGCAACGTTGAACCTAATGATAACCGATGTTAACTGCAACGCTAATTTAGTTTGTACTAGAAGTCTTGCAGCATTTACGTTGATGCTATGCACTAACTACAAAGATAGCCCAAGTTGACCTCTCAGCCATTGATCGTTAATTGGGGGTATTAGTGAGCTGGAGTTTGATTTATCTATTTGTTATTACAATACATGTACTCATGATTTCAAACATGTTTGTCGTTTCTCTTCTACTGCTACCCTCTGAATTGAAATTGATTCATTTTTGGCTATTACTTTCTGGGAAAAAAGGTTTGTAGAACGTCTAGATAAGATCAGCATGACATTGACGACATCATTTTAACACATCGAATATGAAATCTGAAAAAATAAACATGCGTGCATTGTCCAAATCTAAAAGGAAACGTCAGGGCTTTATAAAATTTGACCTGGGGGGGGGGGGGGGGGGGGGTGACAGTTGAGCATATGAAACGGCGTTGAACCTTCATAACTTTTTGAACAACAAAATTATCAGAACCGCATCTATCACTATCAGGGATCCTCCTTTTATACAAATATCCATGGATTAAACATAAGCGAAATTACGTTTTGTTTGAATGAAAGACCAAAAGTGCAAACTTGAATATCTTTGTTATTTTCTCTGTCTTACTATGGTCCACTTCTACACCATCAAGAACTTGAATAAGGTTCACATGTATCATGATTTCAAACGCAATATTGACGTAGTATTTCAATCAAAACAAGTACGCTGCTTGCTTAATCATGACTTCCTTCATATAATCGCGCCAATCAGATAATAAGATTATACTCGATTACAAAACCTCTGCTTATGAGTCAACCGCCTTCGGGCAATCCCCACTATTGAGTAAATATTGGGATAATCGCACTGATGAGAGGTGGATGATCTAATCCGAGCAGGGCGTTTGGGCTCAAGTTGTGATTAGGGGTAATCGCCTTGATTTGGTCAAGGGTGTATTCCGACCACCCACCCTGTTATTACACAACAAGTAATTGGTCCGTGCACTGCAGGGTTCGTATTGTGATTGGCACACATACAGCTATCACCACCACTCCAGGGTTGACCCTAAACAATTATCTAGGATGCATACCCAAATTACCATACATGGTTTGACCAGAGAGAGAAAAGTTTTAACACGCAAATTTCCCTACCACCGATAGATTATTTCAAACATCTGCGGCTTAATTTGCAATAGCAATAAACTATATCTGAAAGTTGAATGGGGAAATTTGCGTGTTTTAACTTTACTCTCTCTGGTTTGACCCAATGTTGAATTATGTTGTATTGTGCATGTATATAGATATAATGAGATTTTAGAATGTGTTACTAGGGTTTCTTAAACGCGTATGTCTACTAGTCCACCGGGCCATCTGTGTCAAAAAAGCCTAGAGGCCAGGGATCTAACTTTTACTAGCCAAGGAAAAATAGATTCTTAATGAAATCATTTGCCCACTGTGACTCGCTACGACTATATCGGTTAGATTCAACAGTAATACCTGTGCTCGATGTTTATGAAATGTGAATTATGATAATATCAAAATGATCACCAATATGGCGTCGCCCCATTTTGGGTATTGTGACGTCATCTGCACAATATCTATACTTATATTCTATATATATAAGCTGGAGCAACCGCTTTAGAAACTGTTATAGCTAGATAGACAATTTTGCTGATTCATTAAACTTTCTGTGTAAAAATAAAATGTCATACAGGTATAGTATGTAGGATATCATACATCTGGAAACTAACTTACATTTTTCACTTCCAGTTATTCAAAATATGATGACTAATTGCTCAATTTCCACGAATTCATTTCTGATAGATGTATGATTGACTTCAACACATTTAATTGCTTGCAATAAATCTCATATCAGATGCATGTCTAAAGTTTTAAAAAGTGTTAGCTCCGTGATGCAGTCTGTCATCATTTGTTATCAAATTCAGAGTACTTCCACTCTTGTGTTTCATTATATAACTTAAGCTTATATAGTATAGCAGCAAACGTTTGTGTATTTTCAACATTTCTCCATGTGTTTCTGTCAACAAAGCTATTGCAAATTAGGCCGCGGATGTTTCAGATAAGCTATCCGTGGCAAGGGAATTTGCATCAAATTAGCCGTCATTATTCTTTCACAAAGTGAATATTCTAACATCTTGAAAATATCTGGACTTGATTATTCATAATTATTTGGCTATATCTGACGGTTAAATGGGAAAGCTTGCCTGTTTTTAGCCCCTACGAAAATCTATTGACACTCTAATAGTAATATATGTATCGAGGCCAACCTGACCATGTTCCTTAGCATGTTTTCCTAAAAACAATTAATGTAAACTAAAAACATGCAGACTTTTCCTAATAAAAGCCAAGTTGCCGTCAACCTTTCCATCTCCAGATCATGAAGTGGTGAAAATGTGGATTAATTGCTCAGAAAATCCGAATAACAGGAAACGTCCTGATTCAAACAAGCTTCCAGACGTCTCGCATAAAACTTTCCCAAAGTTGGAATCGTGTTGATTGATAGAACTCATATCACTTAAACCAAGCTTGATTGATGTACGCGTAACTTCAACACGTTTCCTTTATCAGATCATGCGTCGGTAAATTTGAGAAATTGCGGTGATTTGGTTGATAGTGGTGTTACCCCCTGGATTGGGGTACTCCATGGCGGTAAGACAAAGTAGTATCATTAACCTGTGTAGAGTCAAGTTCAGCCTGTAGCGTTACCTGGCGGAGTGCAGATTAAGTAACTACCTGACAGCATCCCCGATAATAATAAGTAGGCGGCGTCTTAGGCAGGTAAGGCGGTGGGTCATACCACTTTTCCACAGAGGGGTGGTGGGTTGGATACAGGGCATTGTTATCAAATCACAACTTTTTCCATGAAATAATAACAGTGTCTTTTTTTCCAGGAAAAGAACACAAAAATGTCGGAAAAACGCATCAACGCTTCCCCGCCGATTAAGAAGGCGGATGGCAAGGCGTGGCAGTCGGGCACCAAACTTCCTTCAGCGGCCGTGCACGGGCGCGCGTACCAGCACATCACGCGGCCACCCCTGGAGCGGGCCGTCTCTGTTCCCGAGCGCCACTCCACGGCCCCACCTGGAGGAGTCGGCGTCGGCGGTGGTGGTGGTAGTGCGACGGCCAACAGTAGTTACAGCTCCAGCCGCACCTCCATCGACAAGGGGTCCTACTCCCCGGGCACTGGCTCCTACAACAGTAAGGATGGCGGGCTGGCCAACAACGCTACCTGCGCTAGCACCACGCCGACGGCGCCGCGCAAGTACGTAACCTCCTCCTCGTCGGCCACGAGCACGCCGCCGCTGCAGTCGCGCCACTCGCACTACTCCAACGCGGCCGACTCGCTGGGAAATGTGCGCGCCGCCGCCGACCGCTGCGACAGCGCCGAGGGCATCATCTGGTTGGAGAAACTCCAACGCGGCGGCGCCAACAACACTAATACCACTACTCCTCCTCCCGCTAGTAATACTAACAACAGCACTGGTCACCGACGCCCGGCGTCGTCCGAGCACGTCTTCGTCGACGCCGGCGGGGAGTTGATGCCCACGGATGAGAACAACGTCCCCCAGATCGACAGGGCCATAACTCCGCCGCCGTCCCCGGTGCGGGAGCGGTTAGCCAACGGCAACCGGTTCACGGGTGTGAAACGCTTCCCCAGTCTGAAACTGAAACGCAACAGCAGGATGGGGTCGACACGCTCCAATAAGAACAACCACAACGACTCGGACCCTAACACTCCAGGGTCCAAGGAGCACAACCCGACCATCACCATCACCATGGATGAGGACAGGGACTCCATCATGTCCGACTATCTCAGCCCGGACAAAAACTACAAAAAGGAGGCGCGTATACACTTTATAGGCGACGATGTGAGCCTCTACGGCACCCCCAAGGAGGAGCTATCCCCGCTCAAGGAGGTTGACAGTAAAACGTCCAGCTCGGCCAGCTATCTGAAGGACCAGATTATTTCCTTCTTCCAGCCCTCGGATAACAAACTGGCCATGAAACTGTTCGGCAATAAAAATGCCTTGATGAAGGAGAAAATGCGACAGAAAGCCGCCGGCAACTGGGTCATCCACCCCTGCAGTAACTTTAGGTAAGTCATTTTTTTAAACAAAGTTATTCTAGTTGGTGAATTATTTGTATATATGTTATGTGCATGTTTTACTATTTCAGCAAAAAAGGTGAATAGTTGTAAACAAACGAATATATGATAATAGGTAGTTTTCTTCTAGTAATAATCCCACGAAAATTCATGGAACAGTGAATAATTTACAAATACAGTTTTTCACAAACCATAAATTTTCCTAAAGTGATTTTCCCTGGGACCAAAATTCCAACTAAGGAAAAGTCTGCGACGGTTTTACTTTTAGGAACTTCTCGTCATAAATCTCAACTCTCACGTGTAATAAAAAAAATAAAAAAAGTATGTGACGTTTTTTCTTAGAGGACAAAGCAACAAAAGCAGTAGGACGAGAATTAAAGCAGTCAAAGAACACTTTTAAAGAGCTGCTTCGCGACATCACATACAGTTAAACGCTATAAAACCACATCTCCTAGAAATAAATCCTAAAAACAACGAGACACAGACTCAAGTGCCTCTTCCTCATCTTGAAGCTGAAGCACTGTCTGAGAGCTAGGTAAGAATAGTAAAGTTAGGGAGGATAGAAGAAGAAGCACCTACAGGAGGAACTGAGTAAGAAGAGTCGGCAGGTGTAGGAGTGTAGGAGTAGTAGGTATGCCGCGTTTCCCCTTTAATCACGTAGGTGTGAGTAGTCTACAAAAAGTGGCACTTTCCGCGGGCGTCGTCGGCCCTGCCCGCGGCCCGACGCCCATGATTACAGGGCCAACTGGGCCGCGGCGCGGGCACTAACAACTATTAATAATCATCGCGCACTGCCTTCAGCGGTGATCGGCGCTGGTTTCTTTACTAGTAGTAGTAGCCGCTACTCCTGAGAGGAAGCGGCGCGACGACGCGTTAAGCCGCGCGCTGACCTACGCGTAGGTTATGAAGAGCCCAGACTCTAGGCGTAAGTCTAGCGCGTAAATTTGAAGCCGCGCGCTGACTGGCGCGTAACTTAGACTGATACTTTTTTTTTTTATCAGGTTAACCTTTCTTAATGGGTGTCAAATAAATAATGCATGTCCAATAGATAGTTAGCTAGCTAAGCTTAATCAACTGGAAATTATTTCTTGGAAAAAATACTTTGACAAAATTATTGTCACTAATTGCAAAGTTCCGAAATATATGTGGGTCTGTAAAATAATTGTACATTATGCATAATGCAGACCATTTGGATATTCAGTGAAGTATCTACATAAAGCCGGTGAACTCCAACGACCTTGCAGTAATGTCACCGCAATTAAATCAATTCAGGAAGCTATTTCCCGTCTTGTTTTGGGACATTATTGAGAACAGGTTCAGATTAGGCACTGCAGTAGTTGTATTTATAATCATCTCACCGCAGACTCAATATAGAAACTGCGAAGAATAACAAAACTATCCAAAGTTGGTCACTTTAGGTCAACTTATTCTGCATGAAGTAAACAAAGATGTGATAAAGCCCCGGTCTACGGCCTATAACTCACGACCAGAAATAACCGTTTTAGACCTTAGTCACTGACATTCAGGCTCAGTACCAATGGAGGCAGCTGACATTTTAAGAAAAACCACATCAAGGACAGTTCACGCCATCAAAAGGCGGACCTGAAGTTCTTGTAATATCACCAACCAACATCTTTAGGGTTTCAGAAAGTAGGGATAATCTCGGAGAATTTCCAGCTGAAGCGTTTTGTGGCGTTTTACAGGGTTGTACTTGTAGTGGCATCCGTCGACTTGACAGGTAGAAGGGTAGAGTCAAGTGGCGGCGGGACTTTGATGTGATAGGCCTCTCAGAAGGTAGAGGCGACCACTGCTTCATACTGGGTGGCGGGCGCGCCGTTCGTCTAACGACGTTGGGGGGACGGTGAGAATCACTCGCCATCAAATGGAGACAAATGCGCTCTTTGCATGAACGTGACCTACACTAGGGCCTGGGAAAAGGGCAGATTGCTATGTCTTTGGTGCGGCACCCACCCACCCACCCTCCTACCTACCTACCGCGTGTTCACTGTTTGCACTGCCTGCACTAGAAAGTACACTGCCTGCTGTTATTGTCTCATACCGCTGTTCCCGTTGAATGCAGCGTTTTCCAATAGGTGTATACTCTTTTTACTAGCATCACAAGACCTAAAGTATCCATGGTAAAATTTGTGAACGATATCGATTGTGTAAACGGGTTTTCTATATTAAATTGTGGGTAACTCTTATCATAGATCTAGAACTGTAGGAAGACGTACAGTTTTATGCTATGATGATTGCGACTTAAAGAAGCACCAAAACGACCATTAGAATAGAAGAGGCTCCCTCCTATGTTACCATGATTATTTTCACACTGTGTTATCCTTGCTTTCAATTTAGAAATCAGACAGGTCTATAAGACACGGTCTTGATTACGAAGGACAGTTGACCGTTCCCGTTTGCCAACCCAGCATAATTGCTCACATTCTACACGCAGGCCACTTTCTACTTGTACCGGGGACAGGCACATAGATAACGTAATCGGTTAACAGTGACTCGTAAAACCCCTACAATGTTTTTAGTAAAGCAGTTACAATACATCCCTTTGATCTCATGCTATATTATGATACTAATTATGATACTAGAGTGCACAGGATAAAGGCAGATATATGATATGAATATGGTTTCATTTGTAAACAAACTCGCCCTCAATATTTCTTTTCCTTCCCATTACAGTTCCTAGATGTCAAAATAGATTCGGGACCTTTATATTCCAGGTTAAAAATATCTACTCAACAAGTAGCTCTACTTAAAAGTAGCTCTACCCTAAAAGAAATACTACTCTAAAATTAGCTACCTGGCTGGATTGCTACCTCCCTGTAAATTGAAAACAAGGCATGGCAGGCAGTTTCTTTGAAGTTTGCACTAGTAGCAACCAATTGAAATTCTAATATGATATCAATCCTTACGTAACTATTTGCCCCGGAAAAGAATTCCCGAAGTTCTACGAAATAAAATTAAAGACTCAAAAAATTAAAGTGCATACTTTTTATTCCGCTTCAATCTGAAGAGTTTAACTTTTACTAGGAATCCCAGTGGGAAAAGATGTAAAATCTTCAAATTCTGTTTCCCTCTACCATCGATGTCTTTGAGTCATTGACATTGTAAACTTCTTCCGTGAAGACAAAAGGTTTCTCTTAATGGTTTTATGTGCATCTTTTCCAAGTATCAGTTCAAAATCATGAGAATCTGTCCAGAGGGACAGGTTCTCAGGGGACTGGATCTCACGCGATACCGATTCGGACTCAGACAAGAGAGGTAGAAAAACAGGCCAAGCCGTCTTTTTGGGACTTAACATGGAATGTGTTACCGCCGTAAAAGCTGCGTTAGATTCGGTGATTTTGGCAGTCGCCCTAAAGGTCGGACAAAATCAATAGTCTGTCTCCACAAATAATGGCCATCTGACACCGTTCGGACCGTTTTAATTTTGTCAAAGTGCCTCTCACTCCAATTTGAAAAGAACACAATCTCATGTTGGGTCGTGTTTCATTCTCCGCAAGTTCGTATAAGAAACCAACGTGGGCTGGGGATTGGTATAAATAGTTGTATTGATTTTAACATCCTGAAGTTATTTCAAAATATCCCTTTGCTATAATTAACATTTTAGGGCAGCATAAATAACCCCGAAAAAGCATTCATGCCCAAGTAAAAACAGGCGAAATGCTGACAAAAAAAATGTGGTTTAAGAATAAGATGCATATTTACAAATAAATCAAATTGCAAAACGTTTGATTCAGATTTCTTTTGTCAGCCACAAATGATATCTTTTTGATGTGACGTAAAATGAAAGCGATTCAAGTCAACATCGCTAAATAACTCAATTTTCTTCAACCACCACGTAATCAAAATACCCATTATATGGGTCTAATATTAAACAAGGATAATCCACACCGAGCCAGCTCTGCTGAGTCAGAATAAAATGGAAATTAAGTCAGGGATGTCAATATAATCGCTGTCAATTAGTCGGCTTCATAAACCAATGTCGTCGGCAGCCCGGCCGACAAGCCATAGGCGCTACACGAGGAAACCTAATTTACCCCGAGACAAAGTAGCCCCCATCCTCCTGTGGGGAAGCTCCTTTGAAGGTGTTGATGAGGCAATCCTCTGATCTTTTATGGATTTCACTTCAATGTTATTACTGTAGATTATCTCTGGCCACGACTGGTAACATACTTTAGCGTCTAGGGGAGCGCTGGCTTCCATCACTGCCTTGAGGTGGCGCTGATTTGACAGGGAGTTGGTAGTTGAGATGTGTTGTGGCAGTGGAAACATAGTGCAGTGAGCTAATAATACACTTGGGGACTGAAAGTGTGAAAAGCATTGAGGCGTGTGTCAGGGTTGTAGTCGATAAATGTAACGTTATTAGTCTTTCATTTAATATAATAGTTCATAACTTATGTCCGTTTATGTTGTGTAAGGTGTAGTTTGATAAGAACAACTTATACCCTTGGTAAATAGGTTGCTGAGCAACCTATCAAGGAGTACCAGGGCGGAGATTTTATGCTTATTTCTGAATTATCGTTTTTTAGTTGGGTGCTAAAAGAAAAATAGTTTTGAACTGCCATTGAATGTTGATATGTTCAAGCAGAACCCTCTGCATAATGTTTGTTATTAATTTATTTTAAATAATTAAAGGATTTCGTAATAAACTACCTTTTCGAATTAGATTTCGTAAATCCTAGCTGTATTCAATGGCCACATGGTCATGAAGAGCACATGGTGATCACCAAAATGTAGTCACTTGACCATGTCTGCACAAGGTCTATACGGACGTAAGGTTTTAAGCGTTCATGAAATATGGAAGAAAAATAATCAAAAACAGGTTTTCCATGCTCAACTTTATGAATGTAGATCCATGAATATAGCGTTCGTTTACAAACAAATGGAAAAAGTGCCATCTCTCGTAGAATTCTACCTCACTTTGAGCTAGTTTGCACAACTAATATTTTACCATTGACCTTAACTTGACTCATTTAACACATTTCTTTACTTATCTGAGTTTTGAAAATGTTGTCTATTATCTTGGTTTTGGATGCCTTGAAGGGCCCCTGATAGGTTATGTGTACCAAACCTGCATACAGTTCTCAGAGCAGAACGTTCTAGGTCAGTACTTTAGTGACAGCTGCTGGCAGTCCAGTAATGTCCGCGTTATTGCCCAGACAATGACATTACTTACCGCTGACTAGTCAAACCATGTGATAGAGAGCTGTGGAGGAAACTCTGTGAATCTGTAGTCCCAGGGCTGTTAGGGTTATGGTGGAGAGGGCTAATAGAGAGTGACAGGAGAGGCCAATATATAGGCCACCGTGGAGGAAGCATATTGACAGGCCTATGGTGTAAATGAAGCGATGTCCTATACTGACCTTAGACAGCATGACATGGGACAGTGTTTTTGGGGGTCCACCGGACAATATAGGTAGGCCCTGTCAGTTACTGTATATTTCTGTCACAGTAAAACAGAATAAGTCGTATGTCATAGAAAAAGCACCTGTCATTTCAGCAGCCCCTGTCAAATCAAAGAGATACAGATACTAAAATGTGTTATCACTTTTGTAGATGTTTATTGATAGACTGTATTCAAAATAGGTCTTTTCTTCCAACGTGGATCATACGGACATATCTATCGGTTTCTAAGTGATAGACCTACACATAATATTATATGAAAGTTATTTAATTGTAACCAGCTGACTTCTATATTTGACTTTAATGGCATGAAAATGGGATTTGTTCATAAATAAGATAATAATATGGCTATTATTCACAGGCGAATAATTTGGTGAAATTAGTCTCTGACAACTAACATGTATATGTTTTGCAAATCCAACACAATATTTTATTGTAATATAAGGGTTAAGATATTTCCCACACAAATCCAATACCCGCCTCCACACTGCTCGTTCTCTACTACTTAGCCATCCATCTGTCCGGCTGCCCCAGTCCCCTGCCCCAGTCTCCTGCCCTAGACGCGACTAAAATCAGATTAGTCTTGACTAATCGGCTGGTCAGCTGTGCTATAATTAGTCCCGGACAAAAAGGTACTGTCTCTGTGACAAAATACCCCTCCAGGGTCCTACCTGTATAATATAAGCCAGACAAGAACTGCTAGAGTGAAGTGTTTTTATTCCACATTTCTCAAGGTCTAGGGGTTCGAATAAGTGGAAGTAGGAACTTCAGTAGGTTTTTTTCCTTCTATACTTTACTATCTAATGACAGACGTTTCCTGGCTCTATCAGTTTATTAGTGGATATGACCTTTCAAGTAGGTAAGAGTAATGAATAGTGTACTGCACATGGAAATAAAGGTTGTATTCCACTATTTGGAAGTACCCCTGGATATTCCTGCCAATAAACTATAGCAAAAAGCACTACATGTATATAATCGAGGCATAAGCAGCAAAAACAACCAACATGATTCTCGATTTTCTGCTTGCTGGCAATGCGAATTAGCAGCACCACTTTTGTGATACCTTGGTAGCAATTCTATTTTGAAAATATTGTTTATGAAAGTGACATAATTGGAATAATGATTTCTTCAAATATCGCAAGTGAACAAAATCTGTATGTGCATGGTCTGCAGCTTTGAGGATAGACAACACCTCTCAGGGCGTCATTTGGGGAAATCCATATTGCACGCTATCCATTGGGGTAGAGCAATATAGTTGGTATCAAATGATAGACCTTTTTTTTCTACATCTTTTGAAACATAGTATATTAATTTAGCTTTAAACTTTTAGCCTTCTGTTTCCCTACACAGTGGATATTCTAATGACAAAATATCCCAATGACAAACACTCCATATAATACATACATATGCAGTCACCTACTCTTCCCAAGTTGACCCCCTTATTCTGTTTCCCTGAAACCAGAACCCTCATAATATACCCCTACTACTACCACGTACGACAAGGGCTACGTGTGGTCTCTTTGATCCTCCTCCAAGCATTCAGAGGCGTCCAAGGGTGCTGGGTGGCCGTGCTGACTGGATAATGTAATCTCTTGTCATTTACCTGCGCAGTGCTGCAGGCCTCAATGCCTCCTCTGTGAAGCCACACAAAAAGTGTTGCATTGGCAAAGCCATGACCAAAAGAAAATAATCACCTGTCTTCCTGAATGGTTCTTTGGTTAGAAATGTCCAACAATAACATGAATACCTTCCGGTTTTAAATTCAAAGCATTGCCTGGTGATTTTTGGTTTGGTAAACTTTAAGCTATTTTTATGGGTCTAGGGGTGGTTTACCGAAATAAACTTGTTTGATTTTGCAAATACTGTACTATATGCCATATAAATACGAGTCCAAGTAGTTTAGGCTGGAGTTTTTACTGATGGTGGTCATCCTGGTTCTTTATAGAAAAAAATAAGTATCTAGATGAAAACAATGTACTGCTTATGAAATGGGAAGAGAACACTGGCTACACCTTTCTAAAGCAATTACAAGCAAATGTTAATTGTTGAGTAAACTACTGAAAGTCAATTTTGTGCCATATCGCAAAGTTTGTTGACCCTTGGAAAAAGGTGTTTTTTTTTCAGGTTTGCTAACAAAAGGTGATCTTTGAGTGAAGATCTCAGCTACTTACCCCGCAAATGATAAGCAAACAGTCTAATATATTATATGTTTACATTGTTAATTAGCTGTGTTTGTATCTTTGCAAAAAGTGATTTTTCAGGTGTGTTGCGATAACAAGGCAATTTCGAGGTCACAGGCTCAGCCTGTGTCGATCAGAAAAACCTAGTCAAACCTTTTTTAGATGGTGACTAGTAATAATAGGCAAAACGTCTAAAATATATGTTATACCAATTTGTATCAAACAGCGTGTTTGTACTTTTGCAAAAAGTGATTATTCAGGTGTGTTGCGATTACAAGGCGATCTCGAGGTGACAGGCTTGTCCCGCTTTGGCCACCGAACCCTAGCAGCACTCTTTCAGCTGGCTTCAAAGGGTTGTGTGTGGTTTCTTTTTACGCTTTCCTACACTCTTTTTACCATCCCCTTTTTGTAGGCGTGAAGAGGCGATGCTCGCTTGTCCTTTTGTCAATGTCATCGCCGACTATAACCTACAAAGGCAAGGGGAAATCAATGGGGGCTCCTCAGGCCTTGTTTCGAAGGTGGAGGTTTTTGGAGACCTGTGTCAAAATAAACATTACGTTCATAGACTTTTGTATATCTCAGAAATAAAAAAATAATACTGGTTAGTAAGGCTTCAACACAATTACGGAAATTATCCTCAAAGTCGATCCATGTTTGTAGCTCTTGCTTTTGTGTTATCAGTATTAATTAGTCAATGCTAAATACAATTTAGGATAGGAGTTTGAGCTTATTAGTATATTAATTTGCATGATATTTAGTTTTGAGACCTCCTTATGATATTTCATTTTTAATTCATTATCTTTAAATCCTTTGGGAATCGCAACTTCCTCCCGGGTTCTATGAAATTGATTTGGGATTTCCTGACTGAAGTGGGCCAAACACTATTAGACTAACTATAAATATCTCTCAAAACAAATGTCCACTTAACCTAGCTAAAGTTCGGGAAATGGAGTCTTTGGAACTTGTGCAGATGAGGCAACGCAATTGAATATGTGCTCGTGTTGGCATGTAAGTGATCATAGTCAAAAACGTTTGAGAATTCATGTCTAATAACTCTTCAAAACATATACCTGGATATTACTTCATTTTGTTTATGTATAATCTCATCCCAGATAAAATAAGATGTGACATGATTGTAATCAAATGTTTAGAATCCGACAAGCCCGTCCTGCACTGTTAAAACAAGTGTTTAGAACCTAAACATTTTCCTAAACACTTCGGTGCATCCAGTTTTGGAACACTTTATTTCCCTAAACATGTTTAGAATTATCGGTGTTTAGGGTTAAGTGTTTAGAAATTTGTGATGTTTAGCTGTTTAACCATGAAGTGTTTAGGTCCTCAAGGTGTTAAGAATCAAAACGCTTATGCATTTTTTATGTTTAGCTGTTAAGTGTTTAGAAAACTATGATGTTTAGGTGTTTATCTATGAAGCATTTAGGTCTTCACGGTGTTTAGGGTTAGGTGTTAAGTTAAACAGTAATATACCATAATATGTACAGTGTACTTTCATTCTTAAGGATGAAAACCATTTTAAATTTAACAATACTATACCGTAGTGTGTAAAAAAAAAACACGTAGATCTTACATGTAAAACACTGCTATGGTACTATGCCATTCAGTTTACACCAGATGTAATGTTAACAGCATTGAAAGTTTTATTTTTCCTGTAATCACACTACAGGATCATTGAGCCAATAACCACATATGACCTTCCTTCTTGGTTTAGCCTTGCATGGATTGTTTGATTGTTGGAGGTAAAACCTTTAGGGGTATAGCTGATAAAGTTCTTGTACTAAAAAGGTGTCTACATGTTAATCCTACTAAAAAGGTGTTTTAAAACATTTTGTAAATGTTTTAGGGGTGTTCTGGTTGGTTGACCGTACCTAGAATAGCAGGCCAATGAAGTGATTACCTTAATGACGCTACAAAAACGTAAAAATCTAACATTTTTGATCACAAAGTTCCAAATTCCTAAGTGTATGAAAAAACTATTTTACCAATCATGGCCAAAAATATGGAGGGCATGTGGCAAACCACTAATAGTACAACTACTTTATAGTAGTATTTTGGTAACTTCAGTGGCCGAGATTTGAACCCAGGGCCCCTCACATATGAAGCCTATGCTCTACCACTGAGCTATGGAGGCCTGTAGGTAGACACAGCCCAGCTTTGCTACTTAACTGAAAAAGTAGGGGTATGAAAGTAATGACCTAATGTCTGTCTAATGTTGATCACCTGTATAGTAGTACTGATCCTACTCATTGGTGCTGACTATGCCAGTGTGCACTGCATGCAGTCCAAGTTAGCTCAGTTGGTTAGGCTTCTACCTTGAATGTAAAGAATGTGGGTTCTAATCCCAAAGTGTTCAATTTTTCTTTTCCATAGTATACAATTGATATTATGTGTTTAGATTCTAAACATATCCCATTCAAAACATGGTTAGATGTTACAAGTGTTTAGCTTTTAAACACAACTAATGATGTGTTTAGATTATAAGCATAGTTAACCCAACACATGTTTAGAAGTTATAAGTGTTTAGGTTTTAAACATATATGGTTTAAACTTTAATGTATTTAGATTATAAACATGTTTATGCCCTTAACACATTTAAATTCTAAACACCATTTTAACAGTGTGCACATGTTCTATAGTCAGAACCACATTGGCATCATTATCAAACCTTGACCGCTGCCTGTGTATAAAAACTGACAGGTAGAACCATCGCCAACCCACACCCACACAGTCTCTTAGAACAGCCACCAGCTAGTATAATTACCCATTATAAACCACGGGAAACTGGCGTTAAGGACACCACTGGTTCTTTTGTCCTCCTTTCAGGGGTTGGAATTTAATACTAGGCGGTCCATTTCCTCTGGGGGATGATACCACTGGTTCCTAGATGAATAAAGTAGGTTGTGGGCGTGTGTTGGGAGTAAAAGTATTGAGCAGGAGGATACTTGGGGTTGAAAGGGATGCTCTGGAGAGAGGAGCAATATGTTAGTAAGGATGTAGAACTGTGGATTAGGCAGATAAAGGAACTACCATGGAGGTGTGGTGTGTGGTTTGGGGGTACGTAAACATGCATACATGCAATCTCTATACATGTGGGAGTGGGCACTGGAAACAGGGAAAATGTCATGGGACTCGAAACACTCTTCTGGGCTGCTAGGTACCAAACATGGATAAGTTTCAGTATACATGATGGAAACAATAGCAGAAATGTCCAAACATGTACGTTCAAACATATATTCCTCTCTCTACAATAAAAGAGGCATCATTCCTAACTCTTATTACTTCCTGTAGAAGAACAAGGAGTTGCACCACCCCTCGTCCAGCTGTGTCTCCTCCAGCTCCCGTGGACAGAAAAGTACTGCTAGCCTTTCTATGAAATACAACGGAACAGGTAACCCTCCCAACATTTGTCCCTTTTTTCAATAGAACAGGGTGTCCTCCCAACCCCCACTTCTTGAAATACAACAGAACAGATATTATTGTTATAAAATCACTTTCCATACGGAAAGTTATTTCCATTGGAAAACAAATTTCCAACGGAAATAACTCTCCGTATGGAAATTGATTTTATAACAATGAACAGATATTATTCCCAACCCTCGTTCCCTCCTGCAATAGAACAGGGAGCACCCCGCCTATCACTCATTCCTTCCTCCAGTGAGTTGTAACAGTGCGTCTCCTCCAGTACCGTACAGACAGACGGGCGGGACAGATGGCGCTGATGGGGACCGGGAGGAGAGGCCTAATCACATTTTCCCTGATCCGTTTACCTTGGCCACAGCCTCCATCACCACACCTAAACTGGCTTAGCAATGAAACGCCAGAGGGGCGGCAAAACAAAGTCTGCCCAACCCAAATGTCCCCTACTAATCCCCGCACACCTTTAACTCCAGACCGTGAGGCCTGGGAGGGGTAGAGAGGGGTCAACTGGATGTGAAGGGATTGACCTATGGATGAGTGTACGTGGCTGCATGGGTCTGTTCTAATTCCTTTTTAAGGGAGCCAAAAGCAATGTTGGATCAAAATTTTGCAAATTCTGTTTGCTATTGAAATATATTCTATGGCCATAACCTAGGCCATGTGAAAAATATAGACTGTAAATACAGGCTTAAACTACATTAAAACACACTAAAACTTGTCCCTGGTCAAGTTTGCTGACCCACCAAATTTGGTTTGTTTACAAACATTGCTGTCTCCAGGCATAACTGGCAGAAGAATTATCAAATTCAAGTAAAGTTACAGTCAGTTTTCATGATGTTTATCAAACAAACCGCTAATATTAGACTCTTAGAACATATTTTCATAGTTATTTGAGTTTGTAAAATTTGGGCATATTTTGACATGACATTGCTTTTGGCTCCCTTTAAGTACTAGGCTTTGTTCCTTAATAATATAGTAGCAATACCAAAGCCCCTGAAAAATCTAGGGACAAACTGAAGAAAATCGTTATTTCAGCAGGTTTAATACAGTAATTTGGCAATAACTTTTCTAATTTTGACAACAGAGCAAAACCAATACTACCATAAGGTAGAGGGGGTTCTTAAGCATCAAAACCCAAGGTTTTGTTAATATTAAACTTGATTTAATATTTTTATTGCATGATTATTGAATGAGATTACTCGAAATTCTGGTTCAATGTGATTCATCCAACATGGGCCCTATTTTTCAAAGTTTTATTTTAAAGTCTTGAACCAATAATTGAAGACTATTCCCAATAATTTTTATCTGAAGAAATAAGGCAAATAGAGGTGAGATCCGCGCTAGATGTGCTCTTTTTAATGATATATGGGACATTTCTGTGCAACTAGGGAAAGATCCGCGGATTTTAGCCTGAAGTTGATTGTATTGAGTAAAAATTAAGTAAAAATGAGCTAATTAGGGGGTCCATGCCTCTCCTGTACTTTTAATATGAAATACATGCCAGAATCGTCCACATATTTCTTCATGTTTTTAACAATATCTTTGGATGTTAAAGTCCGATTTTTATTCTGTTTAAAATAATAAAGAGCATTGCATCAGGCGGATCTGATAAACATAGACACGTCACTGAAAACTCAAAATCAATTTTTGGTGTGGTATTGCTAAATATAGTGCGCACTGTTAAACATCTTCAAGTCTTTTCAGTTGCTTTATTAATTGGTCACAAGCATACAATATGTTTTTCCCAACTAGGTCTATATAAATTAATGGTGCTGTTCCAAACAATCGGTGATTTCCAAACATTTTGAACAGAGCGGTCGTCGGATGAGATGGTTGTATTATGGTTGGATGGGCTTAATTCACAAGTTGTGGGTTTTTGTTTGATACTTCTATACAAATTATGCAGTTGAAATTAAGCTGTTTTATTAGTCATGGCTTTATTAGTCAACAGCATGCAATATGTTTTCCCAAGGATATGATGATGCCCCCATTCAAGCAGTCGGTGATTTCCAAACACTTTGAACAGTTGGGTTTACATCATATATAAGTGTGGTAGTTGAGCATCAGGGTCTCTTCAATTACTCAGAATAACCATGAAAGGTACATCCTCAGGTATAGATGGTAGCCTACGATGAGTGTTATCTAATTTTTCTTGGAAATAAGCAGAGGCAACACCCACGTACCACTTTTATATATAACCGAGACATGTTAAAAATAAGGGGTCTGCTGTCGTTTAAGTACAAACCACACGATAACTGTTTTATTATTAGCACGATATGTGAACAAATGCCTATTCCTAGGCAATGTCAGGGGCTCATTAGGGGAGCGGATCATTCCTATATTAAAAGACACTTCAAGACATTTAACGCTATAGCAAAAAGTTTGATAAATTACCTGGTTCCTTTCCAAATTGTAAAAATGAGAAAATCTTCTAGAAAATAAAAATAAAAAAAGAACAACACTTTAAATTCGGATATTAATTATCATTTGTTAACCTAATCACAGAGGGAGAACAGAATGTGTTATTTCTAGACTTTTCCAGTTTAAATATAGTTGATTGAAATATAGATAAATTAATCTCCATCTAAAACACGGCTAAGATTGACATTTCACTGCGTTGCATGTTTCAGGCGATCATGCAATTAATTGAGCTCAGTTTTATCATAACGATAACAATAATAGCCTCCATCAGCATAGAACAAACAACACGTACACCGTGTTCGAAGGGGGTTAACTTTTACCAGCAGTAATACCGTGGAGCGCAGCCAGGTTCTACATAAGTACAATTTGTGCAGCGAAAAATCAATAGCGGCGTTTATTATTCAGAGTAGGATGCAAGCCGAACACGTGCTCTTCTCCCTGGAACAAATTTCAATGCGTACCTTTTTGACCATCTTCCAAGTCTGTGTGGATTCCTCCTAGAGCCTTAATGGCTATTTTTAACTTGAAGTTGCCGCTGTCTTGTCGCTGCATCTAATCACTGTGACGTTGTTGATGCAGTATTACTGCAGCGGTCTGATGAATAGGGAGTACTCTTTATGTATTACAGTATAATGGCTGTTAAGGTACAAAACGTGGTTGGTGAACTATTACTGCATCGAGCACTCGTTATATGCATTGCAGAATAATTACTTGATGTACAAAACAATGTAAACCAAGAAAATACATCTCAGTTGTGTAATTAACTTTGATATGCAGTGGCAACCCCAGGAAAGAGCATAAGATTAGCTGAAAAGATACCCTCATAATCTTAGGCTTTTGGTAATGTTGTATGATTAGGGTCACTTTAGGGGCCACTTTTCTTTAAGGCTTTCCTACATGATTGTTTACTAACTTCGCAGCAATAATGATACAACTTTCGATGAAACTCATACTGTCATAGTGTTTTTAGTCAAATAGTCGGTATGATTAGGATCGCTGTTTGGGCCTTGTTTATCCAGTTATTTTCTACTTGATTGCCCTCTCACTCCGTGCCAGCCATGGTAGAATGTTGGGCAATCCACCAAGCTGTCTGTCATTTTTGTCTGTCATTGCTGTCTGTTTTAATCAGAGCAATGGATCCAGTGAATGCGTCTCTTCCGGGTGCCCTTAATTATGGCAGAACAACGAGACATAGAATTTCACCTAATGACAAAGGTGAACTTGGTGAATGGCAGATGATGGCACAGTCTAACAGGGTAGTCAAATGGGGCACCTATTTGCATTAATATTTGCTCTACGAATCTCCTACACTGATAAGAATGTTAATTGAACGACGTGACTTGAAGCTAGGTCGGTATTTCTTGCGAGCTATGCCCATCATGCAGAGAAATTGCACTGCAATGTAATTTCTCGATAGCAGATATTGCAGTCATGATTGTCCTATGAATACGCAGGGGCATATTCAGACTGATGACAATTATATCATTGTCTAAATAATACATACTCACATCGGAAAATCTCCCACAGGTAATTTTGCTTATTATTATGTACTGGAAAGTAACTGTTTTTAAACGGGTGTCATTAAAGGGGACGACACGATATAATCTTAACTGAATGGTAAATATTTTCACATTTATTAGTATGTTGTTATATATACATTTAGGAAATGCCTATAGTCCGATTCTTTAACCCCTGAAGACACATCAGTTGGAATCCAAGGTAGGCAATACAATGTTCCAATCTGAAACTTTTATTTTTTATTTTACCACTTGCCTGTAGAGCTTTCGTGCATAGATTTAATTAAACATATCTAGCCCAAGGGTTAATGAAATTAATGAGAGTTTGTTATTTAGGGAAGATACAGATAATTACAGTTTTCTTTCGCTTTCATTACTGCTGGCAATAGTAATTGCCAATATCTAGAACAGAGTATAGGACTATTGCATTTTATAATTCCTGAAGATAATTACCAAAGCAGCTGTATCAGTCTTACTATAAAGTTTAATTTGAAAATCCCATAAGGTTAAATCCTTCAGTCCTACGGTTAGTTTTCGATAAGATATGAACTAATTTAGGCTAATGTAAACACACAATCATGATCCGAGGATGCAGCTTTGGGTGACCCTTTAATATTCAGGAAGTGATTACTGATAGATTAAATGCTGATAAGATGCGGATTTGTTCGTTAAGTCCTTTGATACGGAACCAGCCCATCTCCTCATTATCACTCTATACACTTGGCATAATCCCCGACGCTGCTACAACACTGCAGACCATTTCAGTATATTCTAAGGGCAATTAATCCCCGGAACTGATCATATCTTTAATATTGCAAAAGGATAATTAAGTTCTAATATCATCCTAGAAGAATAGTTAAGATCAGAAACTGTTTCTTGGATAAGAAGTCCACTAGAATCAAATCAGGTTTAAGATTTGTCCTAACACTGGCTTTCCTATCTCGCGATGAGATCGAACATATTGGATCAGCAGTGTTTCGCCTCGCAATCTGATATGCAGGTTTACTCCTCCCTGAAACACGCTTACCTCAGCATACCTAGTGTGGTGAATGGCACCACCGTGTGTCCGGTCTCCAGTGACCTCTTGCCAGTGAACATTAGTGTTAGGACGGATTCCCGGATCAGGTGGGCCAGTGTTAAGGGATCTGGAGGCCGCCCAGGAGGACCGGGGATAGGTCTCTCCAGGGTGGGGTCACCGGTGGACATTAGTGTGAAGAAAGGCTGCTCTGCGAAAAGGATGTGTTAGGGATGGTTTAGGGGTTGTTTGTGGGATAAAATGAAGATCACCATGTTCAGTTACATGAGGGTGTCAAATACCCAAAGATTAGGCCTCACCGGTCTGGGTGCCATCTCAAGCAAATTCTGAACACATATGAATCTATTTGACAATATCTTTTCTAAAGTGTGCCTGATTTATATTACACAAGTGCGCTACGCGCCGCCACTGGGAGGCGAACCCGGGACCCCTCACACTGGAGGTAGACACCCTATCAGTTAGGCCACCACTGGAGGGGCTGTGGGGAGTGGCCAGATGTGGGTATAGGGGGACATTTCGCTTGGTGCTGGTGTTCTGCCTTCTATTTCATGGAGACGTGCATGAGTTGAGATACCAGCATTTAATTCAACTGGCACTCTGCCTTTGGCCCCAACACACCCTGTACTAATGGTAGCTAGCATTGAACAGGCAGAGCTTGGTGAAGATTGGAAGCAACGCCAATTTAATATAAGAAGGTAATCACCATAATTATGTATATCTATACAAGTCTTTGCTTTTATAAAACGGTGTTCCTAAAATGGTCATAAAAACATTCTAAGTAAAATATCAAAAACCAATAGGGACCTTGATATTACAGCCAGAGACTCCCTGTTATGAGTGGGCGCCGGTCCTTACCTTTAAGATACAGGAAACAGGGGCTGTCTGACACAGATCAGGTTTCAAGGAGCACAAGATGGAGTAGCTCTATTTGAACACGGATCCACCAGACCCACCCTTCACTTTCCACCCCTTTCCACCCTTGCCAGCCCTTTCCCTTGGTCGTCTTACTCTTAACCAGTTACTATCAACATCATCAATCTTATGTTATACACAGAGGATCACCCCTTCATTTCTCTTATAAGTTTGTGAGAGTTTATTAGATATTTGAACTTGTGGCGAAGTTGAGTTACTTCATGAGAATATTGACTCGGCGTTTCTATGTAAGGAAATTAGTATCATGTATACGAGGATAGAGCGTAGATGTTATTTTCCTAGTTTTGTAGGATTTCCCAATTTTCCGTGATTTCAGACTTCTTTTATATATCCCTCCTATATAATTCGTATTGAAATTCTTTTCTTTAGTCTCAAGTAAATTATGTGAATTACCAATGGCAGGACACCATTTCTTAAGTTTGTTTTCTTTTCTTATTGCCTCTGATACGAATTTTCATAAGTTCAGAATGGCAAATCCGATAGAGACCAATGCTTTGACAATGCGTTCGTCAATGAGGGTATTGCAACAATTAAGGGGGTGAATGACACAGAATTTCAAATAACAATATAAATACTTGGCATTGAGTTTGCTATTTTGGTGAAGGTCATTTCATCAGAATAAATAACATACGCACTTTGTTCTTTCTTTTGGTTTTAAATTTATCCTAAGGCTAACCTTTGGCTTTTGCCCTCTCCCTTCCTTCTGTATAAACAAACGTCATTTCACATTGCTATTTGTGTGCCTTTCAAAACAAGTAAAGCGTCATGTGCTGAATTGGGTGTGTCAAATGCATTGTATGGATGTGCTTTGGTCGTTTTGCCTATTAATATCCAAATCCATTATACCATACCATATTGATAATCTGGAATATGTTTGCAAAACTTTGCCCGATGTTGCTCTATAAAATCAGTAGTAAACATTGCGTATTTGCCGTACATTTTCCCAACAAACACGTATGGCGTCACCTCCAGGGCCGGCCATCGTCCTGGAGGTCAATCCCATCTATACTGGACACCCCCGGAGGGCCCACAGACCTATAGGATCACTCTTATGGCGATTGTATTCTATGAGCGATAGCACAACGCTTGATATATGACCGGCAAAGTGAAGTGTCAATTCCGGAAGTGTTTAGCCGGCGCGTGGTCGGCGATTTCCTCCAGCGGAGACACTTCTTCCTACCCCCCTGCCCCACCCCACTTTCCTCCAGTCCCCACGCCTTTCTAACCCCTTCCTCTCCACCTCCTCTTGTGCCGTGGAATCGATATGATATTACTGATTACGTGGCAACTTGGAGGGGTACCAAGGATAAGGTCCCCATGTCATTTGTCAAGTTTCGAAAATGATCATGTCCCATGTCACTATAATTTCCATATCGGATGTCATTTTCAGGAAGCCTCCATGTCACATGTCGTTTTTGAAAATATATATAAATTGCGTTGATGTTCTTCATCTAGGGAAGTCTAATAATGCATGTTGAATTAAGAAAACTGTCCCATGTGGCATGGCTGATCTTAGGGGTCTACACCCATAGCATGGCGGAACGCTAAAAAAAACAAGCCTAGTCAGGCAATCATGTCCAAACATGCCAACCAGTCTCTGAGCAGCAACCCAGACTTTGGAGTGGCTCAAGTTGTGTTTTTCTGCTCATTTGATGAGATGAAACACGCACCTGCGGCATTGCGAAAGACGGCTAATGCGGCTGGCACACTCAGGATCCTTTATAAACGGCGATATAGATGCCTAGGCAATTGCTGTTAGGCGCTTGTCAGGCATTGATCAATGATAAACGGTGGACAAACAAGTGCTTATCCCTAGGCGACCGTTTAATTCCGTTATGTCACACCCAAATGTATGTCCACTTCAATGGGGTATATGCCAGTGGTGCCTTAGTGTCGGGGCTGGGGTGTTGTTAATGGTAACTGTCATGTTGTTTTCGGGCTAAAACCCAACCCATTTGTTGGTTGATTGTTGTTACACAATGATGTGACTGTTTTAAGAGAGTGTGGAAATGGGGAATGGATTGAGAATTGAGTTTGCATTATGCTGATATTGTCAAATGGTGGTTGTTTGAAAAGTAAACTGCACATGTCCATAGATGGATCTGACATTGTAAAATTACCGTTGACACACTTGGTATTCTTCTTTCGTCTTTCCACAGTTGTTCATTGAGTAGTGAACATCAATCAATAGTTGGAGAGGCGGACAACACCTAGATTCCAGCTACCCATTAAAGATAATATTTTGCACACTCTTTTTTTCAATTTCAATATACTGTTTGCAAACACAATTATTTGGATCGGCTTTGTACCTGCTTATATAGTCTCGAAGCAATTATATCAAGATAGATAATTGACGCCACTTTCCCGAATGGACTATCCACAGTCTGTACTAATTATCAGAAAGTTGCATGACCTCCCGCTCCCCCATCCCCACCACAACCCACCACCAGCCTCACCCCGAACCTCCAGGCCATGACCAACATTGTGAAGGTCACACACGCACCCCCCCTGCCCCGTCCTCCTCCAGGGCGTGCCCGGAGTGGAGAGGGCTGATGGATGGATGGACCCTCCACACAGGCCCAGTGTCACGCCCAGTGCAAACAAGCGGCCGGCCCTAAATGAATTGATCGGCGGATTAGGCACATGCCCCTGTGGATCAGGGGGAACTCCCACAAGTTTGAGACCGATAAGGAGAGCTGCTCTTGTATGGGCTGAGTTGCTCACTCCCCCCCCCCCTTCCTTTCCCTTTTCCTTTAAGCCTGTATTCCACAGGCCGATCTTGCTACCCGTTTTGAAAATATAAATCTTCACTGGGAATTATTATATACACATGTACCATATCAGTAGAAAGGGTTTGTAATTCCCTTTTGAATGGCATATTGGATGTGTGGTTCCATGCAATATATTCGGAGCAAATTCAACAAATAAAACATTGGCAGCATCAGAATTGGCTTGTGGAATATAGCTTTTTTTAGCTATTATTATACAACCAAATTGTTCTTCCAAATTTGAAAATCGACTGTGGGAAAAAGTGAAGTATATACTATAGTTATTTAGATCATTAAGAATACTTTATAACTTCTTTTCGAATGTTATAGAATGTACTTTTTCCTCCCATATTTTCTGGAGAAAAAAAATCAAAGAAATCAGCAGAATCGAAATCGGCCTGTGGAATCCAGGCTTTACCCAACACGCACCCACTCCCTATCCTGACCCACCCACTGTAGGCATGGGGAGTCGGGAGGAGCAGCTCACGTCACCAAACACCGGGCTGTTTGATGATGAACGGGCAGTTCATGAGCAGTTTGTGTCGGCCGTGAGCTCACAGGCTTACTGGGTGTTTAACGGGGCAATTGTAGTTTAAGTAAGTCGAAGCTGGTTTGATGTTGCTGAGTGGGCAGTTTGTTGACAGATACTTGGGTTTGACACTGAGGAATCGGGTGTCACTACCTGGTGTACACTATCAATTAACGTGTGTACGTTGAAGCTCAATCAGGACACCCACGCAAGTCTTTAACTTTTAACCATTTTAAATTCACTTCACCAAATTTGAAGCAATTGAAAGGTTTTAAATTTGACAGTTTTGCGGCAAGAGGTTTTAGATTGATTCTGATTTAACCATGAAAAATATTGTTTTGTGAAATACAAAATAATGATCCGAGTGTCGATATAATGACCTACACAGATATGTAAGTGCTATGAGGTACAGCGAAATAAATATTTTCGTCTTTAATCATGAAGCACTTAATGCATCCACATGTATTGATTCCCTTACACATATTTCCATTCGAGAAAAAAAAAGATTAAGTAAAATACCGTTCACCGTGTGATCAATGGTGCTGCAATGTCTAAAAACAGAAAATTACTGACAAATAAGGCACTATTAACCATCCACCTCTCCTGCTTCTCCCACACACCACCCAGGATCACTATCACCAACACACAACAAGAAAAAGAATAGATACAAAAAAAATAAACGTAAAAAAAAAGACAAAAAAACTGACCAGCCCTTTGTCCCTCTCAGCCGTGACTCCGTACCGCTTCAGTAGTCTGACGTCGGATACTGGAGGAGCAGCCCTCCAGGCAGCCGTCGGGCGTCGGGAGACTGCAAACACCATCTGTCTTTGACTCCTCCAGTACGCCGGGGAAGGTACTGGAGGGATTCACAGTCCCCCCTCACTCCTCCAGGGTGGCCAGGGTATCAGGTGCTGAAAGGGGCCGTCTCCGGAGCTCAGCCCTGGAGCAGCTCTAATCGGATCAAGGAGCAGATTTCAAGGGGTAGTGTGACTTTAAGGGTTGTTTAGATACGGATGTGTGTGTGTATGGATGGTGTGGGGTTGATAGTGTTAACTCGGTCACTGCTAGGGGTTTTCTTGCTTAAATGTATCTTTGGAATTAAATTTATGTTCCGATTTTTCCACTCCAACTGCCTCAAAGATCGATTTTAAAATTGTGTGTGTAGAACATGATTTACTGTTACATCATTTTAAGATATATTCAGATTTTCTTTATGTTATTTCCGATTTTTTCACTGTCCCTGACTTACATCTCTGTGTAATGTTTATACTTTAAATAGGTATAAATGTATTTGAATAGCATACGTGTTGTCCGATATATCAAAACACTATCAGCTACTAAGTAAACGACTACACAAAATCACCTAAATCATCTTGCAGACAGTTTGAAAACGATCAGCGCGTTTCGACATGATATTTAAACGTCCAATTTCCCCCCCAAAGTAATACGTTAACATTGAAGCTTCTCATATCTACAGAAACAATGTAAATTGATAACATTTAACAAGATGCATTTGTTAATGCGGCAGCAAATCTGTCAATTATTTCGGCAAGACGTTAATGTTTATACCCTCGGACATGGATTGAATCTGTCTAACACTGTGGTTCATACTGCAGCTATTAATATTTAAAGACAGTTTTAACTTTATAATTCCTACCAAATCATTTAATGAGTCATTTTACACACCACCTTACAACACGTCGAGTCTGAACAACATCGAGGTCATATAATTTTGCTCCGACAACAACATTAATATTACAATCAAAACAATACACCCAACAACAATCCCCTCCACTTCACACACAGAGCAAGCATCAAAACAGAAACTCTGGCAATGCTTCGCTCCTGTCTGACCTTCAAAACGCCAGCCTGATAATATTCAAACCAGGGCTATTTCCCGATGCATCAGTGGGGCCCAGGAGGGACCCAGGAGGGGCTCGCGAGCGGCCGATCGCATGCAGTGGCGAATTGCAGTCAGTCAATTACGGGTCGATATATAGAGGAGCAGCATGAAAGAGGCGAGCAGCTCACTTGGTGAGGGGGCCTGAGGGGGTTCCTAGAGGGGTTCCTGGGGGGTCAGGGCCCTACCTGGGGAGGTGAGGGGCTCGGCGCCTGGGGTCGGCACTGTTAAGATGCTATCCTACATACAGATGCTATCCAACAAAATCCAGTATTTGTCACTTAGCAGCAGTATAAAGACACTATCCTACATACAGATGCTATCCAACAAAACATTTTGTTGGATAGCATCAGCCACCTGCTGCTATCTTACATATGGATGCTAACCCATAAGGGAAAGGTGGTCGGGGGATAGTGTACCCAGGGTATGGTGGGGTTTTAGGGGGTAGTGTACCCAGGGTATAGAGGGAGTTTTAGGGTGAAGTGTACCCAGAGTACTAGTATGGAGGCGGTTTTATGAGGATGTACCCAGATTATGGAGGTGGTTTTATGGGGGTGTATCCAGAGTATGGAGGGGGTATGGAATTTTGTCTGCATAACAAGACCCACACAAGGACAAGCGAACCTTAGTAAATAGGGCTCAATATTTAGTAGACCCAGGGTATTGTCAGCAAAGACCCTGGGTCTAGAAAGGTTGCTACTTCTCCATACCCTGGGTACACTACCCCTCCATACCCTCAATATAATACCCCTCAATGCCCTGGGTACACTACCCCCTAAAACCCCACCATACCCTGGGTATACCCCTTATACCCCCTGTGTACCCTGGGTATTCTATACCCCTTATACCCCCTGTGTACCCTGGGTATTCTATACCCCCATATTCCACCTCTGTACCTTGGGTATTCTATACACTGTATACCCTATTCTATTTTGCATACTTTTTCCATGCCCTAGGTCTACATCAACCATACCCCGGGTCCTCATCAAATGCTGGAACTATATTATGGTGATTGAGTGTGTATGAAAATATCAAAATGAAATGAAGGCTTCTGATTGGCTGGCTGTGAAGAAGACCCTGGGTATGCAAGTTTTGTCACTTAGCATCTCTTTGTGGCTTAGTATATGCAGTGGATGCTAAGTGACAATTGTTTTGTCACTTAGCAGCAATTTTGTGGCTTAGCAGCTTGTGCAGCTGCTATCCTACAAAAAGATGCTAAGTGACAGAATTTTGTTGGATAGCGTCTGTATGTAGGATAGCGTCTTAACAGGCACCCCGCGTGAGCAACTCAGGCTCTGCAGGCGACGGGTGGGAGGAGCGGATTGGGCCAAATTAATTAACAAGGTGTTACCAAAGTTTTTATTTTGTTGTTTTTTGTTGTTGTTTTTAAATTCCTTTATTTGATAAGACATAAAATAAGTGCAAAAGCACTTGTTTACATTCAATACCTGAGCAGCAGAATTAAAAATGCTCCTCTAAGTTTCAGTGTTTGTAGGGTCTGTACCAAATTGACGATTTTGCTTCATGTCATGGCGTTCGTCAATTAGTATTACAGAAGGTGGCTAGCTACTTCCCACCAGGTGGGGGCTCTGAACGTTTCCAATTAAAATAACTTTTGATTTCCTACTGCCATTAGTACATGATACGGGTTTTCTCTAAAGGGAACCTGAAGTTTAAGGAATATGTACAAAATAAGATACAAAGATAACTAGATTTTAAATTTTAACTGGTCCCCGTTTTAAAGTCATTTGACCTACATTCATACTTGATATTTTGAGACATATCAGCCTTACAAACAAATAGTTCGTGACCTGCATTTCAGAACTACCATTTTGCCTACATGGCCCGTCATGGAGGAGCTCATGCATGTATCAGACGTGCAGCTCACGAAAAGGGGCCTCGAGGGTCTCGTTTTGGGGAAGCGACACAACAATAACCGCCATGCTTTATCCAGACACACAACAAGCCTGTCTCAGAGGACATATCTTGGTTTACTTATCACTAAAATCCATAGCTCATACACTTTTACTATAATGACAAATTGTGTCTACGTCCAAACTTGTTTCAACAGTTACGGACACCTTGTGAAAACATTTCCACTTGTAGTGAACTTGTAAAGATTTATTTGCATATATAAGATTTGATGTCCTGTTGAATAATATTTAATATATATCTGTAGATGTGCCACTGACGTTTAAAGACACTGATATATAAGATTCCTCCCGAATCTGTCAGTATTCCATTTCGTCAATGACTAATCAGTTCTTCCACCTCTGTCAGTATCCTATTTTTCATACAATAAACCGACTAGCGGTTATCAATACAATCTGGAAGACTTGATCATTTAGAAAAAAAACCTTGAATTTCAGACAGATTGCAATATCCTAAGTGCTGCATGACAGCTCAATAACACTGAGAGACCTAGCAATAGGGCCACGAATTAGGTACAAGGTTATTGATCTTTTCAGTATTCAGTCAATCTTCAAGAAAGGTCAATCTCAATTTGTTTTTGGCAGGGAGGAATTGTACCAGAAAGCATGTCAATATTGTCAGTCACATTTGAGTTGATTTCATTAGAATACCTTTAAAAATTATTAACTGACTGAATCTGCTTATTTTTGTCTGAAAATTATGTATAATGACGTCATCTTAGTGTTAATACTCATAGGCCGAACTACTAATTGAATTAATTTAATTTCCTTTAAAATCACATACCATACGTAAAAAAGCTAGATTATTTGAAAGCGCCGTTACAATGCAAGTTTAAAACCTGTACCGTAAGGCAAGGTTCCACTCCAAGGATTATATAATGTAGACTAATTTGACTAATAGTATAGCACTCAAAGTATTGAAACTTTTGAACGTCGATATCAGTTGGGAGCTGGCAGCTTCTGTGTTCCCATTAGGTAACAATTAAAATTGATTTTACCTTCATATTTCAGTTCTGTTGACCATAACTATGCTGTCCAGTGCTATATTTAAATCGAGCCATGCTACAGGAGCTTGACCTTGTAAATTGACAAACACATTTTTTTTTTCAATTCTATTCATCAATTTCAACCAACAAAACAGCAAAAAAGTGAAACCATGCTCTTTGTGAGAAACACTTAAAACCAAAAGTACTCATTGTGCGAAAACAATCAGCTTTAATTCTCTGGAAACGAAATATGCTAAATAGCCCGAAGCTGTCATTTTCTTCGGCTGGGAGAATTGATTTTCCATGTTGCTTAAATAAACCAAAAACATTTGAGGTTGGCGGGAAAGGTCAATTAGTTCGCCGGCCGAGATGTAACGAGACATTTGGTTAGCCCACACAGCCTGGCGCCGTGGGAGCGCTCGGTGGAGAAATTGGAGGGGGGGGGGGTACTTTGAATCTAAACTGAGTTAACAAATAACCCACTGTGAAATAATAAAATGGATGGAATTCTTAAAGGATATTCATATTGACTTCGGCATGAAAACTTTAAGAGAGGTGTAATATCAAGATGTGGATTTTCTATTTTACATTTTAACAAATATCAAAGAGAGTAATCTGTCTGAACTTAAGTAAAAACCAAACACACTCGTCAAAGTGTTAATGAGAGTTTAATGATTTAAGGTTAGGATTAATATTAGTAGAGGTAGAAAACGAAGGTAGTCTTAGGTAGGCCTACCAATTTTAAGTGTCGCGAACAGAAATCCTACATGCCTCAGAGTTTCGAATAATGCAAAGGAAAAACAGATTACAACGCTTCCAGATGACAAGATAAAAGCAGATAATGACAAATTGTGCATATTTCAGTAAACCCTTACTTTAGATGGACAGTGCCCCCCCCCCCCCCCCCGACCCCACACACTAATACTTCTCCAGATAGATGAATATGACACCTGTCCAGCTCAGTGCTGAACGTCATATGCTGACGACTGCCTGACTCATTGACCACAAACTAAGACTTCCGCATATCATTTTCCTAATAAAAACAAGTGCTGCCTTTCTAAGGCTTTAGATCATATAAGGTTTGAAAGGTGAACATTCTCATGTGACTTATTATGGCCTGACCATAATTTTACTGTCTAGGCGGTGTGTCTGATAATAAGGTCATGTACCTTATGAATAATGGCTGTACTTCAGGATGCTGTGGTTAAACAAGATTATGTCCAAACTTATACAAAGGTAAAGTAGCACTATATATGTTACGAATTAATTGGCCATTAGAATATATGCTTTTTTCAATAATATGAGTTAAGATCCTTTAACAAATAACTCAAGACAATTAGCAACAACCGTCCAAATATTTACCAAACAACATATTATATCGTTATATCTTCAAGGATGTGAGTTTTCCGATTTTTGTTGGATTTCCGATTTTCTCTCTCCAGCACCCCCAAAAATCAGTTTCAAAATTTGGTGTTTACAACATGCTTCACGATATTTTAGGAAATATTCAGATTTTCTTTTCTTTTTCAGTCCCGTACTGTGTAATGACTTCAGTGATTAATAAGGCAATTATAGCTTTAAATCGAAAATACACCCAATGTTTATCGATAATTGATATGTTTATTACCCATCAGAAAAACTGAAACTCATTACAATTTATATTGAAGAAGAAAATCATTATGGCATTAGAATCAATCTTTCATTAAATAATGGTATAGTTTTATAAAAACTAATAAACTGGAGGAAAATAACATGTGGCCCATCATATCCATCTGTCCTTGCAGTGTGTCAGCCGGCGCCAATAAATGTCGATAATTGAGGGCTGTAATTAAACCAATAGCTGATGTCACTCGGTGCTGTCTGCATCAAAGCTCCACTCCTGATCTATCGATCAGTACACGCCACTTGTCAGTGGTGGGCTGACAGCAGGCTCTGCCATACCAGAGGTGGCCCACCATCTGATGTATGAGTCGGTATGATATATGTGTGGCAGCCCTAAAAACTGAGGGGGTTTCTGGAAAATCTGAGGGGGTTCCATGTAAATCTGAAGGGGTTCAGAATTGCTAAAGCCCAATATCCACTGGGCAACTTCATCATCGCCCAGCCACGGCATGGGCGTCAAATTCCCTGCACAATCGCGGGCAATCACAATCACCAGGTGATTCTCCGTTGGTATGATGCACATTCTGGGCGACGGGACCAGCGGGAAAATCGGCGGAAAAAATATCAAACTTGCTTGATAATACAGTCACTGGGCGACAACGACGCCAATTCTCCCTGTCGTCCGTTGCCCGGCGAAGGTAAAATCGCCTAGTGGGTATGGGGCTTTAGAGTTTTAGGGGGTTCCAAGTAAATTTAAATTTTAAAGGGGTTTCGTTAATATCTGAGTGATAAAAGTGTATCTGTATGATGTATACATGGCAGGGCCATACTGCGCCCTAAAGTCTGAGTGGGTTCTGGAGGTCTGATGGGATTCAATGTAAATCTGAAAGGGTTCCAGGTTATTCTGAAGGGGTTTAAAGTAAATTTTACCTCGTCCAACACTCTCTGTGTTGGCGGGAATCGATGAGAAGGGGAACTGCGCATGCGCGTGACGTCAGTTCCGGTGAGCTTCGCGTTTGGTTTCAGCGGACGCAGGTTTTTCGTAAGTATAATTTTGCATTTTAGACCGATCTGCGGTCTATTCTGACTGCTCCTTTTGTAGTCAGTTTGTGGATTTACCACTTGTTCCCAGTTGGGAACTACTTTTACCGGTCTTGAGGACGGGTTTTAAGTGTAGTTTCGGTTTTCTCTCCCGTAGGTGCTTCTCGCGCAGATCACCGCTGGACGCCATCTTGTCAGATGCCGTCTTCGGGGAGAACGACGAACAATTCAGTGGCTTCTCTCGAGGAGCAGACCCTTATCATCCGTGAGATGAGTGACAAAGGGGGTGAAAACCCACAGACTTCTGATGTTCCTGACAAAAAGAAGCACAGAAAGAAGGCTACGCCTGTTACGTCGACGGTCGTTCAGACGCAGACGACTTTGACAGTGACGGACCCGGTCGTCACGGTGGCGCAGACTGCGGCCCCCGTCCAGTTGACAACGGGAGTCCCGATTCCGGCAACGTTGGGAATGCCACAGCCCCAGATGCCCTTCTACTATCCACCTTTCCAGGGTTATTACCCTCAGTATCCTGGATTTATGCCACACTTCCCTGCTCCGGAGCAGGACACAGCTTGGGAGATGGAATCAGTGGCGTCAGTGGCGTCGTCAGGACGGCGCGGCACTCATGATCTGTCAGATGAGGAGGAGCCGGAGGGCTTGGAGGAGATGGAAGTTGGGGTTCAACCCACTCCACCACAGCCTGAGGTGGATTTGGATCTGGAGAGCCTGAAGACGGGCAAGTTTGTGGACTTACTGAAGTCGCAGTGTACTAAAGTCAAGGATGATGACAAGGTTGGGCCTCCGGTAAATAAGGCGCTGGCTAAGTCGATTTCGGACTTCTTCGAGGAGTCAAAGGTTACGGCGGAATTGGATCGGTTGACTAAGGACTATCCAAGGATTAAGAATGTGGAAGCACAGGTGGTGCCGAAGTTGGATGCGGAAATTTTCAACGCAGTGGACCAGCAGGTTAGGGCGGCGGACGTCGCCCTCCAAACGATTCAGAAAGGAGTGGTGGCGGCCATCTCGGCGATGGCGCCCGTGGGTTCCCTGCTCATCTCTAGAGGTGATTCGGACTTGGAGCTTGAAGCCTTGAGCTCTGGAGTTTTTGATGCTTTTAGATTGTTGGCTCTGGTGTCGTCAGGGATGTCGATTCGGCGAAGGGAGCAGCTCAAACCGTTTTTGCAACAGACTTATGCTAGGTCGATGGCGAAGGCCCCGGAGGGGTCTTCCAAGTGGTTGTTTGGGGGCAATCTGTCAGAGACTGCACGTAAGTGTGAAGTGTCGAAGAAAATCAGTGAGAAACTGGTGAAGACCAAGGGGACCCAGCAGAAAGGGAACCAAAACAACTCTCAGCAACAGAAGAGAGGAAATGGAGGGCACCAGAAGCAGAACAAGCGTTTCCGCTATCCAAACAACAACTGGCAGGAGTGGAACAAGCAGACCTTCTATCCGAAGCAGTTTGGTTACCAGCACTACCAGCAGTTCCAGGCGCCCCAGCAGTTCCAGGGCTACAGGGCGTCTACTCCACGACAGGAGGCTCCGTCTGGCCAGCAGGGGAAGCAGGATTTTCAACCCCGGGGGACTCGGAAGTAGACCAGGTGAGTTTCCCTGATTTGTGTTTGGTCAATACTCCGGAAAATTTTTCCGCAGGGAATATTTCAAGGGCGGTTAGGTCTTGGGAAAAGCTGACTAAGGACCCCTGGGTACTGGGCATGGTCCAGGGGGTCTCGATACCGCTAGAGTCGGAGGTCGTTCAGGAGAGGGTCCCTTTCCCCTACAGACTTAGTGAGTCAGAAAAGCGGATACTGTCTGGGGAAGTCAGTAAGTTGTTGGAAAAAGGGGTGATAGAGGAGACACCCTGGGAGGAAGGCCAGTTTGTTTCTAATGTCTTCTTGCGCCCAAAGGCCAATGGTGAGTTCAGATTGATCTTGGATTTGACAGAGTTTAATAAGTCAGTAGAGTATGAACATTTTAAGATGACTTCACTGCAGACAGCAGTGGAGGCATTGAGACCAGGAGCCTGGATGGGCTCGGTAGATTTGAAGGATGCCTACTATTCAGTACGGGTTTCGGAAGGTGATAGGAAATTCCTGAAGTTCTTGTGGGACGATAGACTGTACCAGTTTAGGGGTTTACCTAATGGGTTAGCTTGTGCTCCTCGCATCTTCACTAAGCTGTTGAAGCCTGCGTTCTCGACGCTGGCTGAGCTAGGGCATGAGTGTTTCCCATATATTGATGACTCGTTTGTCATAGCAGATTCGGAGGAAGACTGCAGGTTGGCCTTGGAAGCTTTGTGCTCCCAGCTAGATAGCTTGGGGTTTGTAGTGCATACGGGGAAGTCTGTACTGACGCCCAGCCAGGACTTAGTGTTTCTGGGATTTTGGCTAGATACAGTCTCGATGACAGTGGCTCTTACGGAGGAAAAGAGGCAAAAGTTCCAGAGGGCGGCGTCCGAGCTCCTGGATAAGGCCGAGGTCTCGATACGGGAAGTAGCGGGGCTGATAGGTTTGATGACGGCTTATGCTCCAGCAGTGGAATATGGGGGGGCCCATATTAAATACCTAGAAATGGAGAAGAATGAGGCCTTGCAGAGATGTAAAGGGGATTTCCAGGGGAGAATGAGGATCTCTCTCAGAGCTAGGCAGGATATAACTTGGTGGTTGGACCACCTAGAGACAGAAAGACAGGTTAGATTGTCTTCCCCAGATGAAGAGATCTGTGCTGATGCGTCTGGGGAGGGCTGGGGAGCCCACAAAGGTGAAGTCACAGCGGGAGGCCGCTGGACAGATCAGGAAAAGTTATCACATATCAATGTGTTAGAGCTCCGAGCGATCCTGTTTGGGCTTCAGAGCCTCTGCTTGGATCGGAATAAACATGTTCAGGTTTACACAGACAACACCACAGCCCTAGCTTACGTGAAGCACATGGGGGGCGTACGTTCAGTAGAGTGTAATGAGGTAGCTCAGGAAATTTGGGCCTGGTGTGAGGCGAGGGACATGTGGTTGTCGATTGCCCACCTTCCAGGGGTCCTTAACACTGTAGCCGACTATAAGTCGAGACATTTTGTGGATAATACAGAGTGGCAACTTTCTGACAGAATCTGGAACAAGATTTGTAGAGTTTTTGATACACCTGATGTAGATTTATTTGCGTCAAGGGTTAACGCTAAGGTACCGCGATATGTATCATGGGGTCCTGATCCGGGGGCTTTTCGTATAGATGCATTCTCGTTTGCTTGGCATGATGATCTGTTCTTCGCTTTTCCACCTTTCAGCCTGATCGGCCGGGTGTTGCAGAAGTGGGGGCAGGACCGAGGTCGTCTGATCCTGGTGGTGCCGCAGTGGCCTTCCCAACATTGGTACGCACGTCTACAACGACTGGCGACGAGACGGATTCAGTTCCGCAAGCGAGTGGGCAACTTGCTAAACCCAGGCCGTCCAACCAACAGAGAGGCAATAAACAGCGTCCCATTGGTGGCATACCTATTGTCGCCAACAAGTTGTTGAAGCAGGGATTTGACAGAAAGACTGTTGATCTAGTGCTGTCTGCGTGGCGTCCGTCCACGAAGAAAACCTACTCTATTTACCTACGTAAATGGTTGACTTTTTGTGTGTTGAACAAAGTGGAGGTACTCAAGCCCACGTTGCAAAGAGTGTGTATGTTTCTTAGAGAACTAGCGGATGACGGCTTAGGCTATGGGGCTCTCAATACCGCCAGATCGGCGTTGGCCACTTTCCTGCCCAGGTTTGAGGGTTATGAGATGGGGAAGCACCCGGTGGTGTGCCTTTTAATTAAGGGAGTCTACGAGAAAAATCCTCCGAGGGCCAAGTACACGGCCTTTTGGGATGTGAATGATGTTTTCAACCTCTTTAAGAGGTGGGGTAAGAACAAAGAGTTGACCCTAAAAAGATTGACTTTTAAAGTTGCAGTTCTCTTGATGTTAGTAACCTCACAGAGAGGCCAGACCATTTTGAGTCTGAGCCTAAAAGGTTTAGACCTAGGAGACCAGTTGGTCTTCAAGTTGACGAAGTTATTGAAGCACAACAGACTGGGGGATGCATTGGACACGATTGTCCTTAAACCCTTTGACAGTTGTTTTCGGTTGTGCATTGTCCGAGCTATTAAGGCATATGTGAATCGGACTAAGAAGGTACGTAAAGGGGAGGATCAACTTTTGATCAGTTTCGCCCCCCCTCACAGGGCGATCTCGAGGGACACCCTGGCCCGGTGGACACTGCTGGTCCTGAAGGACGCGGGCATAGACGTGAACAAATATGGCAGTCACTCAACTAGGGGTGCATCAGCATCCGCAGCGAACAGACTTGGTGCCTCGATCAACCTGATCATGAGGCAAGCAGGATGGAGGAATGTTGACTCTTTTGCCAAATTTTACAACAAACGGCTCGATCAGGAGCCAAATGATGTTGGTCAAATGCTACTGCAGAATGTGGTGTAAATTGCATGATGAATTTGTTTGAGGACAATAAATTGAATGATATTGAAAACCTGGTTGGGTTTTGAAAAAAAAAAAAAAAAAAAACGTGATAGAGGTCTCGGGCAAGATGGCATTAGCCAGTGCTTTAAAATTCTCATCGATTCCCGCCAACACAGAGAGTGTTGGACGAGGTAAAATAGTAGAATTATACGAGACTTACCTTGGTAAAAGTGATGTAGAATTATGATTTTACCGAGGACAACACGTTGTGTTGTGGGGAATAGATGCCCTATCCCTCCACTCCCAAAAAAAAAAAAAAAAAAAAAAAAAAAATTGATTTTTTAAGGAATGCTTGAATGGGTGGCTGGCTAATCCCATCTAGCTTTTAAGCCTGACGTCACGCGCATGCGCAGTTCCCCTTCTCATCTATTCCCCACAACACAACGTGTTGTCCTCGGTAAAATCATAATTCTACATCACTTTTACCAAGGTAAGTCTCGTATAATTCTACTATTAAGTGGGCTTCAATTAAGTGTGAAGGGGTTCGATTGGAGCAGCAATTGACAGTTCGCTAGATCTGCGGAAAAAAATGGTTTGTGGTTATTGTGTAAGATTTTCTATAAAACACGACAAGCATTGTCTGCAGCTTGTGGTTATAACACGAAACTTGATCAGTTGTTGGAAAAACAACTCTCTGTGACAAAGATTATAGAGACTTGTAAATCGCAATCCATGATGAATATGAATATCAAAGTCATTTCTAAAACTAAAATTATGTGTATATATATGGCACTTGACAGACCCCTGAGGTCCTGCTTTTCATCAAAAATATAACCATTGTTATTGTTTCCCTGACCCTTAATGCCTAGATTTATCGATCATTTATAGATCTTGTGAACCTTGGAATTATGTGAACGTTGTACATGTATGCCTCTTGATCTCATTATACCATTTTAATGCTTAAAACGATCGATCACTGCGTACAACAAATAACCGTACATGGCCCATTTTTAGTAAAAAAAACAAAAAAAAAAACACCTTCACAGCACATAACGTGTTTCATAAGCATGCCAGAGTGACTAATCTTCCAGCCCTTTATGACAGAAATCTGACAGTTGTATAAGAAAATAGGTCATAGGTATTCGAAACAGACCAATACACCTGCCAGATCCAACAGAAGGACAAACAACAGGCTATTAAGGGATGTAAATTTTCAGATTATTATCGGATTTCTGATTGACTTTACTTTATCACTCATTATTGTAAACTGAAAATGTAATGTTAAAATCACATTTTGTTGAGCAATTTAGGATAAATTCATATGTTATTTTTTCATATTTTTTTTTCATTGGCCCTGACTCATATTCCTGCTATAGGAAATCTGCAATGAATAAATGGTTATGACACGGGCGCCACCTGTCTGTGACACACTTACCGAACCTCAGATTTACCTGTATATTTCCAAGGGCACTAAGGTACCACAGTTCAATACTTATTAGTTGTCTATAACTAAAGACTATTTAGTTCCCTTTACACCGCATTCCTGAATCGACTTTAAAAGTTCGATCCCTCCTATATCATCCAGTCCGGATTCCGCTTTATAAGACTGTACGCTTTCTGATAGATTTAAAGATTCTTTTGATTATTGTTTCGGTGTGATCGGCGTTAATGTAAAACGCATATAATCCTTCTGAAAGTTGTAATTTATTTTGGACGAAATCCAACAAGTCAATGGAAAAATAGTCCCTCAAAGTAATTTGTGAAGGAAAGAGGACTCATGTCCTTGATTAATATTCCATATCATATGTCCTGGGTATCAACTTGAATACGCATAATCATTGCATGTACGTACAATAAGCAATACGTAGGGAACTGTGATAAAACGTAAACATACATATTTGCATGTTAACATCAATGCAGGTAATATCAAAGGCCCATTTCTATATTATATGCTGTACAACGAATAATGCTGAAGGCAACGAAATATGATTCTATTCAAAATCTCCCTGCTCCTCCGGGTAGCCTAAAAATCTAGATCTCTCACAAGAACGGCTCAGCACTGTACACCTGAGTATAGGCCTACTCAGGAAATATGTAGCAGATATAGTAAAGTTATTTTATTACACACACGCACACAAGTTATGTTTTTAAACACACACACACACACACACACACACACACACACACACACACACACACACACAAAGAAACAAACAACGGAATATTATTCTGTTTGAAATGTCCCATATCCTGCGGGCAGCCTTTAGAATCTTTAGCAAGAGCAGCTCAGCACTGAACAGCCCTAATATATAAACTCATCAAAAATGTAACTTACGGATGGCTTTATTTGTTGGACTCTTTGCATTGGCTTTAAGGGTTTGCGCAGAACGCCCACCTACCTTTACCTGTCCCCACTCTTCATCTCTATTTTATACATAACCAATGAGGTCTTAACCCCCACACAACCCCACCACCGGTCTCTTTAACGGCGGATTACGCCAATTATGACATACGCTGACAGTCCATAGGAATCCTATTAATAGGGAATTGCCGGGCATTTGCTAAATAAGCCGGCGGAGAAACGTTTCACAGCAGCCGTGATTGCAGGCAGTTTGGGGCTAGATTTAAGCCTGCATTCCACCAACCGATTTTACTCACGATTTCAAAAAATCGGCAGCGGAAACAAGGTTTAATCATATACATGTTTTATATTATTAGAAAGGGTTTTTAATTCTCTTTCGAAGGATATGTAGGACGCATGGCCTTTTACCATGTTATTGGTGACAAGTTGCAAATTATCGATTTGCCAGCAGTCAGAATCGCCTAGTGTGATAGAGGCTTAAGGCAGCGCCGGCCGCCCATTCGTCAGCATAATCACGGCAATAATATGATGGCAGATGGGGGTGGAGAAGGGGCGGCGCCACTTACCTTACTGAAAGGGGGGTCGGCTATATGGAGATAGAGACAGAGGGATGACGGCCCACGCCAAGGAGGAGGGATAATCAAGGTGTGAGCGGAATATGGGCTCGAGGAGTAAAGAACGGAGGACCCACAAAGTATTGCTATATGTATGGGTTTACTCCTATATCCTGCGTTAAAAGGTATGGGCAAACCTCCAAAGGCAGTGCCCCTGATGAAGCCTTTTGAGTCGGGTCGGGTCGATAGTTGTTGTTCTGGTCCGCTATCTCTAAGGTACTGGGTTTGATTTCCTCATCAAACATAATTTTCACATTCAAGAAATTTGAATGTGTTCACTCTAAAATTTGTATAAGGTTTTCTCTACATAAGATTGAGGTACAAATGCAGTCGACTGTAGGTGCAGTGTCATATCTTCTCCCAAACGTGTTTCCTGTATATGGATAATGACAATTTACGTCAATACAGTAACACGCACAAGACCAAACTTATTACAAGGTTAGTTTCACATGCATTGACATAACACATTGAATACAAATAGCACTTGTCCTCAGAAGCAGCACCCACCGCAACAATTACCACAGCATGGCTGCTTCTTTTGAATCCACACAAGTGTTGATTCTTTTCTACCAAACACACCATGAATATTGAAACTACAAATTTGTGTATGCTATTATACTAGCGCTATAACCGTATCCGCCCAGACAAGTACGCACACCTATTACTATAGGATCGACCCTATAGTACCTATTGCGGCCTTTTCCTATAGGTAAAGGTCGATGAATCCCTATTGACGGCTCTTATCTGTGGACACAGCGCGGCTGCGGCCCACTGGTCCTTTGACTTTGATGTGTCTGTGTATATATACGCAGACATCCAATACTCATTGACAACGTAGCCTCTATACATACTCCCCCCTACGGCCAAGGTCGATGGGGAGTGTTACGCATCGTAACACGTTGAGGTGTGGGTGCTGGAGGCGATTGCAGGTAAAAGGTAACTTTTGAAATGAGGTGCCACGTTGCAAAAACTTGAGATGGGGTATACTTTGCTAGAGGACTACGAGAATGTCGATTGCTTCAAGGTATCAGCTATCACTCTCGTCTGCTGAAAATAGATAGAATTAATATGCAGTTCGCAACCAAAGAACTAGGCCTATACATACCAAAATAAGCAAATGTGAGTGATGCATTTACTCGAACAGAAATTGTTTGTTACAGTATATGTATGCTCATAATTTGCAACGATGTTAACATATCCTACTTCGGAAGGCCTATTTGCTTTGTTATTCAGTACGACCCTGTGTATAGGTTTATACAGATAATGCGTAATTGCTACTTAAGGACGTACATAACGCTTCCCTGGCCTTAATCTCAATCAGAGATGGCAGATTTTAAGACCGAATCATAAGTTTTCAAAACAGATTGATAGTAGTACCTTATCCGTATGGAAACATTGTTGACAATGATATGGGCCCTAGTGGGTAGCCTTGGGCAGCAACTTTGGCACACGCTTATGGGTAAGCCTTTGACTAAGTACACACTTTTCCCTGAATTCCGTAGGCTCTGTCACCCTCTGACCTGAAGCTTTAGATTACTCAAGGATGTACTCCTACTTTTTGAAACTTTAAGACCCCATCCCGCCCTTTGATGCGTTGAAGAAAAGTCCCTAGACCTTTATGTTTTACCCTACTCATCCCCTGTAGCCCAAACTTTTGGCAAGGTGTGAAGATGAGTGCTGTGTTTTTGTTAGCTCTTGAGAGTATTGATTGTAATACCAGTTGGATGATCAAAAGGAGAGAAAGTACTTTTTTGTGGTTCTGAAGTTTACATCATGGCCATTGATGTATGATAAGAACAGTTTTTTTATGCAACTTGTGCACCTAGAATTTCTTTTTGATATTTTATAAATGTATGAAAAGTACTAACTCATAACAGAGATATATTTTTTCAACGTTTACATGCATGCAGTAAAGGCGGTAAAACATTGAACAAACTACATAATGTGTCTCTTCTGCAACATTACACATGGGTTAATTCCTTGTAGGCTTATTTGCAGTTGTTAGTACGTTCTAAAATACCTTGGCATACATTTAAGCATCCGAAAAAAAGGATCTATTCCTCAAAGGGCTTTGTATGAGGTTTTATGACTCAGTCCTCTGATTGCAAATTAACTACGTTTCCTCTTGCCTTAATTATGGCGGATACGTGTCATAGGCCGTCAGGATCCTTTTTCCCCTGTAACTTTATGCTGGGCCCTTACCTGAGCCTTTAACCGAGCCATAACCGGCAACAAAAGAGGTAAACAAACGGGCTGCTTTTAACATTTATCTTATTGTGTCCTTCCTCTCACATTTTCCAACCCAGGATCCATACATGTATATAGACCTTGTGCAGACGTGGTCACGTGATCACATTTTGGTGATCACCACGTGGTAACCATTACCACCATGTGGTGACCATTACCATGTGGCTTCAAAATTATTGGATTCTAAAGCATGAGGATCATTTTTTATGATTGACTTGGTTAGGTTCATTTAAATGTAGCATAAATATTTGTTCTAAATGATTTAGATTTGAAAATAATATTGATGATAGATTGATCACCAATATGGCGGCCAGCCTATTTTGGGAGTTGTGGCGTCATCTGCACAACGTCTATATACGTCTGCTCTTACAAAGGTACATTTCACGCCAGCTTCAGATAGATACAGTTGTATCCACTTAAGGTTCTTAGGACCGACCTAGTCGGTACAGTTAACAATGATCCGCCCGTTCGGAGCTGTTCGCCCGGAGCAGAAGACGTCTGCCCGCCGGCCCGGGTCGTCTTACCCCCGCCGCCCGCCCTTATTTCCGCCCACTGATAGAGCCCGCCCCGGGAGACATGACTCCCCCGGCCGCCCCTCGACTCCCCCCGCCCCGGGAAGCATGACTCCCGCCGCCCTCGGAGACGTGATGCCATCCGACCATCTATTTCTCTAACCCATAGGCTGGCCCCAGGTTGGTGAGATTTCCTTACACAGTATCCAATCTCAAGATACCCGGGGAGCCTATATAGTATCCCCCGACCTATCGGCCTGTCATACTCTCAGTGTAGCCTTTACTGATTTAAGCTGTGGAGGCTGTGTGATATGACGCCCCCGATACACCTGTCATAATCACACTGTATGTCGCCTTTACTGTTTCTAGGCTGTAGAGGTTTACACCTTACGAGCCTCTATTATCCCTCCATTAATCCCGCCATAATGGCCATGTCGCATCGACTGTATCGTATGACACCTGGTAAACCTATGTACAGGGTACCAACCACACAGGGAAAATGGCAACAACAAAAATCCCTGACAGGGGAAACCACAGGGAATTTGCAGATTTTGCCAAAACACAAGGAATTTCATTTGGCCAAGTTCTAAAATTTCTTATTCTCAAGATATTAGGGATTCAACTATTTGTTGTTGGGTTGTCCACATTTTCCTGCATGCAGAGGCCTTTAAATTTGAACAACTTGCTGGATATGATACAGGGGAAAATTGCTGCGGGGCAAGGAAATCTCAGAGAAAACGCTGGGAATTAGAAAATGCCTCCATCCGTGCCCCACTGGCCTCACATTCCCAGTGTAGCCTTCCCAGCCAAAGATGTGGTAATTATAAGACGTCGACATACTAATTACGTTGTATTACACCAGAATGTGATTTGAACGTCACAGAACGTTACAAGTTACAGTCACGTCGCTCCTTGGCTTGGCTTACTAATTAAAGGTGTGTAGGCGGTATGGTAAGACACCCGTTGAGCCATATACTCCCCCCCCCCCCCCCCCACCGTCGGCCTGTCATAATCACAGTGTATCCTTTACTGATTGAGGGTATGTAGGCCGAATGAGTGCAGAGGTTGCAATAACTGACTTTTAATGTAAACTCAATGTAGTTCACTAAAGAAATGTAGACTCCAAGTTTATATATTTTTCGAGAATTTCGAGCACTTAGAACAACCATGGCACAGGTTTTTGTATGCACAAGTGATCCGTTTTGATAAAGATAACATAATTTCGAATAATTTCAGTTTTGATTAAAGCCAGATAGTCTTCAGGTTGCTTTTAGTCGCCATACCATTACTTGCGTTTTTTATTGCCATTCCAATGACGCTTTGCCTAATGAACTTGGTGGAACTGCCAGTAGCAGTGTTCATAACATAACACCCATCTTTATTGCAATTCGTCAAATATGACATTGCCTGCACATGTCATAACAGTGAGACTCACAGCCACCATAAACATCGGCACAAATAGGCGACAGTATTGCCCTACTTAGTGCGATGCACATGACGTAGACTTGTTTACGCATACCTTTAGGGTAGTCATTTGCTGTATCAGATGGTTATAGGCAAAGAGACGCATTAAATGAAAAATATTCGCATTTAAATGAAAATTACGCATTCTCACACTGACAATGCATAAATCGTGCATTAACAAGGAATACTTTTTAATAAGAAACCAGACACAAAAAAAGGGGGGGGGACTCGATAAATGAAACAAAATCGCGTCACAATTTCGAATTGCACGTGTTTAGTAATTAAAGATGCGCAATGGTCTCGATTCAACATTTCCCATTTAGTCCATGCCCGTACTCCTAACCCAAACCACTATGCTACATACTTGACGGGGGCGGTAATTGGCACTCACACTGTGATACCGGTGTTTACCTGGATGAAGGACGGACCACTCCACTAGTGGTTAAGTAAAGGATCAGGTACACACACTAATGAAGGACTATCTCAGAGATAACAGGGTGGCGCTAAAGTGCCAGGTGAGATAAGACTACCCTGGCCACCTGGTAAAGAGTAGCATCTGGTCATGGATATCGGGAAGAGGTGGCCACAGGGTTGATTTACTTAGTAAAGCACTGGTCTACAGATACAAAGGTTGATAGTTCAATCCCACCATCAAGACTATACGATAAAGTTCTTGAGGGTTTTCTCAATGTGGTCGATCACTTATTAAATAGTAAGAAAATCTTACAATATATTTTACTAGAAGATCTAGGTCTGATATTTCGTCAGCAAAATAACATTATTTACAGAAAAAAAAAGAAAAAAAAAGATTATACTAGGGGGCCTATTTGTAGGGGAAATTCTACTTAAAAAATACTATCCATTACATAATAGGCCTAACATTTTTCTCTAATACATGGCACATTCACCAGCTGTTCCTTCCAAAGTCATGCAAAAGAAATTATATGCTTGGGCAGTTTACCTAAGTTCTATATGGGTAAGCCCTATACAATGATTTTAACCATCCAACAGGGAAAACAATACACTTAAGCAACACGATATGCTTATAGAGTAAATAAAGACAGACTATAAATCGGGCTGCGCTAACGAATTAGAAAATGGAAGCAATTGAAATCTCCTAGAGAACAGTTTCATTTTTCTTCCAAAACTAGTGTCACCTATTAGAATCCAGTCCAGCAATCTCTGTCAGAAACGAAATCTCTGCACACAATGTGTTCTTAACATTGATCTCATAATGTAGCACTGCTACTGTCTAGAGACATGCAGGCTGTCTGGGTGAAGGTGATGGAACGTGTGCCACAGTACTCGTTATACCTGTCTATACCACATAGGTAGGTTCCGACATCCTGTTTAACTAGGTCATTTTTAAACAGATACCTCTTAATGAACAGGGGTGAGAGTTCTCTTTAAAACTTTTTTTGAATGTAAAGAAAATGTATATCTCAGTTTACTGATTGTATATCTATAAAAAATGAAGAACATAGTCGTTTTGGAGGGGGATATAATCTACTTCCGTTTAAAAACAATCTACTTCCGGTCCTTCTTATCGGCTAAAACGGCACCTTTATATGGCGTATAGTGGTCTCAGGTGGTGGAAGTAACATACTGTGTTCATCACTGTCACCTGGTGAACCCACAGGTCTGAGACCAACAGCTTGTTTCTAAAGTAGTCCAGAACTTACTATATTGATGGTCCTTTAGAATTGTCTAGTGCCAAACCCAGCCGTTGCTGACGCTACAATTACAAAGGTTGAAAATGGTCCATTGTTTAGTACCACCATAGGCCTATTAGTATTAGGGTACACTACGTTTACTGTTCCCTTATCAATAGTTTATGCGAGGTCAGATTAGTTCAATCAACCATGACTCAGTAGCGAATGAAACAGCTTTATATAACTGATTTGATCTTGATTTTAAGTGTCAACTTGGACTGTTATACTAATACGTAACAGTAACAATACTTTACAAAGCTGTATTAATTTAAGGTTTAAAACCATCTCGCAATGGACGTCGCGTGGTGTTGTCCAAAAGTTAGTTGATTCACACATTCTGCACAAGGGTCATAACAATCCTAATTTCCATCATCATAAACCATTCTTTTGAGGTATTTTTTTTCCAGGCTCTTAATCAGGTACTCTTCCAGTGTTCCATGAGTAGTACTCTATATTGCCATCTATTGTGGAGGCGAGAGACCAGAGCTGCCCCCGCTGTTATTAATTATCTTTTTATAACAGAATGGATTTTTTTTTTTAATTTTGCTGTAGTCGTTTGCCATGTGGATTATTGCTGTCAACGTTGCTAATTATCCTCCTGAGGAGGGCGAAATCTTCAAATGCACTATGAATCTTTAACCTTAAGGAACTAACTGTGGGAGTGGACCCCTCCCCTTGACACATGATGCAGCACTGACCCCTGTTCTGCCTGTGGCCTTGGGTGTCTGGGGATGAAAGCCGGGGGTCAGGACCCCCGGTGACTGATGGAGGGGTTTAGACCTCGTGCTGGCCTGTCGTAAACAGGAATAGCTCAACGAACTCAAGTCACCAGTAGAGTTTAAGCTGTGGAGTGAGTTTGTGGTCGTTACTTTTGGGTTGAAAAAAAAAATGTTTGTCCTGAATAACTAAATATTGTTACACGGCTGGGTCTATGGGGGGGGGGGGGGTGTCTGATATGTCTCCCCCCCCCCCCCCCCCCTCCTTTTTTTTTCTTTCTTCTTTTCTTTTCTTTTTCTTTTTCTTTTTTTTTTACTGTGGACCAAATCTACCAAAATAGGGGCAAAGTGCCCCCCCTCACCTCAAACTTTCGGGAATCCAGAATGTGTTAGAATTTATTTTTGACTTCGAATACAATTTAAAATACAATACGTGTATGACAGCTTGAAAGTTGTGTTCAGATAGTACTGAAGGCGATGGGAAAAAGAGGGGATAAATTTGATGAGGTGTGGAAGGAGAGTTGATTTAATTAGTCTTAATGGGATTTAAAGTCTGTCGGCAAATTGCAACGTAACCGACTAAAGCGAAAGATGACCTATCCATGTATCTAATGGCATTGTAATGCTGTTGTTATTTTTTTCTACAAATGAGGCGTTTCATTCATAAAGATGTGCCAACATCTTTTTTAATCAAAACGTGTCAGTTAAACCACAAGAAGTCCAAACGTACGTCGTCTTTGAAGGTCCATTTCAGTTGATTGCGGTTATTCCTGTAAGCAGTTTGATCACACGTGGAGTGTTATTGCGTATACAATCTGAAAAGACCAACTATAGGGGTTGAAGATAAATATGTTTACTTTTTTTAAACCGCCCATACATTGGCACACGTCAGTTTTCACTAATTATCCAACTTAGATTAACATCAAAATATTCTAGCTGGGCTAGTTTTATAACATCAACATCAATGTAGCCTAATAATACCATTTGCTTTCCCCATTCGAGTGAATTGATACAAAACAATTTGTAATGCAATGTATGTTTGATCAGACTGCAGACAGAACTATAAATAAGCCGATGAGTTGTACAACAGACGTATAGACAGAATCAATACTTAGGATATATCGAACCAGCTGTGCCTAGCCTTGATTAGCTCTATAAAGGGACGTGAGTGGGGAGCCGTGTCCGGTATCTGGTATAAATGATGGGTGAGCCATTGCACAGGAAAGCAGGAAAAATGGCAACAACAAGCCCTGTAAGGAAATTTGCTTATCTGGTCAAAGCACAGGAAAAACTTAGGGAATTTGGCTGAAGCAGGTTCTGGAATTCCTGATTATCAATGTTTAAGATATTTGACTTTTTTTCGAAGGATCTTCTGAATGTTTTTTTTTCTGCACTTCTGAGCTTTTGGATTTGAACATTGTAATGAACACTGCACCCACAATGGGCACATGTCCAAGGTCACCAGGTAATGTTTTACCACCAGGTGGAGCTAAAGGGGCATTTAATGTAATGAACGTTTACCCCATGCAGGGTAAGCCAGCGATCTACAATGCGACAAAATAGAAAGATTTACTCCTTTTTGCGATAACGATCGTCCAAAATGTTGTAATTATTTACATTTCAATAACCACCCACTTTATATGAAGGTAGTGACCCAATATATCCAAAATGCAATGAGATTCTCCTTATATTTGTGCGGTTTTTCATGTCCTTTTCAAATAAATAAATCAAATGGTTCAAGGATAGATTTATAATGTATCCAAGTTGATCAGCACATTAACAAATGCTTGTCCAACAGTATCTACACACACACAAAAAAACGAACAGTGGTTTCGGTAACGGAATGCAGATTTCAGGCTGTTACCTTTTTCCACTTTTTTAGGGACTATGGATACATTTAGAGAAGCTATTCTAATACCTCGGGTCAAATACCAATCTTCTACAGTTTAGAGTGCGAATATGTACCCAGTATATTCTTCCTATTCCAGACTGGCCTATTTATTGCAACACTAAAACCTAGACGGCACGTCATTATCAGAATGTCAAATTCATCAAGAGAGTTAAAATAAAAACACTGTTGGTGTTACAGTTAATATTTACCGTCGATATTATGGTTACGATTCGTTTGTGACGACTCAAAGTTAGCCATAATAGTTATGGCTTTCTTTGATATCCACCTAATTTGATAGGATAACTGGATTCCCAGTGTGATGTCCCAAAGGCTCGTCAGTGCATCAACACTAAAAAAAACAGTCAGAAGATATAACTTCAAACCCTCAATGCCCTTGGGACTAGCTAAAAAGGGGGCTTGAAACAAGTCACTATTTTATGTTTCCCCCCACACCCTCATTAGCCCCTAATCAATAAGAAAAAAAACAACAAAAAGTACCTAATCAATACTGGTGCCAACTTCAAAGATACCCATCCCTTTTTGGCCCTAAGGGCTCGGCGGTTATGTCTGCGGTTTTGTAATTGATTCCCATTTTATCTGGCTTTCAGGTTCTATTGGGACTTGTTCATGCTGATATTGCTAATAGCCAACTTGATCATCCTACCGGTGGCTATCTCCTTCTTCAATGACGATCTGAGCACCCGCTGGATCGTCTTCAACAGCATATCAGACACAGTATTCCTGTTAGACTTGGTCATCAACTTCAGAACAGGTAAGCCTGGTTATCTAATGCACTTAGCCAAATGAGGGCCCTACCCCCCACTGGTGGTGTCAGAGTAGAAGGGCCCTAGACCTCTGGTCCTGACAGCCCCGGAGGAATTACCAATTAGCGTTATTGTACAATAGGAAAGTTTTTGACACCAATAATTATAAATGGCCTATATCAAAATGTCGGTTTGAAACATGTTAATATCGAACTGCGATGTGACAGTTACAGCGATGGAGTTGTTTAATTCAGCCATTTGTCGTCAGTCTGGAAAGAACCCATAAGGGTTGGCCGGGCGTTAAACTACCCCAACAAACATCGAAACCTATACATAGTCAAGACCTTTACTAGCAAATTGAATAAATTGATGACTTAAAATTCACTATTTCTCATATAGGTTAAACGAACAATATTGGGTATAGACACTCAGAATTTGCTATATGTTCAGTGGCAATGCTATCTTCTAAAACACTATACAGTTCGTCCAGATTAAACACATTTTTCAAAACATAGACATCGAATATCAGCCTAACCTTTGCAAAACAGAGAATCCATAAAAAAAAGCTTGCTTTAATTTTTTAAACTCAGCTTCTATTTTTGAATTTGAAAAATAACCCCAATCCTCCTATCCATGTTCCAGAGCCCCACCAGACGCTTGTTTTAGTGTTAGGTAACTTTCTTCTCGTAGAGAGAGTATCGATCACTATACCTGCCTCCCTGCTGCACTGACCCCGTTGAACCCACCTCCTCCAGTACCCCACACCTCCTCCAGTACCCCCACCACCTGTCTAACTCACCGCCCAGGGCCTCTCCTTAGTCCTATTCTCATACCTTAAAGTGCATTAGCGCACAAGCCCTGCGTTTCTATTCCTGTACCGTACAGATTCGCAACGCACTTCCGTATGAAGCTTAAGGTTATAAATAGAATATTCAGGCACAGATTGACTACTAAAACATTCAACTATCAATGAAATTGTGTCAAGGCAAACTGAGAAGTGTCTGTTTGTAATTCACCAGGCACATTTTTTTAATTCATTCACTTTGCTAAACGCACAGGCATCAGTTTGCTTTAATGGTTTGTGTTAATGGAAAAATAGTAGTGTTGGGGATTTAAACAAGTCCAATGGAATACAGTCACTTAAGCTGATTAAGGTTGATGTAATCAGCAATTGCATGCTTAAAGGCAGGGGCTTAGAGTAGCAGTTATCACGCGGAACTCAAAGTTGTTTAGCTTTATTTGGTGCGTGACCTTTCCACTGCAAATGCTACCAAAACAGGCTTCAATAGAGATTGTAAAATTGTTTTAAAATGGTTGGCAACAAGGGAATTTCAACTGTATTTTGAACAGAAACGCATGCTATGCACTCACTAAATCTGAAAAATGGCCTCTTTACGAAAACCAGCTTCTGTCACTTAGTTAGAAACGCTATTTCAAAACATCACACATTTTCACAGAACAAGTCGAAAATACAAAGCAAAGCAAAATACAAACCTTTCTCAAATGTCTCAAATTCATGGTGAAATACGCTTAATCCGATCTCATAAATTTATATCAAAAACGTCAGCTGTTTTGCGAAATACCTTATATGGAAAACTATTCTCTTCAATCTCTCTCCTATTGCCCAACCCCACCCCATTCAACACCACCCCTCCGGTGCTCCCTCCCCTCCCACCCTGGAGGAGCCAGTAATGGCAGTGAACGTGAGTCTCATTCCTCCAACACACGTACATTCATATTTCAGTCAGCAGCAGAGGTTCCCTGCTCTTCTTCTTGCTATCTGTCAGTAGCCATGCAATAGGAGACTAAATGATACGTACTGGTGGCGTCAGCGTCAGCTCTCATTCATATTACATAGAACAGGCATCCCCCAAAGACGTAGGAATACGTGAGCAGACGTAGGGAACGTGTCGATGTACATGGAACCCGGCCGCACTGATTGCGCTTTCTGATGTTGGGGATATTAATACGGTTACGTAACGGTAGCCACATTGCTCTGTGTAATATTACTGTAACCGTATACTAATGTAACCGTATTATGTGACAATTAAACCAGGTTTGGTGAAATTAGGAAATATTGAAATAGGTTGTGTTACCTTTTTTCATTTCTGACTTTAGATTTGCTTACATTCAGAATGGAAAGTCAATAGGTATTGAAATGATATTTTTCTGTTTTTCATTTTTTACTTACAAATTTTCAGTCTATGGTAACAAGCGATCAGTCAACAACATTTAGTATCAAAGGAGAAAACTATTTGTTACTCAATACATTAGCCCTGATCACAGCTAGCTCAAGGGGTAATTAGATACATTGCCGGAAAGCCAGTGTAGGTTCCATTAGACTAACCACTTTGAGTCTATCTGAAAGCCCTTTTCCCAGGGTGAAAAGCCTGTTTAAAGCCCATACTAATCCTGGCTGTGAAGGTACAGAATGCTGCCTCTCATCTTTCCTGTACCTTTTATTCGGGCCAACCCAAGCACGTCAATTCTCGTTGGGTAGTGTTATAGGATCTACAGGACACCTTTATGCCCATCGACCTGTGTTATGTCAAAAAGGGACTTTTTTTTCTATACCGTAAGTTTTTCCAATAGCACCCATTGAAGCTTTACTGAAAAGGACAGCCTGTTACATTACTGACATTGAAATTGCCTCTGTTGCTGTCACTTTTGCACTTCTGAAAAAGCACTATTTTGTAATATGGCATAAAAGTCAACAATGCTGATACTATTCCTAGTACCCCATGGAATTAAAGGACCGGTATTCAGTTCGAGAACCCGAGGCCTTAACCTTTAGAGGTATAATACAGCTCATCGGTATAACATCAAATGGACCCGGAAATAATAATCATTTTCGTATACTACTAACGTTGCTGCTGGTTCTAGTTCTCAGCCGCCTGCTCAAAAGGCTGATTTTCCTACACTACTAACACGCTAATTGACGCTTCTTACTTTAACCATGTATTGTCATAATGCTTAGGTGACAAAAGAAAGATCGTTTTAAAATAATGTAATACTGTACAAATAATTCTGAAAATCCTCAAAGAGATTCTGTGATTTGTTTTCTGCTCAAGTCTGAACTATCTTATAGACATCGTAGCATAAACTGTGAAAATAATTGCTGCGCCTCAACTTTAAGAATCCATTAAGATGCAATTATTTGTAAACACTCAAACAAAAGTCTACCGTGTTATCTGTGTTAAATACCGCCGCTAAAATGCTAGAACCAAATCCCAAAGAGCATGAATTTAGTGTAATTCAGGGCCTCGGGGATGCTGCATTAGGTCAAAATTGCAGCAGTAGCCTCGCCACGAGGGAACCATTTCGATCATTTTAAGACTTAATTACATTATCAAAGGGCGCTCACCTTTAGAGAAATGGCCCCCTGAAACACCATCAAATGAGCCCTTTGATACATGAGGAATTAATCAAGAAAATTTTGCTGAATCCGATCAGATTTGTGTATATTGGGTCGAGTATCTAGGGGTCTGTTCTCACCTGTTTCTGCAAGAAGCTATAGTATACTGTGACTATGGTGATCACTGAACGAGATGATTTAATCACAGGCACTTATATTATAGCGTACCCACTTGGGCGATTTGAAATTCACCAAACCAGCTTTGAAATATACAAGTCTGATCTGGATCGGCTTATAAAACCTGCCGATTAATTTAATAGTAATCGACAGAATCGGAGGACTTTAGAAACAATTATAATCACGAAATCGGCTCACTGACCAAAAATTCCCTCATTGGTAAAGCCCTTAAGGTAAATATTGCAATTACCATAAACACATTTATATCTTCCATCCTTCTTAAAAACAACTCCAACCAAATCAATCCTTCTTTGAAGCTCTACCAGTATGCATCTCTCAGTCTCAGGTAGTAATAATAACACCTCATCCCATACAACCTCCACCTCCACCGCCACACTCTTTAGCTCCATCACAGTATAACGGGGTTAGTGTCTGGCATGTCATATTAACACCAACCGCCGGCGGGCTCCATATAATAGGCATCTACTGTGGTGTGAACGTTACAATGCAGATAGCCACCCCACCCCCCTTCCTCCAGCTACACCTCCTCCAGGGCGTGAGCGGTAGGTAATCCGGCCGTTTGAAGGAGATGGATGAGCCCCCGTACGATGTAATCATTATAATGGGCCTGTCTTCCGCATGGCACCTAGATGATGCTAAGTCCATCCAACTTTTGAGCCCAGTTCACACTTCATGACTGAGGGTATTTTCTATGAATATTTATGTGTGTTTTTTAGTCGGGGCTCATTTTACGCATACGTTTTTAATGTAATATTTAAAGGAAATCGAAAAAGAAACAAAGTTGACTGGTTATGAAGAAAGCCTGGTGTTTGGTGGATGTTGATTTAAGTTCAAATTAATTATGAATTCTTATTATTCTTTAGATGGCCGCAACAATTGTTACCGCGTAGGAGGATGCGTTTGTACCATAATTAAAAGTAGGAACCAAAACGAAATATTAAGAAAAGAGGCTAGCAGGTTTTGGATTTGCAAATTATGATACCTTTATAATTATCCACATTTCCTGCAAGCTGTGTAGGGCCTATACACAACAAAAAGTCGCCATTAATTTCTATCGTGAAGTGTGAACCAGGCTCTAAATACCGGCGTATGAATCACGTTAACTTTGAAACATTGCTGTCAAGAAGGCGGCATGCTCTGGTAATCCCATCTCTCCCCTACCTACCACCCGCACACCTAGGCGATCAAATTGCCTCGACGCCTTGATCCTGACGTCACCCAAATGATCATCTGCCTTCCATATGACCAGATCCCATTTTCTTGCCAAATTGCATCGGAGTGTAACTTGTGATTAGGCCTTGAATACAAAGAGTGGGAGGTGGCGGCAGATCGCCTTCAAATCGCCATGCATCAGTGCGACCGGCGCCAACGTTAAAGCGAGGCGACGAGATTACTTGGCGTCACGCGGTGTCTCATCATCAGTGCACAGCTTTTGATGACGTCACCACAGGTCAGGAGTGACGTCAGCACGGGATGGATGGGCTGACGCTTGGCCCGGCGATCTGTCTAGCTTAGATCTTTAGTCTGTCGGCCCCGCGAACAATCAGCCGGGCTCATCTTGGACTACTTTAGGTCTACCTTCATTCTCTAGGTCCTCATGTTTTTTGCAGCAATTTTGCCCAAACCAGACTGCTTCATGAATATCTTGTAGTGGCTGGTGATTTTTTCGTAAATGTATCTCCGCAAATGGCTTGGCTTGAGCCAAAGCCGTAAACAGCCAAATAAGTGTAAAGTACAATGCTATTAAATTTTCATTTTTTATCTAGCAATTTCAAAACTGAATAGTGCTTATGCTATCTACTCTATAAGATATTTCAATTGTTTTTTTTGCGCTTCACAAATTGCGATCCAAGCATTTGAAAGGAGTCAGTTCTTGGCAGTCTTTAAAAAGAAAGAATTGACCTCTCCTTTGGTTAATAACGTCTATATTTAGCCGAGATTAATGTAGAGATCAGCTGTGTCAAGAATAACAGCGTGGGAATAATAGTTCATGCACATTTATTTTCAACCAATAAAATAGGCGTCGTTGCTTGCATGGGGCTTTCATCATGTCTGCTTTCGAAATCTTGCAGTAAGGATTAAACTAAATACATTTGCAAAACGCTGAACACAATCTGACAATCGAAAGGTTAATGGTAACGTTTTCCATTACCATGTTTTGTGTGCCGCGATCATCAGTGATACTACATGTTTGTTGGAAGATCATGTAGGCTACTTTCAATATCCTATGGACTACTGGACCAAACTTGCGTGATTCTTTCATTATGTGCATCTGACTAAAGGTCATTTGTATATGACACACCATGGGCAGGAGTGGGGGGAGGGTGTTCCTGAGCGTCTGGAGCCCCCGAAGATTGTGAAACGTTGAGGTGACGAACTATAAAACAATACAAATTGTGTGAGAAATCTCACTTGGAATCTCCTCGGATTTTATTGCAATCTTTTCAGATATACATGCATCCTACGCAAATCTCCCTGGAACACTATCTAATTTTCCCGGAACCCCCTCATATTTAGGGCTGGGTATGGGCCTCATTACAACTGTACATATATACATTAATACTGAAACATATCCCTGGTCATAAGACAGCATATGACAGCTTAAATCGTCGTGTTTCATAATATCCTGGTTGATCTTTATGATGTAGTACACGCATAGAGAAATGTTGATAGTTCCGATGTCAGACCCTCTATAATATCTCTACTGTAAGTGTTCTTACGTATAAGACAACTTACATTAGCAGATGATAAATCCAGGTACTGTTCAGTTGGGATCAGCTTTATTAATCCATGGAGGAACACATTCTGTGGCTTTCAGCCTAATCTCACGCCCCCATCTTCCTAAGCTTTGTTGTGTGGCACACCGCAAAAAGAAAAGGCTGAATAATCTTCTGTGCTTAATGTGCATATAAAAATATGATAAAATCATTCAATCCTCTACCGTGAGGGGTTGGCTCTCTACTAAAACAACCAATTCTATGTTACATGTTTAATGTACTATACATATTGGGCAGTGCGCCTAAAATAGAATTGAATAAAGTTGTATTATCCCATTACCTATCTAATAAATTCATTAAATCCTCGTTTGAATCTAGGATTTATAATCCTCTATTTGCGTTTCTCCCCAAACCAAATCCTAGATCCCTCATCACCTTAGAAGTAAGAGGCACGACCCCTACTCTGGCCTCCTCAGACCCCTACCCCTGAACAATCAGTGCAACCTGCCCCAGCCTCACCCCACCTCCTGACGTCATCACTTCTGAATGGGATCTTTGATCAGATCAGTGGTCAGGGCTGGCCCCTACTGGCCCTCCAGTGTCTGCAAAATACTGCTGATCGATGACTAACTAGGGGTAGGGGAGGCAGGGGTATTTCCTCCCTGAGCGAAGGAATGGGGCATCTGTGTAAACTTGTGGGCATTGATAAAGCGACACATTAATCTGCACCTTGCCCGTTGTCGATATGCTCTGCAGGCAAAGATGTAGTAGCCTATCTTCAGAGGTGAACTGGTTGAGGGATTCTAGGGTGAGTTCCAGTAATGGCTGAAACCTTAGATCTTCACATGGAACTTCACATTTTTGTTGTCTATTATTGGAGACCTTTTCTGACAACCAATGGTTAGCAACCATGGAATAAAGTCATGAAATTCACCTTCATTCAAACACCCCCCGTTAATTATGACTGATTCTCGCCGTGATTCCCAACAGCTGAGGCACAATCAACCTGTCAATGCTGTTTTCTGCAATTAAATTGCTTTAATCAATCCAGATTTGATTATGGTATCCTTTTCTAAACGGTTTGAAATGTCAGGGCACCACCAAAACGTCCTTTAAGTCCCTCCTAACCTGTCTGTCGGGAACACAAGCCCTGTTCAAATCCCAGTACTGAGATATGCTAATAGGACATGAGCACCCATTTGCCTGTACTCTTATCAAACTTGGGATTCACCCCATTAAATACTAGTTGGATGCTCCAGTACCAGTCAGCTGCCATGTAATACCCTACTTTCTATGTGATAGTGGTTCAGATAAGTGCTGACTCAGCAAAGTTTTGTCACAGTGGCTTAATCCAGATTTCTATCCCACTCGCTCAGTCACCTTTAAATCCCCATCTTTATTTTTCTTCCACCGAATGCGTAATTGACAGCAAAAATGAAGATGACAAGGTGGTCATTAGGCGAATGACTGACCGCTGTGTCAGGATCACGTCAATTTCCCATTGGTCTGCTGGGGGGTCATCTTTCCATATGGGATAACCAGGGGGCAGGCCTGTAGCTATGGCAACGTGGGCTTATCACGTTCACAGTGGCGGCCCGACCTGTCAGGATTTAGTGGGCTTGGTATGGGCTGTGAGGGGCCGAGGCGTGGAGGCCCCAACACTGGCCGTCACTGCCAATCGATACCCATGCATGGCCCAGCCATGACTTTTTGCTGTTGGTGGTAAGTGACGTAAACAAACATGACGCAGCCAGTGGGTTATTTTTGCGGGCGGGTCGTGGCTCATCCATCAGGGGTGCTGTGTCTGTGCCGGCCGGCTCTAATCCCTGGTGGGCCGCTCCCTTGTCGAGTCATTATCTGCGCGCCAACACAAGCCACCCTTCCAAGCCCCTTCCCCTGCTGGCCTTCCTCCCAAGTTTTTCCCATGCATTTCATTGCTGTTCTCCTCCATGCCCCTTTCTAGCCATTTCCAGTCCTAGTCTTTCATAACCTCAATTTCTTCTTAGCCCTTCAGAGGAACTGGGGTTGCCATCACTTTTCTAGCGGCTATTCTTCTCTGTCCTTCCTCGCCCTGGCTACAAAGTTGCTGCAATCCTCTTCCATGCCCATTGTTTCTATATCATTTGGATCCACTTTTCTGTCATAACTTAACATTTATGGCCCCTTTATCCCTTCTTCCTTAAGCTCCCATCCATGCCAGCACCCAAACTCACTGTCCCTGTCCCATTTCTACCCAAGGCCCTCTAGGCCCTGAGCCTTCTCCCCTCCTGCCTCTCTGTAGCAGTAATCACCCTATGTATGCCACACAGGCATGCAAGTGAACAATGAAAGTAGACGGGATGGATGATTAAAACTAACATATCATGCTATAAACGGTGGTGCAGCACGGACGGGACGCTGCGTGTCGGTAAACAGAATGCTATAAACAATACCTTCGGTGAGGTCTCGTGTGGTCCGGCATGCTGATTAGCCAGATTAGGCCCATAGTCATGGGTTTATGCCATGTCTCAGTCTAGGGGCCTTTGTACTGCCTCTAGCCCCTGATCTGGTGGGTCTGACCCATGTTAGCATGGGCTCTACCAACCATATTGCCCAGGGAGGAGAAACGTGAAAAGCAATGTAACAGCTTCTTAGTTGACCCATATCTATTCTGATTATAATGAGTGACTCTTGACAAAGGCGTGCTTTGCCAGAATTACCACGGATATAGTCTAGAAGGACACTTAGACTGTATAAGTTCGATATTCGCTATCCTACAAAATATGACCTTTGGATCGGGTTCCTACAACATAAAAGCCCATCACTCTCATAGCTTGGACCCTTTTTTCCTCCCTCCTCTATTCGCATTACATGTGGCAGCCTTTGACATATGCCCTGCGAAACTTCTGCAAAGAAGCTACGTATTATTCCTGCATGTTGACATTTACCAATAATAATATGCATTCTTTTTTACTACTATGGTATGTAACTCGAAGAGAAATGTCGAAATACTTAACGTTCCTCCTCTCTCCATCCTATTACATTGTAGCTACAGGAATGAAAGTTTTACATTTTTTGTCTGATTTAAGTTTTCAAACAGTCCTATCTATACACTTTCGTCTCATTTTCTCTCTCAAAAAGTCTGACTTAAAAATGTTCCTTATAAGTAATCTAAGGTAACTCATATAAGCCTACTATTGTGGATCATACCAAGATGCAACCGTGCAGGAACATATAAAAGAATATACACCTTGCAACCCTTCATTTGTTAGAAAGGTACCGTGAGTGTAGTGCACTATAGCAGCCTCCCCCTCCCATTCCCATTCCCCCTCTTCCACACCTTCCATCATACACCTAACTCCACCCCTTCCCCTCCCCACCAACCCCCAACCTTCCTCGCACCGCCCCCTATCGGGCGCTGATGGAGTCTGGCGCCCGTCGCCCCCCCCCCCCCCACCCCCACCCCGACGCCCCGCCCGGCGCCCCGTATTAGTCGGCGCGCGCGTCGGCGCGTTCCACCGGAAGGGCGCGTGAAAACACCTGTAGGCAGGTCGGCACGTGATCAATAAGGACGCTAGGTGAGGGAGGGGAATATTCGAAGGTGGGGAGGGGTGTGTGGTGAGGGTAGGAACGGGGGAGTGCCTCATGGGCGCAGTTCATACCCTATGCCCTTGGAAAACATGCAAAATATTACCCTTAGGACCTTAGGTCTTGTTGATTGGGTTTGATTTTTTTGGGGTGAATATCAAAATAAGTGTAAGACCTAAAAATATATGAACAATATCAATATTTTCTAAATATAAAGGCCCACTACTTCCATGATCAAAGAGGGTCCGCAGACCTTATAGGCACCTCCCTACCCTATGCCCTTGGTATACATGGAAAACATGACCCTTCGCTCTTCTTGATAGGATGTAACTGTGGTTCTTCGAGAAGTGTAAAAGTGTATGGTCGAATTTTAAGATTTAAAAGTATGAGTGAACATGAAAAATCTGTGTCTAAATACGCACTTCTTTCTATCCACTAAGAGATAGCACTATGAAGAATTATGTCTAATCCTTTCCAGTCAGTTATGAAATATTTCGCATTTCTATGCTGTTATCCTGCGAACATACTATGCAGAGAGTGCACTCCTAAGATTGCTGTAAACAGCCCGACCACCCGACTGAAATAGTGTAGGGATTTATAAAGTTACGTTGAGTATCCTATGCCTAAGCAGACCTAAGACTCCTAAGGCCTTGCCAAGTTTCCAGACGCCCCACAACACGTGCCAGAAAAGATCCCTCTCTCTGCACTTTTTGGTGGTGTTCTTTTCTCGGCCATTTATCACGGTTAGGTGGGTGGTCGATTTGGGAAAAGGCTAGGTTACGTGTGGATGTGGGCACGTAGGCTTAGGTTGGCCTGAGGGCACTGCATAGCGAGGCTGTGCCCCTTTAAGTGAAGTGGGTTAGGCTTAGTAAGGCTTTGGGTCTGTAGTGGTAAAGTTAAACGTCGTTTCATGATGCGCATATTAATCTTTGCATATTCCAGTATGGTTGCACACGTATGTACTTCTATTTTATTAATATAAAACAATCAAACATAAACTCAATGAAGGTCATACTATGATCCAACAACTTTGCAAGGCAGCCCTTTGTCCACTGACAGCTTGACAACAAATGTGTATGACAGTTGTCATTCTGACAACTTGCCCCTTTGCCAACTGATAACTTGACATAACTCCCCTTTCCGAACTTACAACTGAACACCTTATCCCTGTCCCAACTGACAACCTTGCATCAAATTTCTTTCCCAACTGACAACCTGGAGTCACATCCCTTTTCCAATTGACAACATGGCAACCAATCATAAGGTACCTGATAATTTGACCACACACCTCTTTCCCGACTGAGAAATTGACATTACTTTCCCTCCCTAACTGACACCCAGACACATCACCATCCAAGTGCCCCAAATCTTTGAACATCCCCCACCGATCCCCAAGCTATTTGCAAGTGATGACCACCAGGCAATAAGGGCATGGCAAGCAGGTGGCTACCAATTGATTCAGAATTGCTAGCTCTTCTTGCCAATTATCAGGTATGTGATATATGGAAACAAATAGGCTACGTTCCATCAAAACACCTCCTGTTCATTCGTCTATCAGTCACCACTAAGACCTACCACTTTGAGGTCTTAGGGTCACTAACTTATAATTTTTACAGTATAGTCCCTTTAGGGTCTCTGTTGTCTGGAAATTGTTGGCAGTGACATTGACAAGTAGGCTTTAGTTAAGAATAAGTAGTTCGATATCAAAGCCAACCAAGATCGACCAAACTGTCAGACCTGCTACTCCGAATTTTGTTGGTAAAGGAAGCATTGCATTGATCAAGAGATGCAAGAGAGTGCATATGCAACCTACAAAAGAAACTGCTTATGATGAATAACCATTCAAATGCATCAATCTGCCTTGCATATATCATCCATATCGAACAAACTGTCATAATTATATTTACACATATTTCCCATAGTTGATTGTCAGACTCTCTTTATTGACCATAACATCCTATTTGAATGTGTTCCATTCCCCGAGGCACCTTTCCATTAGACACAAAATCGTTCCCAGTTTATTCATTTCTGTCACGCTTTACTACGAAGTTTATGGTTAGAATTCTGTGAAGTCACATTGCCAAGTAATGTGACCCCTGAGAGTAGTGAACGGTACCCTAAAGCAGAGGTTTGACTCGAGGGATGGAACAGTGTATGTATTAAATTATATTTTACAAGACAAGTAGCCTTGTCCTTTTGCATCTGCTTCCTGGAAATGATAACATAACTTATGCACTGCACGCAGTGACTTTATGTGTATATCAGAATAAAATGAAATAATTGAAGTCAGCAAATCCCTTGGGTATGTTTCATACATTGTTACATTGGTTTTGAATTGATCTTAGCTTTTATATATTCTTTGGGCAACGGGCTATAAGAGTTTATAAGAGTAATCCAAGCTATATTAGTGAGTGACTTAAATATCAAATGATACAATACGTTTTTGATATTGTGAACGAGAAACATTAACAATGCATATTATGCATCTAAAATAAAGATTTCAAATGATAGAATGCCATGTTTGCAGACAGACTATACAAACACAAGCACATCCTGTCATCCGAAAAGTATACATCAGTATCACTTCACCAGTTGAAAGAGGCATCTCTGCTGGGCGAGCGCTGCACTGGAGGAATCTCCCAGCGCAGACTCTAAGGTATTACAGCTGAGCAGCTCATGCGCCAGTCCATTTCCGTAACCTGATAACCAAGCCTGCTGGTTTGAGCATATTCATCAACTCAGTGGTAAGGAGACAAACAGAAGGCCCAGCCCACCCCAGGTCCACTCAATCCATCCTCCCCCGCTATACATAGCAATGCGATGGGCTCATTTACACGATAATCGCGTGGCGACGTGTTGTTGTTGTTGTCGCCAGATGCAGATGTTGTTGGCGATCTGGCGATGAGCGGCCACTGAATCTTGTGCCCACTCTATATGTTGTCACAGTATCAATGCTTTTCTCTTTTTTTGTGTCTGTTTTTTTTTGTATTGGGGATGGATGGATGGGAGGTTTTCGTTTGGTTGCGGGGTAAAATGTCATGCCATTTGTAAACTGGTAGAATTGTGTCCGTGGGAATGTTGGCTGAGGGTTACGATATAAATTTCTGAGTACAGCAGTAGTGCTATGTGGGCTTAGGAATTGAAACATATCGACTTCGGTATATCAAAACAAAAGAATATTAGTGTCCCTAGGCCTATAATACACGCAAGAAAAAACTAATATGGATTACGTAGAAGTTTATTTGGATTGAGCCACTACCTGCAATTTGCCCACCTCAATAATTATGGAGCCTTCTCACGGAGTATGTATGATCAAGTGGGGTTGGGGGTCTGGGTTGGTTTTTTTTCAAAAGAGCTGAAAAAAGTACTTAATTGAAGGCCCCATGCTTTATTTTAGCGTGTGCAATATACAACTAGTCAACCCCAATCGTATCAAAAACCACTCAAATCCAAAATGTAGTATTTTATGGCCCCAAACTCCACCTTTATGTACAGGGCACAGCTTAGACTGGCACCACTCTACAGTACACCAAACAGGGGCTGTCTGGGAAGACGCCCACATGGTAGCAGAACAAAGAGCCTACGTAACTACTGGTAACACAGAAAGACCTAATTCACACCAAGCAAATTCCTAGGGAATTCCAGGTTAATCTGATTGTGTTATTACTTGCCGGGGAGAAAAGGCAATTTCGTTTAACTATCGGGGTAGGAAAATGGGATTGTTCTACTTCTCTTGAAAGTTTTAGAAAACACTGAGGATGAACTAGAATTTCACTCATTTGAAATGAAATAGAAAAAAAGAGTGATGCTCTTGGTGAATATTTGTAAGAAACAGTGAGAGTGATACAACTATCATCAACTCATAGTTTTAGTATCAAAAGTAAACTAAATTCATTGTTTGTTATTCTTTGACAACAAAATTTTGGCCAAAATAATATTATGCCTTATGCATTCCAAAACAGTGTTGCCGACCCCATTGTGGAGATATTCACTCAGGCTTGAAATAAGAAACCGTTATTTTCAGGTAATCTGATCTTCCTTGAATGTGTTTCCTTACCCCTACTTTTTGTTCCATGAAAAACCGTTTAAAAATTATCAGAAGTCAGAACCGCAGGGTGTGTCCAAGGGCATCTGTCCGACCAACAGGGGATCGTCATGACCGAGGGCAAAGCTTGAGGATCATACACTTCCCATGGGTCTTACAGACACCCAAAGACAACTCTAAAGTTTCTTCTATTTTATCACACAAACAAAATTCAATTTATGTTGAAAAACATGATTCATTTGGAGTGGTTCGTACGGCCTGGCAATATCCCCCTTCCCTTTTACATACCGCTCCTCAGCAGTGCGGGTGATAAAATAATTATGGCATGCATGGTTTGAGATATTGGAAACTGTATAGCGTGTATGAAGTAAATTCTGCATGTTCAACATTACTCGGGTTCCAAAAAAATGATTATAAAAAATGTAACCAAACGACATTTATTATTCTGACCAATTCTGCATGGAGGCAACCGCTTTGGAAAACCTATTCAGATTACAGAAGACAAAATCGGCTAGTGTGAATGGGGCTCAACAGAGGACTAGTACCACCAACACCCACCCCTTCTCCTCCAGAACCCAACCCATCCATCCCCTTGTGTCTCGGAGACTCAGCGCTACAAAGAAACAGATGGTGGAATTACACTCCTTTCAAGAGTTTGAGCCAACCTTGATCTTCGGATTGAAATGCAGACCGGAACTACTTGTAAGGATCTTAACTCAGGGTCAAGAGGATTTATTCTCGATTGAGTGTGAATTCCGGGGTGTGAATCTGATTGCCCATTGGCTGGATTGCTGCTTAAAAAGTGTGAATTTCTTATGGGTGTGGATGTCATGTTAGTGAGGGCAATATTCTTTGACAGGCGATGGACATTGAGACACAGTTTCACAAGGGAATCCCAGCCTGCATTCAGAGTTATCACGCAGTTACCATTGACAGAATTGAACTCTGCAATTCCCCGCACTAAAAATGGCATCTGTATTGAGACACAGAATATATATGGATATATCTATGAGCTGCTCAATTGGTGAATTGCTATAGATATATATATATATCGTACCAAATTAGATCAAAGTATTTATATTCAATTTCATATAACATATACATGACGTTTAAAAGAAGAAAAGCTGATTCAGCAGAAATTATTTTCGTTTGGATCACCTAGAATTACGTACCTAGTACGTGGGTTATCTGGAATCGTTTAAATATATACAATGGATGACCTTCACGTAGAAAAACACACTATAGACTGATACCTAACATCAGCTAGTTGTGTTTTGTGCCATAAAGTGTCTAGAGAAGGGCGTATAGGCGCCAGCAGCATGAACAAAGCCCAAAGTAATGAATAGGTTGTACTTGTTGTGACATGTATCAGGTTATAGATAGGAAGGCCATGTATTTCTATTTGTCAAGGAGAAAGCTATTTTTTCCAATTCATCAAAAGAGAATGATCGTCTTATCTTACGTACATCTTATTCATATCGGTTTCTAATGGGAGACAGGTGTGTATTTTAATTGAGTTTGTATTCTTACAATTCTGGAGTCTTTCTATGTATGTTCTTTCAAAGATCTTTCCGTAGACAGTAATAACCAACGGACATAATCTTTATTTTCTTCATATGTTTTCTTTATACACGGTCCAGTGGGTTACTTATTTAGAAATCCACACTGTCCAGATCACATGGTCATGGGGTGATTTCTTTCTTTCTTTCTTTTTTCATTATTGAATCAATAGTATTTCACATTATACGTGCTCTTCCGATAGTGGTTGGGTGATATGATATAAATGAGAAATGGTATACGTATACTACTGACTAACCAGTAATACCCCATTTAGGCTATATGATCCATAAGGGATCAAAATTTTAGAACGTAAGCACGAGGGGCATGGTAAGAAATTTTATTGAAAAATAACGTTTTAAACCAAAGCCTACTTCTCGTGGGGAAGAAGGGGAGAGGGGAGCTAAGGTTGGGGGAGGGGTATGCGCGAATAATAAATGAACGCTCCAAATAAAAGATCACTGAAATTTTAAAACGTTTTCTTGTCGCTGAACAGCCAGTGGTTCTTCCCTCTGACCAATCCTGATAAATTTCAATGAGTGCCCTTTCCACCAAAAAAAAAAGACTGACGTCTTCATAAAGATCAATTTTCCCTCACCACTACGCCCTGGCTTTTCTATTCCTATCCCAATATATCGACCACCCCATAAAGGATAAGTCCAAGCCAAGAATTGCATCCATTCAATTTTTGTCCATGATTCATGAAAACCTATAAGAAAATGGATTCACATGCCATAAAGGAAGGTCTTATTGTTGAAGAAGAAAGGCAGAGGGTAACTCCAAACCACTTTACCCCAGGATCAAACTGCTTTTCCCTACCCATTAAGGGGTAGGAGGAGCGTTAGGTAAACCACTCCTTGTTAATCGGTCAGACTGCCCCGGGCCCTACAGGAGGGGCGGCTTTGGGAGTATGGCTGGATTTAGTGGGTATGCTATGCTATCTGTGCACCACATTTTTGAATAAGAAAAATATTTGCTGGAAAACTGTACAAGTCGAAGTCCCTGCAAATATTCGCCACATTTTTGAATAAGAAAAATATTTGCTTGAAACTCTACAAGTCGAAGCCAGCTTAGATATGTTTGGACAGCAATATATGAATCTAGCGATCCGACATAACCATAACCATATCTATACTGAGAACATAGAGTCGTAGTTTTTATATGTGTTTTTTTTTCTAATTATATACAGTGTGCCATCAGTAAGAGTAATATTAATTATCCGAACACGGTTGCCACTTTATTTCGAGTAGCATAAGAGCACTTTGTTTCAGGAACGTTTTTATCCAATGACACTTGAAATTGTATGAACTGAGTGTTACAGCCCCTCTTATATTAATGCTTAAAGGAAGCCAAAGGCAATGTATGATCAAAATTGGGCAAATTCTGATAACTATTGAAATATGTTCTATGACTATAACCTAGGTCTGTTTTAAGATATAGTCTATGAAAACAGGCTTAAAGTGCATTAAAATACATGAAAACTCATCCCCGCCCAATTTTGGTGACCCACCAAAATTGGTTTGTTTACAAACATTGCTGTCTTCAGGCATAAATGAAATAAGTATCACAGAATTCATGTAAAGTTATAGCTAGTTGTCATGATTTATACTGTACCAATGGCTTAGAATGTATTTTCATAGTAATTTGAGTTTTCAAAATTTTGTCATATTTTGACACAACATTACTTTTGCCTCCCTTTAAGAATAGAATGATTGTCATGCTATAAAATAAGAAATACCTGACAGAATAAGTAGGGAAGGTCCAGGCTGTGGACGACAGTAGAGAAGTGGTACCAACAGTAATTCACTCAGTAAGATCATCCATTCACTAGGCCATACCCACTAGGCGATTTCACCGGCAATGGGCGATGGGTAACTGGCCACATGGGAGAATCGGCCGATCCTTATGATCCCCTGTCAGTACAGTATGTTGAAATGTGCATGTTTGATCTGAATTGGCACTAGAATCAGCCGATTCTGTGAGAATAATCAGCCAATTCTAGTCGGCCGACTCAGCCAATCGCCTAGTGGGTATGGGGCTTTACGAAGGTCACGTTTTCCATGGGATTATTACCATCTCCGTTTTTCAATGGTTCACACTGTGCACCCCAAAGTCACCACCTGCCGGTCACACCTCCACCTTCCCTCAAATCATATTGCCATGCCTGTCCACCCCGGTTATTCCATTACCAACGACCGAGCACTTTTCAATAAGGTTGAGTAAAGGCCACTAAGGTTAGGTAAAAGACTGCTAAGGTTGAAGTAAAAGGCCACTGGGGTCCTTAGCCTATAGCTGTGGGTAGTGGGCGGGAGTCAATGGACTCGTTCAGTGCTATTGGGAGTACTCTGCCCGAACGATGGCCATTTGATGCCCTTTTCAACAAAGTAGAATTGTTACAAAGATTATGCATTTAGCAAGATGGCCAGTCCCATGTTGAGTTCGTCCGACCAATCCTTAGAACCCTGACAGACTAGCTCCAGAATGCGCATTATCCCTGTATTGATCTGTCAATACAAGCGCATTTCGAGGATAGTCTGTGAAGGGTATTTAGACACTGCACCAGTGAACTGGGCATAAGCCTACGCTGCGTGAATTTCAGGAGTGTATATATAGGAGGTTCGGAAATGGCCCTTTCATTTAGTAGTTATCCTGATTATTTGACCCCCCAGCCCCACCTGCAATCCCTGTATTGTGTTTATACTCAATGGAACGCCTCAAGTCTGCTCCAAAAGTAATGAATAAGGGGGGGGGGCGGGTAGAGATGGCACATTTAAAGGGAGTTGGTACTGAACCTTCACCCCCCCCCCCCCCCCATTAACAAAAACAATTGAGTGCACGTTTATGTTCTTAACCTGTGGTGCTGATCATATTTGCAGGAGACCCAATGGAATGAAACGCATCAGTTTCTGGATATTGTATAGACAATTTAAACAGATTATGAAAAGTTTGATTTTGAACAATCTTAAATTTCTGCATTACGTAATGTTGTCCTGATATATATTTCAAAGTATCTCAAACACATACAAATAAGAATTATCCGATGTCATTAACATGTGGCGTGAAAGGCATATCAATGAAGCTGGCAGGTTAACCTGACACCAACCTTAGAATAGGTGTGGGGGCCCCTCTCGGGTTACCTACTACAGGTAAGATTTACTGTAGATAGACTTTTACCTGGAACTGTGTTAAGAAGGGTGGAGTTGACAGTATACTGATGTTTGCAGAGATCAGGATAAATTGTTCATAAACAGTGTACGAAATTAAGCTCAAAACGTGTGCGCCTGCCAGTTGCACAATTCCTCGAGCTGTGCATATGGATTTCCGTCTGTGCACCCTCCTGATATAATTTTAGCAATTATAAATGCGATAATGCCATGAAAAATGTTCACGATATAGGTGCACACCTCTGAAAATCGTGCGCCTGGCAGTGAAAATTTTGGCGAATGTATGAACAAGTATATAGAGGTACAAGTAATTGTCTTGATTATATTTAGAGTATATATAGTCGATATGCCTTTAGCTCTTATGGACTCAGTCTGAGTGGCAGCATGAATTGAGATTCCATGGCCATCATGTTTTGTTTGCTACACCGTGACTGTTCATAGTCAGCACCCCGGTCACGCTGCCCCTCTGATTCGAAAGTATTTACATAATCTAGAATGCCGATATTCGACCGAGGTATTTACAATTACACTAACTTTCCTTGGTGGTCTCTAATACTTTCTTATCTCCTTATGCAATTAAGCCCTCCATGAATATTCCAGCGGCCCTTTCAGAATGCCCCCATCCTACCATCTTTCCTCCTATACTATCCCTTTCCATTCTTCTCCTGACTGTCACCACCCCTTCCTCAGCCCGTCTTCAACCCTTCTTCTCCCATCCTCCCCCTTTCTTCGCATCCCCCTCCCTTACTCCATCCCCAATGCTCCCAACCACGGATAGCCATTTTCTTGAGTTTTAGCTGCAGGTTTACATAAAACAGGATGCATACCGGGTACTATGTTGACAAAACTCAAGGCTGTAGCATATATACATTTTCATAAATTGTATCATTATTTGTATATTAACATTGTGAAAAACTTGACCTCATTATTTTTTTCAAATTAGTATCCATATCCATAAATATTTCCAGAGTAGTTTGAATATTGAATCATTGGACATCTTGGTTAACAATTATTTGCTGACTTTCTATAGTTTTTCAAGGGGTTTTGTCGACAAAATCAGTCCAAATTAGCCTGCAGGTGCTCAAAATATTGTAAATCAGCTTTCCGTGTTAGGGAGAATTCTGTGGCCTTCCTCTTGCTATCCTTCCTTTTTATGATTCTTCCTCACCATCCTCCCCTTCCTCCCCTTATTCTGCCCTCTTCCTTTCCCTTCCCCTCCCCTTCCCTTCCCTTCCCTCCCCATGTATTCCTCCCAAACCCTGTTTATTTGATAAGTCCCACTTCCCCCGGATACACCCATATCGATCGGGTATTGATACCACAGATTGGTGTGTGGCCCTGATCACGTTACATCTGCCCACACACAATGAGCAGCTCACAACGACTCGCCAACTGCTCGCCACCCGTTACGTGAGCCCAGAATAAAGCTAAACCCCCCGCTCGGCCAACTCACCTCATTAGCACCGCCGGTTTAGCTTGATGATGCCTTCCCCCACCCCTAATTAGTAAGAATCCTCATTAACTAGTCCACGACTCTACCTTCCTGTTATTATAACCAGTCACGCCTTCATGATGTTACAATGTGAGCCGTGTCTAAGTTCTGCCGAGTTTGTGAGCAGCTCAATCTAAACGCATTTGAGCCACTCACGTAGGCGCATTGTTGTCTAATAATGCGCAGAACAAATCAGGATTGCTTGCCGTAAGAACAAGAATTCTATTCGCACACTGGATTAAATGGATGACTGTTTGGGAATAAAAATCAAATAGAACACTTTAAAAGGGAAATAAACTAATACAAAATTCCTTTGGGTTAAAGACGTGCTGCATTGGATGAGGTAATCTGGCTAGGGATGGTGAAGGCGAACACTGATTAGAATCTCAACTAATAATCCCCGGTGAATATTTGCAGGGACACAGTTGCAATAATTAATAACAACTCCAATTCCTGCAGCAAAGCCTTCAGAAACACGGACATCTCCCTTTGACCAGTATTCAACTAGGTAATTCTGACTACCGTTTATCTGCTAATTCATAACCTTTTACCAGTATATATGACAAAAGACCATTCATCCTATATATCATTTGAAAACGAATTAAAAAACCCTTTCTAACAATATGTAATATGATTTGCCAATATTTCAACTGCCAATTTTTCGAAATCGGAAATAAAATCGGCTAGTTGAATACAGCCTTTGCGCTGCCATAGAAATACACGTATTTAACGTCGTTAAAATCACGGCCAACCCACAGGGCCTTTCCCGCACCCGGTAATACTTTTACTTTTTTTCTGTTGCAGGAAGCGGCAAAATTAATAACGATATACAATTTAGAGACAATCGATAGGGGCACTTTGAGCCGGGTCCGGGTGATGATATATACGTGCTAATGAGGTTGGAGGGGGTGGACGTATGCAACTCCCTCTGGTATCTTGTATAGATTTACCTATAGCAGCTCTCTTATTACGATGGGGTCCATATTTTGGAATTCCAAAAGACGAATAGGGCAAAGGCATTTGTAACATGCATCTTTTGTCAGTTAATTTGCAGGAGAACAAACGCGATTTTTGTGCTTTGTCTACATTTGTATATTCATATTATTTCTTTCTACTTTTTTACAATAAACATATGGGGCCACAGGGTCATTGAGAAAAGCATGAGCATTTGAATAATTTAGTTATTGGCAATTGGGCTGTATTTCTTATGGGACTTCTCCAATATGTTGCCACCCCCTTTCTTCTCAACTGTTTTTTTCTTGCATTGCCCCAATCTATATACATTTTCTCCCCAAACAAATTCGTCACGCAAAGTGTAAAACTATGTCAGTGTGGAAACAATGGGCCTTTTCGGTCATCGCTCATGTTCCCGCCACTAATATTTAAAATGCATTTTCGGCTGCCAGACATGCAAGGTATTCATAGTAGGCATGGCATGTGGCTTTAAGACCCACAGACTGCAGTTCTTGCAGAATAAAATTAAAGCCATTCCGTCATTTTAAATAGTCGGTAATTTTCGACATGCCATTGTCATATAGGAATGTCACAAAACACCCCGTTTCTCTCGTCCATAATGAGGAACAATTAATGGAATATCCGTATGGTCGAAACAGGAGAGTTTGATGGATCACTGAAACCTTTGCTCCTTCAACTTATTTCGCTGGATTTGAAGAGCGTCATTTAAATTTCACAAAATAATTTAACAAGTTTTTTTTGTTTAAAAAAAAAAGGAAAATAAGCAAAGGTGTTAAGAATACAGAACATTTCCGGCGCAATTTGACACTTAAACAAAAGAAAACAAAAAGAGCACAAAAAAGCAAAAGGTTGGATCTAGTATTTTAGAAGAAAAAAGAAACAGTCCAATGTCATGTAATCCTTATCCCTTTATGTGTCCGTTTTTAGTGAAGGCCTGAACAAAAGGGGTTGACAAATCCTTACAAGCATCTTTTCTTTATATTTCTTCGGAAAATAACCCACAATTAACGAATAGAGCCGTATACATTATATCTATGATATAGCCCTAGACCTGCGGCACCGACCCAATATATTTCCCATATCAAAGTAATCCAATTTGTCCCACGGCTTCATCTTCACAGGCTCTTCTCTAAGGGAAAAGATCTATACCATAAATCTAGAGTGTGATTTCCGCAGGGGACATTGATTTATACTTGATGTCACACCATGTGGAACTAGACCTGTAGAACGAAGGGGGATTAGTCACTAGTCAGCTGAGATGTACGGATTGCGGAGACCCTAGTTTCTAAGTTGTAGGGAATGGGTTGTCAGCCATTGTTTATAGACTTATCTTAACATTTCCTTTAGATATAACGGTAAGTCTAGAGGATCTTTGGATGGATGTAAGGGGGTTTGGGGGCAAATATAACCCAAACGTCAAAGAAATTTGTAAAAAAATATGAACATGATATAGATTATGAAAATACAAATTGTATATCTGATGACCGTTTAAGTTCAACAGTAATATACTGTAATATATACGGCAGACTTTCATTCTTATGGATCAAAACCGTTAAAGTTCAACAAACATTTCTTGTAAAAAATTGTTTCATTACTGCATATTGCTTGTAAAAGATTGTTTTATTACTGCTATGTAATTCTTGTTTAACAAAGATCGTCGTCTATAATCATAATAACATCTTATTAAATAAAATCTCATGTTGTGGCTGGTTTACAAGCGAATGGTCGCCAAAACGACTGGTTACCTGCTGCCCCCTGTTAAACCTGTAGCCATCTTATTTAACACCATTTTATAACTCCATCACTAAACTTATCTCGAAATCCTAGGCCCCATCTATAGATCTCGGACACGAGAAACCTCTAAAAGAAACTTGGACATTTTCTGTCATGCATCTCATAGTAGTTTGTTCTTTCCTGCATTCTTGTAAGTTCAACAAACTACCGCTCTGATGATGCCGCATGCAAAGTATACCACCTATACTGACATTTTCTGTTCCGCTGATGTACAACACTTCATATGAATTAAAATACATATTATCAAGCCAAAACTCTGACTATTTCAACGTTAGAAAAAGAGAAACTCAATATCAGCTGCTTCTTTGGTACATGTACTAAAGTATGTATACGTAGCAGAAACAACAAATATCGAACAGTAACTTTTATAATGGCTTTATCATTTGTGGTACAACAAAACAATCTATTAGCCCCCTGTACTCATCGCCCTTTTTGTCCCAACTAATCATCGCATGCAATCCATCGCTCTGACCCTGGGGTACTTGGCTGCTGGCCGTGCAATCTTCTTATATGTCATTTGGTAACCATTTTAGGCCCCTTACGCACTCAACGATCGGCTACCTGATACTGCATCTCCACGAGGCGACTAGTTTGCATCTAGTCATCGACGACTAGGTGACTCATGCTGGTGCCAGGATGGTGGGCGACTAGATGTACTAATCGTTGACGAATTAAGTGAAAAAAATCGGACTTTTCCAATATTTTGCAGACAACAAGCTGTATTAGTCGGGCCACTAGCTTTTTAGTCATTGGGCTCGCCTTTAGTCACCCGACGAACGCTTCGTCGCTGACGACCAATTGCAACTAGTCACCCCGTGGGGATGTGGCATTAACCATCTGGTATAATCGTTGGGCCTATCACGTGGAGATTTGAAATCCTTTCTCTACCAATCGAATCGTAGAGATTGTTTCGTGTGTTTTTTCCCGAACACACATTGAATCACATTGAATCGCCAATGAAACCGCCAGTGGGTTTTGGAAATATGGCGATTTTATGGTCAATTCAAAAGCTTTAAGACAACCCCAAACCCCTGGACATGTACTGCACCCCTGTCTTGGGACATTTCCTCCCTTTACATGTAGGGCCTAGCCATGTACTATCTGGGCAATTGTCCCCAGACATTTATACTATGGAACATGGGTTTTACTAGTCGCGACGCTCAATCGGTCAGACGATTGACAAGAAATCGTCCAGTGTGTGTGGCGCTGTATAGTTCTGGCTTAATCTACGGATTTGATCTACTCTCTCATAAATCATTTCTCGTCCCATCTTTTAATGCATATATAGAAGCAGAAAGGTCTCAAAAATTAAATTAGATTTGCAAATTAGCCGGCCTTTTGATAAAAAGATCAATATCCAATCCTATACTGATGTTTTCGAAGACGCCACATAAATTGATTGCCTTTTTGTGTTTCTTCTTCCAGGCATCATTGCTGATAATTTTGCCGATGAAATCATCTTGGAACCCAAGGAGATAGCCAAGCATTATATACGGACGTGGTTCTTCTTAGATCTCATCAGTTCCTTACCTATAGACTACATTATATTATTGTTTTCGCCTGAGGCGAACCTCACTCAGCTCATTCATGCAGGTAAGTTGGCGGAGAATATAGACCTTTTTCATTAGGTTGCCGCCCTACTAGTGTCATAGGCCTGAACCAATGTATTGGGATATGGATTCCAATAGGTCCAGGGGATCAAGGCGGTTTTAGAAGAGTTCACTACACAGACTGGCGAAAAAGCTGTATACTGCAGACACTACATAGCCTGAAAATAGAAATGAGATTTTGCATTGGAATTGCTTCTTCATAAATCAAAATCCTCTTTGCTATTTTCACCGTTACACCGGTCTTATAACAAACGGAAACATTATATTTTTTTCTTTGTCATCATCAAAAACTGTTTTGGAATAGATCCCACAGAGAGAAAGGTTGTAATTTGCATAGAATTTATACAAATTATGTCATGCACTGGCGTAAGTAATTGTAAAGTACACGTACTCGACATGCTTCACTTGATAAAACAAATAAACAGAAATAAATTCAACAATTATACTACATCAATCCGCAGACCTGATAAATCCAGTAACAACAATGAATCATCGTAGAGCATTTCCAACCATTAGGCATAGCAGACCATGTGCACAGCCTACAACCTAAAGAAGGCATTTTCGTGGTTTGCGGTTTCCTTAACGTAATTGTGGTTGTGGTTTTCATACCGTCAGTTATGGGGGAAAATGTGATAAAACCAGGTTTGAGATGCGACACACGTCTCCGTTAAGCATCTGGTGCGCCGTCACCAGTTGTCAACACATCGATTGTGGGCAGCATATTGAGTAGCAACGTTGTGCAGGGATTCTAGCTTATGTAAATGTTGTAATAATTGGCAGTGAAATGTAGGGTTAGCGATGGATTCATTTTGTTTCTGACCAAACGTCTTTCAGATTGGTATTCATGCATAAGGATATAATAATTAATTATTCTTAACTACATGTAAATCAATCTAGATATGCCTACTCAATGCTGTAATCATAATATTATATGTTCAGGACAACATTACGGATGCAACTGTAGATAACTGTACAGAAAAATATATTTTGTATGTAAATGTATCCTTTAGGGGGAACCTAGAATTATATTTAGAAACAATGGAAATACAATCAAATAGAATCTATCCAAAGGTAAGTACTAGTGTAATAGGGTTTTGAATCTTAATATCATCATTATCAAATTTGATTATGAGGCATATTCTACGACATATTCCTTTTTATCACAGAATGAAATGTGCTACTTGCAGGGAGGGCCCTACGTATCTTCCGGCTGGTTAAACTACTAAGTTTATTACGTTTGCTGCGACTGTCCCGTCTTGTCAGATACGTCAGCCAATGGGAGGAGGTAGGTACCATTGTCAGGGCCCCCTCCCCGTTTTATTAGATGAGCCGACTAACATAGGCCAGACCTGCCTGAATTACTGCCCCTTTGGCATGCACCTAGATCACTGACAACACTGCATTTTATCTATATTATATCTTTAATCATGACTTTTTGATATCTACTGCGAAAGGACATGCACCCCTTTTTAAAGAAAAACTACTTAGATTGCATAGAGAGTTTCCTATATTATGAATCTTTATTCGTACTGACTAAGCTCTTTTTATTCTTGTTTACACAAAGTAGATTCACCCAAAACATAACTTGATTGGAATAGTTTCAAAATAATATGTTCACTTTGATCGTGTTTTCTGCTGTGAGTTTAAAAAAAAACTGTGCAATATGAAAGTCACCTTTGTAAATATGCCATGTTAATTTTTGTAGCCTCAACAGAGGCTGAATCTGCAGATAAAGTTTAGGTATATCCACAGACCAGCTCCATTTACCAGGAAACCCCCGAGGCCTGAGAGGCGTGGATATACAATAAACTGCCCCTTGTTAATAGACCTTACAACTCATTGTTGGCTGCACTGGCCGACCTACAAGCATTCAGCCTTTTATTTACCTTCAAGCAAGATGCTGAAGCAATAAACAAACATATATAGGTGCAGCACTCTAGATGCGGGACAGACAGGAGGACCCTTGGCCTACGTCCTCCAGCAGTTGCAAACAGCAGATGCATACATTCCCCCAGCCCTGTACCCATTGCATGTGACCTCTGTATGCCCCCTAATATTGTCCTGTATTTGGGCCACGTGTATTGAGCATGCGTGTGGGTTTTCAACCACGTGCTTTCTTCTCCCCATTGCCACCCAGGATATCGGAAAGGTAGTGGTACACCGGACGCGCTCCTATTCTCTTTAGTTACCCATTGACTGAGTTGCTCTTATTATTTTGTATTTTACTTGTTATACCTATGCCAACGAGTCAATGGCGGGTAGATTTGTGACTGCTCCGTTTTGTGTTACTTATGTACCGAAATCTGAAATGCACGCATGTCAAAATTTAGATATGGAGACGGTAACCGAAAAAAATGCTCGTTTTCACCTGCTTCCAATTCAAAGCCTGCATGAAGGAAACATTCGTAGTTGAACACTGTCCCAAGATGAAAACCTTCTATTGCTCCTAATAGTGAAGCTTTTTCTGGGACATTATCTGTTGAATCAGAATGGAACTAATTTGAATGGAAACTATTTGCCTAGAGCTCTCTGAGATGCAGACTTATATTTTGACATGACCTCTTTAAAGTAGTTATTTTGTTCTTCAGGTTGATAGTAGTTTCCATGAACTTGTCCTGTTTGGTGTATGATATAGCTCCCGTCTTATAGGTAGACAACTGTCCGTTGTAGCTGAATCCATCACATGCTTCAATGTTGGTATTCTCCTATGTAATATGATAAGGTTCTTTATCGATTCAATGATACAATAACATATTGAATAGACAATGGATACTTAGCTGTAACCTCCATGATTGATGTATGAAGGTCTAGATTGGTTCCTTACATAACGGAGTTATATCATGGGGAAAAAAGCAACCACAAAAATATACTCTTATTTGCACCTTCGTGGAAATTCACCTCCTGCATAAAGGCGATGACGAAACTCTTTTGCTCTGAATTTCACCATATTGCACCTCTCCAAAGTGCGACATGTAAAACCAAAAAAACTTAGAAAGAGTCACAGAAAGAAAACTTAGTTTCCTTCATCTCACTTTCTCCTCCCCTGTCAATGTAACAAATCTAGACCAGCATCTTTAACTCTAAACACACATTATCTCTGCATAAAAATCTTAATGCCCCAAAGAGGCTAAATATATAAACCTGGAAAAGCGAACCCTTTTTTACAAGCCTTCCGTATATGTACACATGAAGTAGCAATGGTTGTCCTAGACCAGTGCCTCAATGCTTGATGCTTCTTGTCTTAGTGTGCTGTAGCTATTCATATTCTACTGCTTTTTTATTTTCTTCACAGCCTACCTAAATCTCTACACTTGCCATACTAAACATGCAAAAAATGTTAGTTTTTCTTTAGCAGCACACAACTTCAGCTTGGCCCATCACCTGTAGTTCTGACCTCTGCATACACCTCATGACCAGCAATTTTCACTGCCCCTTCACCCTTTTTTCCCCTCAAACCACCACTAATGACAGGTCACAGCTTGGCATGCAGACCATCAATTACATCTCTGGGACCCAGTATTGTTGTGTCCTTGAAAATGACCGGTCCCAAAAATGTACACTCAATTTGCTCGTCAGATTCAACTTTTCTTTGTGACTTGAGATGAGAGCAAATTGGACTTGCCGGTAATGAGATGGGAATTTGGTCTGACCTGACAATGGGCCTACTAGGGAAACACCTGCTGACTGCTGCCATTCATCAGTGGCTGTCGCAAAGCAACATCCTGACATGCAGACCTGTTTGTCATGACATTGGTCACTGTCAGTTTGTGCCAGCTTGCACCTTTCTTCACCAATCAAGATCACCAATCTAATCCAAATTCATCCCCTTGAAGGATTTCCCTGATCACATCCTTTGTTTTTCTTCCAACTGCTTTGTTTCATTATTCCCCTCAAGTGATCTTCCCATGGCTTGGCCATTTTCACTGTCCTCATCTCCCAAAACCCTCATTGCCACTCATCCTGTACCAGTTGCAGTCCAAGAACAGATCAATCAGACAGAATCATTCTATGTTGTGAAGATTGATGCTACTGTTTCAGCTTCAGGATGTTAAAGATTTATAATTGCATCTTAATACAGATTCTATTTATGTGTTAAAGGTTTGAAAAAAAGTACTTGACACAAAAAGAAAACTACTATAACATTCATCAGCATGGCTTAATACTGTTGATCCTTTCTTAAAGCATGATTGATTGAGAAAAAAATAGCACCCATTTTTGGCCATATTTTAAAGAGGCAGTGCATTGAAACAGGCATAATCTTTTCCTTATAACCCAACATAACTTTGCATGAACATTGCATGCACATGAAATGTAAGTTGTCTTTGGCAGCTTTAACAAATAACAACATTGCCCTCTAACTACCAACACATCGGAAATCTCCAATTATCTCGGTTTCTTACTCAACATTCCCAAGCAATGTAGGTAATTTTGCCACCTTGCCTGCAGCTGTGCATGAGTGCCCCAGGTGTTGGAGTAGGGGCTGGCCGTGCCAACCTGCAGTGGGCATTAATTATCATCTGGTTCAGGCGTACAACTACACCCATTCGACACGCTCGCAGTGAATTACAGCCTACCAGCCACCTCTAACAGTAGGGCTGTCAAGCTCTCATTTCCCACAGTGTGACTGATCAGCAGAATGCCCTACAATGGGGGAGAATGCCAATTCTGTCTGAGGCCCATTTTTGGGTGTTCTGAGTAGGTTTTCTTGGGTATCTCAAAGGAAGCCAGGCCTCCTTGCAGAAAGTAAACGCTATGTTGTTAGCATTATGAGCACTTTATGAATGAGGTGTTGATGGAACAGCTTCATTGGAGCATACCCTTATTCATCTTGTTCAATAGCCATTCACCCAGCTTAACCAGCTCAAAACTCGATAGGTTTTCACTCTCTCGCAAAATGACGAAAAATCTTTATTGAGCTTCTGTCAGCAGAACCCAATATTTTGAGTTGGATAAGCATTGGGACAATCGAATGGTACATGTGTTTAATTTAATCACAATTACAGCTAAAGTGACAACCCCAAGTTAGTAACTTTCGCCCAGATATTTTATTTAAGCCTCTCTTACCTTTGTAACAATTTGGTTATACTCTTGTAAAAGACAGGACCAATAATATGAATTGTAAAAAGGTGTTTCCCTGTGCTAACTTTCTCTCACTTACAAACTGGAACTGAGGAACATATTTTCACTCCATTGTGATCACATGTAGCATTTCTCCACCTTCCCCTTCTTCCATCTCTTTATATGCTATCTATCCCTTCTCTGTGCAAGATTTAGTCCTTAACCCGTGAGGCTTTGCAACCCCAGAAACAATATATGATCTAGGAAAATACATTCCTAGTACATATCCTTTTCTTTTCCAAGTGTTGCATTCCCTACACCAAGCTGTATTGAAATACAGATATGGTTGTTTACATTGCACAAGCTTGATGTTGGTCTCAGGACCAAACCGTTGCTCCTTCTGTGTCCATTTCCAAGTGGCAAAATCATGGTGGAATTGAAAGATTCTAACAGGATCTGTAATCATAACACAGGTAAAACATATTTGTAAGCAATACTATTCAATATAAGCCATTATAACAATAGTCTTTCTTAGAAATTTGATAGATGTGAAATGACCCCAATCCCATTGGACACCCCAATACTCATGTTCACCAGGTTCTTCATAGAGGTGTATCCATGCCAATTAGCTGAGCTGAGCTGCCAATTACTTTTAATCTCAATCTTACTGGTGTATGTTCAAAATGTGACAGGGTTGATGTGACGTTCTAGTTAGAGCCACCAATCTTGCGACTGGAGGGAGACGTTAAGATTCAGAAGTCTTATACATCATTTCTTTTCTAAATGTTGCACTAAGCAATTTTCAGCAAGCAATTATCTGAAACACCCAATGAACTGCAGTTGTTATGTTATGGATGTAAATATTGCAATTGTAAATAACTTGGCATACTGTTGAAAGACACAAACAATTCAACTAAATATCCTATCGTAGTAGACATGAAAAAAGAAGAATCTACAGCCTCATTGCAGAGGAGGGTGCCACCTTCTATTAAAAGTTGTAGGGAAAGTTGACATCTCCCTCAGTAGCTATCCAAACCTATTTCCCTTAACCTTACCTTGCCCACTTGCCTGGCTGCAAGAATATAGCTTCAGTCAGTGCACACCTACCTGTTACACTATCACGGACCCAGAACCTGGTTACGCCAACCTGTCAAGGCTCATGAACATGATACTTTTTAGTTCAACCTTCTTTACATGTTGAGACTCAACAGTCATTAGCCTAATTGCAAACATACATCATTTGTGTATGTTGATGCTGCCTTAGGTGTAGGACTCTGATTTGAAGTGTTAGAGGTTTGTTCAGATATACAATCGCCTGTTTCTCTTTTTCTCTTTCCTGCTTCAATTGCTAGGAGATTCCTTGAACTGCGGCAGATTAGTTTTTATGTCAGGAAGTAGTCCATGGCACTATGTTTAAGAATCAATGTATAGTCTGTTCTTACCGCAGAAATATTGTGTGATCACGACAATGCAAACACCTTTCTTTCTCCAGTGCCTGTTGCCTGGTTTCCCCATAGGACTACAAACTCTTCTAGGGGTGTTCTTCACACTTTGGCCCAACTCCTATTCTTCTCTGTCCCCCAGACATAATTGTCTGTTGTATATATGCAAAGGTGGCCAACTGCCTTTCGTATTCATATTGGGACACATAGTAGTTTGGAATGCATGTGTGGACCATGAGACAATTTCTCCCCTACTTAATACTTGAAGGGTTAGGTTAATCTGCAAAGTGTGTATTGTTATAGATATATAAAGATGACACAAATTTGATGCATATCAGCACTATAGATTAAAAACCGATGGGAGGCTTTATTCATAGGAAAGGAATTTGGAGTATAGGACTTTTGACTTATGAATTAATTTGACCATATATTCTATAAGTGGATTGACTGTATACTGGCAGGTAGATAGGTACCGACCAGCTTTACAAATGAAATGTCAGTTTCTATTCCACACCTGTCAGATTTATGTTAGTTAAATATAGCCTAATGAATTGTCACTTGGTCTGCTAAGAAAAGAGTGGGGCAGGGAAGGGGGTCTATCATTCATGCACAGTTTAGTAGTCTCAGCTCTAATGTCTGAGTACAGTTTGCATTCTGCACATCATTGCTCTGAAATTTCTAGTCATCGCCTTGCACATTGCCAGTCTTCAAACTCGTGTGGAAAAAGTACCTTGTGAGTGCGTGCACATAATAGAATTTTTTCTTTCCATTTACGAATTGCTACGGTTGTCAAATAACTATTACTAATAATACCCACAGTATAAATGAAGTTGTTCTATGCATTCCCTGTCACAATTCAAGTTTACACCATTTTTACTCTGTGATTCATTGGAAAGCTCCTGCAAGGGTCAACGTCCTTCAATGTAAGTAACCCATTCATATGGCATTTTCATCCTTATGAGTTGGAATATGCACTGATCAGACTATGTTTTCTATTCTTATAATTTAACCAAACCAACAGCCAAGCACATAATACTCCAATGGTTGTTGTGTCACTAGTCTTTTGAGACCAAAACCATTAAATGTGCTGTAACATGTCTGGCTGATTTTTTTCTTATCATTACTAATAACAACACATGGTTTCAATAGGCAACAATTTTTGAAAGTAATTATGCACGAGTAGCATGTAGGAAGCACACTGTCACTCATTCATTCAGTCCTTTTTGACAATTAAGTATTCTCATGTGGGTGTTTGAAGTTTTTCCATGAACTTCTCTCATCTGAATATTTTTTAAGAAATCGCTGTTTCTTATGGAATTTTTGAACTATCGTATTGTTTTTAAAATCTAATGGATGGAATACAAGTAGTGATTCCTGTTTAGGTCCTAGTCTCAAGTGTGTTTTGTCGTCTAATTTACGATTGACAACTTAGAATACAATCTAGCATACATCATACTATAGATGTACATTCATGTAGCTGTATAGGGCACATCTTCTTACATTTAATGACATCATACTCAGGTCTAGTCACAGACAGTGCAATCATATTCTAGCTAGATGTGTGCATTCTAATCATTTCATACTTTTAACTTTTCTGGCACGTGTTTTATTCTTTGATGCAAGCACCTGCTAGCATAGAGATATGTTGCATTGTATGAAAGTGACCGTTTCATTGTTCACTAGACCAGTGTCTATTTCTAATACTTTTCCAATGTGTCCTTCTGCTTAAATTTACCTAAGAATGTTTCTGGCCCTCAAGTCTTATTTCTCAGTATAAATCAGCCTCATCTTTTGTGATCCACTGAATTCTTTATAGTAACAAACTAACATAATCAACTAAGCTGTTAGTAATATGCATGCCACTTTAGATATACATTATATGATGGATGTATATCTCTCTTATTTGTGTCTTGCCTTATATTTGTCAATTTAATTTGATAGGCAGACTTCAGCAAATTATTGATGTGCATGCAAACAACTGAAAAGGATACATGTGATCCAAATATGCACCAATTATAATGTATCAACTGCCATGACTGGTTGCCACAGTACGAATATTATAGATAATGTTTCTGCAAATATTATCTCACGATTGTATGAACTCAGTTGTGGTTGAATGTACGTAATTTTATGTCATTGTCATACACGTCAACCTCCTAGAAAAGTGAAGAGGACAGATTCTGAATCAATGTTGATGTCAAAATTATGGCGAATCAATCATTAGGTATATATATTTTAAAACCTATTCAATGAGAAAGGCCTAGAGGGGACACTACTTGTAGACCATCATGTATGTAATACTTGTACATGTAAGGACATGTCATCATTTCTTACTAGTAATGGGTGGATTGCAAATGTGGAATGAAGTACAATTTTAGTGCTTTGATTACTCTCATATCATATTGACTTCTTTTTTTCTTGAGTGATGTCTTGAAATTAGAATTCATCTAATTATGTATGACGTGTGCCTTCCTAGTAATTAAGTGTAGGCTTTAAGCATTACCTTAGTCTTGTTGAGTAAGAAAGTAGTAAAATATATGATAAGATAAATTAAAATTGAAAAAAATGTCTATAGCATAAGTAAAATGTGTTGTTAACAATTGAGTTATTCAGTGTCAACTTATCATTTGAAATGTTAATTAATATAGTGTCTGGCCAAATGATGTTTCATTCTTTAGGCTGACACACCACAGTACAACACAATATTATGACAGAGACATATAGGTCAGCTTCTTTATCATTCTGCCTTCAAGAAAGATATATATCCTGTCTATCGATGTGCATCCAGGGCTATCGAAAATAAAGTTTTAGTCATCAGTATTTGTGGCCTTTCACTTGTTGAGGCAGTACAAAAATTAAAGGCACTGACTCTAATAGCTTGATGAAAGTTGAGTCAGAATGGGAGAGTGTCTAGGGATGATGTGGGTTTGGTGAGTGTCAGTGTTTAGGGGTTCATGGGATCCACTGACATTTTTGTGCGATTGCTCAAGTCTCATCTCATGCCTGCAGGGACTCATCACCTCTCATATTCATCCATCCACTGGTGTCTGGTTACTCAGTAATTCAGGAAGCCTTTCCCCTGGCAATGGCTGCTCTTTTCATTAAGATTTGTGTGACTTAGGTAATAAGCCAATATCTTAGGTAATAAGGTTGAACGAACACGTTCAATACATTTCCACCAGGCACGCTTACTACGTACTTGTAAGAGCAGCACTTCTCTGGGTCCGTTTGTGTTGATTTATATGGTTGTGTAAACTGACCTTCCATTGCAGCCAGACCAGGTTGGCAATGCCTGGGTGTCTTGTAAGTGTTTCCATTAAGACTTCTGGTTGTTTTCCTGAATCTTTGTTTGTTGTCCTCCATTCCCATGTGATGTTCTCCTTAGATTCTTTCAATCTCAAGTCCTGTGAAGTAAAACATCATTGGATTAACTCGATAGAATGATATCAATAATTATATTTGTTTAAATAATGACAGCAGGCAGTACTAAAGCATAATGCCAGTATGCCAGAAAATACATTCTCGCATATTGATGCTTTCCAGATCATTTCAAGTGATTATCTTTGTGGATCTGTTTGCAACTTGACAGGAGGCATTTCCTTGCTAGCAGTGAAATTGAAAATTTGGTCAGAAGAAGCACTCACCCATTTAAGGTGGTGTGGGAAGGCTGTTTATAAGTGGATGGGATTTACTTTCATACAAGAAATACAATTCCTGAAAAAGAGAAGGGGATTTTTAAAGAAGAGAATAAAGACTCCATAAGGAATTCTAGTCTCCAGTAAAGGAGACCATTGCCTCTTCACTGTTTGGGCCCTGGCCTCTTATGATGATTATACATGTATGCTGCCTACCCACTCTGCAGATGTTGCCTTCTTCCCTTGTGCTTCCAGTTCCTTACGGTGGCTAGTAAATTTATGAGAATCTTCAACCTGGTAGCCCTCATGCTGCTCCTAGGCCATTGGAATGGCTGTCTCCAGTGGCTGGTGCCCATGATGCAGGACGTACCGAGCGATAGCTGGGTAGCCATAAATGAACTTCAGGTAATGGCAGCCTCTATGTGTGATGATACAAGGTGGTTTTGTATGATTACTTATCTATTTTTCTCTTGTCTGAATTCAGTATGCTCCGTACTGCGGGTGTGTCCAGTTAGCTTTGCCTCTAGTGATTAACCTTTTCACACTTTGCGCAAATATGAGCAAATTGAACCACTTTTATTTGCAATCCAGAATTCACCTCAGTTTTGTGATAATTGCAATCAAGATCTTTGAAAGCAAATTATTACCTTCATGTGTTTTGGGAAGTAAACCTGATTCAAGTGAATTCTAGGAAGGAAAGGAACTGATTCACTTTGCTTTTCTCAGCAGTAGTGTGAAAGGTTATTTAAGTCTCTCCTTCCAATACACCTTAATCCATTTACCCTTTCCACCCCTTTGGCCCTACCCTCAGGCCCTACCTGTGTGAGTTTAATTGAACCACGAGTTGGATGTTTCGTGATCAGGGCAGATTGTAAGACAGTGTGTGCAATAATTTGAGGGACTAATTTTGTGCATCTTTGTTTTTCTTGCTTGCAGCAATGCCCCCAGACATAAAGAGGATAGCAGCTAGCATGATGGACGATTGCCAGTTTCTAACCGGAGCAACCGACGTGTGTTTTATTCCTAATGCCTTATTACTTCCATTTTAAATACCATTTCTGAGGATCCCTTTTCATCTTTTCTATGTACTGGCATGCTCCATTTGAATGAGCATGTTATTTTCCCATGCCGCGCTTCCCCCTCCCTTTCTCCCATATCATTATTGGTTTAAGAATGCCCTCAGGCTTATGGAAAGCAAATTTGCTGCCGTGAAATTATTTTAATCCCATCTCCATCTGTATGCATTCTCGTTTGAAATCCAACCACGAGCCAACAAAAGAAGATGCCCTGTCAATTTAAGATTGTCAATTAAAAATCTGCAAGTTATTACTTCATGAGAATGCCAATCACTGTCAGTAAAAGAAGGTGATCATTGCCAGGAAATGAAAATCAACACCAAGGTGGAACCTTTCTTGGATCAAGGTTGAGAGAAGCGCACTTTTATTACCTGTTCCTCAAGAACAGCTGATATTTTAAGGCCTGGAGAAAATTGCATTGCACACAGATTCTTTTTTATCTTTAGGTCAGAGCCAGATGAGGGAGAAATACTGTCATCTAGGTATAAAAACATCAAAAACAGCCCCAAGGATAATCAATTTCCATAGCCAAGCATCCTTCATATAGGCCCCTACTAGGTTCTCTTGACTCTGTTTTCCTTTCAGTTCTTCAACGTAGCCGGGATGTTTATACGTATATTCAATCTGTGCTGCCTGATGCTCCTTCTGGGACATTGGAATGGTTGCCTTCAGTTCCTCGTGCCCATGATGCAAGACTTTCCATCCAATTCGTGGATAGCAATAAACGAGCTTAAGGTATGGCTAGGGTTAAGACGAATGCCGGGTGTCCACAGACCACGAGGCCAGTAAATCTATTCTTATGTAGCCCTGCCATGAACTCTCAGTAACTGCCTGACCTACACAATCTGTCTGTGCTTGTCTCACAGGACTATGGCTGAGCACCCTAAGAAAAGAAATAGAGTTTTGATTAATTTCATTCACTAATTTCGATTCAATAGTGCTGGTATTGAAGCATACTCTGAAATAGTCTTTAAAGAGAATCACCAAAAATTTTAGTGAGGTTGCTGTGAGTGAATTTTTGTACAACATAAGATTGGTGTTCTACACTTGATTCAGCTATTTTCCTGTGTTATAGCCAGTCTTTCCATTTAAATGGTGCCTGTTTGCACCCTTGCCAACCCCCAAACCCATGGCTTAGTAAAAAAAAGAATACCCTGCTTGTGACCAAAACATGGCCTTCCTTTTTAATACAGTTATCGTTCCTTGAATAATGTTGTTCAATGTTGCTTGTGATTGTTGCATTTAGCTTCCCTTTACTCGTTACTTATTAACCCATCTCTCCATCTTAAATACCCTATGGCTGACATTGATTGCATCTTCACTTTTCTATGCAGCAAAGGCAACCCATTTCAAATAGAGAGATTGTTACTAAAACAACAAATATAGGGTGCACAGGACAAACAACAAAATATTTTGACGTTTTTGTAGTGGCTTCACATTTACTGGATAACGTTTTATACAGTTATTGGCTTACATTCTAAGATATTCTAGTTATGATATGTAAGAGTCACCAAATTGTAACATTTGAAACAAAACCATCTTTTCTGAATCTGAAAGAATTAACTACTTGCAAAAAATAGTGACTTTTTGCCTAAAATGCTTGTTCAAATTAGATTTGTGTACTCCAATACTTTTATCTTTTCTGTTACTTCTCTGACATCTCTTGCTGTTTTCTCTTCTATGTAGTTAGATATTTAAAGTTTAGAATGCATTCCCCTTTTCCAACCCATACTGTATTACTCTTATGAAATAAAAGGTTAAAATAAATAAAGGAATACACTTTTAATTGGAATTCCCTTTATAGACATGAAAGAAACATTGAAGTAACTTTTAATCACTCTGTGTCCCTCAATGGTTCTTTGATTAGGCTATGCCTATATATAACACTTAGTAATTCTTACTACCGTGAATTACATACTTTCTAAATTCTATTTAGGAATGTAACAATCAGACTGAGATGAAGGGGACCTGACTATATTAAGATTGAGCCAAAACATCATAGTGAGGCACCACTCTATGAAGTAACCCAACCTTGATTGGCCAGTATTTGACAAAAATTAATGAGGGCTGACAATAATTTTGAAAATCATATTATAATCAGCCCAGATGGCTGAAAACATTTTCAATCTTACCCGACTGGCTGACAGCCTAAAAGATTAATTTCAAACACTGTTGGTTATTCTTAAAGTTAGCATGTAGAAATTTATAAGAACCTCATTAAACCTCCTAACCTTAGCTAACCTGAAGGTTCCAGCATTTTCCCCTGGCCTCAGCACTTTCTAAGATTGCCCTGAAGCTATTTCAGCTTGAAAGGTTAGGAGAGGCATGGATCTAAAGGGTTTCAAAACTAGTTCAAAACTGTGAGGCCCAATATAGAAAAAAATGAATAGCAGTAATGTATCACAATGTTGGTTTTAAATATAGCTTGCATCCAATATGAAAGCATGTAGGCATGACTCACATCTTATGGCTTTCACTGTCATTAATGTGACACTGCTTGCCACCACCAGGCAACTACCACAGGCACACAGCAAGGCATCCAACACCCTGCCAACTGCTATCAATAGCGGTGCTACCTGAAGTTGACCATATACCCAGGTGGTCAGACGCGGGCCCCTGTAATGCCAGCCCCCATCAACCATCAAGCTGGCGCCAATCGATCTGCTTTCCCCATGGCTGCTCTGTATAACCTTTCCTCTGCATGAAGATAGAATATCTACCTCAAGGTGCAAGCCATGAGATGACCAGAGGCATCAGTGCCATTTGGCAATAACTCACTGTGTGATTTTCTCCAAGTGATTGCAATCGCATGAATTGGGATACCAAATCAGTTAAGGCTAGTGATAGTGAGAGAAAATCTAACAATTTTAAATCCCTTAGCTCATTAAGTGTTCAAAATTAGTAAGGTACAGATAGCTCTAAGTAAATGTTTATAGACGGATAGCCAAAATATCTTTTACCCATAGGTTGTCAAATTTGTGTTATGGCTTTGATTATAAGTGACCTTTAAAAAAAAGTTGCAAAACAAAATCCTTATTTCTAGGTAAAATCAGACAGTTTAGTGTGACCCTTTGTGAAAAGCTGCACTTGGAGCGGCAGGCGGCGGTTTGGCCCTAGGGGTGGCAATGTACAGGTGGGCAGGTGCGGCAGACCTTGGCACATGGTGTCCTTGTTGACCCCTTCCTTCAGCCATGGCCCCCTTCTCCCAGCAGGCAAAGAGGTGTATGAGTGTGTGAAAAGATTGATCCTTCCTCCTTGGCGGCTGAATATTGAAGCAGCGCCTTGTGAGCAGCTCGTCTGTATGACAAGCTTTAGTATGACACCGAGCTGGGTACACCATTACTGCTAGCAGTGTTTTAGCAAAGAATTTTATACCCTACTTTGCCATGTTAATGTATTAATTGGTTAATGTAACATTTCCTGATATTCAGGAAAGAAAGGCTATTGGTTACCCTAACCTTTCCAGCTTCAGAGTCTTGCCTCATGTAGTCTGGGTGATGCAAACTTTTTTCTCTTTAATTAATGTTTTAAGCTCCTATACATTTGTTCTATGCTTAGTCATCAATCGCCATATCAAATATCCCTCCCACAGACGTTCAGATATGGTATGAAACCTAATATAGAGCAATCCATCCTTGTTTATATCAGGGAATTTACACAGGTAATGTATCATTGAGTCTGAAGTAAGGCGAAACCATTGGTGTTTCGCTCAGCACAGTGTAGGCAGTGGGCAGCTGTCTGGTGTACGCCTCACATCCTATTGGTCACATGCTTAATGCTGCTCATTTATCCGGCTATGACCTTAATCGTCTATTAATGAGAGCTGTATGAGGGACCAGAGTCTGGTTTAACTTACTTCTGAATCATTAATGAATGGGGTGGGCTTCCACTCACTGCTCACAATTATGAACTCTCTCTACCCTATACTTCAGGAAGAAATATCACCTTATTATATATAGTGTGTGACCCTTACACATCCTATATCAACCCCACCATTTGTCCTTATGACTATCTCACAACTGAAGCCATCACCCTGAGAAAGAAAAAAACCACCCCATATCCCCAGCCCAATGAGGAGACCCACCTACAGCATGGATCATCTACTTGGTACCTCCTCTTCTACCAGCCTTCCATAATATACTTGTTAAATAATCATGCTTACTACTAGATAATAATGTACCACTCATCTCAACTGCACAGCTCAGTATCAGTGGACCTTATTTTCTTTCATTCAAGCCCCATATCCACTTAACTGAATCGGTGTGTAAATCGCTGAACAATTCAAGTGCTAATAAAATCAGCTGATTTTTGGGCCGATTCAAATCCACTAAGTTCATTTCAATGCTGCATACTGACAGGAAATTGGTCAAAATCATGATTAGCAATTTATAAATGGCCGTAGTAGGTGTGGGGCTTTATAAAATTTCTGTTATAGCATTGGTGAGTAGCTTAGCATGAGAGTTAGTCCATGCATGGGTTTTTCTGCAACCACAATACCAGACTAGTTAGAGATTTTGGACAGACTCACCAGGCAATTAACCAAATTTTTATTGTACTGAATTATGCAGTTGATATGACCTTTTAACCTTCGATTGAACTGAAACTGAAACTGCAGCAAGATGATAACATTTCCCTTGATTGTGTGCTCATTTTAGAATGCAGTATGGACGGAACAGTACACATGGGCCCTGTTCAAGGCCTTGTCACATATGCTGTGCATCGGGTACGGCCGTTACCCACCGCAGTCCACCACCGACGTCTGGCTGACCATGATCAGTATGCTGACGGGAGCCACCTGCTATGCACTTTTTGTGGGCCACGCCACCACCCTCATCCAGTCCTTTGACACATCAAAGCGACTCTATCGGGAAAAGGTGAGTTGGTTTTGTTTTTCCCTGGGACCACAATGCTTGGACTGGGGTTAATTCTATGTGGTTAAAAATCTTGTTTTTCTATGTCAATTTATCCGACTATGACCTTCATGGTCTATTATTACTCTTATTGAGTGGTATAGGGGATACCAGCGTATAAAGAAAATGCTTTCCTTTGCCATTATTTTCTTATGTTTTAATTTTTGTACTACACGTGATACAGGGGGACTTGGCATTTTTCTTTCTTTTTTAAAAATATTTTTTATTAAGCTTGACGGATTTCAGTTTACATAACTGGTTTCCTGCACCGGCCAGCACTGTTGCGTTACAATCAGTTGGCAGGTACAGGAAACGTCCTAGTCTGTGAGAAAACATAAAAATGATACAAAAGCGGTAGATTAAAAATGAAAAATAATGTGATGAGATGTTATGAGATCAGGTGCTGGACTTGCTAGTTACATTTATATATATATATATATATGTGCACATTTAAACGCGTTGGCCATAATGGGTACTAAGTAACAGTGTACAGGAAGTTGTACGAGATTATAGAGAAGAGCTATAACAAATACCCTCTCAGAGGTTACCAAAAGCAGTCTGCAAAATGCCAGCTTTTAAAAGCCTTCGATCTCTGATTTAAAATCTTAATATGAGGGAGTGGGCTTTTTAAACAGTTTCCATTATGAGTGATGCACTGAAATATACATGTATAATTAACCAATATTCCAGAAATTGAATCCGCCAAATCGGTCATACCATAGAAATACTCATTACTAATGCACCGTGTATACGGTATGTAGAAGGGGGGATTTGTTTCCAATATTGGTCAGTAGCGTTGTTTTGTTGGTTATGCAACAAATATATGAAGTCTGTCATGACTTCCTTGTTTTCTGTTATGGTTGTGTATTATAATGGCAAATACAGGCGTGGCAATTCACTGGTGTATTTTACTGCTTCCATATGTGAATATCAAAATTATTGGAGACAGTAAACCTCACGTAATCGTCATTTTAGGTATCTTCATGGAGTCAGAGGAACAAAGTTGAAAAGTATAAACCAAATAATTTTGTTTATGTGACGAGTGCACTAGTGATAAGTAATAAAAAATGCCTGTGTTGTTGCAATAAATGCAGCATAGGGTCGGGTCTGAAACTCGTTCTAATTTAAACCTTAATCTTTAACATTGAGAACCAACCAGGCAGACCAGACATAAATTCAGTGGACTTGTATCAACCCAAGATTTGACAGGACAAATGTATTTTGTAAAAGAAACACAAGACGATGTGCAAATCTAGCTAGTTCTTTACATTTATTGGCCCCACTCGAGACGAGCACAGCTATGCATAGACAAACAGAATATATGTGGTTGGATAAGAAAATATAACACCAAATAGTTCTTTTGTACTAACAATCTGGTTTTATAAGAATTCTACCAAGTCAATACTATCAAAATAGAAAGGGACCAACTTTACTACCATAGTTAACCTACATGTCTGATGTTGAGGCTATAACACTTTCCCCTTAGTCCTGCTTCTACTTTGGCCCTGCCTATTTAGTAGCTGGTGTTTGTTACGCTCACTGGTAACATATGATGGGAGCATAGGCCAACGCGGTCTAATAATGTCCGACAACATCATCTTAGTGCCCCACAAGCATGGTCAGTGACCTTTGAGCACGGTCAGTGCCCATAGTACGGCTGGCCGCCCACCCACATAGACAAAACTCATCTATCCTGATGGAACAAGCTGCATCAAAGAAGCAGTGTATGCTGCAATTTCCAAGGAAGAGTTTGCCTTAAAATGGTAGCACCTTTTTATTGAGTCCACCTATAGCTTGTATCAGAATTTGCATTGTTTACTGATTTGCAGCTCCTGATGGATTGCCAGGCAATAGAACCTATCCATTGATCAATGAGCTTTTCATTGTCAGGGTTACAATGCAATGATATGAGAAGGAAATTGCTGGATTTTCTCTAATACAGAGCTGAACAAAAGTATGGTCATGTTTAGGTTGTAAACACTAAGAGTTTTGATATTCCAAAATCAAAAGCATGCTGTACCAGTTGCATGCAGCCTCAGTAGACTCACAGATGTCTAACAAACTATTCAATATGCATGACGATGAAGGGGTAGTATGCAACACGACAACTAATCAAGATGAATGTAATACAGTGTAGGGCTTGAATGATTCCAAAGGGCATTTTGAAAGTTCTGATAATATCAATGGGACTTAAAATGACATCACAAAACCTCTCCATTCTCTGAACTTTCTGACAGAATCTGTTCAATAGACAGATATCATCATACAGTGTGACACGAAACAGTTATAAGAATAATAATTTTTGAAGACTGGTAAATTGTACAACAAAACTTTTTTTAAATGTGACTGCTACCCATGTTGACTGACAAGTCGTCTTATTTTTCGCCCTTGGAAACCAAAGCGATCAAAGCAGCATGAAAGCAAATCAAAGCGTATCGGGCGGAATTCTCTAAAGGACAGCGCTCGGACTTTCGTGTACGACGACCAGCAGTAAACTAGAATGGGTGGTCGTTTTCAGACATGCCGGGAACAGACAAAAAATTAGCATAATACTGGTGCCTGCTTAGCTTACATATGATTTCCTCTATACTTCTATCATTGCGGGAACCAGCTACCCATGTCTTGTTTACCGATTCTTCCGGTAAAGCGGTCGTGGCGAGACCCGCCATTGGCAAAATGCGACTGCATAACCTCGCAAAACCGCCGAAAACCTGCGGGCCCGCTCGTCACGTGACAGGTGATGGCCGTACTCACCTCAGAAAACATATAGAATCCGATAGAATTGATCGATTTCCTATCTCATATGGATCGTACATGATGTTTGAGGTCCCATAACACCATAACTTGACCATTCAAATCGATATTTGAGCAAATAAGACCAGAAATCCGATCGTCACCCGACGCCGTGGTAAGCGGGTCAAGTTATGCCCACCAGCCTCGCTTTCGATCGGGGAGGAAGGGATCTGGGTCAAAGTCTGAATATTCATTAATCTATGCAGGCCTATTTCAGTATGAAATCTATCGTTCTCACGGGTCAAATATATATAGAGAGGTAGATTTGGATACAAAGATGATCAAGTCAAGATCCAGAAATGAAACAATTGCGAAATAACGCGTCTAAACGCGTAAATGCATCGCGCTCTTGCAATCCTTCGCCTCCCCCGGTGACAGAGCCCAGACCGCCCCACGCTGGCGGCGAGGACGGTTGGTTGGTCCCGGGGAGTCGTCCTTCTCCGCCTGGATGCCTGGATTACAGCGCTATATGATGGATTCAATATATATATTTTGGAGTCTGGATCCCCTTAAACGCATACAACGCATTGACAATTCATGCGGGAACCATGCATTCGTATCGAAGGGAAAACATTGGATCGATCGGACACGTGGAGGCACTGTCACAACGGATGGTCATGGCCGTCAACCATTCGCCGGGTTTCAACCCTCTCCCCGCACGCCTGCATTGATACTATGAACTCAGAAAACCTGGATGACATTGGACTAAACCCAATAATTGTGGAGGATTTAAGCATTCGGAAGCATTCAATTATACAGGTAGGTACATATGATATATCTTTTCCAGCAGTTCAAATGATAGTCAAGCTGCTGGACTCAGCCTCTCGGGCATTCGACACTGGCAATCTGAAAAATAATTATTTTAGGCCTTATTACCCCTAGCAAAATGAAATTCATGTATATATCTATGTTCTCATATATGTGAGGGTCCTATTTGTCATATAGTTTAATCTTTTTAGGCTTAGAAACGCTTGCAAGAATATTTTACAGATGGTATGAAAAAATGACTGGACTCAGGCCTAAGCCCCCTCCAACACTGTCAATGGAGTCTCCGAAAGCACCTTATTTATGATTCAAACATTAAATGATTTGTGATTTTGTCACTATAGTGTCATTTTCCCCTACCTACCATCAAAATATCTTATCTAAAAACTAATAGATATCTAGGCCTAAGTCACTGTCACTGTCAGAATCATTACCTCTCAATGTTGAAACATAGGCGTCACACTGTCAATAAGTTTTTTTGCTGAATTGTCACTATAGTGTCATTTTTTCGGACCTACCATCAAAATATTTTATTCATTAATATCTCTTCTTAGGCTTAGCATCCTACGTTAATTCCAATCAGGCGAAATTCTCATTTAATCAAATGATCAATCCTTTCAATCCCCTCAATCGGCCAACTTGTGTACACATTAGGTATAGAAGATATTTCACGTCTATTTCCTTGCATAAAAACAATCAAGATAGGCTTTCGAGATAATTAATAGACGCATTTCATGTACTCATGATGCCTTTCACTGTATTAAAATTTACCATGTGCCAATTCCAAAGCAAATGTTTGGCAAATACTCCAGTCTAGTTACTAAAATTAATATGGTTAAAGTTTCTTTTGTTGGATGAGTGAAGCTTCACCCTTTTCCCACATAAAAGTATCAGACACGCTGTATAACTGATGTTTCATCTATATGCCTTGCCAAGAAGGGGATAGGGTGCAGTTGTACAGGTAGGGTTCCCCATAGGCACTGGGGAACTGCTACAACATCTCATCTCTGATCTCCATTGTATGAGTATGGTGGGAACAGCACATTGCATTAAGGGCCTTCTAATCACAATATTACGTTTAGTCCTTGCTCTCTTTATCTCGTTTGCAACTGTTTCATTGATATACTGAGTGCATGTTAACAAATGCTTATCCGATGATCCGCATCAGTATAGTGCCATTCCATCATTTCAGTTGGAGCATAAAACACAATAATATGATTTGTGTTAGCCTTTCAATCCTTTGGTGAAGCAGTCTTCCTCTTCTGACAGGATTCTACCTGTTATATACTGTAAGCTTCTGACACCTGCAGTCTATATTTACATTTTATTGATTTTGAGAGGGCGTGCTTCTAGTCATGTGAGACTTGAGCCAGTTATACGGATTAGCTGTCAAAGCAAAAAGGTTTCCAGCTGTCTGACGTCAGCTGACCAGTTGCCATGAGAACTGACCAGCTGATGTCTTCAAATAAATTCTATGGCTCCACTTTGACTTGATTCTGAGTGCATGTCATAAACCTGACATCGTGTAGCGTCATCCACCCACTTGAATATATATCACTTGCCACCCACATAAGATCACCTTTGGGCTGCTCAAACTAAGAAAATGGTCATCATATCTGGCCAAGCAAGTGACGTTATCATAACGTTCGAGTGACGTTCTGACGCCATTTTGCAACTTACTGATACATTTTTGTTATGACTATATTCATGACCATTAGAATAACCTTTTTTTGAAAAGCATTACTAAAAAGAGGATGTAATAACGTTCTGTTTGGTTGAGGTCTTAACCTGACCAAAAAAGGACTTAACCAGAAATATAATGTCATAATAATGTGCTGTTGTGTTGAGGTCTTAATCTATCCATCAAAAAGTATTACTGTAACACATGTACACATTTTTAGTAAGTACCAGACTGACCAAATAAGTAATGGTCGCAAAATGGTACTGTTACATATTAGCTGGGCTAGGTGTTCATGGAGTACGCTACCTTGAAATGACCTTTGTTCCAATACTTGGGTAAGAATAACTCACTTGTATCAGGTTACTAATGTGTATGTTATGTGTATCTTATGTCTAAACCTTAATACGTAATAGTCTACTTAGGCCCATGAAGCCAAGCTAATTAATGCCTTACATTAACACTAAATGGAACATAATCCGGTTAGCTATCGATCGAATATAATCTATTAGACACACTACAAAAAGCCTTTGTCTAGTGTGTCGCTGCACTGGTAGCAGGCTCCTCAGCCATAATCAACGAGGATATTATTAGCCCGTGACACCCGAGTGACCGCAGTAATGTGTGCCTTGAAGCAGCTTGCTTCCTGTCATTACCGTTTACAACAAAGCGCTGTCCCTCCGCCGTCCTCTGCGCCTCGGTCCCATGTGGCCGGAAACTGAGCGCAAACACGCTTTGCAGCCTGGGCTCGATAGAGGGGAAAAAGTGCCAATCACCTGGCAGGCCTGGGGTCAGGTGGGGGTCAGTGTTAGGGGTCCATTACACCCCCCTGCTGGCAGCTTGCAGGACTTGTTGATTTCAAGGCAGGCCCAAGCAGAGAGAGAGGATGGGGAGTGTCTGATACAGTCATCCATCATGTACAAAGATAGCACCATGACATGTGATTCCCTGTGTATAGATGGCTGGGTGACCCAAGGCCTTTCAGGGCTAGGATATAGTAAGTGAGGACTACTTGCAATGAAGCAATAGGAAGAGCCAGCTGAGAAAGAGCATTAAAAGGACAGATCTACAGCAAGATGGTAATGTAAGAAGCACTGCAGTCCCCTTGGGTTGTGCAACTGCCAGAGAACATCCCCAAATATGATTTTATATTTCATTTCCAGACCGCTTTCCAAAATATGCAGAGACAGTGAAAAACCAGGAACGGTCATATTGTACCTCATTATTCACTGCCCTCAATATGACCCACTGTACACACAGGATGTGTAGACTAATTCCCACTAGACTAAGTATCTGTAAATCTCTACATCAATGGCTTCCTGAGTGTGAAAATCGTTAGGCAATTTATTTCACTCTACCTTTTGCTGAAAATATCATCAGTGACTAATGTATTGCCCTAGTTGGTTGTATAGAACAGTAAAGTGAGAAGGTTGGGGATTTAATAGTTGTCACTAGGTAATGTATGGGCTCTCGTTTGGTAATATAAAGGGGCGGTCAAGGATTGACAGGATTGAGATAGAAGGATTGAGATAGAAACGAGAGGAAAAATCAAATAAATAGACAAAATAGCAGTGGAGAAAGGGCTTCAGTGACAATCGAAGGTAAACAAGGGATAGTCCTCCCATGTCAAATAGAGCAATAGATTAATCATGATGTTTCGACTTTACCATTAGAGTGTGAGATACCTAGAAAAAGTCATGTAGCTTTGCATTTAGCTCAAACAGGTAATGTCAGTAATACAGTACACCCTGCGACTCTAGTTCATTAAAATCACACTGCCTGAATTGACTGGACACGCATATTTGTCATTGAAAATTCTAATTTACTACACAAAGTGTTATTCAAAAAAATTTCTTTGGTGATTACAATTAGATTATACAAGAAAAGTTAAAGAGGATATCTCTGTTTAACAGAATGAGTGTGCAACGGTCTTCAAAGAGTAATTAGATCAGTAGAGTATTCTCTTCCAAAATATTCCATATCTATGTTAGCTTAACTCTGCTTTTGTCCAATTTGAGTTTGATGTATCATGACCCTTGCCACTTTGAGTATACATATATACACTGTGTATGCAAGCCGACACAGGTGGGTGCTACAAATAGCACATGAAAGATACTAAAGGTGCAACAGGAGAGTGTCCTCAGGTGTACAGCCTGTGCTGACGTCAGCAGATTTTATGTCATGGCTCGCGTCATTCATGTGTTAGACACCTCACGCCATCGTCACTCAAGTATCCTGGTTTATGAAAGAGGCAGAAAGGTTAAAGGTTCTTAAGGCGAATTGCTTTGTTTAGGGTTCAATGGGTCATATATATCTGGTTTATTAGTAATATTAGTACTCAAAGGGAAAGGAGATCAGAAACAAACATGTTGACAGCACTTCAGTTGACAGCACTGCAGAAAGCAATGTCCAAGTGTCGAGCAAGTGCCCCTCCCACACACACACACACACACACACACACACACACACACACACACACACACACACACACACACACACACACACAAAGCATGATATTGTGCCATCTGTCAGATATAGATTCTATACATCATGCACTGCATATCCTTCTGGTGACGTATCTATGGGCAACAGAATTACGTCCATTTAGCTGACAACGTTGGTTTAATAAAAAGACATCAGATGTAAAGTAATTTTTTAATATTTCCTCGCCAAAAATCTTATAACCAGAACTCTTTCATCCTTCATCGCAACTAAAGAGTTTAATCCATTTTTGACTTGAGCTCAAATTCCCATTGCCCTGTTAGTTAATGTCTTTGGTGATCAAATCTATGAGATTAAGGTGACAGGGCAGGCAAACAGCAGGGGATCAAAACCTGGAAATCATTTTTGCTGTACCTCATCTCTTAGTGAACCAAGCACTAACCGGGAATTGAACCCAAAGAACCACTTGGTCAGTGCAGGGTCTCCCCTATCGTTGACTTCTACGATCAGCAGGTCCTACTGGGGTCCTATTCTTACCCGTACACCTCACCTCCAAGTATAATAGTTTTAGTCAAATAGGACATATTTGACATACGAAGAGATACAGAGTTACAACAACAAAACGTCTCTCGTGCCTTTTCTTTTTGGTTATAATCTGTACACAAAATTAATGGTGTGTACCCGGGGCTTAGGTATACCGTCGGCAGACATTGGGACGGTTCCATGGTGCCCTGTATGAGGATCTCTCCTGTCAACATGCCATTAATAATCCTTCCATGCCTACTTCTTGGTTTGCAAAACGCTATTACCTTGGCAATGATGACTGTTGTTTCCCTTCCTTTCGTACTTTTTCCCTAATTAATGATAGAGTGTAGGCCACGAAGTTTAAATGCCCCCACAATCTGCATGAGTTGGGTAATGGGTAATAAATAAAATAGTTGATTTGGCTAAAATGAAGATGCTTTATTTAACATATTTTGACTGTTTAGTGATGCGTGGCCTAATTAGTCAAAATAGACCATGCAAGGTACAGGCTAAAATGCAAGTCTATCGGTTATCAGTCTACCTACAGTTATCACCAAGTAAGAGAAGTTAATACATAATAAGATGTATATAACGCATCAGAATTCCAACAGCACCAAACTGGAGTAAACAACTCCGAATGTTGTACCCTCAACCATTAAACTGTAGTTGATGTTGATTGGCATTGGCTTGGAAATGTACTCAAATCAGGGGTGCTAATTACCGAAATGCGACTCCTCATAGAACAAATAGTCGGCCGGCCTATTTGACTCCACACCTTTCTGCCGCGCCATGATTAAGACTGCACCCTCCCACCTAAAAGGCCTAAAAGCTTTTCCAAAGCCACTTTCAGACTATCAGCTATGATGTGCAGCAAAGCGCTCCAAATCGCATCGGTTTGCTTTCTAGGGTTTTGTTTGCAAGAAACTAAATATGGAAATGTGCATCAGGATGGGGGTCATTGAGCTATACAACATTAATACAGAATATTAGGCTGAAAATGTAGACTATGTGTGCATCCTGCCTAAGTGTTAGGTTGCAAATACTGACACTGTCATAGTAGGAGTAATATCCTTATAGACTGCTGATGATGATGCGCATCAAAGCACTTCAAAGTGCATCAGCAGACCTACTGGCTTTTTTTCGGAAAGGAACCAAATTATCGAAAGCGAATCAGGTTAGGTTTGGAATACAGAATGTCAGGCAATTAATGCGCCAAGTTAGGCTATGAATGCAGTCCATGAACTCTGGTGCAAGTCTCATGGCAGGCATGATTGGTGATGCAATTGGCTTCACAAGCCACCAAAGGAATAAGTTTAACCAGCTGGATCGGTTTGCTTTACTTCCCTCCTGTAGTATAGTCTGAAATTGGTATAAATGAGAGCTCCTCCATTACCACCCAATGGAGTGATTACACAGTCATTAATTGCCCAACCCCCTTGAAGCAGTGGTTACCCGATACCCAAAGCTCCCATTGTTAGGGTGGAATAGGAGAAGGGACATTAGGATACCACCCTGAAGACAGGCACAAAAGAAGTGGGTATACTTTTGAGATGTATTGTCTTGGTGTTTGGCATAGAGATGAGGTTAAGTGGGGGTGTGGATTACTTTAAATGGACTCGTTGATTTTCCGAAGCCGCCTGTTGGTGAAATCTGTCCAATAAGATCAATTCTTTTATTGTTTGTCAGCCAGTCTGTCAGGTACAATGTGTCAAAATGAATGAGATGGCTTCCTGTCTGTGCCCTTGCTTGCACCGAATCCTTTCATTTTTGTTATTTATTTTTAGCTGAGAATCTCAGATAAGACCAGACAATTGCAAGTCTATGTAAAATCGCAGTTATTGCTTTATATATATATATTAGGCCTTGATATTAATGTTGAGTATCAACAAAGTCGATAGCTTTTTTGAGAGGAATATTGTATTTGAGATCAAATCACAGTCAATGATATTATTTTCTTCTGTTCCAAACGGAAATTCATAGGGAAGATATTTTCAACGCTTACACTTAACAGTGAACTAAAACAAATTCAGTTGAAAAGGCGACTATGATTAGACTCGTAACGCAATTATTTGGTGTAATTATTTTCAACACCACAGAATCTGTCATTCTTAAAGTTCACACCCAGGGGGAATACCCTTTGTTATTGACCTTAAACTGATACCCAGCCACTAAAAGGATTTTCTTTTACATTCTCACAAGCTAGTCTGCCTGATAACTATTCCATTGACTCGTGCCAGGGAGGGGTGTGTATGACAGGTAAACGAGCCTTGCATGAAAGACCCTGCAATATCTACAATGTCTAAATGTCAGTCGTGAGTTTAGTATGCAAAAAAGAGCTGATGTGCATTAGGAGAGCGTCTCCACACGCGTGATGGCACCGCGTACCTGAATGTATGAGATTCGATTGCCTACTAATACTAGTACTATAGGCACTGATGCAAATGAGTTGTCATACATTTATATAGGAAAGTGACTGTGTACAGAATGTATATATTCCATGGGGTGATCCTGCTTGTTAGTAATGAGGGTGTTTATACTTTTCCACAATAGTAGGGGGGTAATACTTCCTATATATATAATTTGTAATAGAATTAAGAACACTTTCTAATGATACGTCACATTTCTATGATTCCCCCTATTCCAACTGCTGACGCAAGTAAAAACTTATTTTTGCAAATGGGTTGCCTACTATAGACCCTATTGCAAATGGGTTTCATTTATACCAAAAAAAAAAAAACTACAGGCAGAATCTGTGCTTCTCATTTATGTTCTATGCAGTACATTTTAGGTCCAAAACTTGATTTTTTGTATGGACGTGAATGTCACTGAACCTACCGAGGTGTTTTGTAATAATGTCTTGTGAGTAATATTGATTCTATCTTTAGTGAATTCCACATTGTTTTTGAAAACTGAAAACATTTAGATCACAGTACTGACATTTGTCAGTGAGAAGGGGTTCAATATCATTGCTGTCAAATTGAAAATGTCATATTGCCAGCCATGAGAATTGCTGAATTACCTTTTGCCACCCCCTTCTGACATACAAACAATTATATCGGAAAAGAAGTACATTACTAATAATGGTACCTTTTGTTTCAGTTCAAACAAGTCGAGGAGTATATGATATACCGTAAACTTCCTCGGAACCTGCGACAGCGAATATCCGACTATTACGAGCATCGCTACCAGGGGAAGATGTTTGACGAGGATAGTATATTGGGCGAACTCAACGAGTGCCTACGAGAGGTAAGGCTTAACACCACTGTTTTTAAATCATCATTTTCCAGACAATTGATCCATAATGCGACAAAACGCCTTGCGATTCAGTTCTCACACAGTTTACGTTATAGAAAATTATTTTTCAGATTAAAACAGTTTCTCTTGAGAGAGAACCTTCTTTTAATGGTGGAAAATTACATGTTATACATATTTTTTAATCAAACCTATATCTGAAATCAGTTCAAAATCGGCAAATAATCGCATGGTGGATCACCGCTTCCAGAGGCATTTCTTCTGTCGTTTAGTTTTCAAATGGGAAATAGAGGTTATTTTGTATAACCTTAACGGGTATGCCTCTGATGTGCAACAATGATCCATGCAGGTAACAGTTCTTCTACTTGGTATACTGAATCAACAATTTTGCCTATTGGCTTTTCCATTTCAGTTTATTTGGTATTGCAGCGGATATTATTGTTCAGGAAAAACGTTTCAATTTGCAGGTGGCTCTCAAAATACTAACAAGTCAAAAAACTCTCTCTTTTACTAATTTCCAACTATGTCAAATATTGAGAGAGGTATTCCTGTATTAGCAAGGATCATCGGTTGATGTAGCAAGTGTTGAAAGGTTGAACATAAAGTATTGTGCATTGTATGCGGAACTTTTTCTTAAATATAGTTAAAGGTTCAAATTAATGCTAAGGACGTTAAATAATCCATTTTCACACTTGTGCATTTCTTGTTTGCCTCGTCTACATTTTAATTTTTCAACAAACCAATCAGGATAGTTTGAAACTTGGTCATCCGACCACTGATTTAAAAGAATCTGGTAATTTTCTAATGAAAATGATAACTAATTGCACGTAATTACCAGATGACTAATACTGCATGCACAGGTCCCAGTGGCGAATTTCCTTATCCCTGAAAAATGCACTTTAAAAAGAAAAAGTAGAATTTAGCCCCAAATCCATAAATCTGAAAATATTCCAATAGCGCCCCTCCCCACACCTTTGAAAAAAAAACTGATCCACCACTGTACATTGGCTATTCTATTATGTTACCAATGTCTGTATGTAGTCCTATCAGTAAAAGGTCTATGGGCTTGTCTTGGCCGGAAGATCGCGGCTTAATGACATAGGGATCAATACCCTCCTTGGACATAGCTCCACCTTGAGCACTGCCCGCCTGACAGAGGGTCGACATGGAAAAGCCATTTGGTTTGATGTGATAATGGATAATCACCCGTATTAGCCGTACGCATTAGTACGCCCAGAGCATGTTTCATGGTATCACGGGGTGGTACACACTACTCTGCAACTTGTAGTATAGGCCTGGGGGAAAACTTTGAACCACTGAAGTAGCATTGCTTAGTGTGTGTGCTCCTAATGTCATGATCCATTACTCTACACCAAATTAACCTATGCCCAAATTAATAATATTAAATAGCAACTTTTTCCCGGTTACATGAACTGCTGACTCAGGCAAAAAAAGACTTCAGGAGTTGCATTGCATCACAGCTGTATACCTATACAGTGTCAATTGCTATCAAACGTCAGCGTCCCTAGAATTACTCTTTGCCCCAATTAATGCTTTCAAAAAGGAATCCATTCGCTGTGACATTAACTCCTGTTACATGTACTATTGCCATCACAACAACCCAGTCTCATAAATGCATTTGCCAGTCTAACATATTACCCAGTAACATAAATACACTACTCCGCTGCATGCTGTACCAAGATCCATACATACTATACCCTCTTTCACACGCTACTCAAACAGGCACTGCACAGGTGCACAACTTGCTCAGTCATACAATCGTACAAGCAGTTGAGATTAGATATACTTTGATCATATCACAAAACGCATAGTTCCCAGTCTCACACACTACCCAGTTATACAAATGCACTACCCAGTCTCGGAAACCTTTAATCTTTTTTTCACACACTACCCAGTCACAAATAAACATTGTCCAGACTAACGTATACCTACTTGCATACAACCCAGTCACGCAGACACTACCCAGTCTTACCCAGAGCAGAAGTCAGTGTATACTTCCCGAATCAGTTGTCCGAAATATTTAAATGAGCTACTGAAATACTTCTGATTACACACTTATTTCAGCTAATTTAAATATTTCGGACATACTGATTTCCCAATGCTCATCCACTGTTTTCTCACTGATTTTCTACTGAAAGCAAACACTAATTTTGCACTCAGTAGCCACTGAATTTCCACTACCTTTTATTCCGGGTACACACCACCCAGTATAAATGCAACCCAGTCACACAAATACATCACACAGTTTCACTAACCCCCCAGTCTCATATACCACGCAGTCACCCATTCCCCAGTCGGACATATAATTCCCAGTGCCACATACTACCCAGTCAATTACTCAAAAACAAGCCCGACCCGGCCCCACACACATCGCCTACACTCACACACGCCTAATTTATCTTTGCTATTAGCCTGATTGAATGAGGCCCATATGAGTGCACGTACAGGTAGATCTTCTGTCAGTAGACAGGCTTCCTAACTCACCAATGTGTATATTGCACTAAGCGAATGACCAGGCATCGTGACCTTATCTCATAGGAAAACCTTCTATGGCAAAAACCAGGGCCCAGGACGTATGGCAGGATGGGCCTGGAAGTGAGGTTTTTGTTCTCTGGAGATCAGTCTTTTATGTGTATTCCCAGGTGTGCCTCCTGACATATAGACGTATCACAAACATGTTTGTGTGCCTGGAGAGTAACATATGATCATTCAAATGTGTTTATTGTAAAACATTAGATGGATATTATAACATTGGAGGAGGGTAAGATGACCCTTTTGATCATTACAATGTGTGTCCGTGAAGAACATACTTTATAATACTTTATTAATCCTTTTGTTTTGTTTCATTTAATATGGGTGGATAGTGACCGTTCTTTGAAAATTACAATTTTTTTTCCAGCTATTTTCAAAATTAATTGCTTTCAGGTATTGGGTAAGATTGGTGCCCACTAACCATGCTAATAAACTAAGTTCACCCAAGAGAGTTACCTACATTAACAAATTATATTTTCATTTTTCTTTAAGCAAAGATTCTCATACAAATTTGTTATCTTTTTTTATCATCCATTTGATCTTAGGGTACCTACATTAACAAATTATATCTGTATTTATTTTTAAGCAAAGATTCTCATACAAATGTGTTATCTTTTTTTATCATCCATTTGATCTTAGGGGCGCACTGTGCTGCACCGGTTTATAAATAACAGTGACAGACACCCTACCCACTTTGTCCATACATTTGATACCGAACCCCCAGGAGAGTAACAATATACTGTGACACGTTTCTACTTGCCTCACCTGCCTGTCTCCTCCAGCGCCTCTGAGTCAAGGTGTGCCACTCGGTGAGATGAAAGGGCTGGATCAATCTTCTCACCTGTAGGTCGACCAGGACATCAGGTGCCCCTCTGCCCTCTCTGCCCGCCCACCTAGCGCCTGCCCATCCACCCACCCCGAATGGCCGGGGGAAGTGTTTAGTCGCTATTACCGGCCAGCTGAGCATGTGGCCCGACAATTAATGGCCAATATATTTCCTGCTCTGGATGCTGGTGGGTTGCTGCAGCAGTAAGGTGGAGTTGGTTGGAACACCATAAAGGTGAGAGTAATTTGGTTGTAGCCCGCGGAAGCTGCCTGCAAACCCCACCTCTCCGCACAGCCGAGCTCGGCCGAGCCCGGCCGGCGTCCTCCCAAGGCTGTCCTCTGAGCCGACCAACAACAATTTATGGCCATTTTGTCTGTAATCAGCCCAGAAGCTGGGCCCCCTCTCCATGTGTGACAGGGCCTCATCTAAAAGGCCACCGTGTTTGGATTACCCTTCCTTGGCAGGGGCTGCCGGTGGGGCGCCCGCCCGACCCCCCGCCAGGCCAACCCTCTTTGATGGTAAATACAACACAGCCACCCACATTGTGCTTGCAGGCCTTAGCACTGCTCACCAGCTTTTATTTTATCCTGAAGCACACTAGTTATCTGGCGCACCTCCCAAGTACTCCTCCAGTGTAGATCTAGGTGACCTTGCAGAGGCTTCACTTGGCATTACCACTGAACTCTCTCTGCTACTCCACTTACAAAAGACTGTCTTTGCCAGCACAGCATCCTTAGGTCTCCTCCAGTGCTTTACACCCCCTTCTCTAAGGCATCCCCTTACCACCTTGGAGGCTTTGCAGCGCACTGCTGGCAACTTTCAGAGTTTCATTAAACTTGTGGAAATTGAAGCATGTTTGTTTATGGTGTGTGGGTTGAGTTTCAGATGAAATTGTCAAGTTCGAACTAAAATAGCCTAGAGTTTAAAATAAATGGAAACTATTTGATTTTCATTTTAATTGACAGAGGAAATGTCAATCAACCTCATGCTTTAGAACTGCCAATCAGTTTTGAATACATAAGTTACTTTAGTAAGTCTGAATGCCCTGAATGAGTTGACATGCACTACAGTCTTTTGTCTGTGGTGCACCAGCGCTGTCATTGGGAAAACAAAACACATGTACACACAATACTCAAACACCTGCGCACATTGCACACCTACCTGTATAAATCAGAGCATCAAAAACTCAGTGTCCATCCTACAGATCCGTACAGAAATGTCCAATCAACTGCATCAAACTTCTTACACAATGAAGTTTTTCACTTTCATCAACTCATTTTTCTCAAAGGGAAAATTCTCTTTTGTGATTGATAAAGGTTAAAGATTTATAAGGTCTAAAACGTTGCCCACAACTTCCACCTGCAATCTGCAATGTTCTGCCATGGAGTTTGATACCGTACTCTAATAAGTGATGCTCCCCCAGCTCCCAACCACAAGCTAAGTGCTGTATATTTCACCCCCCCCATTCCTTGCATTTCACAAAGTCTAACACCTTGATTGTGACCCGTACAGTTAGTAAAACTATTCTTCTGCTGGATTTACTACTACAGATTCAAGTGTATCAGAACTTAGCCAGCCTCATAATTTTATGAATATTTTACCAGTATCGGAAATTAAGCTGCGCCCTGCACCTGGCACGCATATTGTTGCGGCCGGGTGCACGATTTTTTGAGGTATGCACCCACAATGTGCACAGTTTTAATCATTTATATAATAACTACATATTAGGAGGGTGCATGGATGAAATTTCGGGCACACAGTATGACGAAATGTGCATCCGGCAGGTGCATTAGATGTATGCTTAATTTCCGACACTGTTTACATTTCCTCAGAAAAACATTGATGTTAATTGGAGAATATCTACTTGAACTATCTCCTTTTCTGAAGCAAATTACTAAAAGAAGTGTAGTCTACTGCATTCAACCCAGACTTAACAGATCTACCATGTTGGCCCACACCCTCCTGAGGCATAGGGCACTCACTGCCAGCACCAGGCTTTGATTACAATCGCTAGCACTGATCAAGCTAGTTACAACCCACCATTGAAGAACACGGGAAACCTTTTCTCTGCAGAAAATGGGATCAATAAGATATACTGTGGCAGACATAAAAGTGAGCCTTGACCAGAGATCACTGGCTGCAGCCTTGCGGCTTGGTTGGTTAAGGGGTGCAGTGGACTGGGGGTCAAAGCCCGAGAGGACAGCAGGTACAGTGCCTTAAGCGCTCAGGTGGGCCTCACATTGGTGCGGGTCTTCCTTTGTTCAGGCCCTCATCCCTTCAATACTGATCCATATGTGAGCTGGGTTTGGTATTCTTAGCTTGTGTACTCTAGCAAGTACAATACATGGTCTTGATACCTTTTTTAACACCAGAATTGACTGTAAAAATATGTAAGACTTTTTTTATTATGTTCATATAAAAGTATTTGAAGGAAGCCTTCTTGTGAGTGTGCTTAAATCAGTTTCAACTTCTCCTAGGAGGAGAGTTGTTTCATTGTACATAATTGCACTGCCTCTGGAAAATTGACTGTCTAACCAATTTTCTCTGCTGTTGTAAGAGAAGAAATCAAAGAACAACCTATTTATCTTTTCCACTACTTTCTTTCATTACCTGAAACATTAAAGCATACTTATTCTCAGTGAAGAGGGCCTTCAGAAAAGATTGGCATGTTTTGAGTTGGCCGTCATCGGAGGTCCATTAGAGATGATGAGCGTTACAAATCAGGATCGTTGCCTTTTTGCCTTGGCAGAAGCAGTGTTCAGCCCAAGTGTATGGACTGACCAGACACAGACCCAATGCCTGGCAGGCCTCCAGATAATTAGGCATCGGCTGTCACTACATGCTGTTAGATTGGGCGCTGATTCCATGGCCGCGACCACCAAGCCCCATCGATCAGCCGAGCCAAGGCCAGTCGGCAGGTGGCAGAGAGCAGTGGTAGGAAGGCGCACAATCTTTAATACTGTGTATATGAGTTTGTCAGTTTGAATGACAAGCCAGGGATGGTATCCTGACAGATTGGTATTAAAATCCGCAAATAATCTCCAGATAATTTGCCTGACTGGGCGCCCATGTAAATTCCTTCATTATCGTTGGGCGAAAGCGCTGATGCCTGTCAACGAACGTGCTCCCCAGGTTCAGGTGTGATTTTTAAAGCCTAAATGGGACTGTTGGAGGTGTTTCAGAGTTTTTCAGCCATAACAGCTGCAGGGAGCCTCCAATTGGAACTAGGGCTGCATGAAATCATGTGGGACCATTTTTATAACTTGGATCATGACAAGTAATGGTTGTAGTAATATGGGTAATATGGGAGGAGCCTTTAAGATTGTTTTCTACATCATATTGTACCCTAACTATTGTATGGAAAGCTAAGATAAACACTGACTAATACAGATAATCGTTTAAGAAATATCCAAGTAGTAACAACATTTTTTACAGTAATATAAAGATAAACTTGCAACTGCAGTATCCACAACGTGGCTCTAAAAGAATTAAAAGAAAAAGAAACGAACTGTTTTCAGTGGACCTTTGTAGTTTACTGAACCAGCCTGAATTTTGAAGTTTACCTGCCAATATATTTTGTTTTTATCAACAACTAACGAGTCAAATTAAATTTTTACATATATATATTTGCTGATTAAAACGTATTCTATCACTCCATCATATATATGTCCACATGTTCAGCCTGAGCATCTTAGACAAACATAATGAATTCTATTGAATTCATTGACACAAATGTGGGCGTGCTCTACGTGTCTGTGGTAATTAAACCCTGGAGATTAAGATCTCTTGGGAGGGCTCAGGCCTCTGTGGACAACCATGCGTCAGTGCCAGGTATCATACCTGTGCCAGTGACACATAATATGGCCAATTACTTAGTTACATGACCATCTTCTGGTGCAGAGTGCTACCTACATGGGCCTACATATCATAATGGAAAGTGCTGTTTGCCATGAGAAACTGTATCTTCCAGGGAGACCTAGATACATCTGTGGTTGTCCTGTAAATGACACTGCTCATAAATGTGCAGAAATTGAGCTTGACAAACATCAAGACGCTTGAGACACAGAAAGGTTGATGTATAAACCAATTAGATTAGTCATATAAAGTTGTTGTTTTTTCTGGTAGTCGCCAATGAGAGAAAACACGGAAACAGACCTTCTCAGAAATAATTCTAGAAATCTAAAAATTGGCCCAAAACAATTTTGCTAGGTTTTTTAATCATAGAATTACTGGACATTTTAGCTTTGGACGAAACGCATGAAAAGTGTCACAAGGTTAGGTGGTTTATATTAACCGGGATGTTATATTGCCGAGACGCTTATTAATTTCATTTTTCACTTACAAATGAAAGTGAATGTAAAGCCACGAATATAACCGGGGGGAAAGCGTTTTTAAATCTAAATGTCCTACACGTGTGAGAAGTATGTAGGCCTAAACACACCCCATGCAGCTCCTTGCGATTTATGTATTGTTCACAGATAGTGGCAAAATAAGATTTCATTTCATGATGTTCTTTGACCACATTAACTGTGAAAAATACAACAAAGGAAATTATGCTGAATTCACACTATGTTAAAGAAACAAATTAAACAACGGAAGCTTTACAGCATGAACACCATCAAAGAAAATAGTTCCACTAATGTGGGAAGCTGTTGAACATACTAACAGTATTGGTACATTTAGTGGCATGCCACAGTCCCCTGCAAACCTGTCTGGCTACCTCCTCAGCGTAATTACGCTAATAGAGTAATTCATGGCTCAGACAAAATGCATTAACAGGTCGGTCCGTCCAGCCCCTGATGTGCTACCTTGACCACTACGGGGGCTGCAGGCCTAAGGGGTTGGGGGTGGGGTGGGGGTAGTAGGGCCTGCAAATGGCATTTGGCGATCAATGGTATGGGTATGGGGGTGTGGAGCCGCCGGGAAGGGACTTTTGTCAGTAGAGTAATGATGAGAAGATGAACATAGAACATGTGTTTTCTGTTGGGAAATGTTCGATTTTGTTGTTGTTGTTGTTGATGCTGATAGTATAGTCCTTATTTACGTATTTGTCTTTTTCTTATTTTGATTAGCCTATTTTTGATTAGCCTAATGAGCTCCATGACAATTATGCTGTACCTCCTTCAATCATCTGCTGCAAATTGTTTGGCCATAATGACGGAGGTTTTCAAAATATTACAAATATTGCAGAACATTATCAAAACATTTAGTATATAATCATAATGAAGAGAAGTACCTTTCAGGGTCGCTGGACTAGGCGTAGTCATCAGTGTATCATATCGGGAACCTTCTCTACGCCCATTCAAACCCAGTTCACTGCGATTTAACAGCTACAATTTGAAAAGCATACCTTCAAATGTATGACTGGCTACTGTCCGTCGGTTTGAGTATCTCCGCTTCATGTGTAAACATAATCATATTATCATGTTCTGTAGATTAAAACTAATCAACAGGATATAAGCATATATATATATACCTTGAAATTTATATTAAAAAATGTGGTTTTTATTGTAAGCACCAATAACCATCAGCATTTATATAAGTGGATTTGATTTTTGAATGAGCATTGCATAGCTAGGATCACAAACACATGTCCATCTGAGTTTTCTGACGTGAAGGTGAGTTGAAGTAGAGAGTTGTAGCGCTGGGTGGCACGTCTGTATCATCTATTATTGAGGCCGTCTCGTCTCAGAGGGGAAGCAGGTTAGGTTAAAAGTAGTGGAGAGGATGTGTTTGGCTGCTCTGTCCGTAATGTAGAGGGTACCCTATGTGTGTCCAATACACCCAAGGGAGCCCCACACTACCATGACTGGTTACTAGATTCGGTATGGTAGAGAAATAGGGTTTTGGGTTGTCGTTTTTAGTGTTTGTTACGCAATTCATGCATACAGCATGTTCTTCTGTTGAAGAAAATAACAAAAAATATTTTACATATAATCATTAATGTATCATATTAGCGTGGGAAGGCGCAGGTGTTACTTATTTGTTGCTATACTAATACCTAAAGAAAGTTCTTATGTCCTCCGTATCGGAAGGTCTATACAAAGGATAGAGCTATAAGTAATATTCAGACAGGTTTTGTAAAGATTTGTTATCAGAGACTGGGCCGGGGGAGACTGCAAATCAAAAAACTTAATGGGCAATAGCTTAAAACATGGTGTACGATATCATGTAGCCTTTCACAGGACACCAACTATGAATTGGCAAAAAAATAAAAAAGAAGAATCTTTAGAGGACTCTGATGTAAGATAACCAAACAGCAGTTTTTTTAAGTACAGATGCACGACTATAATGCCAACAAATAGCATTTGCATTTTCTACCATGATCTAGAAATACATTTGATAAAGAAAAAGGCCATATCAAATGCAGAATCATAAGCAATTTGACGCCATTTTGCCATTGGCAGTGTTTTTCTGTGAACATGGGAAATGGGGCATATTTGAGGGATTTTGATGCGACCCAAATCCCTTGGGCTTGTTTTTGAGGCGATCTCCGAAACCCTGCTGCAGGCAATGGTTTGCAGATTTATCAGTTGTCATCTTCTCCCTAGCTGCTGGTCAGACATGGCCCTTCCTGGCCAGTTCTACCGTTCCCATCCCCCGCAGTCCCTCACTAGCAGGGCCATGCACTGGGATCGGAGAGCAAATTGAGTTTGGACAGGGAATGGAACGTGAAATGGCGCAAATCAGCGTCGATACGGTCACCTCGCAGGGGCACGGAGGGCGTTGGGCAATGGGATTTGACACATGATGGAAGTGGTAACAAGGTAGGAAAACCCAGGGGCAGAAGGTGGGGGGAAAGGGAGGACCTTCCTCCTATACCCTGACAATTGCTGCCTTGCTCTAATGATGTGGATGGGGTTGGGTGGTTCGGGCCGCACCCCGCGTTGCCCGATCAGACATCCCCCCAGACATCCTTTGTCAATATCCCCTACCACCTCCCTCTCTGATGACTTCCCCTGGAGCTGCCCTTTCCTCCATCCCCCAACTTCCTACACACATCCAGGCAGTCTCCCTGGCCTCCAGGGGTAGCGGGCTTACATGTTGTTTGCCATGTCCGATGGCGGTCGGGGGCTTTGCTTGGCTCCAGGCGGTTCTTGCCAATGGCAGGTTGGGGTCTGTTGTCAATTCGCAGCCTGGTAGTGATTACAGTCTGGGTGAACACTTCTCCCCCTAATTGCCCTTAGGTAGAAAACCCTTGCCCGGGTCGCCTAGAAATTGTTTTTGCAACCAGGAAACAAATTAATCTTCTGTCGTTGCTTGAGGGGCATTGGCCGCAGTCCACAAAGATCAAAGAAGTGCCTGAGGTTGGGTGTGGGCTGTTTTGCTAGCGGGTCTTCTGTGGTACCTACCCTTATGGCTTGACATCAGTCAATAGCATGGGCAGGACAACTAAACAGCACCCATCCCCCGAGCTACAGTTAGGAAGGCTGAGACAATCAAAGTAGCTATTGGTCTCCTTCTGATTGCTGCTTCCAGGGAAAGGACAGTGAGGGTAAAACCAATTGTCATTGCTACAGTCATTTGATATCTACCTAAATAACCAAACAGTTACAATGGTTTTGTTTGTGGAGAGGTTACGTAAGTGCCCAATACCAAAATTTTAGTCAAGGCTTAAACCGATGAAGTGAGTTTAGTGTTTCGTTCTATGACATGAAACATGACCGTAACTTATCATGAAATAAGGTGTCGTTTTAATTAGTCCAACTAGTTTCTTCTTTCACAGTTCTACTAGCGAGAATGACTATAGATGGACTGGCAGATTTCAGTTTCCTGACAGCTGGAAATCTGTGGTTGGTTGACTTAGGTAGTCTTGACTATCTGCTTATGAGCAGTTGTGTAGAAGGACTTGTAAATAGAAAATATGAAAATGCCTCAGGGAAATTAGCACAACCATTCAGGAATGAAATTCTATGGGCACATTCAGCAGAAGTGAAAATACAAAAGTGAATGAAATACAATACCAGATGAATGTGCAGCATATTAACAGTGTTCCCAATGAAAATTTTACTTGCGCTGAAATTGGCTATGATCAGTGTGAGACAGCTCTAAGGGAATAGACAGTGGAATTTATAATTGGTCTTTCTGTTAACTAGTTTACATCTCTCTCCATGTCTGACCTTCACTCACCAAGGAAATTATGGTAAGAGGACATTGCATCTCAGTAACTGTTTATCACCATTTGGCAAACCATTAATAAAATGACTGTTTCTGCCACAGTGCATCTCTATATAAATCACAATTTGGTAAACCATTCAGGAGATGGCTGTCCTACTGTGCTACAGTGCAGTTTTATATCTCAATGTTTGGCAAGCCATTTTGCTACAAGAAAAACTACTCATACGAAATATTTGGTTGAATACCACCTTCAGAACTTGAACAAATGATTCACAATCAGATGGACTTGCACTGATTGGACATGGGAACACTACATCAAACTACAAAACATAATTCACTGGTGGTGAAGAAGCCTGCATCAGCCAAGGGTCAATTATTGTACCCAATATGGAGTGTTACAAATCTCTACAGTGTTGGCTGCTCACGAACAAGTGCCTCATTACAGGCTTCACCGCTCACTCACCCGCTCGGCCCCCCATCAGCACCTGGTCACGAGGGATATTGTTTGTTACCTGCCCACCAGGGGTTACTACCTCCTCATCACCTGAGCAGCCAAGCTGCTTGGTCAGCAGATCTTTTATTCTAACCTGTGACCGTAGTGTACACAGAACTGACTGTAAGGATCCTTGAGTGTCAGTCGCTGTACAGCGGGTGACCTGTCCAAATGTGCAGCTGGAAATTAGGAGAATGCTAAGCTGATGACAAAGTTGTGGAGCCTATGATTTAAAGTGAAATCCTTAAATGTTCTACATTTCTTTATGTCTAATTTTCAATAGTTTTACTAGCCATCAAAGTGATTGAGGAGAGTGAAATGGGCGCCATATCTTTCAAACTAGAGATACACACCATCAGGAACAAATGTAATAAGCTTAACATTTATTCTTTCTGTTATTCTTTCTCTTTTTGAATTTCCAGGATCTGAAAGAAGCTTGCTCTGTTTTATGTTTATTCTACTGGTGCTGAGATATCCTACTTAGAAGGATGCCATTTATGTAGTTTCTTTATGGTTATATCCTAAGGTCAATGACACTAATTTAACCTGTAGGCGTAAAGCCCGTACCTGGCGATGACAAATGTATACACGACATGTGCACCGTCCTGTCCACCACACACTGTAACTCTCATCAAGATCCAATATTCATAACAGACGCTGGCTACTGTCTATGCAACATTCATTGACTAGACGTCACCAAAGGGCGAGCGCCATACTTCTCTCAACTCCTTATGGTCTCCTGCTGCCCACGCAGAGCTCGTAAGAGTGATGTGAAACCTCGGTTTTCGTCACACGTGTTTCTGTCAGGCACAACCTTATGCATATTGCCATGATTTTATGCTCAGCCTTTGCATTAAATGGTAGCTGTGAGAGCAAATTGCCAAGATGATTATTTTTCACTATAAAGTTTGTACCTCTAGACATTATGATGCATCCGTTTATTACCATTTTCTTGCTCAACTCAGAGTATTGCTTACCAACTAATTATTTTTTCTGGGTTAATGATCTATAGTTAAATTTGATATGTTTGATTTATGTGCTTTTAATTGTTGAACGGATGGGTATTAAACATAAAGATAATGTACATTTTCATCCACAGGCCCTACTTTAGGTTCAATATTCATTATAAACCTTTGCTTATTACAGAATATAACTTTATTCTAGCTAAACTAAATATACTGACAAATTTCCTCGCATCGTTACACTTTAGCATTTGGATGAATAGTGATATATAGACAGGCTGACAATCAAAGCTGTTCAGTGGGTAAGTGCCAATGACTCTCATTTCCACAAGCCAGTCACTCCCATTTCCACAAGTCAGTCACTCCCATTTCCACAAGTCAGTCACTCTCTTTTCTACAACTTGGTTACTAACTAGGAGTGTCAATAAGCCAACACAAGAGTGCAGTATCATTTGACATTGATAATCAGAACTGTAACGTGGGAAAATAATTAACCTTTAAAGAGAGACTGTGTTAAATGATACTTTACTACTTTAGACCAGACAGTCTCGTCAATAACCTTATCAAATTCAACCAGTAATTGCGCTTAAACATTTTAGCCCTTCACAATCAAGCTTCGTCCTCTATTTACTGCTACAAAAAAAAGGAAAAGATGCTGGTAAATGATTATCATGAGTAAAGTATCTCCTCATAAATGATTTTTTTCAATGATTAATCATTGCTCCTATAGGAAATAGATTCATAGATCATGGTAGACAGTGCCTCTCCACCAGGAGTACTGGTTTAAGGTTACTGAGGCTTAGGTTAGACCGCCCTGAGGCATGTCGAGTGAAACCAAATGCCCCTTATACCTGCAGCCATTCGAGACCTAAATGAGAGAAACTCTAGGCTGTATATCTTATGTCAGCTTTTTCTCTTCATGTGACCTATGGCAACTTGAAGGGACCTCTATAAATAGTATGAGCATTATATAAGTTTAAAGGCAATGATTGTTGTATTAGTAATTATTTTGATTTGTATTATGATAAAGGCGAAATTGTTTCGTTTAAAACTTCATTAATGTGCTTGGTATTTTCAAAATAAAATATAATTTGGTTTGATAATCATTTAGATGAAAACGTAAAGGTTTTTTTGAACCATGATATCACTGGACGAAATATTTGAATCCTAAAATGGTGTAATCGGTTGTTTCTAGTCTTATGAAAATTCATTACTTGATTTTATCAAAGATGCAGGTTATTTTGCAAGTTACAATTAGAGTCATGAGCTCGAGGACTCAGAACTTGTTCGTCAACATCTACTCATATATCTGGAAATAGCCACAATTGTATCCCCTATCTCGAAAAAGCTACCGGAATACAGTCTATTGTTCAGTCAGTCCATCGTGCCTTAACTTAAAAACTCCTAAATGAGTATTTAATCACCGTTCTGTTAGGCAAAGATTAAAAAGTCACTCTCTTTGCTGTGGTTTTAGTTTCCAAGAGCTCCTTGTGTTCGAGGCTTCATTTTCTTTTCGATTTCTGGATCGTTATGGCAAGGGTAGTACAAATATTTGAGCGGTCTCTCGTTGCACAATTTGAATTCTGAGTCAAAAGAACAACAAAGGGAAAAAAGTTTTGTTCAGATCAAACTCCCTGAATGAACGGAGTTACAGGTATCAATGGTAAACTACCTGGAATCTCCGAATTTGAATTTGAATTGGAAAAATATTTGCTTCAGTGTTTGTGCATGATGGTCTACTACTGGCAGCAGGCGTTCTTCTTTTCTTTTTTTGTTGAGGGAAATAGAGTTCGTTTGTTACAACGGTTCTTAACATTCCTTATTCTAACTATTGAAATCTGAAATTTACGGGAAATAACCGAAGGAAGTAGTCTGTTAATTGGGTTTTGCATTGAATTCTCAATGTTTCTCTAGCGTTGTGTGCCAGAGCAGGTTATTAGGAAACAGCAAATGCTAAATTGTCTTCCCCTGCATTTAAGTGATCATTATTTACGATACTACGATTGTGCTGCCTATATGCATGCATCTACGTGTTATTTTTTGCTCCAAAAAGTGTCAGATAAAAATGTTTATTACAGTATTTTTAGAAAAATCGATATTTGGTGGCCATTGGTCATTGGTCCGTCCCATTCATCACATAAAGCAATCCACAACCTTGTGTCAGTCATGTACCTTCATATGTTTTTTTCTTATGCACGTTTTACATATATTTTCAGGAAATCGTCAACTACAATTGTGGCACACTGGTGGCCTCCGTTCATATATCTTTTTCCTATGTTTGTTTTATGTATATTTTCAGGAAATCGTCAACTACAATTGCTGGGCGCTGGTGGCCTCCATTCATATACCTTTTTCTTATGTTTGTTTTCATATATTTTCAGGAAATCGTCAACTACAATTGCCGGGCGCTGGTGGCCTCCGTTCCGTTCTTTACACACGCCGACCCCAACTTTGTGTCGGAAGTGGTGACCAAACTGCAGTATGAAGTCTTTCAACCAGGGGATTACATCATCAAGGAAGGAGTCATTGGCACCAAGATGTATTTTATTCAGGAAGGCATCGTTGATGTCGTCACTAAGAATGGCGAGGTAGCCACTAGCCTCTCGGACGGATCATATTTCGGAGGTGAGCTGGGGTTGGGTTGGTTTGTTAACTGGATGTGGAGTTTGGGGATCAGATAATTGATTTTTTTGATATATCCCCTTAATCCTGTACGTTTTCATATTTGTGTCTGATTTTTTTTCGTATCATCTCAAATGATAGATTTATTGGACATTATCGAAATTATTTTCGTACATAAGGTTTTATAGTGTTTTAAAATAATTTCAGAGTCTGGGATTACAGATTTTTTCTCATTAACCCTGACTCACATCACTGGTGTCTGGTATCGTATATTCAAAAATTTTAGAAGAGAGGGTGTCCTCATATAGGCTATTTCATAACGCATTGAAACCCTTGTTTCCTTTTACGTATTTGACCTTGCTCACTGTTGTATACGTGGATTTAGGGAATGCTCATCATTTGCATATAACTAAGTTTGTCCTTCCCTCTCCTCTGACCTTTTCTATGTATTCTACAAACGTATTTAACCCTTAAGGCTAATTGATCATGAGTGGAAATTCAAGAATAGGCGACCATTGTTGACATTAAGTGAACCATCGGGACTATCTCAAATCAATATAAAAAGGAACCCTTCAATATTCGGATTAAATAAGTGGGAGTTTGTTCTGTACGTAGTGGAATAATGATTTTCCAAATTAGTGAATCAGAGCACGATAACAGCATCAGAGAGCATGTATTTCTCCACTAAACTCCTAGTGGGGGGGAACCAATGCACAGTAAATGTATATATAACAATGTGGTCATTATTACCCTCTCCCGTTTGTGTGAAAGTATACACCTTTTATAAAGATTTTCTTGGTAGAATTGCGAAATGAAAAATACTGAAAAGAATTCCCTGACAGGGAAAACACAGGGAATTTGCAAATTTTGCTAAATATAGGGAAAACACGAGGAATTTCATTTGGCCATGTTCTGAAATTCCCAATTCTCAAGATACGAGGAATTTGACTTTTTGTTGTTGGTTGTCCAAATCTTTTCTGCATGCAGAAGCTTTTAAATTTGAAGAACTTGCTGGATATGACACAAGCAGAAATTGCCCGGGGACAGGGAAATCCCAGGGAAAACACAGTGAATTTGAAAATGGAATTTCTGCTGGTGCCCTGACAGGTGTTCTGTCCACCACACTTGGGGGTCAAGTACCTGTGGTAACATAAAACAGTACCACTCGGCCTTTTTTGACAGGGTCCTCACGCACATCTTAAAAGGTCTTAAATTAATTTGATCAAATTCAAGGCCGTAAAAAGGTACTAAATACGACAGTTTTTTGAACAAGAGTGTCTAAAAGAGGTCTCAAATTGCTTCTGATTTGAAAAATGTCAATTCATTTAGTGTGAGTTAGGAAATAATATAATTGTAGGGTCGATGTATGAACCCATAATTTTATTTTGCCTAAAATCTTTCCTTATTATGTGGCCGCAATATCATACCTATTCCAAACTTGGGTCTTTAAAGGTCCAAAATTGATTTCTCCAAGCATAAAGTGTGACATCCTCTGCGAAAAGCAGTCTTATGGCCTGGAATAATGAATAAAGAAGATGTCTTGGGGAATCTAATACTGAAAGAATTATGTAAATATCTTGATTAGCAAAAAAGTTATGTTAACTTGAAGACAAGAAGGTCAGATATGCTAAATACGGTAAAATTCGTATTTATAAAGTTATAACGCAGATAATCTGGGCAAAAAAATGAAAATTCCAAATACAATTTCACAAAATATACTGCCATTTCCTTTCTATTTAAGATATTAAGAATCTGTTTTCTGCAAAATATAGCCTAGCAGTCCCTTGATTAAGAATTTCAGTTTTTGGAAACATAATTTTGTTCCATGGTTACCATGGAAACCGTCATTTGCATAATAATAGCATCGGCAGGTCTGAGCATTCTATCAACATTCCGTTACCATGGCAACAAAATGCAAAAAAATCAAAAAAAATTCACCACTAATGAAAACAATGGAAAATTTGATTTAGAGAATAATTTTAGCTTATTTTAATAATTTTTATGACTTCTAAGCTAAATAAAGGTTCTAGAGCATTGAATATGCATTTCCATAGGGCTGGAAATCCCAGATACTGTCACAAGTTATGTGTACCCTTTATTTTGATCCAGTTTCTCAGAAAGTGCGGGCACCATGGATTGTAATACAGAAACTAAGAAATTAAACCATTAGTTGGTTCGATTCTCACCAGGGGGCATGCTGAGCCACTGGAAATAGTTGAGGATTTTAGATATGTTTATTTTGCGTTCAATTTTCTCTTCTTGATTTCTTTACTCATTCTGGTTTTCGCTGGAAGCAATCGGAAACCTCATCCGAGGCAAAACTGATTTTGTCAAGACTGTCTGCAGTCAAGACAGTTTATTTGTATTATTTCTTTTACAATTTTTAAAATTAACCTTTACATTTTGCTGATGAGACTGTCATTATTGAGGACACTCAAAACTGTTTATATGAAAAGTTTAAATACTTGATCATTTTGAGCTAGAATTAATAATAACTCGGAAATTATAATATTCCAACATATTGCGCTAGGCGAGAGAGTCCTTTGCAATTGGTGTTACCACATCAATATAATACTATCCATGATACGGCAAACAAAATACGAAAAAGGCAAATTCCAAACATGTCAGAGATAGCAGTGACCTTCTTGTTTTGCCACTGAAACGAGCTTCTAATCTTGATTACAGATCTGTAGAAAACATTTTCTTATTTGAATTCTCCACATTGAATGTTTCCAGAAACAGGATTTGCCAGATAAATAGGGTAATTTACACAGCTTGTTAGAAACAAGAAGTCCGGTATATTGACCTTACAGTAACGTCAACATAGTTATCATACTTTCATCACAAGAGAAACCCGCCTCTAGTTTTTGACTAAAATGTCATATCCCCGGAACTCGCATTTCAATTGATATTGGCCTGACCACAAAGCAATACATTTCTTATAGAAACTAGTTAGACGAGTGTCCTTTTATTGTGAATAATGGTATACCACATATTGATAGAAGAATGTTAAAAGAATAATTGTGTGTTTGTCCTTGTAGGTAACATACATTAACAGGTTTAGGTTGCGACACAAACAAATAATATATTCAATACTAGCCATGGCAAACTTAATGCATATTTTAAAAACTTATGTTATTCTAAGATATTTACCCAAACCATCACTATGTTGAGTTATATTACCTGCTTATGAGTCAATGTATCATTTGTGGGTAATATAAGTCACCTTATGTCTTATATAGTTCAAGATATTGCTCCTGTGCTAAATGGAGCCTAATATCTGTCGGTAATACATTTCCAGTCCATCCAACTTTCAGCCAAACCTTACCCACTATAGATTATACTATAAACACCCCCTATACCTGTCACATATGGGGGAGGTTTGGCACACCAAAAGCCACCCCGCGAGCTTTCTTGAACGACCTTCTGCGTGAAAGATCAATGCAGTATTTATAGCAAGCCTCTTAAACCATTTTGATTGGCGTGATCAATAAGCGGTTAGTAGAGCCCGAGACACTTAAGGATTGCGTGGCCCCATGTGGCCGAATCGCTTGGCCCCGCGTGGCCAAGCGGGTACCTGGCCGCCCGGCCGACCTTTAAAGCCGAGCCCCTCACACTAAAGCCCGAAACCATGCACTTTCCATGTAACTCAAATGTCATGTTTTCCTTGCAGGAACCAAAGCCTAATTAGACTTGATTAAATCCTCCAATTGACCTTTGACTGGACTATAAAGACTGTTTTCATGACTAGATCCCATAAAGGGTTGGTTGGGTTGGCAGCAAAAGGGCATTTGGAGGGGTGGGTGGTGTCCAATTATGATCACAGTGCTGTGGGTTGGGATTAATCCATCATCTTACTTTTTCTTGTTGTTTTTTGGGTAATTTCAGGTGAGGCCTCGGGCTGTCTGAGTCTTCTACCTCTGATTTCTTTTACCTTTGCTGGTCAAATTACCAGCTGAGATTGGTTTGACCTAGTAAAGGGCTGATGCTGGCTCTTCATTTGGCCCTTTCCCACATACCCACTTCTATCTGTCATCCATCCCATCCAAAAATTAAGTCAACATTTCTATTGCATAGCTATTACGAAAATGTGGTCTGACTGGTCATATACGATAACTTATTGGTGATTACCATATGATAGTCATGGCCGTGTCGGTTTAATATAAATCCAAAATTTATCATTTTTATATGACAATGGTTACTTATTATGAGATTGATTTAAGTAAACTTGCCATAGTGGCAATTGCTTCTAAATTATTTAGAATTGCAAATGATGAGGATTATAAATTCATGACCTATATTATGGCCAGTCCATTTGGGAGATGTGACGCCAGGTGCACATCTATTTCTCATGTATGTGTCAGGATTAACCTGCATAAATAAGGACATTTGCTATACATGATAGGTAAAATTCAAATATCCCCTACTTTCTTACACACCTAACCCACCACCCCCGCCGCCATCAAAGACCCCCCACCCCCCCCACCCGTCCACCCAGCCCCCCTCCCCCCCCTCTCCTCCTCCAGTAGGTCACAGCTGGTCTCAGAGCCTGTGACCAGAAAGGTTTGTAATGAAATACCTTCCCCGGGGGCCAAGTAAAATACTGCTGACGTCGGCAGTATCTTACTACGACTCCTCCCTTATCTTACGCCGCAGGACCTTTACTGATATAAATAATGTTATTAGGGTCCTTTTTTAGCTTCATGATAAGCTGATAATGTTTTTTTAATTTAAAAGGGGAAAAAGGGCAGTCACAGAATCTTGCCACTCTCACGTCCAAGCCATAATTCACGCCGATTTGGTGCTCCATAAAAAGTGCGGTTTTAATTAATAGTTATTGGCTGCCAAGGAGCTCCCTGTTGTGCGTATTCCATATGCCTGTCAGCTTGGCTTGGCGATAACCCAAGTCAGGAATTATTGAAGGGCTTTTAATGGATGAGTAGGGATTGAGGGTGTTATTAAGGTGGCTTAATATCTTAATGTGCCTTAGTATTAGAGGCTGTAAATAGATATCTTGTATTCGGTTATGAGCCAGGAAATGTTCCAAGAAGATATTTTAGAGGAAGAAAAATTCATAAATCAGTAAGTAATGAATAAATCACTGATTGAAAATGTAAAGTCCGTACGTGGCCAACAAAGAATTGATGGTAAACTAGGTTTTAATATAATGACGACATGTCTATAAGCATATCTCTAAAATTCTATAGACATGATGTGTGATATAAACCCATGGGTTTAATAGTAGGTTTCGACAAGTTCATAACTAATTTTAGGATACTGTACTAAGTTTGCCTACTGGCAAATTTCAATTCAATGGTTTTGTTTAAGGGGATGTCCCTGTGCAACTTGTGCAATCTTTTTTCTTTTAACACAATTCTGTGGGGGATATACAACTCACGTAATGTACTTGTAGAAGTAAAAGATAGCTGCCGCTGAAGGTTGATGTGCAGAATAACTTATCTCTGTTCAACAATGCGAACACTGCTTTGCAAGGATGACGGAAGGTGTTTTCCAACATATAATTTGTCTTTTGTATTTCAGTGAAAGTTTATATAAAGTGAAATTATTGAAGTTGTAGATTAGTAGAAAGAATTTGATGTATAGATGCCCAACCACATGATATTATGTATATATATATAATCTTCCAAAAGTATTTCTATCCTATGTAAAACACTTCTACCTTATATTTCAGAAATTTGCCTGTTAACCAATGCAAAGCGTGTGGCAAGCGTCCGTGCAGAGACGTATTGTAACCTCTTCTCGCTGTCGGTGGAGCACTTCAACGCAGTGCTTGAGCACTACCCGGTGATGCGGCGAACCATGGAGAGTGTGGCCGCCGAACGCCTCAACAAGATTGGCAAGAATCCGAGTATAGTGAGCAACCGCGCCGAACTTGAGGAGGACATCAACACTGTCAATGAGCTCATCATGCAGACGACGCCCATGCCATCTAGTGGTTCTGAAATGTCCATAGGCGAGAAGCTTGAGGCTTTGAACCCTCGCGGCTCCAGGGATAAGGGCGCGGGGTCATCCCTGAAAAAGTCCAAGTCGGACTGCTACGTGGGTGGTACGAAGGAGGATAGGGAATCTCTGGTGTGATAGCACAGAGTCAGAGTCTACTGTTTCTACTGTTACTTCTAAACTACTCTGTCTCTGTTACACAAAGTCTTACTCACAGAAATGTTCCTAGATCTCCAGTTCCAGAGAGGTATCAACTGAACAGACCGACACGCTACGTGGAAAGGACAGGGATTATTTTGAAGCCTAATGAGAGACGCGAGGGGAGGACAAAGCCTAAATCTGAGCCTATCGACAAGTGGGACGTGATCCAAGAAAGGATCCACTGAAAGATGCCCAAGATCGTCGTCTGCTAGAGAAATGAAAATTCCAAGAATGTGGATTTTTTCGTGTTATGAGCCATTGATATCACTGAACAATGTACACAAAAATAAATGTAGACAAATATTTATTTTGCCAAACTATACACAACTCAAAAACAGAAGTACAATCTCTTGTAATTGTAGTTGTATGCACTGTCAACGGTTTGAAGTCGAGGTTGGACATTTGTGATACAGTTTATGAGCCTAGCTTGAAAAGTACAGACTGTAGATAGCTACACTATCCCGTGCACTTCTGATACACTATCTGTTACACTGTTAGCTCAGGTACTGCGGTTCTATTGGACAAATCCACTTGAAGTGATTTCAGATGCTGTGCACATGAATGGGGAAAGCTATTTGACCTTAGTAAACAACACTCAATTTGTTGGATCTTCCTTTGAAAAGACACTTTATTGTTATCTTTGATGATGATTATTACAATTATTACTATCTTAGGGAAAGATAAGTGCATGGTTTCCTAGCTTGGGAGAGGAGAGAGGTTTGCCAATCAAAAGCAATGTCATATGTACTGCAGCTTAAAAGTAGTTCATCTGTAGATTGTGAATGGGTTGATGCACTCCAAAGACTTCATCAGTTCACCGTTGACAGTAGCAAAAATTGTGACTTCTTTCCTTTTGTATGTGACCGAAGATGACGACACCATCCGGTACCCCTGACCGAGAACGGTGGACGCAAGCAATAAGCAATACTGAGTTTGGGTAATAAGGTCCATAGGGTTTATATTATATAGGGCACACCTTATTGATACACCTTTATCATGTTGTGACTGAATTACCAAATGAGATTAAAAACTCCCTTGTAGTTATTACACTGCCTCTGGCTATTCCTAACAAAATCAAAGCGAAGTATGTAACGAGAGCGAAGACCGGTTCTGTTCTTTTTGTATGACTACGACTGTGTAATATACCACCAACAGGTACTCCATTCTGCTTCTGCGACCTGCACACCCAAGGATGACAAGTTTCTGACTGTTGGTTCTGACCTTCTTCAGAAGCCTATAGGACTTCTTTAGGACTAGCTTTAGATTATTGGCATTTGATGCAGTTCTATTTGAATTATTTTTGGTGATACAGGTATTGTGTTGTATCATGGATTAATGCATATATTTTAGTAAGATACAATTGTGTTGTTTAGGAAATGATTATATGTGATCTCGCAGATGTAGAAGTTTATTAATGGAGGGTACAGTGTAGGTTGTGTTATTATCACCATGTTTTGGAAGCAATTAATTATATAATGGTGAAAATTATTTCTTTCATCTGTGCATACTAATGTTGCCCATTTTCATTGAGTACTGTTTATACCTAAATGTTGTCAATTTGAATTCTTACGGTTTCTTACGTTAACGTTACCAATTTCAAATCCGTTCGAAATACATGAAAAGATCAATAGTACATTTGACCATTTTGTACTCTGAGTAAACAGTTATCATAAGAGCAAGATGACAAATTATATTTGTTGTAGAAGTATAAATCAGTGTACAAAAACTTGTTATCTATTCTTCATGTGCCCTTGTTCTGTGGGATTTGAAAACCTACAGAAAGACCCTAATTGGGTAGAAAAGTCATTGTGTTATGTTAACAGGTGGCCCTAACCCACTCCCACCTCCCTAACCAAACCCACACCTGCCCTACCCTAATGGACTGTATCATCTAGAGTTGGATTTGTCTGTTAACATATTTTGCCATTTCATTTTTGCATGAACGAAGAGTGAGAAGATACAAATATTGTGAATAGAAGGGTTTATGCTAGGCAGATAACCAAATGTTGTTTATCTATCAATTATTATTGTAGGCAAGTTCTGCATTGTTTTCTTTATATCATGCTTGCGGGCAAGCAAAGTCTACATTTGTTTTGCAAATGTCCGGTCAGAGCAATTTAACCGCATTAGGGACTATATTATTACTATTTCTAGGGTTTAGAATAGGTTGTAATTTGATTATACTTATTTATCACAATAGATATATTTGTTCTTTACCAAATTTGAGGAAGTTTGAATCCACCAAATGATTGAGTGCACTAGTCAGATAATAATTATTCTACAAAAGATGTCACTGATTTTCTTATGCACGGGTATGAAATACAGATTTATTGTATTGTTTTCTGTTTTATCAGGGCCATGTAGAATCAAATTAGTTATTCATGCAGGAAGTTGTTTATATAGGCAGGGGAAATCCCCTCCAGGGGGGGAAAATCTCAAATTTTGGCCCCCTAGTCTCCAAAATTCAGGAGAGGTAATGGGTGGATTTCTTAAAAGATTGTAAGCTTAAATTGATTTTGCACAATTTTAAAACTTTCAAAACTCTCAAACTTAAAGAGTGTAATCAATCTAGCATGTAAACTAGAATAAAAAGGTGAAATTTGATGGAGAATACAGAAAGGTTTCTACCTTATTTCTGGGTCTATGCTACTCACTTGTTATTTTTCATTTGGACAGAATAATGGGATATGTTAGTCAGATAATGGAAACTGAAGGGGGCCTAGGTTAATCGTTATTTGCACTTTCAACATGCCTATATATATACATTAATATATTAGGGGCCGCCTATCCTTAAGAATAACTCAGCGAGAGGCCAACTCCGGGACTTTTTATAACCAAGTATTAGTGATGATCTATGAGCCAAGGCAAATGTGATACCGAGATAATCTAAGGAGAGGGAACTTTCAGATGTGCCAAGCTACTCTCATTATATCATAATTATATATATATATATATATATATATATATAAAGCGGTTCTGTCTTTGTATATGAATATCCCATTTCTCATGCATCTTGCACCACATCACATGTTATATTCTACGTCAAGTGATCACCAATGTAATTGTATATAGCGTTTGTAGATATGTTGTGTATCAAAATGCAAAAGAAAAAAGACACAAAAACATGTAAAGAGTGTACAGGTTTGAGTCAAATAGATGGTCAGTTTCTTGTACAGGCGTTCTGGGTGTACATTTTTGTTCAGGAATGATGATATAATTATGATAAGCAAATTTGTAAGTAAAGCATTATTGACATCTGTTGTGCCAATCGGAAATTAATTTACAGAAATTAAAGAGTTGTAAAAGCTGTCTGTTGTAAAATCTATTTGATTTAAATAGGGTTTCTTTTGATGTTCATCATCTGCAAATAAAATTGTTTCTGGAGTTTGAAACTGTGATTTCAACCAATAATAAACCGTGTAAAAAAGAGAGTTACTTTACCTTTGTTCCTCTAATTGGTTAAGTCAGAAAACTAGTATTTAAGTCGAGAGAACCTTTTAATTAACCATATATGTATTTATTTAGATTTCACTACAAAACTCATGTAGAATAAACAAGCAGAACAACTCCAAGAATATGAATTATGTATATAGATGCGCTGAAAATGGTGACAACATTGTTCAATAATAATAGAAAATGGGCATAACTGCAAAGGATGCACATTGCTTCCTTACTTTGATTCCCTACAAAAATATATTTTCGGTTTTGAGCTCTGATCTGATAAGTTGATAAAATGTATTAAAAAGTCAGCTACATGGGGCCACTTACTATAATTGAAAAAATGAGGTGTCAAACTTGTAACATTTCATTTCTTGATAAATCATTGTAAATCAATTATATTTTCAATTCATTACACATACTTGAAAATGTACCTTCATATATTCATAGGTGATGGTTTTTTTTTTATTTTTTTTTTTATTGGATTTTTATACAGGTTGAGTTCACTTTATTAAAATGTTCTTCCACTGCAGTCCTGTGGACCATTTGGGCACAATTCCATGCAGGGGTCATGCAAGTGCCCTTTGTTCTATGCTGCACTGCATGGGAGTCGAACCCATGCAAATACCCAATGCCAATGCCAACGAGTGGTACCTACACCTCAATGATGTTGGGCACCCCTGAACCCCCCCCCCCCCATTACTATGTTTGATAAATGTCCCATTCCTATTCTGCATTACTATTGTTATTACCATTATGCATTTTATGTCCGCATATCCTTAAGCTTAATGAACCCTATACCTTTGGCTATCCGAGAAACCCTATATTCATTGTTTTCTTGTCCATTTCTAGTGTAGTGCAGGTTGCTCAGGAGTTATCAGGTATTAATAGGGGGTTAATCAGGCCCGTACCCAGGGGGGGGAGGTGCAGGTGGTGGGCCACCCCCCCCCCCCCCCCCCGACAGAGCATCAGTGATAAGTAGTTCCACCAAAGTAGGAATATTCTCATTCTTTAAAATTCTTTATAGTAAGAAATTAGAAGGAAAGTTCCATTAAAACACCTCACCTACCATTCTTTTCTTTTTCAAAAACCTTTGCAATGCCACCTTATGATATACTAACTTATCTATTCAGCAGTCAAGAACCCAAATCTGACAATTGCCAGCCGTGGGTAGTTCCCCAAATCTGACCTTAGCCACCAAGAAAAATAGCAGAAGTTTTCCAAACAGAACATTCTAGGTAATAACAACCCACCATGATTTATAAATTCTGTATACCAGAGAAAATCTGATCTAATGTCGCAAATTGAAATATTATTTGATGCATAGTTTTATTTTATGCTCCCATTTATACTACAAAATTGTACATCGGACTTTTTAAGTATTTTTCCGATATTACTTCCCCCAAAAACATAGAAGAGTTCCACTTTGTGGAACTGACCACCCCCCCACAGCCAACCCTGGGCACAGCCCTGATTAATGGAGGGAGTTCCTGTTTTTTAATGGACTTGACCATTTCCAAATCTGCACAAGTACAAGAAGTCAGCCTAATAAACCCAGCAGAGGGATTTAGTCTATTAGTTAGGACTGACAATGCTCCAATTCTCGCAATCTGGTTCCCACAAACTTGAAAATTTGAGAACAAAATGATATCTATTCAGCAAATCCAACAACAACATCGAATAAGTTCTTTACACAGTGGACCCTTCTATAGTTGCATTTACCCAGATACTTTAAGCCTGGACCCAATTGAAGCTATACCCAAAATCATTGGTTTAGGCTATGCTTGCTACAAGCTCGAGGGCCGTTCGCCCACTATCTATATACCCCGGGTATGCATACCCAGGGTATGCCGCACTATAGTAAGGAGACAGCCAATCAGAGGCAAGCCATTCCCTAACTGGGTATGTCAATGTATCCCACCACTACAAAAACATAGTCCATCTATGAAGAGCCTACTAAAGGGATTTTAAGTGATCAAATCAACATAGAATAATTTATTATAGTTTGTAGCTTAGAAAAAGTGGAAAACCATGAAATTTATATGAGTGAAGATGTATTCTAATAGAAAAAAAGGTTGTATGGAGGGGGTATAGGGGTTAGAATACCTGGGGTATGGATGATAGAATACCCAGGGTATGGAGGGGGTATGGGGTTATGATGGGGTAATACTACCAGTAGTGGGTATATATATATATATAACCCGCTCGCTTAACACTAAGGAAATATAACACGTGAAGGCGTGGGTGGGCTGAACAATCGTTAATACAAGTTGTATTCACTAAACACATGCCAATACAGTTACATAAAAGTAAATGCCAAACCGTTACATAAAAGTAAATTTTTCGTCAAACACGGAGAGATCGCGACGGGAGCTTGAATGTGCCCGAGCGGTTGAAACCGGCGTGACGTCACAGTGACGTCACTGGGTGCGTGACCTCGTCCCCAAGGGGAGTTGCTATGTTACCTGCTCGGCTACGGTTATACACAAATAGTCCGGGCTATTTTATTTATAACCCGCTCGCTTAACACTAAGGAAATATAACACGTGAAGGCGTGGGTGGGCTGAACAATCGTTAATACAAGTTGTATTCACTAAACACATGCCAAACACGCCCCAAACACGCCGAACTAAGTTAGGCTAGAACTAAAAAGTCGATCCTCAGACAACAATGAGGCCTCCGACTCAGAGATATACTTAAAAACGCAAGAGGAACGCCACTTGCCTCTAGATTTGATCGACTGTATCCCCAGGCCCAGCTCTGACATCGCTGAAGCCCCCCCTCTCCTAAGGCTGTGAGATGAGTAGCCGACCGGCGGAATACCCGCGGCCATTAAAGTCTCCCTCAATTTATTATTGAACCAACTGGTAGTGATAGGCTTAAAACCATTTGTGCTCGGGAGCCTGAATAAAAAATCTTTTTCCGAGCCCCCCGTAAGTCTCAACACCTCCCCCACCCAATACACGGGACATAGAATTGAGTCCCGGTTCTTAGTTACCAAAATAGGAGCCAGCTGGTCCGCCGACTCTATAGTTTTAGTGGACTGGAGGCACACCTTTAGACCCCATGGTTTGAAATCCAAATTCCCCACCCTTAGGGTGTGGTGAGATTTGCAATAGTTGGATGCCCTCAGCAGGCACCTGAACCCTAAGGTTAACGCCTCCCAAAATACGACATCTTCAACTAGTAACATATTAAGAGCTAAGTAAATTTTTTGTAACAACTTAACCGTCATAGGCTTGCGAGGTCCGGGACCAAGCTTACAGATTTTCTTAGTACCTTTCAAAGACTGAGACACATCGAAATCTGAGTAATTTATACCACTCTTACCCATTTGTTTAAGAAAATAAGATAGGCCCGACACGTAACAGACAATTGAAGTGTGGGTCATGAAGAAGGACAAGAATGCTATGTAGTTGACAATGACATCGTTCTTACAATTCAGTGGATTATAACCGAAGTCTTCACAAAATCTCAAGTAACATTCCCTCTGTGTAACCCTCGATCGGCGAGTATTTTCTGACATAGCGCTGTCCTGGAGGGTCGTCGCCCGTTCCCCCAACTCCTCCCTTGATATCCCTGAAAATGCCCGAACAACAGAAACAATTAAATTTCAGAATATTTTGAGACTCACTCAGTTTTACAGGTTCAGACAAACGGGACAGTGAGTCGGCTAGGTGGTTATCATTTGTATTGACATAAGTGGAGTACACGTCCAAATTATAGATGAAACAGTACCAGTAGATCTCCCTCAACCAGTCCATGCACATAGGGTTCGAGCTCCTCCCTGAATTTATCATATGCATCACCTGTGTATTGTCAGTTACTAGCTGGACGCACGAGTCTCTATGCTGGCTACCCCACCTCTTCAGACCTAGGACTACGGGCCACAGCTCGTAAAGGTTGATATTGCGCGAAACCCTGTCCAGACGGGGGGGACTTAGGCAGTGGTTGTGGGCGTCCATCCCAGGGACCCCTACCCCTTCCCAACTGCCCCAGAACCAGTCTTTCCCTGACCACGCCCCGAAGCCAAACATTGAAGAATCCGACACGACTGAGATTGATTTCTCCCTTTTGATTATTTTCGCGTTACCGTTAAAAGATTTCGCAAAGCGCTCCCACCAACTTAAATCAGCTCTAAACTCGTCTGTCAATTTGACCCTACTCTTCTTACCACATCCCACTCCTAGGTCAAAGATTCTCCTGCTGAAAGTTCTACCACCACACACCACAGTTGCGCAGTGGGAGACCAGGCCCCCCAGTCTCTCTAGCTGCTTCTTAGATGCTGACCCCATTTCCTGTAGCTCCCCGATAACATTCAAGAGCTTGGTGATTTTCTCCTGGGGTAAGGACAGATTCATTTTCACAGAATTAATTGTGATTCCCAGAAAGGTACATTCGGTCGCCGGGGAGGTGACCTTTTTCTTGCTGGCTCACCTTGGGTTTACTTCCAAAAAGCGAGCCCTATTCCCTTATGCTGGCATGCCCTTCTTCAACTATATACTGTACACTACGATTGTAAATCTTTTTATGGGAGGGTCGCCATATTTTGGCCCCTCTGACTGTTATATATCGGCCATAAAAAAAAATTTTTATGGCCGATATATAACAGTCAGAGGGGCCAAAATATGGCGACCCTCCCATAAAAAGATTTACAATCATAATTGCTCACAGACCCTACATCCACAAGACACAACTGAACCTAAATATGACCTCTCAATAATTGCACATGAAGTACAATTAATTGAGACACAAAACCTAACGCGATTAAATCCATGGTTTTAATGTGCCTACTCATGGATGAACCCCTCTGGGTACACCATGCAATTTTATAATTTACAATAAATTATAAAAACACTAAATAAAACATCTGAGTGAAATACAACTGATGAGGTGATCTACCGAAACCGCAGCAAAACCGCTTATATATCAACAGGGACTAATCCCGGTTGAGAAACTAAAAATAATATAGAATATAAAAACACACTCCCCTCACACCACCTAATGACCCTCCCCTCCCCTCACTCCACCACTCACCCACACCCCCTGGCCCACCCACACCCCCCCTACACACACACCCTCCACCAGCAGTGTGTATAGGAGCAGCCCCAGACCTAGCGCTGGGCCTGCCCCTGTGGCCAGTGACACAGAGGGACCAATGAGATCTCTCCATACCCCTGGTTGGAAACTGTGGCTGACCACAGAACCAACCAGAGCCAAGAACAGATTCTAAGCGGGAAAAGGCACCCCCTGTGAAAAATATTTTCACCTACCTGGTTCAGTTGCGGTCTTGTCTCACCCAGAGCAGCCAGCCACGTCTCCACCCACCTACTACCTGTATCCTTGCTCCCACCGCCGGTGATACCTCCACACCGCTCCGGTCAGCCTTCCCATGGCGGACCAGGATCCCCAGAAGTACCTCTTCACCGGCCAAACGGTGACAGAAGCACTGAATGAAGCGCGCGGCCAGCAAAACAACGGCGGAAATCAACCGCCACCACCGCCACGACGCACATTCTCCTTCGGCAGGACGAACCCCCAGGCCCCGGCCGGCGCCGGAGGGGGGGAGGAGGTAAGTTCCTTTGAAAACAGTCCAACACGAAGGGTAAAAACCATCCACAAATCACAAAAGCAGCTCCGGCTATCCGACATGTTGTTTAGTAGTCCCTGCAAAAGCCCTGAGGCGAGTCAGTGGACATTAACGCGTAAAAAACGCGGTCAAACAAAGCGCAGGAGGTCCTACGACTCTCCGCCGGCGTCAACACACGCCATCTCCTTTTCGGCAACCGATTCGGAGAATCTTTTCGCACTTTTGGAACTTGACTGCGAAACTGCGGAAATCCCGCAAGTCAAGACTCCAAAACGTCGCAAACATGATAACAATATCCCGAATGATATTCCTATGCCCGTTGGTGAATTTTATAATACACACCAACTGGCGGATACTCACTTTGAAAAAAGATACGAAACAACAACCGACATAGCCACACGGCCCGCGGTAAGTTTCGCATCTTCCTCGTTTGAAAATAATGGCGCGGCAGCAAAGAATCACACTGCCGGCCATTTCGGTCTTACTTCCGACTCACAAATACTACATGGTAGTTCTACCAACAGCTTGAGCACAAATCAAAGCTGTAATGATCGGGAAATTGAAATTACAAATGCCACATCCGAAACTAATCGGGCCGCCATTACGGCCAACTCCGCATGTCGTCACATGACTGACAACAATGGCGTCCGCTCGGAACATGACACGCACGATCAAAACAAAACAGAATGGTATGACAAACGCAAACAAAACATGCTAATTAGCTATAGAGAAAGACTTAAAGTTCTACTAAAACCAACTCAGGTAAATCAAATGACACTGACAGTACCAGTCAGTGACAGTCGTTCGAACAACAGTAACCCAAGTTGTCAAACCAACCCTCCTACACTTGTAACACTGAATCAACCTGTCAAAAATCAGACCTTCACTGACACTACCACTGATTATATCTTTCAGGGCGAGGAGGACTTGAACCTGCCAGGGCCCGTGCTGCCAATTTGGCGCAATGGCCGCAATAGCGAGCTCGAAGAAGCCAAGATACAACTTCGCCACGACTGGTACCGTGAGGCTAATCAAGATCTAATCATCGAGCCGTGGACTGCCGGACTCGAGAAACCACCCGCGTTCGCCCGAGCAAAACCACTGATGGATGAAGTGACACGCCTACGCAAACAGTGCGCCCACGCTGTCATGAAAGCTACTGAAGCTTTTCTGGCCCAAGAACGGGTCCGTGTGGCAAGCACTGCCTCAGGCTACGCAGCATCCGTAGAGGTAATGACCAGAGAACTAGTCAACGACCGAGCAAAATCGGACGAGATTCTACGCAAGGCTCGCGAGTCCATCACTCACATGGTGGCCCGCGAGAAAACCCGGGAGATGAAAATCCTCGAGGATAAAAGCCAGCTGATCAACCAACGCCAACCCACCGAGGCTGACATTGGGGACCCTGTCAGCTCGATCACGCGACCCAAACGTGGAGCCCCAGACAACGAGGCCCCATCCACCAGCGGGGAGCGTCCTTTTCGCGGTCGAGGCCGACAGCTGAGCCGACGAGGAAGGGGGCGTCGCCCAGGACGCCGCGTCTAACCGACACGACCCGACCCCGGACTATGATTGTTAATAAAGGTAACAATCTTGAAACTGATCGTACTGAGTTATCTGTTCGTAACAACATTGAATCAAGTACAAACCATGGCAACAGTATATTGCCACTTGATCGAGAAATAGCTAACACTGGTATAACCAACAATCGAAAATCGGTAGTTAACATTTCCAGCCATAGCTTGAGCAAATCGGAACTGAGCGTACTCGAAAAAGGTCTAAACTTCTGCCCCACACAAACACGACAGGACATGGGTGAACTTAGAAAAGATCTAGATACATTCCATAACAAACTCAGAACCAAACAGTTCTTTGAAAAACAAGAAAAGGCCCCCGTTACGGGACCCAGGACAAATGTCCTAGACAAAATTAGCCCCTATGGCAATATAACAAACTTGTTAAAAATAAAGAAGAAATCCATGTGGAAACCACCCCATGGTTCCGCAAACCTTGAAACCTTTGTATCTATAAATGAAATGGATCTCGGTAAAGCAAACCTTAAACAAAATAACCGACAAAACCTCACCCCTGTTGAAAAAACAGCCCTGAAAAACCTGTCCAAAAATCGGGAGATAGTTATCAAACCAGCTGACAAAGGCGGTGCGATAGTGATTCAAAATACCAAAGACTATGTGAGTGAGGCAGAGCGGCAACTCTCTGACTCAAACACATACCTGAAAATGAATCACGACCCATCTAAAGAGTACCAAACTATTGTGAACTCTACGGTTGAAAACATGATCGCTAAGGGAGACATCACAAAAAAGGTAGCAAAAATCCTTCAACAATGTGACCCAAGAACACCACAGATCTACTTTTTACCAAAAATTCACAAAAAGGTCACGCCCCCTCCGGGGAGACCAATAGTTTCGGCCAACGATTGTCCCACTGAAAAAATCTCATCCTTTGTGGACACGTTCCTAAACCCTCTGGTACGGAACACAAAATCATTCGTCAAGGACACTTCCGACTTCATACGGAAAATAAATTCCATTGACAAACTCGAGCACAAAAGTATAATAGGTACCCTAGACGTAACCTCCCTGTACACAAATATTCCAAACAATGAAGGAATACTCGTAATAGAACAGATACTGAAGGAAAAACGCAACCCACTTGAAAAACCCTCAAATGAAAGCATTGTAGAACTCCTGGGATTAGTCCTACATAAAAATAATTTCCAATTCAATGGGCAAAACTATTTGCAAATTGGGGGCACAGCAATGGGCACCAAATTAGCACCTTCATACGCAAACCTCTTCATGTCTAAACTAGAAGAAAACTTCCTTGAAAGTCAAACTCTAAAACCGAAAATATGGCTCAGATATATAGATGACATCTTCTTCATCTGGGAACATGGGGAAGAAAAACTCAAAACCTGGCTAGAAAATCTCAATAAATGGCACGCTACTTTGAAATTCACTGTAGAATACTCGAGATCAGAAATTAATTTCTTAGACACGACGGTCAAAATCGACCATGAACGCAAAATGTATACTGACCTATACACCAAACCAACCGACACAAACAGTTACCTCAACTATGAATCGGCACATCCACCACACTGCAAACAAAGTTTACCATATAGCCAGTTCCTACGAATAAGGCGCATATGTGACAAATCTGACGACTTTGAGACACACATACAAAAGAAATACTGTGACTTCTTAGATAGGGGCTATCCAGAAAAGGTACTAGATAGGGCTGCCAAGAAGGCCCGTAGCCTCAATAGAGAAGAGACTCTTAAGGTAAAACCAAAATCGGAGACTAAAAACGACAACAAATTATTCATGACCTGCACATACCGACCAGGCAAACAACATGTGAAACACACCATTGACAAAAACTGGGACATTCTCAGTCGCTCGAGCACTACAAAAAAGCTGCATCGCGCTGACCTCATGATGGGCTACCGTCGCCCCAAAAACTTGCGCGACCATTTGGTACGCGCCAGAACGGACTACCATCCTGAAAAAGACCACCAAAAAGATATGTCAAATGAAAACAGAAACAAATGCACAAAACACAACTGCCATTACTGCACATTACTGGACAAAACAGGTACAATATACTCACAAAATACAAAATTTGGGTGTAAAACAAATATAACCTGTAACAGTTCAAATGTAATTTATTGCATTGAATGCACCTTGTGCAACAAAAAATATGTCGGACAGACGAAAAGGAAAATAAAAGATCGCCTCCGCGAACATATTTATGGGATAAAAAATCAAAAAGGAACCGACCTCTCCCACCACTTCAACACGAATGGCCACAAGGGAAAGGAACACATGAAGGTATACATCTTAGACTTCATATTTGATCACCCAGAATCAGACAGAGCGAAGACGCTCCGCAACAATATAGAATTCAATTGGATCCACCGCATTAGATGCCAGGCCCCTATGGGCCTGAACATCATGGACAACAAATATGGATGATAGGATCAACAAAAGCCACGTCAAAAAATTTTTTTATGGCCGATATATAACAGTCAGAGGGGCCAAAATATGGCGACCCTCCCATAAAAAGATTTACAATCATAATTGCTCACAGACCCTACATCCACAAGACACAACTGAACCTAAATATGACCTCTCAATAATTGCACATGAAGTACAATTAATTGAGACACAAAACCTAACGCGATTAAATCCATGGTTTTAATGTGCCTACTCATGGATGAACCCCTCTGGGTACACCATGCAATTTTATAATTTACAATAAATTATAAAAACACTAAATAAAACATCTGAGTGAAATACAACTGATGAGGTGATCTACCGAAACCGCAGCAAAACCGCTTATATATCAACAGGGACTAATCCCGGTTGAGAAACTAAAAATAATATAGAATATAAAAACACACTCCCCTCACACCACCTAATGACCCTCCCCTCCCCTCACTCCACCACTCACCCACACCCCCTGGCCCACCCACACCCCCCCAACACACACACCCTCCACCAGCAGTGTGTATAGGAGCAGCCCCAGACCTAGCGCTGGGCCTGCCCCTGTGGCCAGTGACACAGAGGGACCAATGAGATCTCTCCATACCCCTGGTTGGAAACTGTGGCTGACCACAGAACCAACCAGAGCCAAGAACAGATTCTAAGCGGGAAAAGGCACCCCCTGTGAAAAATATTTTCACCTACCTGGTTCAGTTGCGGTCTTGTCTCACCCAGAGCAGCCAGCCACGTCTCCACCCATATACTGTACACTACACCTAATACCCCTTACATACCCTGGGTATGCTACTCCTCCATACCCTGGGTACACTACCCCTTCCATACCCTGGGTACACTACCCCTCCATACCCTGGGTACACTACCCCTTCCATACCCTGGGTATACTCCCTCCATATACCCTGGGTACACTACCCCTTCCATACCCTGGGTATACTACCCCTCCATACCCTGGGTACACTACCCCTTCCATACCCTGGGTACACTACGCCTCCATACCCTGGGTATGCTACCCTCCATACCCTGGGTATACTACCCCCTCCATACCCTGGATACACTACCCCCTAATACCCCCTCCAATCAACAACCCCTCCATGCCCTCTTGGCTCTAAATAGTAAAATACCCTGGGTATTCAACCCATTCCTATCTGCTCTGTACCCTGGGGCATCTAGCCCACCTCTAGAATGACAACATATCACTGCTGTGCGTAGGAAAATATCCAAATGAAATGCTTGCTTCTGATTGGCTGCTCGAAATGTACACCCTGGGTATGCATACCCGGGGGATATAGATAGTGGGCGAACGGCCCACGAGCTCCTTACAATACCAAGTACAAGATAAGATGACCTACTACAGCATTATCTGCCAGGTGGCAGCACTGGTTCGTATAGTTGATGTCTTTATGAAAACAGTGATGAGATTCCACGCTAGATTTATGGGTTTAAGCACACCTTGGGAAACCCAACCTTCCAAAACGAAGCAAATGAGATATAATATTATAGTCTTTTTTTACTTCCATAAATGAGTATTGTTGTAGACTGAGCATAATCACCTTTAGTTCATAATAACTTGGCCCAACTTCTAAGTCGCACGTGCGATCGGGAGATGCGGTAGCTAGCGCATGAGTCCGTTCTTGAAATCACGCTGGTAGCGCGGAGATGCGGCCGTTCACGGAACTACGCGTTTGCCGCGTCCGTAACATCTCCCCCTTTTAAGAGAGAGACTCCCAATATGAGTCAGTCTTGAAAAGTCTAAAAGTCTAACTAATAGAACACAACAGGTATGCATAGCACAACATATATACAAGATAAGTCACACCACTCAAAGATTCATTTTGGGTGGTGGAATGCCCTTGTTCACGCGAAGGGACGATCTGACCAGCGGTGGTGGAGGAGCCGGTGCTGTGGCTCGGACCGGCGACTCTGGAGCCGCAGGTGGCTGCTGACGTGGCTGCTGATGTGCCACAGGAGCTGGCAGCGGTGGCGCTGGCTGGACTACCAAGTCCTCGGTAGGTAGGTCCAGAGGTGGTGGCATTTGGGTGCCACTGAAGATGTGGTCCGGGTGACGTCGGACCACTTTGTTGTCGCGGGTGTCCCTGATGATGTAGCCCTTACCACCAAGGTTCTCGGTAATAACCCCTGGCAGGTTTTTGTCTCCGCGACCGGTGAAGTTCTTGTAGTACACCATATCCCCGGCGTTGAAAACTCGCTCCTTGGCATTTTTATCATGCCGGTCCTTGTGACTCCTCTGCTTGTCACAGATCTTGGATTTTAGATCCGGCCTTACCAGATCTAACGGGCATTTAATACGGCGCTTAAAAAGTAACTCCGCTGGTGAATGCCCCGTCGTCGACTGTGGTGTGACTCTGTACCTGAACAGGAATCGGTTCACCCTGCTCTGTACGGATCCACCACTAAGCTTCTTCATACCGCTCTTAAAGGTTTGAACAGCACGTTCCGCCAGGCCATTTGATGAAGGGTGGTATGGCGCGGAAGTGAGGTGTTGGATTCCATTTGTCGTCATGAAGAGACGGAAAGTCTCACTTTTAAATGTGGGACCATTGTCCGTGACCAGGACATCCGGAATTCCGTGGGTCGCGAAACTACTTCGTAGATTTTCAATCGTAGCTTCCGATGTGATGGTCGTCATCGTAAACACCTCCATGTATTTTGAGTGGGCGTCGACCATAATCAAAAACATGTGTCCTAAGAATGGTCCGGCAAAGTCCGCATGTATGCGCGACCAAGGCTTCTCGGGCCATTCCCACGGGTGCATCTCGGTGCTTGGTGGGCGGTTCCGGTGCTCTTGACACACCGTACAGCCCGAGACCAGCTTCTCGACATCGTTATCGATTCCGGGCCAGTACACATAACTACGAGCCAATGCTTTCATGCGGCTCATGCCCGGATGCGTCTCGTGTAATTCCTCCAGGATTTTCGCTCGGCCTGGAGCGGGTATCACGACCCTGGATCCCAGTAGTACACATCCGTCTTGCAGACTCAGCTCTGCGCATCGATGGTAATATGACGATAGTTCCTCAGAACGCACGGAATCTGGCCAGCCCTCCTGCAGAAGTCGTACAATCTGCGCCAGAACCGGGTCCTTCCGGGTCCACTCCTGGATCATCGCGGAAGTAACGGGTGTCGCGTCCAGCTGTTCCAGTGACAGGATCACATCTGCTGGCACCGGTGACTCAACCTGCATCCCTGGCGCAGGGAGTCGCGACATACAGTCCGCGTTCCCGTGCTCGACTCCCCGTCGATACACGAGCGTATAGCTGTACCCCGCCAAGGTCACAGCCCAGCGCTGCACTCTCGGTGACGACATGAGGGGTATCGGGCGGTCAGCTCCTAGTAGCCCGAGTAGCGGCTTGTGGTCGGTCTGGATCTTAAAACTCCTCCCTTCCAGGTACTTGTGGAACTTTTTCACTCCGAACACTACCGAAAGTCCCTCCTTATCTAATTGAGAGTAGCGCCTCTCAGTCGCGTTGAGCTTCCGCGACGCGAAAGCCACAGGTGTTTCCACACCATTTTCCACATGTGACAGGACCGCTCCCACACCGTAAGGGGAAGCGTCACACGACAATACTATCAACTTGCTTGGGTCGTAATGCGTCAACACGGGAGCACTTTTCAACATTTCCTTTGACAACCTGAATGCTTTCTCACGCTCCGGAGACCACGTATACTCCACGCCCGTCCGCAGCAGTTCGTGAAGTGGCTCCAAAACGGTACTCACGTTAGGTAGGAACCGGTTGTAATATGTGAGCATGCCCAAGTACGACTTGAGTTCCCCAACACACGTCGGGGCGGGAGAATCCATCACTGGTTGGATACGCTCCGCAAGGGTCTCCAAACCCTCACTCGACACCTTGTACCCTAGGTACTGCACCTCAGGCATGTCAAACTCACACTTGGCTTCCTTGAGTGTGAGCCCTGCGTCACTTAACCGGGTGAGGACGTCCCCCAAGTTATGCTCGTACTCCACTTGGGTCCTCCCGGTCACAATGACGTCATCCAGGAATACGGCTGTCATCGGCACGCCCTGCAGAATACCCTCTATGGCACGCTGGAAAATCGCAGGCGCTGATGCCACGCCGTAATTTAGCCGCTTGTATTTTAACAGCCCCTGGTGGGTGTTTAACACCAATAACTCCTGACTCTCCTCGTCCAACTCCACCTGTTGGTACGCGTGGGAGAGATCAAGTTTCGCGAACCGGACTCCACCTTCCAACTTAGTGAACAGGTCGTCCGGGGTCGGCAGTGGGTAAACCTCCTTCCGCAGAGATTTGTTGACAGTCACCTTGTAGTCCCCACAGACCCGCACGGAGCCGTCACGCTTAAGGACAGGTACTGCCGCCGACGCCCACTGAGAGTAGCGCACTGGTTCGACGATCCCAGTATCCTGCAGACGTTTGTACTCTATGTCCAGCTTACTCCGCATGTAGTAGGACACGGGTCGGGGTTTAATGAAAATTGGCGCACTGTCAGGCTCGACTTCCACGTGAGCCTTGAAACCCTTAAGTCTCCCAGGTTCCTCCCGGAACAGACTGGGAAACTGCTGTTTCACTGTCGCTGCTCCGCCGACGTGGTACACCGGGTGCTGCTGCGCGATCTTCTTCCAGTTCAGTCGGAGCTGGCTTAACCAATTACGGCCTAACAGAGCTGGCCGCTTACCCGGTGTAACCAGTAACGGGAGGTAACAGGTCTGACCCTCGTACACGACCTTAACCTCCGCCTCGCCTCTCGGGGTGATGACCTCACCAGTGAAGGTCCGGAGCTTGACCTGTGAAGGTTGGAGTACCAGCGGAGAACCCCAGTCGGACAGCTGATTCTCCCCGATTACCGAGAAGGTCGCCCCCGAATCCACCTCCATCTCCAGGTCGACATCGTTGACACTAACAGTCACTTGCCACGGTGGCGAACCACGATTCGTATTCACCGTGAACATGGAGTAGGCACCCAACGTCTGTGTTGAATGCACCGGAGTATCGTCGTCGTCGGATCCCTCTTCTAAGACATGGGTCTTGCCCTTCTTCTCCTTCCCCGAGGCTTTAATCGGACACGCAGGAACAATGTGTCCGGGCTTTTTGCACCTATAGCACGAAGCGTCCTTAAACTTACAGTCTCCAGACAGGTGTTTGAAACTGTTACAGTGACTACACTTAGCCTTAGGCTTAGCCTGCTGGTTACCTTGACCTTTACGTGGGTGCTTGTCGACCTTATGGACCGCAGTACTACTCGGCACAAACTCCTTGGCTTGGGACTCGGCCATTTCCATGGCCCGGCCATTTCACACGCGCGTTCAAAAGTTAATCCTTCCGTGTTTAACAATCGGTGCTGGATCCGCTCGTGGTTAAGGCCACACACAAAACGGTCACGTAATGCCCTGTTCAGGTGGGTCCCAAAATTACAGTGAATTGACAGTTTTTTCAGTGCCACGATGAAGTCGCCCATAGATTCGTCAGTCTTTCTTACCCGCGTGCCAAAATGAAAACTCTCAGCTATTTCCAAGGGAGCTGGGTTAAAATGTCTCTGAAGCGCCTGGGTGATCTCAGGAAGCGTAACCTCCTTGGCCTTCCTCGGAACAAGCAGGTTGTTTAACAAGGTGAAAGACTCTGCCCCTATCTCAGTAAGGAAAATGGCCCTCCTTTTCCGGGTAGTGGTCGCATCAGCAGCAGCATTGGCTGCACCACCCAACAGTACCAGGTCGTTTGCCTCATAAAACATCTCCATCCTATCACAATACGCGGTGAAGGTCTCCTTGGAGGGGTGGTACTCACCCACTCTGCCTAGAAAGTTGGCCATCTTGACACCACTTTGACAACACAGTCACACAGCCTATACTGGCACTACTGCAGTTAAAACTCTTAGTGCTGCTTATGTTACACAGCACTGACTAAAATCACACAGGTACAGTTACCACTGACACAGGTAAGTCACAGAGTCTCACACATTGACAGGAGATATCCACAGGCACAGTCACAGGCTTGTTGTTGATCATGGGTCCTCAGGTTGACATCAATTCTCCAATCTTACACCGGTTGACAAACATCCAGAATCACTTTCCAGGACTCCTAACATGTTGTAGATGATGTCTCCTAATCCAAATCCTAGTCGCCACTGTTGTAGACTGAGCATAATCACCTTTAGTTCATAATAACTTGGCCCAACTTCTAAGTCGCACGTGCGATCGGGAGATGCGGTAGCTAGCGCATGAGTCCGTTCTTGAAATCACGCTGGTAGCGCGGAGATGCGGCCGTTCACGGAACTACGCGTTTGCCGCGTCCGTAACAAGTATGTCCAAACAAAAATTATCCCAATACCAGAATTATTTTTGTAAAACGTAGGGTATATATATATTTTTTATTTTATTTATTTATTTGAACCATATTCATCAGCGGATGATCTTCCATGTAGGTATATTAATTATAATATGTATGCATTGGAGAAGGTTAGGAAGGTTTTGCTCCTGTCCCCATCCCGAAAAGTTATTCTCCCTACCACGGATAGTTGATCAACATAATTAACCAGCAGGTTATTTTTGGCTTATTCTAGTACAAAAGTACATGGAAATCTATTAATATTTGCCATATTCCTATGTATGATCATTGAATTTCCAAACCAACTCAAAAAATTATAAACATATACAAGTAACAAATGAAAAAATAGTTAATTCTGATATCCACAATCTTAAACCTCAAATAATGCCATGATTAGAAACATTTTCTATAATTAAGCCATGTGATTTGTCGACATATTTCCAAGCATACACTTTGATCAAGGCTAACATGCTGCACACATATAGGCCTAATTATATTAACAATTAATTCCCCATCCGGTTACATATGAAGGTTGACTACTTTGCTGTTATTCACACAAGCGATATAATTTTTTCGGTTATTCTAAAACGGAATCTACCATTTCTCACTCTGAACACTTCAATTGCGGTTAAAAAAATATATTGACGTCAGTTGAAAAGAGAATCTAAGTCGATCAAAGGTCGCGCCAAACGAAATTATAAAACCGACAAATTACTAAAGCTTTTTTGTCTCTTTGATAAATTTCTTATCAACGTGTACTAAAACTGTCGTAAATTTAGCATCATTCATTAATTGTTACAAAACACTTGTCTACAAAGAAGTAGCTATAATAGGAGGGGTACAACGTAAATTGGGAATAAAACAAGAAAAAACATTTTCAACATAGTGACGTCTTGCGCTTGGCGAGAGCGGCACTCATTGTTATATCTTCCTCGCACTAGGTGGCGCACCTGGACCACCTCTAATGTTACCCTTTGACACTAGGGGGCGGAACTGCTCCATCCTACGGTCGGTCACCGACAAAACTATATTCATCAAAACTACATTATAGAAATCAGAATGTTTTACAGCTACCCTGTAGTCTGTGGTCAAACTCACATGATATCTTGAAGTTTGATGTTCCTATTGCTAACAATGTCCATGTTATGTAAACGTTATGTATACAAAAAGGTTGACATAAGAACATGATGATTATTTTTCAATGAAATTCGTGCAGTATGTCAGTCACATCTTCCACATTTAATCTCAGAAAAATCTAGAGAAAATTCCTAATTTTGACACAACTAGGGGACATTAAAAATCTTGCATTTTTTAAGGAAAATTCCCAAATTTGTGACGTCACACAGTGAGTAATTGGGGAATCCCATTCACCCATCAAAGGGAATCCTCCATATTAGGATATATATGCTAAGGAATATCTGCTGTAAAACCAAATTCGCATATTTGGCCATGTAAAACTTTAATTGATAATCCTCAATCATTCGTAGACCTGGGAATCCCAAATTAAATCTATAGGGAATTCCCATCATTATGACGACATACGGGATGTACTATAATTTATACTTATAATGCCCATAATTTAGGGAATTTCCCATTTTAACTTTCATTAATTGATAACTGACTTATACCTCAATATTTTTCCTCTATTTCTTTGGAAATAGTTTTAGGATACCCAAGACAATTTAATTATTTACACAAAAATTACTGATCTGTAAATTACAAGCGGCTACGGGACTTAAGGTTCTATAGTATTAGAAAGGCAATTCCCAGTTAACACACATGGATCCACATACATGTACATTTTGATAAGGTATTTGGTTACCTGCTTAGCATATGTTTCACTCGCTCTATGTAAAATTAATGACTTATAAAGTAGGCTTATGTCATCTTAATAAGTAAAAGATATGAAATTATATTCAGTTCTAAACAATGATAAAAAACGCTCATACCCTTCACTAGCAAGGCTTCAACACAAATTGGCCTAGTAAAAGTATAAGATATGCTGGCTCAGACGGCCGTGAAACTAGGTTTATGCTTTGCCTAAACATAGTACGAAAATAGTTAATCCTCTAAGAGGAGAGGCAGGGCAGCGAGGGTGTTAGCTTTTCAATAGAAACGAGCAGATATACAGCTACAGGCCTGTATACGGGGGGCGGGGGTGTCCCCCACCACCCCCGGCCACCACCTTTCCTCCTAAAACTCTATGTAAAAAAATCTAAAATAGGTGAGAAAATATTCAAAAGTTTCGCTCTCTACTGCTCGCCAACCCCCTTTTAAAGATCAAAATATCTTGGGGAATCTCGCCAACCCCCACGGCAGAACCTGTGTATGGGCCTGAGCTATCAGAACGGTTGGAGAGTGAAGAAGGAGACAGGGCGACCAAGGTGTTCGGTCTTAATCGCCCCCAACTACTAGAATTAAAGCGAAATGTCACCACCTCTCGCCCTCAGGCCTCAAAGCCAAGTGAAGTCCTTCCAGTCACACCCTGTAAACACTTCTCAACAGCGGCTTCCTTACAGCCCAGAAAAATCCCTATAGTCATAAGGTGTTTCCACTCCGGGCTCAGGCCGTCAGTGGGGGCCCGGGCCGTACAGCCAGCCTCGGACTGCCCCCGCGGGCCTTCTTATTTAGGTCCTATCATAAGGTGCAACATTTATTTGACATGTTTAATAATGTTTCAATTCTTGACTGTAAATGTTAGTATGCTATATTAGAGTGATGTCGCAGCCATGAAAGGGGTGGCTTTATTTACTAGTATATACATATGCAATATCTTAGTTTTTGTCCGATATGCGTAAATGCCTGGATGACTGCGATATGGCTGCAACTTTAGTTGGTAGGGGGGGTTTCACAGGTGTACAAACACCTATACCCCCTCACCCCCCCCCCTTCACACCCGGCCCCTAAGAGCCCAGTGAAGTCCTTCTAGTCTTACCCTGTTGCTCCTCTCACCCCACTGACCCCGACAGCCCAGGGAAGTCCTTCTAGTCCTACCCTGGCACCCACTATCACGCCCGGCCCCCGAGAGCCCAGGGCAGTCCTTGCAGTCATACCCTGTTGCCTGCTCTCACCCCCAGCCCCCCAAATCACTCATACCCTGTCACCCCCTCTCACCCCTGGCCCCTCACAGCCCCGGAAAGTCCTACCAGTCACACCCTGTCACCCCCTCCAAGCCCTAGTCCCTCAGAGCCCAGGGAAGTCCTTCCAGTCACATCCTGTCGCCCCCTTCCCGTCACATCCTGTTGCCCCCTCTCACCTTCGGCCCCTCAGGGCCTAAGGATGTCCTTCCAGTCGTACCCTGTTGTCCCCTCTCATAGCTCAAAGAAGTCCCTCCAGTCATATCCTGTTTCCCCTTCTCACCCCGGTCCCTCAGAGCCCAGGGAAGTCCTTCCAGTCATGCTCTGTCGTCTACTCTCAGCGCCCTGCTTCTCAGAGCCCAGGGAGGCCTCTCTTATCCTACCCTGTCATCCCCTCTCACCCCCTCAGAACCTCAGAGCCCAGGGAAGTCCATCCAGTCACTTTCTGTCACACCTCTCATCCCCAGGCTTCTCAGTGGTCAGGGAGGTCCATCCAGTCATATCCTGTCGGACCTCCCATGCTCAGGCTTCTCATACCTCAGGGAAGTCCTTCCAGTCACACCATGTCGCACCTCTCATCCCCAGGCCCTCAGTGCTTAGGGAAGTCCTTCAAGACACAACCTGTCACACCTTCTAGCCCCCTGCCCCTCAGAGCCTTGGAAAGTCCTTCCAGTCATATCCTGTTTCCCCCTCTCATCCCCAGGCTTCTCAGAGCCCAAGGAAGTCCTTCCAGTCATACCCTGTTGCCCCCTGTCAACCCCCGGCCTCTCATAGCTCAAAGAAGTCCCTCCAGTCATATGAGAAGTCCTTCCAGTCATACCCTGTCGCACCTCACATCCCCAGGCTTCTCAGTGCTCAGGGAAGTCCTTCCAGTCACACCCTGTCACCCACTCTCACCCCCAGAGCCGAGGGAAGTCTCCCTAGTCATACCCTGTTGCCCCTCATCAACCCTCCTGCCCCTCCTAGCTCAAGGAAGTCCTTCCAGTCATACCCTATCGCCCCCTCTCACCTTCGGCCCCTCAGAGCCCAAGGAAGTCCTTCCAGTCATACCCTGTTGCCCCCTGTCAACCCCCGGCCTCTCATAGCTCAAGGAAGTCCCTCCAGTCATATGAGAAGTCCTTCCCCAGGCTTCTCAGTGCTCAGGGAAGTCCCTCTAGTTGCACCCTATTGCACCTCTCATCCCCAGGCTTCTCAGTGCTCAGGGAAGTCCTTCCAGTCATACCATGTCGCTTCCTCTCACCCCTTGCCCCTCAGAGCCCAGGGAACTCCCCCAAGTCATATCTTACCGTCCATACACACCTCTCGGCCTGTCAAATCCCAGGGAAGTCTCTCAACCCAGCCGCCGCCCCCGAGCTGAAGTCTCTCCAGTCATTGCTTTTCTCTTACTGCTATCCAGCAGGTAGAGTTATAATATCACAAGTCAATATAACCTGGGATGAAACGGACATCCTCCTTAACAGACAAATTATTTATTTCCATCTGTGTCTGCTTAACCAAGAGTCGACTGTAATGTAAAACGTTCAGCAAATAGAGTAACTGATACTATCATGACCGTTATTTATGGTATCCTTTTTACCTAATAAACTATTATGTAAACTTCAATATGGAACATAGCAAATCCAAATGAAATAAATGTTCATAAATAATTTCCTTTATATAAAACAATGATTATGCAGCAGGTGCAATACATCATAGAGATGCATGTCTATGTGTGGAGTAATGTTCAATGAAACAGATAATGCTATAAAGTCTAATAGAAAAAGATGAAAGATGAATAGTAAATACCCATACTCACAGTCATAGGCTTTTCTTTTGTCGAAAAACAGTATTGCTGCTCATAAAGTATAAACCTACGGGTGCAATGCTGTGTTGGTAGGGCATGCAATTAGATTTTGCAATTTCTATTGGTCGCGCATTTTATGTGGTATTGCCATTCACATAAGTACTGATTGCAAACAATTTGTCATGACCCACAATCCGGGCTGATAATAGCATTTTCTTTAGGACGTGAAGGCATATAAGTTTATGTCATTAACGAACTAAAGCCGTTGGGGTCTAGATATAAGAGGAGCATATAGAGGACTTATAGTAGGTGATATCGAAGCCTTTTGTTGCAATGCACCATTTGCAAAATGTTCATTCTATATCATAATGAAGAGACGATGAATCAGATGATACTCTGAGAGGTTCAAGATTTCTCTGATGGGTAACAGCTATATAAGTTCTTAGGGGATCCAGTTGTAACTTTTTACAAGATTTGCTACTGTGATGTTCTCTGCGGGAGGACGCGTGTGGTTTCCGACAGAGATATGACAATTTTGTATGGTCTGGGTCCGAATTCATGCTCGGATGACCAAAGCACGAGTTGGAAACACTCATCTGCACCTGTGGTTCAGCGATCTAATGGGGTTCTCAGGGTGCAGTCAGCAGCTCAGGCTGGGCCGATATGGGGGGGGGGAACTTTCTCGTATCACTCGCCTAACAGGTATCTCGGACGCTAGCTCTAGCATCAGCAACAAGAAACATGCCCAAAAAAACTAAAAAGGTGGTAGCGTGTTGGCCGAGGTCTCGCCATCTGCTCATCGTACCCGGTCATTTCCCGAGTTCGTACGTCGGACGAATTCGTTCCAATTCACCTGCGGACGAGTTCGTTCGTGCACCCCTTTTTGCCCTGATTTCCTCTAAGTCCTAACTCCCTAATTTGTCGGAACTTGGGTCTAATTCTCACTCTCTAGCTGCTATCCTCATCTAGGAGGCCCTTCCAGGTTGTCTTGTGCCCATTCCCAAGAAGTGAAGAGATGTGAACACAGTGAGTTCCAAAACAGGACTGTTTATTCTCGTGCAATTACTTCTTATCTATGGCCATAACCTGGCTCCTGATCACTAAGACCCTTACTGAGGTCACTTCTGGTCAAGATACATCATAATCTCATGTTAACTGACATTTTTGTGTAACTCGTACCGCACAATCTCATGTACTTCGCGATTGTGTCCCAAAACACTTGTAACTCTAACAACGACATTATCCAATTCTTTACCCCTTATAATTACTACACAAACTCGTATAGTGCCATTGAATTGATTACTTTAATTCATCACACTACATTATAAGTGTTGTAACCTATAGACCTGTTGAAATGTCTAGGGTTTCCAGACATCCTCAGAACCACAGTTCTAATTGCGATGGCTACACGTGCGCGTGTCGCGACGCTGTTTCAATTGCCCTAATTGTACTTATCTATAATCTATAATTTAGTGTAGCGTGTATAACCTAAAATTGTTTTTCGTGGATATCAGCGTTTACCCTATTTAGTACCATCAACGCGGTCTTCTATAGTTGTCAATCGTTATCTCCTTACATAGTGAGAGTTAACTGTATGATAAATTTATAACAAATTTGAATTTAATATGATAGACCACTATCATTCATTAGGACATTAATAAATCCTTGTATACAAGCAGCATTTGTGTGACCGACCCAAGGTCCGCGCACCCTCATTGCTACATGGGAGTATCCTCAATTAAGCCCTCAATCACCCATGTAATCGTTACAGTGACTCTGAACATTTAGTTACAATGGAGAAGGAGAAGAATCTTTCTGACCGGCTGGATAGCAGCATATGATTGTGTGTGCTAGCGTACCACGCTAGAAACTTTCTCTGGGCCAGTGTTTCCTGACATTACTTACTGTATATCCATGGCCGGCTGGTGCCCCAGCAGAAAAGCGCTTTTCCTCCTTAAACTACGTCTGCAATATGAGCGTATAGTGTTGCCAGGTTAGGACCTTTTTTGTTAGTGTGACGCCTTGCTGGCGGATATGTCTGAACCAATGTATTGGGTAACTGGTATCAATGGAACCAATCTTAAGTTACATGGCGTCTATGGGAGTACAGATTCATGAGAAAGGTGCACATGATATAACCGTAATACTTGGCAAAGGATTTGCAGTCAATGCTCAGTGGTGCCCCCTCCCGGTTCTAAATTCAGAGTAGTAAACCGCTGACTTCGATTTAGGTCTAAAATCGTTAACAAAAATGAATGATATTCATGTACTCTTTAATCGATGATCACGAACTCCTCCACATTATCCTATTGCCAACAGGTAACTTAGTAGTTCCATTTATTGTGTAGGCCATATGGCCTCTTTGGATTCATATTCATGCGTTTATCTTACAATTGCTTTGTAATTGTTGATGCTTGTCCAAAACAAGCCTTAGCTAGCTATATTACGCACTACCCTGCATCATCTGTCACACGCCCCTTAAGTACTTATAAACAGCTGAGCTGCGCTTATGGTTAATGATAGGATTTTTGATTCATCAAATATAGCCGCATAGTAGATTTACAGGAGCGCTGCATTTATTGTAGATCTATATACTTCTGAGCTCTGGTAACCAGTCATCAAACATATTTCGTTAGGAAAATTATAAAAACTAATATAGCATTATATGAGAAGAGTAATTTAATTTGCTGCAGAAAACCAAGCAATAACCGTCAGATAAATCAATGGCAGCCCAGCCAATCATGTGACGTTATTATAACAATATTGCAACAACATATTCTGTTTCGTTCTGCATTGGTTCGTGTTATGTTATTTTGATGGCTGCAATGTAGTACTGCCGTAACATTGCACTGTGACATTATTATAAGATTCTGGTTACATTCTTCAACCTAAACAGAATGTTCTTATTACATTCTGTTTTGTTTTTATTGTAACCTCACCAAAATTAATGTTATAATAACATTTTAATTTGGTGAGGTTTCAACCTTATTAAAAACATAATTGGTATGTGCCATCTTAGTATGTAACAAATTGACTAAAAAGGTATTGTTGCGGAACATTTCTGTCAGAACTTGGCTGGCAGTTTCAGGAGGTCTGTGCCCCAACTTGCATCCAAACACTCAGTAGGTAATGAGTATAAGGTCGTGGTGCATGTCAATATTTAGCGATGGTCTTAAACTTAGAATACAGAAAGCATTTCTCCTCCTCCCATATATGCACATGGTGTTCCCCATGATGTTTCTCAACACCCACGTTTTGGTCCGGAGTACAGGTTAGAGGACTTTTACTTATCAACCGACAAGTAAACATACATCTTTGAAGTGTATTTTTCTACATTCATTCTAAACTAGTACTTCTTACTTTTATTGTAACAAATCATGTCCTTCTAGTTTAGTGACTAGCAATGTTAAACCGGAAATGGCGCATTGTTGGTTGAATTGTATATGTTACAGTAATAACATAATAAGAGACGTTATTTTATACACAGGCCCTGTCGGATCCAGGGTTTTGAAAAAGGGGGGGGGGGGGGCGGTATTGGACATTTTTTTCCTTAATGACTTTTTGGCAGAATTTTACATCAAAAAAAGCTAAATTTTCATTTTAAAAAAGGAGGGGCGCAGGAGTCCACCAATGGAGAGGGGTCCCGACCCCCAGGACCCCTTTCCTAAAATCAGTCATTCATAGTGGTCGGACCTCCCAGAACCTTCATGCCCCACCACCACCACTTCGACCACCTCCACCACCACAAGCAGCACCACTGTCCCTTCCTCCAGGCAGCAGCACCACTGGCACCAGCACCACCACCTCCTCCAGCAAGCACCACTGGCACCACCTCCAGCACCACCGAGCCAGCACCACCACCACCACCAGGGCCCCGGCGCTCCTCATTCTCACCTGCCGCCGCAGGAGGTCGATTGATGCAACGTTGCAACGGTTAGAATCCAAATCACGGCGCGACTGGGGCAGCCGCCGCGCGCTTCCACCTATTCCGACCCAGTCTCCCGGATGTACTAGCAGGATAAATGAGTGCGGAACCAACCTAGACGAAAGGTAAGCCGTTTTGGGGCTGTTTTCTGAATGGATATGGGTTGAGGATGGGTTGGGTTGTTGGTGAGAGGATGGGTGAGGATAGGGGATGGTCGGTTCGGGTAGGCAAACGCTTGGGAGGCCGTGGAGGGCGTTGGTGTGGCTGGCGGGCGGCAACGCGGCACTGGGGCGGCCATTCCCGCGCCGAGAGGTGCGGGCGGCGGGGCGGCGGGCGGGCGGTACGCGGCGCGGCGCGGCACTGACCTTCCATATAGCACCGGCCGCTGAGCCTGCCGAAACGTACATAGCAGCCGGCCGGCGCACACGCGCACAGTTCGCACACACTGGCGCACACCGGTGCTAGGCCTAGACGCCTAGACCTGCCCCGACAAGAGCCCACCCGGCCGCCACTGCTACAGAGGCCGTGCCAGTGCATCATGCAGCCGGCTTCTGAATCCTCCATAGCCTCTCCTCCTTCGTCTCCTCCAGTAGCCGCCACAGCCGCCTCCTCCTGCTCCCCACGCGGAGCAGAGACACACATACACTCAGGATGGAGGAGGGGGCCGGGCGGCACCACCAAATCAATAGTCGTTATAAGTACATGTGCACGCCGATCCCATATGAAATACTGGCAGCGCTGCGGAATCGGCCCAGCCTCTCCTCCTGCTCCTCCATATCCTCCTCCAGCAGCATTCTGCACTGTGTATTAGAAAATGTACGACCGGGAGCACTGCTTGGGCAGAAGGCCTAACTTAGGCATTCACCCTGGAGCAATTGCCTCATTTCCAAAATTAAGCTGGTCCTAAATCCATCGGCCATGTACATTGAAATCACAATACCTATCTATATACCCCAGGCTACAGAAATCTAAATAATTCACTACTTCTTGATTATTCCCCCTCAATTTCTTAAAGTCATATGTTCAGATGGGCTACCCTACCTCATATCCCTCTCCTGTCCCTCAATCCTTATATTACCATATTGTCTCTCAGGTCCCAATCAAGAGGGAAGGGGTATTCAGGATTTAAGGCACATACAATGGAGTTGACAGTAGGAAAAACGGGATTAAAAAAGACTGGGACTTAAAAGAAAGGCCAAAAAAGGTCGACAGCCATAATCGCCTTAACCGCCTTAACCCCTAATCCTCAGGCCCACCACCCCACCTCTGCCGGACCGGGCGGATCTGGAGGTCGGAGATTTGCATTGGGGTAGTTGGGGTTGGGGTAAGGGCAATCCAGTCATTCCTGTTTTAGCTTGGACCTATGCTAAATAATTTGCTTTAACAAAAATGAGAAAAACAAAGGCCTAATCATATGAAAACAATAATACTTATTTTATGTCTGAATAAATAAATTGAATTAAAAAAAAATCATATATATCCAAACTCAAACATCTTCCAAAATCCTTCATTCAACAAGCAAACATCTCCTCAAAAGCCTCAGTCAATCTAAACAAACTTTGATTAATTACAAATCGGTTATAACTGCTCCCATATGGCACCCTTACCCGCATCCCAACATACACCCATACATAAACCATCACCTCTAATCCCTCCCTATCCTCTAACACTGGCCAGTGAGCGTGCTTTAAGACTGTATTCAACTAGCCGATTTTACACCCGATTTATTTTTTAATCGGCAGAGGAAATATTCCCTATCATTCTGATATCATACATCATTAAAACGGGTTTGTAATTCTTTATCAAATTCCATGTAGGACGTACAGCTTAATTCCATTTTACCCATAAAAAGTTTAAAAACAACCAAATCACCGGTGCCAAAAATCAGCTAGCGTAATACGGCTTTTCCTCCAGGTTCTCACATGGTTCTCGCCCAATTTGCCCGGCTCCCCAGGTGGGAGGGGTTTTATTGATCAGGGCGTGTGAATTATTTACCCGCTGTACAAACGTTGATTGCCGCTTTAGTGCGGTGACAATGCGCCGTTCGAGGGCTGTCACGCGCCTTAGCCTCCACTCAATAGCGTCTTTTACCCCACTTTTCTTCGGCGCACACCGCCTTGATAATGATCTGCTTTGTCCAGGGTGTTACTTTTAATGGATATAGTGTAGTTATTACGCTGAGTATTTTTAAGGATAATACATGTATTCAGGTTGGCCTATTTGCCAATGAAAAGTCCCACAAGCGCTAGTCTTTGGCGGATCCAGAATTTAGAAGAGGGGGCGGGGATTAACTAAAAACTATAAATTATCAGTACTAAAACGTAACGTACATGTATGTATGTATGCTTGCAGATTTCCATTATTCAATAGCGTCTTTTCTTCGCCGCTCACCATGTTGTTAATAGTCTATATTGTCCCGGGAGCTCTGTGGTGTCAATTAGTTATTTATTTATATCTTTAAGGATAATGCTGATTCAGTTTCGCCTATTTTCTCATCGAAGATTCCACCAGCGTTATGTTCTTACGTATGCAGATCTTCTCACATGATGAGCACTTTGTAGTATTAGGGATTTTCAACCTGCGCCAGGACCCCATTTTTGTATACTACTATCAGAGTGCGGACTGTAAGTAGTATATGAATATGAGCTTTGTAGGAGGCATTGGTGTCCAGAAGTATAGACCTCATACGTAACATTTTCACATATTTTTATTTGCCATGTACATAAGATTATTCTGATTATACACATGCATTTTACACACAGACTATGAATTTGAATTGGGCTCAAGGAATTAAGATTTTAAAAAAGTAGGAACAAACTGCAAAAAACTAGCGCAAAATTGTCACTCTTAGGGTTTTAATAACGTAAAAGAGAGTCTGCGCTTTATAAACTTTTTTCATTATACTCAGGTGTAGGTGTGTAGGTATATATATATATCGATAGGTACTAGATAAAATATATACTAGATAAAATCGAACTCTCATTTGTCGTGGTTCCATATGGATTTCCACTTCAGATGAGGCGAACCATAAAATGTAAGCCCATTTACTGTCAAAGAGGGACTAGATCATTTTTGTAAGCAGTGATCGATGTTCCCCATAAACTAATTACCCTGACTACTGACCATTTGTAAATTTGTCGAACCGTCCTTTACCAACATGGCTGTGAATGCCAGCAGGTATAAATTATGTTCGATCTTTCATCGATCGATAACAAGTCACACCACAACTCATCACAGCAGTCAATAAGAGACAACCCGAAGGTAATGGGTCACACATCAGTGGTTGGCCTCTCCCAGTGCCAAGCCTGAAAAGTCAATATTGACAGCGATCGATCCCAAATATCCAATTTATGCATACAATTTGGTGCAGCAGGCCCAGCATGCTAACTACCAGGCAGGCTTTGCACTGTGTGGTAGTATCACCCACCCTGTGACCATAATGGTGGTAGGTAGTTGAGCCTACTATCCCCTGCTGCTGCTAGCCACACCGATCAGGTTGTTAAGTAGAAAATTGCCCCTGCATTTTCCTCGCGACTGCGAGCGGCCGACACCAGTTGTACACCAGGTGTGCTCTATAAATAGTCTGAGTTCTTGTGGTGTGACATTTACTCGTGCTGTTTACTGCTACATTATCATTACTCTGTGTCTGATGGGGCATCCAGACAGCTCAGCGGGAAATGTCAAAGACCGCCTCAGAAACCCGCCTCTTGCTGGCCGCTCTCTCGATCACTCGCACGATGACTGGCAATTTGGGAGTTAGCAACGCGCTTCACCAGGAGGAAGCACTAACAAAAGCAGCTTCACTAGGTGACCTTGCATTCAGAATGCCCTTTGACTAGGAAAAAAACACAGCAGAGACTGTACTTTTGGCATAAATTGAAGGACTAATAATGGCAGGCCTGCTCCTGGCATGTCAATCATCAAACAAAAGGTGGTAGTTAGTGAGCCAATTAGGTAGGAAGGCCTGTGCAGAATGCACTGCATAATTTTGGCCCTTGTGATACATAACTATAAGCTGTCCCCAAAATGTCATACAATTGTAAGTTATACAGAATATTGTGCCTTGGTCAGACAGCATACTGTTGCTGAAGCAACATGAGATGCATGCAATACAGAATGCACTGACTGTAATACACGGTACGTCTTCATAATATGAACTATATCATAGTTCCAGCATATTACATGTCATACAACATACTGCTTCATATACAATATACACCTGTGTGTCATAAGTATACTGCGGGATAAGCTTCATAATACCTAGATGTATCGTGTGTTGATTTCTTTTGTATGAGAATATATGATTAACTGAAGGTTATTGGTGTCTTTGATAGGGGCCAGTTATGAAATCTGGTGGTCTATCCTTACAATATTTTGTTGTTGGATCGTATTTGGGGCAGGTTATTTCATGGCATATGTTCTTGTAGAGTACATAGCAAACATATTGGTGTATGCTTTTGATTCTGGGATGTATGAGTTTCATAGTGGGCAGCTGTGCTCTTTGTGGGCTGCAGTGTATTGAATAACTTTGAAATATATTGTGTGCTAGAGGCAATGCAGTGTATAAATTGTAACCATTTGATGAATTAAAGTATCTTGTATTATGCAGCTGCATTGTTGTTTTGTCCGAGGCAGTATAGTTTACGACGTGGAGTCTTGTGGAGTTGTATTGCAGTCAATTTAGATTTATGAGATTAAGGCCCAGTTTCCACCAGCCGAATTTACTGCAGATTTGTTGGTAATCTATTACTTTTAACTGGTAATATGGCAAAGGATTATATAACTTACACACCAGCTGAAAGAGAATTTAAATACCTTTCTAATGATGTGTAACATATCTATGATATGCCATTATTCCCACTCATGATTTCTGAAATCGGTAAAAAAAATCGGCTGGTGGATGCAGGGCTTTAGCTACATTGTGTGTTGGGTGCAAAATCCTGAACAACCTACAGATTTATGATGTATTGGAGGCACACGCTATTGGATACAGTGTGCCATGAAATAGCGTTTTATATTGCCAAGCGTATTATGTATGACGTGCTACCATGTTGTGGGTTACGATTGCTTTCTTAAAGCACGGTTACTTTCTTGAAACACGGTTGCCTTCTTGCAGCACGGTTGCCTTCTTAAAGCACGGTTGCCTTCTTGAAGCACGGTTGCTGTCTTAAAGCCTGGCTGCTTTCTTAGAACTGGGCATGTTTTACAATATGGCCTTTTATGATTATGTAAATGAGAAAATTGCAGTATTAAAAAAAGTGTATGGACGTGCGATGGATTACGCTATCAAGATTTAAGTATGGGTCGATTTAGTACACCTAAATGGTGAGGAGGAAGGCATTGTACTGCACTATCTGCTGTTTTCTTTTTAAAGATTTTACATGTTCTACAGACCCGAGCGGCCATTTAACATCAACTTCTCTTCAGTTGGATGGTATCCAGTATAGGACTGGTCACGCTAGATTATAATCAGGTCAACTGCGGTTTTATTCCACAACTGTTGTCTAAGACATTCGCCATCAGCCACAAACGACGTTTCTAACCACTTTGAATATGTATTGTACCACCAGAGTATTGTATAATGAATGATGGAACATTATTTGTGATTAGGGAAGTTCTTAGTGGTTTTTGAGGGTTCTTTAAGAACTTTCTATATCTCTGCAGTGCCACTATCTGTTTATTTCTTGTGAACAATGTAATCTTCTGATTAACCCTCTTTTCTGAAACACATTTTTTTACACTGTTTGTAAAGTGGCTTATTGCAGACTATGCTGTTTTTTCCTGACTGAAACTCCTTTGTCCGAGTAATACATACCCCTAAGCTAGGACACCCAATCACGTTTTAGTGATTAATTGATAAAATAGTTTCATTCTAAGTGATTGCTGGGTTGGTTGATTTCCTTATTAATAGTAAACCCAAAGACTCATTTTAATGAAATATAGATATAGGTATAGATGCTATTGTGAGGGTTGTATGATGCCTGTGGCTTTGAGGAACAAACCTCATACCTAAGCCATTCATAATCAACGTATGAATCTACTCCATAATAGCTATTGGGCATTAACCCCAAGGAGGAACCCTGACGTGAAAAGGGGTTTGCATGTGCCCTTACAATAACCAAACCTCATGAACCATTTATAATGCAAAGTAGAAATAATTAGAGTAGAAATATTTGACTTCCTGTTTTGTTTTTCGTAATTACATCAACATTCCATTTTTCTTTTGCACTCTTCCTCTGTTGGGCAAAAGGTCGATCTTTCACATGATTTGAACCTCATTCAGAGGAAAACACAGCGTTACTTCCACTGAGTGGATGGGGGCGTACTTTGCAATATTCATCGATCGTGGGACCTCAAACAGTTAAACGTCAATAGGAACCTGTGGCCGGAATTTAGGCTTCTTTTGAGTCTTACAGGTGGACGGACAAGTAGAATCTGACAGGTGATGGAAAAATTAAGTTTGATGAATTGATGGACAGGTAGAATCTCCCATATTGACAGATAGGTGGCATCTGGCAGGTGGATGGACAGGTGGAGTCTGATAGGTAGATAGATAGAGTTTGCTAGGTTTATAGACATATATATTGACATATATTGTCTGGCAGGTGATGGACAGGTGTAGTTGATAAATTGATGGAAAAGTGGAGTCTAATAGGTAACTGGCCAGGTGGACGGACAGGTGGGGATTGACAGGTGGACTGACAGGTGGTCTGGCAAATGGACAGGTGGAAAATGATAAGTGGACGTACAGGTTGAGTCTAATAGGTGGACGGACAGGTGGACAGACAGGTGGATTATGACAGGTATAAATCGGAAGTCAGAGAAACCAGTTATATATATTATATTATATATATATATATTATATATATATATATTATATAATATATCACAAACGACATGCAGAATATTAGGTCTGACTGATATATTTCTGATCAGATATCCCCAAGCTACATGTTGTAGGTTCCTCTCTGTCGCTAAGAAGCTTATTACCAGATTACGAGGGAAAGAAAAGTTAGGAAACAATTCAGACTGTCATGCTATTATTAGGCAGGCCTCTAATATTCACAGTTAGGCTTAGCTGAAAGAAAGTTGTTAGACTATCCTTAGTATGACACTCACTATAGGCTTAGTGCCTCTAACCAGTGGGGGAGGCATGGATGTCCTTTTGTCTAGATCTATATCTATATCTATACCCTTAAGGCACTAAGTGACAAAAAGGCACTAAGTGGCAAACTTTGGTCACTTAGTGCATTTTGTCACTTAGTGCCTTAACATGGTTCTCCTGTCTTCATTTTGTCTCAAGTATATTACACCATTTGGAATTATATGTTATTTAAGGTTGTCAGGAAGCTAAAGGTGGGTGCAGCCCTTACTGTCTCCGATATTCAGTATGTGACATTAAGATGTTTGATCAGCATTGTACGAAAATGTTTATCCCCTAATTCAGTCCAACGAGCATGGGACTTAACTCACAACATCAAGTAAGGGCATCTTATGACCCTTAGTCCATAGGCCCTATGACCTTGCCGGCAGCCTACCCTATCAAGCCGAGAACAGGGCATCAACGTGTCACAAGACCAGCCCATAAACTAGGCCTAACTAGGCCTAACAAGACCAGGAACCAAGAAAAGTGAGCCTGAGGGCCGCCCCAACTCCCTAGTGCTCCATTGGTATGCAGGCCTACACTGCTCTGCCAACCGCTCCGCCTCTGGGCTGTGTCATATGATAGTCACCTATGGCATTCGTCACAGAGTGTTTTATGTTGGATTCCCAATAGGTTTCAGTATGTCAGTCTGAATTTAATGTGACTGCAGTGTAATTGTATTTGTTTTGAGTGGACAATTGTCCTTTATGGACATTTCATTATGAGTGTTATTTCTTTATGAGGCTTTAGACACAGACATGACACACTCATGTTAAGTGATAAAATTGTGATGTTAATCTAACGGTGACCAAAAGAGCTAACAAGGTGATGAACTAAGAAGAAGCAAGGCTTGAGACACAAACATTACATACACATATTAAAAGACTTACCCTTATAGTGTGACTTACAGCAACTAACAAGAGCTAACAAGGCCATGAATCAAGAAGGGTGAACAGGTTAGAAGACTAACCTATAAATTGCTTCTAACAATGACTTACAACAGATACCATGGCCATAATCCAAGAAGGGCTTCAGGCACAGCCATAGCATGTATATGTTAAAAGACTAATCTGTAAATTCAGGTAACAATGACTAACAAGTTAAGGCCCAACAAAGGCATTAAACAAGATGGTGGTGGCTTCAGATGCAAGTAAGACATGTACGCGTCAAAAGACTAACCTATACGGAAGATGTGAGTCTGAGGATTTGGGGGGAATTCCCAGCCATTCGCGCACGCGCTGTGAACGTTGCGATGGGAAATAAGGGGAACAGCTCCAACCACATTCTTCCTACAACGCATTAAATTATAGTTTCAAAAACTCCACCTGGAGAGCATTCAAGAGGGGTTCCCCATCGATTTTGCAAAATCAGTTCCTGCCATGAACAAATGGACACCTGCATTACATTCCTGAGATAAATGTGAAACTTTTTCTCACTTGCTGTATGAGGATTGCAATATTAAAAAAGTTTGAGCGAAATAACATGTTATCTCTCATACATTGCCATAGTAAATAACCCCCACAGTTCCAATCGCGATTTCGCCAAAATAGTGGTGCGCGATGCTCCTTTTTGAGACCCTCATAACCAGTATAATGTGCGGCTAACAACAACTAACAACGAATAACAAGTTTGAGGCAGTCCACACCTCCCCTGGGCACCCCATTGCTTCTGGCACTACTCCATTGGTATGCAGCCTCATACAACTATTCCCACTTCCTCCGACAAGAAGAGGAATTAGCCTGGACAGACGTGATTGGCATGTGCAGGAGTCTGAGGGGTGTGAGTCAGTGATTGGGTTTAGTCTGCTTGGTCAGGGTGCTTCCAAAGTGGAGGCGGATGGGTTAAATTTGGTTAGCTGGCCAAATAGAATAAGCTCAAGTACTCCGTTAGAGATAGGGGGTGTTGGGTTAGAGAGATGTGTTGTTTGCTTTTACAAACATAAAGTGATATTTTGCACTGCGCGAAAATAGACTTTTTTAGACCTTTAATTTTCTAAATGGGGCCATTGAGGTTCATTAAAGGCATAGGATATGTCACCTTTGCAAGATCTTTGATGAATCTTAAAGGTCACCTGAAAAAGTTTTGGAAAGGTCTGTAAAGGTGACCTTTCCATTACCTTTAGCAAATCTTAATGGCCCCATTTGCAGAAACTTAAAGGTCTTATAGGTCTATTGTCACGCAGTGAATTGGTTAGGGGGAATTTCCTCTTCATAATACATGTAGTAATCATAGTGAGTTGGTTACGGGAGAAATGTATTTGTTTGAAATTGGCAATTTCGAGTCTTTTACACATGGCTAACAACGAATCCTAGGCCTGTCTCTAATATGTTGCGATTTCGGTTAGAGTATTGTTTCAGGGGATTTCCTATTAGTAATACTAATCAGCTAATAGAAGAAGACCCACGGGTCGTCGGAGGGGGTCTGTACGACCCAGAGGGATTTGTCACGTACCGAGGTTGAAGCCCAAGGTACGTGACACCCGAGGCCGACCCCAAAGGGTCTTCTATATTTTCTCACCCAGCAATAATCTAGATATGTTTTAAATAGTGAAAAGGATGAGCGGTATGTACAACTTGGCAATACACACTGATCCCTGTATGTACCGCTCGGCGGCCATGCAGGTGATAAATGTAGTAATCAGAATGGGTGGGTTGTAAATCATGTGTCTACAGTAAGTTACATTTGACACAGAAAGTAGCGACATAATTGCAAAATAATCTGTAAGAAGTAGTACCGATATTTGGTGCAAATACTTGTTGTCCCAAATGGAATTTCCATGTTGGCGCTAATCATAAAACACTGATTAGTGCAATCAGTTATGAAAATATGGCCTCCGACCATGTTTCGCTTTCCACAACTGTTTCTATTTGTGGTACCTTATTGCAGCTTAAGATTCACACTGGATACTGAATAAGAGAAATGATATCCAGTGAATACCCATGGTTGCCAGAAACATGTTTCTTCATAATGTGCACATTAAATTCTTCGAGATGTTACCAAGTGGAATGGAATTTGTATTCCAAGTCATACTTATTTCCCTGAAAAATAATTGGTTTTAAGCTTTAAGTGAATGTCACCCTGACAATCTCTGTTCGGAAGCCAAAACTTCTTTGAGGTTAACCTAAAACTACGTAGCTAACGACGATGCAAAATGCTGTTAACTTACATAGTGCAAACCACAGCTTTTTTCGCTGTAATTCTTTAAAAACATGCCACGAGTCTAATGTCGCAGTAACAGTTGTATGGGTCTAGTGCCATGCATTTCAAGGCAAAGCTTTCCTCAAAATATCAAATATCCCCGCAGGAAATAAAAACAACACTGTGCATGACAGCTTGGCATGTACATGAGACTTCCGACTTGCACGGATGGGGGTCGGAAACCATACCCCCTGAGTCTAACCAAGCGACTTGGAATGATAGACTACATGTTGTACAATTGCTCAGACTATATATGTCGTTTACGCGACATGCACATTGTTTGAAACATATTTACTCTGATAGTTCTGATAACCGACACATCTGTTTGGAATCATTTGCATCTTTATAGTAATGATACCCTTTGAAGCGTTTTGTTTAATAGACACAAGTTTTCTTTTAAACCTCTGTTTCATATGTTGAGTTTGGTATTTGTCTTATTTTTTCACCAAGAATAGTACATGAACTCTACATCCATATAGCATTAACAAATTAACCATGTAACTATATTGTGACCTTTATTTAAAACACCAAATTTTAAAATAGGCAGCAAAATCGGCTTGTGGAATATCGCCTTTGATTTTGTAGAAGCCTTTCTACCACACATGATTCAGCTTTAGTTTTAACTATATCATGCTTGAAATTGCCACAGAAAATACTCACTCCAACGTTGCCATCCACATCCACCAGATACGCCAATATACATATAAATACAACCTTATAAACGGGGTGCCTGCCCCCTAACCCAATCCCCCCTCCCCACTCACCCCACACATACACAAAGCTATTCCCCACTAATATGCTTACTCAAGCAGAAGCCCATCCCTTGCCCTGCTCAGCAAGTATTGTTTCAGTAAATGGCTTGGTGCGTTATGGGAATGCCAATTCAACAAGGCGGGCGATCCGGGCGGGCGGTCAGTGCCGGCCACCTCGGCCCCCGTGTTGACTCAGACGCAGAGAGGGGAATGAGCTGGGCCCTGGGTGTGTTTAGAGTCACAGCAGCTGGTTGGGGGGGGGCATACATGTATGGTGAGGAGCAGATGGTGTAGCCTATAGCAGATGGTGTGGAGTAAATGATGTAAGGCTGTAGGTGTATAGCAGATGGTGTGGAGCATACATATAATGGTGAAGAGCAGATGGTGTGGAGCATATTGTGTGGAACATGCATACGGTATAGAGTACTTAGCTGGTGTGGAGTAGTTGGTGTATTGTAGATGGTGTGGAGTAAGTGATGTAAGGCTGTAGGTGTATAGCAGATGGTGTGGAGCATACATATAATGGTGAAGAGCAGATGGTGTGGAGCATATTGTGTGGAACATGCATACGGTATAGAGCACTTAGCTGGTGTGGAGTAGATGGTGTATTGCAGATGGTGTGGAGTAAGTGATGTAAGGCTGTAGGCGTATAGCAGATGATGCAAAGCATACATATCATGGTGAAGAGCAGATGGTGTGGAGCATATTGTGTGGAACATGCATACGGTGTAGAGTACTTAGCTGGTGTGGAGTAGATGGTGTATTGCAGATGGTGTGGAGTAAGTGATGTAAGGCTGTAGGTGTATAGCAGATGATGCAAAGCATACATATCATGGTGAAGAGCAGATGGTGTGGAGCATTGATGTGGAGCATGCATAATTATGGTGTAGAGTAAGTGGTGTGGAGCAGACCGTGTATTGCAGATGGTGTAAACAGATGGTGCAAGATATACATATGGTGTACAGCTTTGTGTATATGTGCAGAGAGGGAAATGAGCTGGGCCCTGGGTGTGTTTAGAGTAACAGCAGCTGGTGTTGGTGGGGGCATACATATGTGGGGAGGAGCAGATGGTGTATAGCAGATGGTGAGGAGTAAGTAATGTAAGGCTGTAGGTGTATAGCAGATGGTGTGGAGTAAATGATGTAAGGTTGTAGGTGTATAGCAGATGATGTGGAGCATACATATGATGGTGAAGAGCAGATGGTGTTGAGCATATTGTGTGGAGCATACAATGTAATATGGTGTAGAGTAAGTGGTTAGGAGCAGATGGTGTATTGCAGATGTTGTAAAACAGATGGTGCAAGATATACATATGGTGTAGAGCAGATGGTGTGGAGCTGATGTGCATGTTGTGAAGAGCAGATGGTGTGGAGCATGGTATATCTGGTGTAAAGTAAATGGTGCGGAGCAGATGATGTATTGCAGACTATGCGGGGTTAACATGTGGTGTAGAGCAGAAGGTGTGTAGCTGACGGTGTACTGCAGATGGTGTTGAACATTATGGCGAAGAGCAGATGTTGTGGAACATATGTGTGGTGTAGAGTAGAGGGTGTTGGGCAGATGTTGTATTGTAGATGGTGTTGAGCAGATGGTGGGGGTTATACATGTGGTGTAGAGTAGAAGGTATGGAGCTGATGTTGTGCTGCAGATTGTTTTAAATATAATATGGTAAAGAGCAGGTGGTGTGGAGTATATATGTGTGGTGTAGAGTAGATGATGTAGGCAGATAGTATAAAGCAGATGTTGTGGACTTGGTCATGTAGAAAATATGGTGTGTGGTAGATGGTGTAGGGTAGATGATGCATGGCTGAAGGTGTGGAGCAGATGACTTGGACCAAATGGCGAGGAACATAAGTACGTGAAGACCGGATGGTGAAGAACATTTAATGGTGTATAGCAGATGGTGTAAAACCAATAATGTTTAGTAGATGGTACAGAGCAAATGGTGTAGAACAAATGGTGTTTAGTGAATGGTTTAACATGGTTTGTAGTCGATGATGTGCATCTGGTAGATGTCTGGAATAAGATGTAAAGAAATTTTGTAGAGTAGATTATGTGCAGATTATCATGTAAACTATACATATAGCAAATGGCAAGAAAACCATGTGTAGAGCAAGGGGTGTAGCAAATTGATACTTTAGTAAAGCAGAACTCTGTTACATATATGCAAATAATTTAGAGAATACAATGAAGAGTAGACGATGTAAATCTTATCATTTAGCACAAAGTGTATAGACCAAGCAGTGTGGAATTAATGAAATAGAGCAAATGATGATGTGTCGGAGTTTAAGGTCTACTCAGCAATTTTTCAGCTATACTGAGACCAGCTCTGGTCTTTGACTACCAATTGGCTGACCGAATCTATGGGGGTTAGAACAACGGCAAGGCAAGGTGATACAGCCGGCAGGACCAAGAATTGAACCCGGGTCTCCCACGTACGAGGCGAGCACTCTACCAACTGTACCATCCTGCCCCCCTGAAATAGAGCAGATGATATATGTATTGTATATAGCAGATGATGTGGATGAGATGGTGCATATAAGATGATGTAGAGTAAAATGAATGCACAGACCTACCATACAGACCGCAGATGGGCAAGCATTACCAGGGGAGAGCAGCAGAAAAATGAAAAAGGTCAAAATAACAATCTATCCCATCAGTTCCTTTATCGCAAAGGATCCCAAGGAATTTGACAAAATACTCTTTATATTTAGTTGAGTCTTTAGGGTACAAATACAAATAGCTTCCATAGTCTGCCTAGCTGTCATAGGCAGTATTAGATCACAGTTCCATGTCCTTGTGGGATGCCAAAAACATGATGAATAATTCCATGTATAAACATGTCATAAAAAGGGTAGTAAAAAGGAACAGTCTTAAACCCACTGACTGAAACCTCTTTCTGCAACTGCTTACTACTTAAGGGATTAAAGCACTTTGACTTAAATACTATGATAGCTTGGTACCTATTGCTGTAGATCTATGATCAGAAAAGGTCACTTGACCATTATTTTGTCAAAACCCATGAAATAACTATGACCACATGGTTTACTATTGTGGCCGCAATATATACACAAATAACGAAAATAAAGAGAAATGAATACTAATCTAGTTCATATTCCTCATTGTATAAAAATACAATAATCTGTATACTACTATACAAAGTCTATCATATCAAAGGCCTTAGTAGCGGTGACCATTCCGCCCCTTCACAATGTAACAACACAAACTCTGTACACTAACTTGAACCACATCTAAATGGCTAAATGCAATTTTGCAGTGTCAGTTTTTGTGAAAACAATTAACTTTAATTATTTGTACAAAAACAATCAGAAGTGATAATCATAGAACAAGCAAAAGAGTGGCAACGAAAATCTCATCGTGTCTGTATAGCCTGTTTTCCACAATATATAAGCTTTCTTTTCGACAATGATTACAACATTATCAGATGAGGATTGGAACAGATTTTCTTAATGCAAATCTCTCATATGAACATCTTCTGTTATAGGTTGTGTCGCGACTATCGTAAGGTTATCGGAGAACCATAGGAAAATTGTCATGACTCTCATTAGGCCTATGTTGAAAGTTGTCATAACCATCTTGACAATTACAAGGAGAAGTAGGTTATCAGTATAGCTTGCTGGGAACTTTCTTGGCTGCTGGTGCCCGGTATGTACCCCAATAACCTACTGCTGATACCCAGTAGCCCAGAAAAGTCATTTCCTCCTAATTTTGTGTAAATACCCCTTATTAAGGCAGTAATATACAGAATGTCCTTCAATGAGTGTAGCTATGTGTACTCTGATATAGCTTTGTGTGGACAATATCGACCCACACCTTGGGTCTGCAGACACAAACCCCCAACCCCCCAGTCCACAGACACCTTTTCTTTACCCTTCTCTCCTGGCTGGAAGGCCGCATCTGGCCGATAGAAGGCCCCGGGTAGAAGGCCCTGTTCGACAGAGGGCCGATAGAAGGCCGGCCGATAGGAGGCCAGCCCAGGCCTCAATTAGTTGGCTGTATTCCACTAGCCGATTTTGATCACTGGTTACTTGGATATTAATCACTTTTAACCAGTAGCATAGCAAAAGACTATACATACTACATATCATTTGAAATAGAATTAAAAACCTGTTGAAATGGTGTATAACATGTTCTTGATTAAGCAATATTCCCACTGCTGATTTTTGAAATTGGGAGTAAAATCGGATAGTGGAACGCAGCCTTTAGTCAGCTCCCAGCCACCGGAACCTATTAGCCTAATGTTTATCGCCATAAAACAGGGTCGTAGAAAACACGCCATACTAGTGTAAAGAGCTTAGTGATGGCAGGCCCTGGGTCCAGCCTAACCCCCTGGGTTAAGGGTATGGAGGGCCTTGGATCCTAAACATTCACAGCCAGTGCAATGTGATGAGGCAATGTTTTGAAAACAGTCAGTATACGACATTGAGGTATTATATATGTAGCAACATGGAGAGAATGTCATATAGGTTACGCAGTGTGATCCTTGAAATAAAACTCAGCTTTTAGGAGGTAAAGTTAATCTAAAATGTCGCATGATCTTTCTCTTTTTTTTGAATATTGAAATAAGCTGCACCCAGCCCAGCTCCAGGGTTAAGAATAGAATAGAACCTACATTTGATATTTGGCGTGTGGCTTGCGTGTAGCAATATAATAAAGGTTTCCATCAAAACGGAACAATGTGACTAAGCCAAATGGTGCATTTCTTGAATTAAGTTTACATGCAATCTTCGTTTCGTCAATGGGAAATGTTACTCATATATGCTTTTTTAAACATAATGGATAAACCACTTCTCGGCAGCCCATCCCCTGAATCATACTATGCGGTAAGTGCGAGGGTGGATCCTATACTATGTGGTAAATGCAGTAGTGGATCATACGATGTGGTAAGTGCAGGGACAGACCATACTATGTGGTAAGTGCAGGGGCAGATCATACTTTGTGATAAATGCAGGGGTGGATCTTACTACGTGGTAAGCAGGGGGTCGATCATACTATCTAGCAAGTGCAGTGGCGGATCATATTATATTACTCATATTATCATATTATCATATTACTCAAACAGTGTGGTATGTACAGGATGGATCATGTTATGTGGTAAGTGTAGGGGTGGGTCATACTATGTGGTAAGTGCACAGTTGGATCCAGGTAAGGAGGGAATTTAGTGTGTCGGGACCTGGTAGAGACCTAACCTAAACAGGTCCCAGTTTAATGTTGGAGCAATGGATTATAATTCTGATAAAAAAAAGACCAGGTGGGCAGCCTCGGGAATTCTAGTCTCTCATCTTTACAATAGATGGGGGTATCGTACCCTGGATCAAATTGGGAATATTCAGTTGCACTTGTCCAAGCCACCATGATTATGCCAACGCTTTTATGAGTTGACAGTGTCAGCACTTTACCGGGCAACCTTATACCAAATATTATGTGTGCATATTGACAGTGTCAGCAGGGCTGTAGGCTGCCTGACACCAGGTGTGAGATAAACCAACAATTAAAATTGTGCATTCACAGTGTCAGCACTTTGTGGGCCACCGTGTGTTAACCCTTTTGTGCATTGACAGGGCTAATCAATCCGTAGACCGTCTGCCAACGACTGCGTTCTTGTCCATAGTAATGCCATAACCTGTTTAGGATATTTTCTTTCTTTTGCACATGGTCAGAGTAAAATATAATTATCTGTCCAGGCCCGTACCCAGGGTCTGCTGTGGGGGGTGGCGAGGTTCCACAAGTGGAACTTTTGCTTATAGCCTATTTTCAATAATTTGAACTTGAAAGGGGTGGCGAGCAGTTAAAACTTTTCAATATTTTCCTACTGATTTTAGGGATTTTTACATTAAATTTGGAAGGGAAGGTGGAACTTTTGGAACAATTTTCTTTGTGGCGGGGTGCCCCCCCCCCCCCCCAGTTAAGGGCCTGCTGTCTGTATATGGTAAAAGTCCATGCAAGTACAATTCTGCCTGCAAAAAGACCATACTTCTTAATATGTTGACCAATAGGTGATTAATACTATCAGTTATCAGCCACTTAAAGCAAGGCGAATTAGATGAGTTGACGGTAAGCGATGAACTGAGTATGATCAGATAATTCAACTCTGTGAGATGGAACAATTAAAAATGATGGTAAGAATTACGCATTGATAACGAATTAATCAAAATTAACCGCTAACAATGCGTTGGAGAAATTTTTCAGTGTTCACAGGGACAGATCCAGGGTTGGAGGTCCAGGGTCCTTTGACAACCCACCCGACCCCGCCGGATCACATGGAATTGTGTCCCTTGGTCCTGAAAGAAAAGCATAACAGATGTTCCCAATTCCACCGGGGATGATGGAGATTATTTTATGGACATTGTCCTCCAGACACCCACACCCCAGCCCAGCGTTAACCTAGCGGTTAGGGCCAGAGCTGAGGGTGATTCCAAGTATCCCCATGCAAATCTGTGACGCTCAAAGCCGCATACCCATCAAGCCACATACCCACTAAGCAACTTTTACAGAGTCGGCTGACCGATCTGCATTAAAATAGGCCGACTCTGATGATCACCTGTTAGTATGGTACATTGAAATGTGCATGTTTGATATGAGTCGGTCCTAAAATCAGCCGACTCTTCTAGTAGAGTCGGATGATTTGAGCATCGACCAGTTGGCCGACTTGGTCTAAATGTCCTAGTGGGTATGGGGCTTTAGGGTTTAGCGGGGTTTACAAAGGCTGTCAAAATGGTTACGACAGTGTTTATGGTAGGCCTGACGACAGTCCTGACAATTCTCCTGAAGGGGGTATTACACTGTCGCAGTGAAACCACATTTATTTAAAGGTAAAATACCTTGATAGCCTCATCTAAAATTCTCCAAATTGCTAATTTTAAATAATTGTTTTACTCCTTTGTGGGAATTGTCTACAATATCATTATATTGCGCCCATATCGTAGCTCCAAGTCGGTTCTAGGTCTTTTGCCCCCCGGACCTTTGCCCCCCGGACCTTTGACCCCTGGACCTTTGCCCCCCGGACTTTTGCCCCCTGGTCATTTGCCCCCCAGGACTTTTGCCCCCCGGTCTTTTGCCCCCTGGACTTTTGCCCCCTAGGACTTTTGCCCCCTAGGACTTTTGCCCCCTGATTACTCTTGGATAGTTATCTAAATTTTGATAGTTTTTTGAAAGCTATAATTAAAAAGGTTTCTCAAAAACTGTATATATTTGCTAGGATAAGATATATGCTTACCAAAAAAGCGGCTCTACTTGTATACAAGCAGATGGCTTTACCATTTTTTTATTGTCTTGATATCTTAGTGGATAGTGGGAAACAAACATTGATTGATCGACTACAACAACTACAGTTTAGAGGATTAAAAATTGTAGAAAATTATTTAATTGATGGTTAAATTATTAAAAAGAGGGATGAGGAACAACTGCATAGTCTGTGCAATGTAGATTTCTTGAAGTTTTCACGCATGAGACAACTATTATAATGATACATAATTATATGCTTGTACACTATTGTCCAAAAGATGAAATCATTGATGATAGTAAACAAGTATTAGGAAACAATGTTAGAACCAATGTATATATTTGCAAAAAACAAATCTGGATGTATATAAAACAGGATGGATGTATAGGGAAAATATGTCCTAGTCACATCGGGGGGGGGGGGGGGGGCTTGGTTCAGCTTGGTTCAGCTTGGTTCAAATAAAAAAGGTTCAAATTTGTCTTAGAATTATGATTTAAACCAAAAGATCAATTGATCCTTTCTCGAACCAGACTGGACAAATGTTCAATGAAACCTCAAACCATAATATGGGGGGCAAAAGACCGGGGGGGGGGGCAAAAGACCTGGGGGGCAAAAGACCTGGGGGGCAAAAGACCGGGGGGCAAAAGACCGGGGGGCAAAAGTCCTGGGGGGCAATTGCCTGGGGGGGCAAAAGTCCAGGGGGCAAAAGTCCGGGGGGCAAAGGTCCGGGGGGCAAAGGTCCGGGGGGCAAAAGACCTGTCACCCTCCAAGTCGTGTAGTGTAATAGGGCCTTCAGGGTCGCAACAGCTCTACGATAGTCCTGGCAATATTTCAAACAGTATACATGTCCTTATTAGGGTTGACATTAAATTTTCTAAAATTATATCCTGGTTCTCCCCAGTTACTATCGTAATCATTGACGTAAGTCTGGTTATTGGGCTGTGTAAACCAGGCCTTACTCAAACTTTGCCAACTGTGGTACGATAGTTACCAGCCGTCAATTTAACTGCAGGTTTAACTATTTTACTCCTGATCCACATATCCACAGGATGATCCCCCTAGGGCTATCATTGGCAGCTGGCTTGTTGACAATTTCAGGAAGAATAAGTGTTTAAACGTGCTTAACATTTCACAAAACAACCGACTATTTTAGCGCTGATTAATCAGTTTACTTGGTGAAAACTGCCTCGTGGGTCAGCCACCAATACTAGGACCTATTAGGATGATCTTATCCAAAGTCCTTGATCTCTGCTTGAACTCCAGTCTTCAGAAATGGTTGACAGGGTCAACATACAAAATAAAATGATTAGTGTTAGATCATAATCAAATTCTATGTCACTAGTTTCTAGGAATATTATTCACATCATTAGCTTCTCTGGAATGAAAGAGTCATGCAAATGTCAATCCTGGCATTTAAATAACTAGACAAAGGCAACATCTAATGATATTAAATCCTAAAATAGACTACTCTAAGTATTCATGAGTTTTCATAAATGTGTTGCCTTTACAGGGTGTAGACGGGTGTGGACAGTGGGTGAAGTTTCAAGGACATGTAGAAAATAAAACCAATTTTTATCTGTCTTTGCACAACCTTGACATTTGGTTGGTATTTGGATAAGCAGGAGTCTTCCACTTATAGCTACTTGGTATAAAGGTTCACTCTATCCTAATTACAACCACCTTCCAGTGTATCCCCAAAACTTTCTGAGCCGCAGTTAATTTGTCCGACATTTAGGATAACTACATCGGACTAAGTCTTATTGCATTTATGAGACACACACAAAAAACTTTTAAAACAATCCAGAAAGACATCTGTGATGTAAAATGTTTTATTTTGAAAAAGGTTTTTGACAAAATGTCCTACACTTGAATGGACGATATTGGACACAAATGGAAAATAGTCGGACATGTCCATATGATGGTTTGGGGGATATTATGACCTTGATTAAATTTACTGAAGACTATTTATGTTTTGTTTATTCTAATAATTGTGCATACTGTAAAATCAGCTTGTGGCACGCAGCCTTAAATCGAGGTCACATAACTTTTTTCTGAAATACTATCCCGGCGCTTCCAGACAAATATGTTGCATTGTAATGATAGTACAGAATGTGTACTGAAAGTTGATACACTGACCCCTGAGAAAGCCAGACAGACTTTTCATAAGAGTTTAGAAAGTAGACTTTTGACTTATAAGCATCTTATATGGCAAGGCCAACCAAGAGTTTGGTTTTAATTTCCGGGTAACATAATCTTATTATTCCCAAATTAATTGCCTTGAACATAAGGGTGATTCACTAAGCTTCGTCAGTATCACCTTACTGTACAATGCTACCTTCCCATTATTCATACAAAGAACACTACATATAAATTAATGATAAAGTGTTATAAGCTTCAAGCCTTAATGCTGAAGAGAAATCTATCCTATCCGTGCAGTGCACAATTAGGAAGGTAGCAGCCATATGTTGGACCCTGTTAATGGAAGTTTGAAGAAACCAAGGACCAAAGATTCAGACACTCAATAAGGGCACAGCCTTAGAACTGAATTGTCGTAGTACAATACACTTACTAATAAAGCCTATCATTTTGGCTTTGGCTACGCTGCATTAATAACACATGTCCCATGAAGCATTTCGCACTAACTCATACAAATTCTTGAATGCTACAAATGCACTTTATTTACCCCAAAAGTGTTTGTTGGCACAATAGGCTGATTTGCTATTGAGGATTGGTACAGGTCACCAATATTGATGAGAACCCTTACTAACTAGATTGATGCCTATCCTATGTATAACTATTATGACTAACCAACATTCTAGACACCTTGCCATATGTATACACTTTTGAAGATATTATGCTCTTGAAGACAGTTCAAGCCTTTAAAGGTAGCCAAAACCAATAAAATCAACAACATTTTCCAAATTCAAATAATTATGGAAATCCATTCCTTGAGCCTATTTCTGGTCCATGTTGAAATTTATACCATGAAATATGGTAGAAAATCATTAGAACAAGTTCTCCTTGCTCAAATGAATTAATGTGGATCAGCAAAAATTGGGTTTGTTTACAAACAAACGGAAATATTACCATCTCTCATGGAATTCTACTTTGGTTTGAGCTAGTTTTCACGGTTAATACTTTACCACTGACCTTAGACTCATCTAGCATATTTCTATACCTATCTGAGTTTTGAAAATGTTGGCAATTTTATTGTTTTTTCCGAGGGAGCCAAAACCAATGTTGTGCCAAAATATGACAACATTTTGAAAACTCTAATAATTATCAAAATACATTCTTGGGGCTTAACTGAAGCCGTTGGTACAGTATAAATATTTATAACTAACTTTACTTAAATACCATAATACCCATGTCATCTATGCCTACAGACATCAATGTTTGTAAACAAACCAATTTGGGTGGGTCACCAAAATTGACCTGAAATAGGTTTTGGTGTATTTTAATGAAATTTAAGTCTGTATTTTTTAGTCTATACTTTACCACAGGCCTGGGTTGTGGCCATAGCATATGTTTCAATAGTTAACAGAATTTGCAAAATTTTGACCCTATATTGCTTTTGGCTCCCTTTAAGTTTAATATTGCACAATGTACTATATTCCATAAAAAAGTGCCCTTTGCAATTGGCTTCAATGGCTTCACTCACACCAACCAGTAACCCCTGCTTTTTTCCACACTCACCCATACATGTTCAGACTCATTCCAGAGGCGGAACACCCGACACTTTATTCACCCACAAAGCATTTGTTGACACAAAAGGTTGACTTGATTTTATGAGCGTTGGAAATTGGCCAGCCTGCAGCGCTAGTAGTGTTGGGGAGGGCTGTGTAGTCTGTCGCATCAGACCCACTGTTTCCCAAAGTGAGTCTGTACACCGGCAACCATTTTAGGTGGGAATTCCAACCTAAGTCCCAGCATGCTTTGCAGCTGCTGGTTTATGGCAGGTAGGACCATAAACCAGTCAGTAAGCCAAGAAGGGGTTCTCCATGCCATACAGGGCCAATAAAAGAATTCCTTGCAAATTTTAAGTAGCCACTAGTAGCCATGGACTGTTGTGGATGTACGGACCTTTTATGTAAGAGCTAAGTAGGTCAGGGACAGACTGGGGGCTGTGGGGACTGAGCCTCCACCATCACTTCCACCTCCACCTCCACCACTTCCACCAGCAGTCATGGCATTTGTACACATGTTGGCCTTTGGTTACCATGGTGACGCCGCTATGATACCAGCCCAGCAGTGGCTGTGATGGTGGCGGTGGTGGGTGGTGGTGGTGGTCAGAGAGGACGAGTAGGGCTGGTAGACTGAAAACGGATGGTGCCACTTGCTGGTTATAAGGTGCCGATTGTTGGCTAATCATAATCGTAAATAAATTGTTATACCATGATAGTATAGTATTAAATGCAATAGTGTCAATAATTGTCGGAATCTTAGAGTACTAAATTCTATACTTATTTAGTACTAAATTTTATACTTATTATTAATTTTAGTGTCATTAAATGTATCATGGTCAGTTGCAATCTTATATTCTACAGATACGACCTTTATTTCAAAAAGACATCTTAAGAAATCAGATGTCGCCAAAGGGGTAGGTCGTACGGACTATGGGTGCCTTCTCCACTGAGCTCTCCATAAAATGTATGGAATATGTGTGGACTCCACAAATTAGAGTTGGAAGTGCATCCTATGTACACTTTGGGAAGTTTAATTCTATATCAAAACACACATATCATGACTGTTTGCAATCCAAAGAGTATATACGGTCATACATAATGTACATATATTATCAAAACCAGTAACAGCAGTGCAAGTGAAACAGATCGCATTTGTATAGTATTGTACATTTTGCGGGGCTTTTTAAACTATCAAGAAATGAACGAATCAAAAGGGCTAACACCCTGGTCCTTCTAAATACAATGTTGTTGGTGGCAATGACCGAGAGGCTGGGAGAAGCTAGTTGGCTCAGAACAAATGGGGTGACTGGTTTTTGGTGGGCAGTAGGTGGTCGGACCTGCGATGCATGGCAAACAAACGGCTAGGAGGAGTAGGCCTAAAGTAGGCCTAGTATAACATCATGTAATCCTATTATGTTTTAGGTCTATAGGCTCATCCCATACCCATATTCAATATTTGACATAATCTGGAGTTATTTCATAGATAAACACTTATATAAGCCGCTATCTGATCAAAATACATTATCTTGATTTTGATGGGTTTATTATTATAAGAAAAAAACAATAGTTTTTTAAATTGAATTGCTCTTTATCGAAGTGCAACAGGCTAAGGGGGGTAGAATTAAGCTACATCAGTTATGATGGAGTTTTGGGTTGGAAACTTGCAGACAGAGGTATGCGCATGACTACATTAATTTTTGTATAATCACCAACTATGACCAATCAATGGTGCTTTGCAAACTATATATAAATCATATAATTTATACTTCCATGTCTTATATACCTTTTTGATATATGTGGGAATAAGGAACCTATGTTATCATTAAATCCTAATAATAAGATGCATAGGTTTCTTTTCAAAATGTTAAATTGATCACCAATATGGCTGCCACTCCATTTCTAGATGTTGTGAAGTCACCTGTACAATGTCCATATCAAAGTGTAATGGTAGTTTTGCTATAGATAGATCTAAGATCAGTTATAGCATGTCCAACATCCCTGCCCATTGGCTATTTTTTATCTGAACACAAGAGCTTATTCTATTTAAGGGTGACAGGTGTTATATTATTGGACCTGTCTGGGGTACCCATGAATAGGTATACAAAATGTATTGGAAGGGGGGTGAGCGATTTAACATTAGCCAATTTAAATAACCTAAAATAGTTTGTTTAGTGATCGAAAATATATCGCTATATTATCAAGGTAGCCAAGGAAGACGATAATAATGATTTTTAAAATTATCGAAAAAAAACTGACTTGAAAAATCAATGAAGCTTAGAAAATATGACTGAGACTAATAACCAAACAAATCATTAAGAATTTAAGAAATGTACCAAGTAAAGCCATAAATGGAAGATAAATTTCATTGAGTATGATTGAATATAGAATTTGTTTATTAAACGATAACTGTCTGAAACGCAGTATGAGAAACATCTATAAATTCACCTTATTCAAATTTTGCTTAAGCTGTCAACACGCCCTGTGCGAACCGGCTATGTAGGCAACGTCGTGTATGCGACGTGGTGTATACTAGGCAGTGTGTGTACACGACGTCGCCTGAATAAGGTGAATTGTGTACGCGACAACTATAGCCATCCATAAATTCTTATTTCCCCATACTATTAACCTATCGCGTACATAATAGATAAAGGCGACAATGTGTACTCATATGTGCCCTGAACATCGTATTAGGGTGGTAGGATTGTCTTCATCCAAATGTAATGAGATCGAATTGATATATAAAAAAAAGTATGTAAAATCTGAAGATAATTATTATTGATTGATTTCCATGTAAAAAGATGAAGGCTCTGTAAAGGCGAATACACCTGAATTTCCCTAAGCATCTATCTGCTTATTCAATAACATTTAATAATGCGACGTTCTTAATTATTCTCATTTCCATTATACTACTAACTTGTCGCGTGTATAAGAAACCATGTCGCCTAAATAGTGGAGACTATAGAGGCAACATTGCCCATATAGACAGTGCTGTATGCACGACGTCGCATGAATAAAGTGGACTGTACATGCCACAATAAAACCCTCTGTAAATTCTATATGCTACTTACATGTTGCGTGAATAGTATAGATCAGTCAAGTTGGGAACTTTGGACTAGCGACATTGAAGGCCATCTTTTGTCAAATTGATATGTATTTTTTTAAACAGTTTTGAAAAGTGAATTATATTCTTTAGAGTTGATACCATACAATAAAATTATGAATGTTTTTTTTTTGTCAAACTAAGAGTATATCAGCAAATACCCCCGTCTAAAGCACAACCAGTTGGTTCTTTTCGAACACAATGATTTCATAAGGTATTACTTATCTGTAGCATGCATTTCATAAACATTCCCCAAGACACTTTATTGATAATCATAGCGCTTGTAAATGATAGGATATCTTAAACAACAGATTCATTAAAACGTTTATTTGATAGAAATATAAAAGCCTGACTTAAATTAGAGGTTCGATACTTAACCCATATACGGACCTCCCTTCTGCCCCCTAAGAAATAAATAGATAAATAAAAATAAAAACACCCACAGTCGAATTCCTGGATCCGATCCGCCCTGACTCAGCTCTTTTTTTATACTGCTGTCCCTTCCTCGTTCGACCACCAACACCCCCTTCCCGTCCCCACCCTGTCCACCCCATCCTCAGCTGGTCACATAAAACAGGGCTGGATCATCAGCACTGAGACGTAGGGGTAGGCTACCCAGATCAATGCTACCCCCTCCCTGTGCTACCATAAAGGGTTATATGGCTTTTTTCGACCAGCCGATTTACTCCCGATTCCAAAAATCGGCAATGGCATTTTGGGTTAATCATAAGCATGTTGCATATCATTAGAACGGATTTTGAATTCTCTTTCGAATGGTATGTAACATGCATGGGTTCTTGTCATATTTATCATGAAAACCTGGATCATTCCAAATTTTTGGTAGTCAAAAATGGAATGGTGTGAAGCAGGCTTAAGGATATAAAGGGAGGGTTGGGCAAAGGACAAGGCACCTAATGAGCAATGAAAAAGCGCCAAGGACAAGGTGCCAAAAGGCTGGCCTTGCCCCTTATCAGGTTCTGGTGTTTAATGGGGTCCTCCCTACCGACTTGAAAGGGTTCATTAAGTGTAACACTTTTATTACAGACCTAGGAGTATTGAGTTTGTTTGAGGTGTACCACACATCATTAATTAAAAATACACATAATATCTATTAATATGTTGGTGGTTTATTATTCTGTTGAACTGAGGAAAATAGGTTTGTGGAAATATATTTAGGTTTTATGGTATGTCAGTATTAGTCAAAAAAGGGTTAAGTCTTTATTGTGGCTGGAAAGGGCCACAGACGCTGCCTTACCTGCCTGTTAGACGGACATCAAATAAGGGAAACGGAGGTGGTATATAGGGACAGAACACAGGAATCATGGACACACGTCTATGTCCTGTGAAGTAACAACATTCAAAACGAAATGTGCATCTGTATAATCATATGTAATTATAGGAATGTGACATGGGTATTTTTGTAGAATACATTATATGCTTATATACTATGCGCCAACTTTGGACGGATCCAGATATCAATATACAAGCAGTGCACTCAGTCTTTTGTCGTATGGGTTACTGTAGGATCATATGAAGTGATCAAATGAAAATGATTGAAGTTGTTTCCTGAATTGTATATAGGGTGCTCTTGTGCATGTACAGTATTTTTTGAATTAGGAAGAAATTATGGCTTATGACGCTTATGACGCTTATGAAAACTAACTTCTGAAAACTAATGGAAATTAACTGTGGATCTGCTATTAAGTCTTAGTTAAAACATTAACTGGTGGACCAATAATACAAATGGTCTACTTTAACTTCTGTGAGGTATTTCTTGCAATACAGAGGTTATACAATAACTTCAGTCTTCCTATCTATATGAAGCAAAATAGTTCCAAAGCAGAATGATATCGGTCGCAGATGGAGATACAGAGGACATACATGACCAAAGAACTAAGAATATGGTGCATCAGAACCCCATCTCATAATGATCGGGCCTCCATTCCAAGTTTCAATGTACACAAAAGGATGTCCATTAACCTGAAAGAAAAAGATATGTTCCAAGAGGTTATTTGATGCGTCCAAATCAATAATCACCAACATATTAATGGCATGTTCAAGGTTAGGTTCCTGTGATCTATGTATAACTGGAAATGGGTTCAGGGTTATAGATTTTAGTTGTTTTTTAGGTGGAAGGTGTTCTTGGAAAGGGTTGAGGTTATAATCATGTTTGTCACAGATAAGAAATGGCCCTGCAGCTGCCAATAAGCCCATCCCAGTATACATGAACATTAACTTTTATCATGAAATTACATAGCAATTTCTTTCTGTTTTAATCCCCAACGATAGAAGTATGAGACAAGAGATACCATGGTGGTTTGGTTGACAAAGTGCACCTAAAATTTGTAAAATGCAGCTTCATATATTGGCCTTTTTCCCATAGGAACCAATGTTAAAGCCTGTCAGCCCAACCTATAATGTCCAACCCTATTTTCCCTAAGATGCAGCATTTTGATTGGCTGGCAAATCTGTCAAATGGTAAAATATAAGAAATCATAACATTTTATCAGTACTTGGGGATATAGAAAAAACATAATTCTTAGTCATTCCAGTAATCCCAGCTCTAGGAAACAAGAATTGCTTGTACCATAATTTTGTCTGACTCTTGTCCAACCCTGTGATACACCAAATGTGGGGTGGGCAAAGTTATTATGGGGATGTTAGGGCAAGGTGACAGTGCCGAGGTATTGTGGTGAAAAAGGTAAAGCCTTAAGTGGCAAGGCTCTGTTTGGTCAGGATCATCTAACACCTTGTTCTTATTTTTTTCTAAAGCAATCTTCAGGGGTAACCCCCCTGGTCTTCCAGATCAATTAATATGATAAACTGAAAATGATAACATGCGATCTTTAGTAATAACACACAATATGAGCACGTCGAAATTACAGACAAGTTGTACACAATTAAATTATATCAAGTTACCATTAATGCGTTTCGGCGTTAAAGTTTCTAGAGGTTTTGACAAATAGGGTGTCAGTGATAAAAGACGTACCTCAGCATTTTTGGAAGTTATGAAAAGACAACTTTTGTAACTTACGTACTAAGTGTTCTTTGTTACTTATGCAGTTACCGAAGTCTTCGTCTGATCCTCGGTACCAAATATGGTATGGTTGGATTTAACATATCTATAAATGATATATTTTTATGCTCGAACACGTTTCTCTTGGTTTTGTGATACGGTTGCAATCAAAATGGCGTAATAGGGAACTGGAAGCGAGGAAACATATGCAATAAAACATTAAATACAACTTTTCTCACACGCCACTCGGACACACCCTTATTTACTTCATATCTACACGTTATATAACAAGCCTCACGCAAGGTGTATGTGTGTGTGTGTGTTTGCACCAGTAATGTGGGAATAAACCAGAAAAAAAACATACAGATATCGATCTCTGCAATTTCTAACGGCGTCATGGCCGACAGATGCACAAAACAAGGTGTCAATACTCAGTCCTTTGGTGTTTGTCAAGGTACAAAAAACAGTGTAGATATGTAACGGCGTCTTTGGATGTTTTATAGTTGTGTTTTTTTACCGAAGGAAATAGGCATGACGTCCTGGAATATGAATCTGTTCATGCTTTTTGATGGATGACGTCAAAGAAGAAATGGTGTAACTACGAACATGAGCACTGGCAAAATGTTATCATAAAAGAGAATGTATGGATAGAGACACTTTCTGGAGTAAGAGCTGATAAATATTTGTAGAGATGTGTCTATATCGTTTGCAGAAAGTGTTTCTTTTCCTCTTTAATTAAAGTGAGTACCATGCTGAGTGAATTGAACGATATAAGAAATATGTTAATATTCTGAAGTACACATGAGCTCTCAGCTTATATCTGCAAATAACGAAAGGAGGCATAGGAAGACGGTACAAATCTCTGAAACACTTCTGGGTCACATTATCTAGAGTGTGAAAATGACTCCCATTTAATTATTCTAGGATGTCTTCACAATAGCCAAAGGTCTGTGCTTCAGACTGTTCAAGATCAGGTTCTTCCTAGTAATACAACCTGGGAAATGGGATAAGGCCCTATATAAAAATATCCTAAGACGTCACCGTGTGAATGAAGGGAGATGTTTGTGTGCGCTTCATATTTTAGTGTAGATCTATACTGATACTATGATATTGTAAAGTTCTTTTGCTTCATCCTTTTCTGCATCATAGTACAAAACCTGTCTAAGACTGTGTAGTCCTGATTGGCTCCCAATTAGACAAAAGAAACCCAAGATTCCTTTTTGGAATTAAGAGCAGGGGCTGACCCTGGAATTCTCGTTTCTTATTTCGACAGTGAATGGTAGGATACTACCCATTGGCGCTGTTAAAGACTAGCCAAATAAGCTGGCCATTACATGCCTGGAAATAATTTTGGTCCTGTTTGAACAGTATTAGTATTATTGAACAGTTTTACTTAGTTTTTTTTTTTTTAATGTTTCATTCATCAAGTAGAGTTGGTCAATGGGAGTCTTATATATGATAAATACTCTTTCACCTGTCTTTATATAATAATTCTTAGCTTTTAAGGATAAAATTCAAAGATTGATATCTTATACAAAGCTTTTAGGCACACACAGACTTACTACAGAAGCTCTAGGAAGTTCTAGGACACTCTCCCAATTCCCTCAGAGGGACCAGATTTCATATCACACCAGCCAAGTATTAAAACTATCCCTCGTTATATACCCATACGGCTAGGCCATAAAAGGTAGGCAGACAGAAAAAGGGCAAAAATCAATACTTAAATAGGACCATTGAAGTGTAATCTTCACACACGGCCGGCTTCGCTGGTGTATAAGTAGGCTATGATGACGGCAGTAGGGTGGCACTAAAGCCCACATACATTAGATGTTGACAACTTTGATGAACGACTGTTCACAGATATACCCTCTCCTAACTCGTTTTCAGTTTCTCCGAACTTTTTCATAATTGCTTTGCCATCGATAAACTGCATTATTTAAAGTCCTTTAGTGATCTTCCTAAAATTCGTTTTTAATGGCAGTTTGGAGAACTCGGTTTTAGTTGTGTGGAGCATTGTTATACTCTCTATGGATAGTGCGTGCCTGAAGGGGTGAGAAGGACATTTATAGGCTAAAGCTTTTTTTGTGAATCTGCACACATTGTATAGCAAAGAGCCATATCTATTTATGTAGGAACTCCACCAAAGAAAGGGACGAACTTCAGTTTAATGCAAGAAATTGAGATGTCTATTTGTAAGATTTTAACCAGTAGGGTGTAACTTATCTGAACCTTCTGTCTTTATCATATATGGGTTATCTTTCTGTAGCCATCACCTGTGCATAACACCTATGGGTTATCTGTGTATGTATCATATAGGTTATCATGCTTGAATGTAGATTATGTTCAAGCTGTCTAAACCTATGCCACGTTAAAAAAAAATCCAAATAAGCCCATGCCACACAGGCATAATTGCATCCAAGTCTGATTGCCCAAAATGCTGTTGAGAATGCACAACAAAAGGCAATCTAAAATCCATGACTTTGCAAAATTAGTGTTGACCCAGAGCTGCGTCACAACATAGTAAACAACGATCTGACCTCGTTTTCTCACAAGCCCTATACCCACTATAATATAGGCGATTTTACTGTTACTGGGTGCTGGGCGACTGGGAGAATTGCCGGTGAAATTGCAGGGCGACTGCAGATCGCCAGGTGACTTCCGTTGGTATGGTGTTTTTTTTTGGGCGACTGGCGATGGACGATGGGATCACCGGTAAAACCACTGGCAATTGTCAAAATTGATTGATATTGCAGTCACCCGGTGACGACGATGGCAGTCTCCCAGTCGCCCGTTGCCCGTGGACAGTAAAATCACCTAGTGGGTATGGGGCTTTAGTATACACATCTCCAACCACTCCCACATGCCACTTCCAAACTCTCAACAAACAAAAAAATCCAACCACATCTGCTTCATTTTCCCCCGAACAAAAGCTCCTAATCTATTCACCCTCCATTGTCAACAGCCCCGACCAATATCGAACACGTGAGGCCTTTACGCTGTAGTAATCAGTCAATGCCTTGAGGGGTTGACACCAGGTGGCGTGCAGAGGGGGCAGGGTTATTCCTCTTGCCCCCCTCGCCCATCCTTGCACTGATGGGACATCGATTTCCTCTGCTTGGACTCGGCTGTGTGCGTGGGAGACGCATTACATTATAGGAGGTCGCTGCCAGTGGGGTACTTGTATGACAGAGGGGCTATAGGTCCTGTGCAAATATGGGTATGCACCAGGGGTGGATACAGGATTTCCGAAATGGAGGGGGGGGGTGTCAGTGTAAAAGCTAAGTACTAAAACTGCATGCAATAGCTCGTACGCAAGGGGAATTTCCCCCCTCTTTCTGTAGTTTAGGGGTCCACCAAAAGGGGGGGGGGGGGGGGTCAGGACCCCCTGGACCGCCCCCCCCCCCCCTGGATCCGCCCCTGTGCACGTCACCGGTTTTGTGTGATCATCATGACAACGTGGTGTTCTGTAAATGCGATATGGGTATATATATATATGCACATCACCGTCATTTTTTTATTTTTTTTACATTACCATGACAACGTGGTGTTCTGTAAATTCCAGCAAAACAAGGGATTTTTTTTTCAAATCTTTTCTCTTTATTCTGAGAGGATTTCAAACTTGACGTATGTTCTCCCGCTCCACCCAGACGTGGTGGATACAAACAATTGGGTCTTATAAACCGGCGGGTTGGTGGAGCTTCATATCGGTGTACAATGCTATGTATAATAGGTGATAAGTGCAGTTTATGGGATGAGATGAGGTGAAGTGCATGGGGTATCACATTATACCTCATATCAAATATGCTCACAAGTAGATTCCAGAGCTACCATGACATCGCGAACTAGAGTGCAGTTGACCAAATAATATATTACGGTACATGATCAAAATCTTAATCAATCACCATTATCCTTTTAGAATGATCAATTTTCAATTGATTTCCTAGCCACAGGGTCATGATCACCACATGGACATCACCAAAAAAACGAACAATCAAAATGATCTGCACAAGGGGGGCGTTCCAATGTGATCCTAGGATTCACTCTTAGATCCAAGGATATGTTGGTTCCAAGGTGGCCATCTTAGTGTTATGATATCTTAAGATGTGATAGGAGGGCTAACGTAGGAGCAAAAATTCAACTAGATTTAGACAACTTCTTATCTTAGTAATTGAGTTTCTTATCTTAGTACAAAGGAAGGATGACACTGGAACCAAAATATCTTAGGATCATTTTGTGACAAAATTTAAGATATGATAATTGTCTTAAGATTACATCGAAACGCCTTACCGGTCTGTAAGATGTCATGTGCACATCGTCTATAGTAGTGGGCTGGGAGTCGGAGACAGTGTACTGAAGCACGCATCACGGCATGCATGGCTAGAAAATGTGGGGGAGGATGGAGAGGAACTATGCAGTGAGTTTGGAAAGTGCATCTATATATAGGTATGAATATCAATATTTGGGGAATCCGAGGCTTCCTAAACGTATTCGCATTTCTAACCAGGAGCTGATTAAATTCTAATATCGAGGCCTTCAGTGATTCTTCTTATGAGTGAGCCCTGAATAGCCTTCGTGTCTACAAAAGAAAGGGTAATACATAGTCCGTATTATGTAGATGTGAATGTATTAATGCGGTATTACAAACTTCGGTGAATATGTATCAAATCATTGGACTGATTGCAGTTTCAGTGTACTGATATCAATGATGTAGATGAGGACAATGAGACCTGTAATATTCATGTTTATCATCTATCATAAACGTTTCAGGAACTTTATGGATGTAACGAGATATTGTTGAATATGTAGATAAAAGGAAATATACCATACACACATTAGTCTTATTGAATCATTGGGTGTGTGTATAGAACATAGGCATCAATATAACTCAAATTCCATGTATATACCAATATCAGTTCCCAGAACTTTGTTTGCAGAGAAATACTGCTCAATATAATTATGAAAAAGTGAAATATCCCAGGCATACAATTAATGAAAAATTATGTATGCCCTTGTGTGTTAGATACAACAATAACTCCGTGTACATGTATAAATGAATACAGTATGACAGCTATAGTTTGCCTATAAAGATCCAGGTGCCATGGGATGGTGGGGGATTAAGCTAACGGATCTAGCCATCAAGTAAGACAGACCATGACAGGAAACACTAAGTAACAATGTGTCGTGGGTGTAACAGGTATTACACATTTAACAAGAGCTGCCAGAAGAAGACAAAGTCCCATAGGACCCCTACAACAGGTGAACTAACCTCATGAATAGGTGAGGCCAGGAGGCTAAATATGTAACAGGAAGAGGAACAGATGAGGAGACAGGCTTAAGCCCCATACCCACTTGGCGATTTTACCGACGATGGGTGACTGGCAACTGGCAAATTGCTGGTAAAATTGTCACCAATTCAGATCACCAGTCAGTATGTAATATTGAAATTTACATGTTTGATATGAGTCTGTGCTAAAATTGGCTGACTCTTCTAGTAGAGTTGGCTGATTTTAGCACCAGTGAATCGGCTGACTCTGGTCAGAATCGCCTAGTGGGTATGTGGCTTTAGCAGTCAAGGTCAGGGAGTGAGTAATGGTTGCTTTTCACCGTTTTGACAGCTATGGTCATATTTATGGCGAGAAAGGTTGATATGTTATAATGGTTTGAGAAGATGAATGACAGGGTCATGCAGCATGGAACTGTCTTGAACCCGTGGAAGTGAATAAAGAGTGACTTGACAGCTGGAGCACAGGACATATGGTAAGGGTGAACACCTGTGAGGTTATAGGCATCCTGGTTCCCCAACCTTCACTGTTGCCTTTTACGATCAGCAGGGGATACTGAGGATCTATTCCTCTGAGGGAGCCCCAAAAGGAACTCCCATCTCGGATCCCCACGAGGGTAGCTGTCAAGGAGTGAAGGCACTGGCAGTATTCCCATCATGGAAGAAGTCTCCTTAAAACATGGCTGTCTTTTTTTCTCAAGGGTCAGGAGAACAGATGGAAACAAGTGTCAAAGCATGAAGGAACTTTGAGCAGGGTCTCTATATAAATTATGTGAAGTTGATCTAAACATGGCTGTCTTATTCCAAGAGGTCAGGAGATGATAATTATTTTAACAGAAAAAATAATTAGAAAGGAATGCTTATCTGTCAAAGAGTGCAGGTTCAGTATAAGTGAAATCCACCTACACCTGGATGTCCTATTTTTCAGGTTCGGGAGATTTTATATGTAACTGGAAGAACAGAAGGAAAGAAGTTAAGGCACTGGTAGAAGGTTAACTATATAGGTGAAGTTCCTGAATCTAGCTTTCATATTCCTCAGCACCTGTTCTGACCTACAGAAACATAGTTTAAAAGAGAATTTCAAATATTGTCCCATGAAATACAATAAAATGCCAATGAAATGCTGTTGGATAAAAGATGGCATCTGAAATCCAATTGCACAGACAGTACAACACAACCTGATCTACTTTTTATGCTTACAGTCGCCAGAAAGAGGATTCCAAATGCGTAGCACTCCAATGTATAAAACAAACATGCGATTCGGACAAAATTCTGCAACGTCAGCAGTTTAATGTGGTGCCATACGGAACCATTGTACAGGCACTTGTTGACAAGTATGGCAATGGTCTCTGTCAACAGGTCTTTCTGCATGGCACACACCTTTTAAACCCCATACTCACTAAGCGATTTTACTGGCAACGGCCAACGGGCAACTGGGAGAATCGGCCGATTCTTAGGATCACCTGTTAGTATGATATATTAAAATGTACATGTTTGATCTGGATGGGTGCTAAAATCAGCCGATTCTAGAGGTAGAATCACCTAATTTTAGTGCCGATTTGTCGGCCGACCGTGCAAAAGTGTCCTAGTGGGTATGGGCCTTTAGGCCTTCAGGATAAAACGCACAGGCTGGCACCAATCTCTACAAGGGCTGGAGGCACAAATGACAGACGCACTTAAGCAACATGCCATCAAGATACATAATAAAACAGAAGGGGTATATAATATATATGTTGTGGCAGCGACGGTCTAGTGGGGGACATAAGGTGTACACCTTTATCATTCTAATAGTGATGTTATTATGTGTGCACCTGAAATTGTAAGAGTGTGCATGTATTTGAAATCATATTTGAAATGTGTTTCCTTGGCTGGAAAATGAAATTACTTAAGGTAGTGATTGATGTGATAGCTTTTGTACATAACAGTGCTCTATGATCATCTAAATATGTATCAATACAGTGCCAGACCATGTTATGATTTTTTCCACCATTCAGAAATAACTTAAGACACATAATTCGAGTTTCTTTTCGAGTACTTATTTCATATTTCACTTATTTTTCCTGAGTTCCGGATGTTTTGCTATACCATAGTTTTTAACCAGTTAGTAAATCTCAGAGAAAAATATTGCATTTCAGGCAATAGATTCAGAATAATTCTTCATTCAAGATATTTCCGCTAAAAATTCCTAATTTCCATTTCACAAGTTCCTTGATTTTCCAATTTTCATAGAATGGCATCTTCGAAAAATATAGAGCAATCTGGAATGTAGCAATAGTAGCAGCTGTCATTAAACCCCCGAACACTGGTCTGTTAAACTCACCTGTCAAAAAACAAAAACACAGGTCTGTCAAACACAGCTGCCATAAACCCCCAAACACAAATCTGTCAGACGGCCAGCCCACCTGGTCACAACAGAAGTGGGGTTAGTGCCCCCCAACGGACCAACGGTCTTGCATCCATTAGGTCCTACAACCGAAGGGCATTCCCAATGCCCTTTGTTTTAAGCTAAAACCACAACAGGGAGAGTAGAGAAGGAGTAGGGACATATGCCCTTCTGACCTGAGGTGTGTAGAGCTCTTTCCGGTCTCCGACACTGATGGACTGTGGGAAGGTTACCATGGAAACTTAGCAAAATGAAGCTTTGGCCCCCAGACCGGAAACGGAAGTGGGAAACGGAAGTGGGAAGTGTGGAGAAGTAACCAGACTGTTGCTGAGGAGGAATGTATAGCATGACTGCAGGCCCGTATGCAGAACTTTTCATGGGGGGGTGACCATTTCCAAAATTTGGACTTTCTAGAGGTTAAACAGCTAGGTATTGTCCATTGTGCCATTAGTGTAGTGACATATAAGCTGGTGACATTTTTGCAATGTATGAACGTAATCCAGCAACATTATTAGTCACATCGTGAATCTGGCATGCTCCTCAGAGAGTGCAAAGGACAAGAGACAGTTTTACAGGGCTAGCAGGGGTAAGAGGTTTTACAGGAATAGCAGAGGGCCGAGATAAGAGGGGAGGTGGGAGAACTAGAATATTGGTTTTACAAAAAGTGGACCTGGCCAAGCTGGTGGGGGGGGGGGATGACCTATACCCCACATCACCCCCCCCCCCCTTTGATACAGGCTTGGACTGGAGTTCCTGGCTGATGAGAATTCCCGGACACATTTGACTGGTTGGCTGCACATAGCCTAGGGCCCACTAGGACAGGTGCCCCTCCACAGACTGAGGAGTAGGGACAAGTTAGCCATAAAGGTATGAATCCTAGTGATGAAAAGTATGTGAGGGATGCATATCTAGGTTGCTACCCATTACAACTTTGACTGGCATCCCTGAAATAACATGCATTTAGACTATCTTAGACTCGTGTCATTTTACAACTAAAGGCCGTATTCCACATACCGAAAGTGCGGGCCGCCGATATTGACCCTCGCCATGGTAACGTTCCATACCGCCGGCTCATACTTTTGGCGGCCGATAGTGCACTTTCGGCGGCCGATAGTGCACTTTCGGTGTCCGATAGTGCACCTTCGGTGACCAAAAGTGCACTATCGGCAACCAGTCCAAAATCGGCTGGAAAAATTTACCAACATGTTCGTAAATTTTATAAGCAGGCCCGCCGATATCATATCGGCAGTAGCGAAAATGTATCGGCGTCAAATCGGCAACACACTTTCGGTATATGGAATACGGCCTTTAGGAGGTTGGGATGGGTGCGGGGCTATGTGCAGTGCACAACTGAACCCAACAAATTATTTTCGTTTGCAATTGGCTTTGCTAAGAGTGCTTCACTGTAAAGCAAATGTATGTGAGATTTAGATTCCTTTGTATTTGTGTTTAATATGGGCATATGTTCATTTTGAATGTCAAGTCCAACTTCATTGTTTGTAGTACTGTACTTGGAATATTCCGTGTAAGGCTAGCATTCTTAGAATATCCTCTAAGCTTTGAGAAGTTCCAATTAATCAATAAACAACAACATGCACAATATGATGTGCTCTGCCTTTGTTTTAGCTTTTAAGGGGGGTATAGACCCCTAAAATCGACAGCGCGACCTGACATTTTAAAATCGACAGGGGACATGGCAAATAAGGGACAAATGACATTGTCCTTTTCTTAAATTCGACAGGGGACAAGGGCTTAAAAAAGATATCGTCATGCGACATGGCTGTACAGGGAGATATAGGGACAGGCGACACAGCAATTTTTTAAAATTCGACACGCGACGTGGGACCCCGCCCCCCATCTATACCCCCTTTAAGCTTCTTGAGCGAATTCTAGAAAGAGCTTTAGTTCGACTTTATACAAATATATTATATGTATACAATTAAAGGTGATACCTTTCAGGAAAGCATGTATTCTACTGCATGATTTTCCTCTCATTGAATTTATTCTGATATAGTCGTTTACTATTGCGAGTTATAATCACAAAGTACTACCGATTGATAAATACCATTTTGATGGAGAAATCCTTGCCACTACAAAAGGATTGCAATGCATGATAGTTTGTGAAAATGACATAATAGTCTTGCAATTCTTTCCAGTGTCACAAATAACAATATCAGTTTGTGGATACTGCCTTTAGATGATGTCTGAAAGGGGTCTTAAGCCCCATACCCACTAGGCGATTTTAACACCGACGATTGACGGGCAACTGGGAGAATTGGCCGATTCTCCCAATTGCCTGTAAGTATAGCATATTGGAATGTGCAGGTTTGATCTCAATCACTGGTAAAATTGGCCGATTCTAAGCGTAGAATCTGCCGATTTCAGTGCCGATCAGTCGGTCGACTCAGGAATAATCACCTATAGTAGGTATGGCCCTTTACTAAATATCAGCTGAAACTCTGTCTATTTACCATACAATATAGAATGATGAGAAACTGGCCATACAACTTCACTATCCCTTTATCTCCTACCCCCATCCGCTCCAACGTCTCTATAAAGCCAGGTTTCCACCGAACGACTTTCACAGAGAGTTCCTAACGACCATGAACCGTCAACGACTGTAAAAAAGTAAATCTTTGCTCATTTTAGTCTTTCAGAAAGGAAAAATTTCTTGTTTCCACCAAACAACTAAAATACTGATATTTGAACGACTCTTGGACTATATGGACGATTTTTCCAAACGACAGTTGCCAGAAACATCAGGAAACAATAGATATAATTGCTTTTAATTGCACTTGGAAAAAATCGTTGGCATGTGTCGTCCAGAAATATTTAACAGGTTAGATATTTGGTCGTTGGTGAATCGTTCACTTTAGTCGTTCACTTTAGTCGTTTGCAGTCGTTCACAAATGTCTTTACTACCGATTTTGTGTTTCCACTGAACGATTTTACTAAAGACCACAAAAGAATCGTTCATGGTCGTTAGCATATTGTCGTTCAGTGGAAACAGGCCTTCATATGAACAGCCATGGTCTTCCATTCCCTTCCGACTTCTCCAGCTTTCTCATATTCCCCCTGCACATATCATCCTACTACATAAGTGTATTGGTTTTCCTAAAGAGATGAGGCATCCTACATATACAAAGGAGTCTTTGGCAAGCTCCTGGAGCCTTAAGATCAGGAATGTATAGCTTGGAAGGAGTCTCTCTGACTGATTTTACGGAGGCATACATAAAGTATAGGCTAGATCTTGGTCTATGAATGGTATAGGCTGAGTTCGAGTATATGATTGGTATAGGCTGATTCCAGGTCTATGAATGGTATAGGCTGAGATCTGGTCTATGAATGAACAGAAAGAGGCCGAATGAAAAGGCATACCTCTTAACTAAATAACCATTGTTGTGTCCTTAGAATGATTCCTTTGTATGTACTTTGCAACTGCTCTTTGCTCCTGGAATATAATGAGACAAAAGATGTTTTTAAATAACTAGACATGTACCAGCAATTCAACATACTCTTGATTTATTATATAAAAGTTTACATTTCAATTTAATCAGGATTTCTTCAATGAGAAAAAGATGACGGTGCGTTGAATTCAAAGGACAGCACATCATAACCTCACATAGATAATTGTCTGTCTGGGGTAGGGCTCCTGTCTGAGCTTATGAGAAAATAATGTATTCAACACACGTTAGTAGAAATGTAATACTTTTATGACACAATGTCTGTGGGATTCTCAGCGCTAGCTCATGTGTTTTATACGCTTCACTTCATTGTGATGAAAACTAGGACTTGAAATATTACACAGTGTTTTTAGGTGGCTCTCGGGTTCCATTTCCAAAAGATAACTTATTGCTGAATGGAAATACTGCAGTAGTGATAAGAAACAAAAGATAAAATCCAAACATACTGAAACAATCACCTATTTTCGAAGACGGGGTTCCACTTGCTGAACTGATAACTTGTTACTATAATATGTTTTCTTTTTTTCCAATCATATACCAAAATAGTTTTTTCCTCGGTATTACAATGATACAGGAAAATAAGTAATACATTGAAAGATTGATCACCCCTCTTTGTGAATATTTTGCGAAAACACCATTAATTTTGGTAAAAGACAAAATTGCTGATCTTGAGACTCTAATCAAAATTTCTCTGATAGCTAACTTACGAAGATATGGGTCCTGCTTGCTAACCTGATGTGATAGAAGTTTAGAGCATTGTAACCATCAGGAATCAAGCATTTTGAAAATGTTAAGAGATACCCTCTATTTGTAGATAGAGTTGTAAAACATTAATAATAATAATAATATCAAGAAATTTAAAATTGCAAAAAATGATATAGAATCATCCCCGCTTGCAGGTGACGTTCCGCTTGTTATATCAAATATGAACACTGTATTGTATAAATACAATAGTATTATATAACGACAATCAGAAACTAAACATTGTAATAATGCTATAAAAATCCTGACTTTCTTGCAGATGGAGTTGTAAATTATCACAACAATTATTAAGAAATTAAACATTTAAATATATATATATATATATATATATATATTATAACCATCTCCACTTACAGGTAATGTTCCGCTTGCTAAGCTGGTAATTATATGAAAGCTGTATTATATCAATACAATAAAATATATTAAAACAGTCAGAAAATTAAATATTTTAACAATGCTGTAAAAGTGCTTACCTTCTCGCAGATGGAATTACACATGTTGACCTGATTTATCTATGTATTACATTGAATAACAACAAATAAGAAATTAGACATTTTATTAATGCTGTAAAACCCTTGCTTTCTTGCAGATGGAGTTCCGCTTGCTGAGCTGATGGGCACCATGCCTTCGCCGGGCTGAGTCTCGTCCTCGGCTCGACATGTAACCTGCTCGTCCGCAGCGCGTTTTCTAAGAGGTAGGAAGCACCTCATAATCTTAATTATTTCTTATTATAGACCGCACTTATACCTTATTACTTACTTCTTATGTTGTCTCATTTCCACCTTGAGTTTCATTCTATTCTGTCTGCTTTATTTCTGCTAAGAGTGTTTTATGAATGTATACCGTGACGGATATGGTATATTATGAAAATATCGAAGGAGATGGAGGGAGTTTATGGTATCATGGGAAGGGTGGGGTGATCTTGTCTTTTTTTTTCAACATATTTAACAAATGAAGGCTCCGATACTTGTGTGAACGGTTTTGGTGCATTTTTCCAACAGTTTGAAGGTTTAAGGAAATCCTTGGGTGGTTGGTTAGTTTTTTTTTTTTTTTTTTTTTTTTTACAAGTAAAGCTAATATATATTGACCTAAAAGTCGGTCGAACTGTGTTCATTTCTCCTCTGCATCTATTCTGGTCACGGATTTAAAAGCAAAGACACATTTAATGTAGATGCCACCCTACTTATAAATATACCCAAGTGCAATCGGTATGTAAATCATTTAAATAGAGTAATCATTATAAACCTACTCTCTCTCTATATATATAAATATAAATCCCCTTTATGGTACAACAAAGGACCAGTACCTGTAAACATAAAAGGTACATATGATTTCGAGCAAAACACCTTAATTCAGAATTCAAATCCAGGGGTGGATCCAGGGGAGGCGTCCAGGGGGTCCTGACCCCCCCCCCCCCCCCCACCCCCCGTTTTGGTGGGCCCCTAAACTACAAAAAGAGGGGGAAATGCCATGCGCATACGCACAATTGCACACGGTGTTAGTACTCAGCCTTTAGGCTAACCCCCCCCCCTTTTGAAAATCCTGTATCCACCCCTGAAATCACCATATATATGCCTTTTTGTAATTCAAAAGAAAATTTAGTATTATCGAGCTCACCGGGTTATTTTATTGAACATAATATTTCCTCAAGCATAACATTAGGAATTTGATTCAAAGCATTCCCTTCCTATATGAAACGAAGGAAACCTGTCTGTGAGTTTTTCTGCTCTGCCTTTCTGAAGACATACTTCTCATTGCAAATACATGTATAGGTCTTGCACCCCTCCCCTCTCCCCCTCCTCCCCCTCCCTCCCTTCCAACAGGCTTCTCACACCCTGTAATAAGCACCCTTTCATGATTGAAGGACCGGAAGTACTAAGGGCGCAGACTCCCAGCCGCCATCTTTGTTGATGGATCGCTGAAGGTCTAGGGTGGTTCAGGAGTTGATAAATGGGCCCTAGGGTTGTAAATGTTGGCAGTATTCTCTGTCCGACCGCCACTTGTTTTGAGTTTCTCTGACATGTGTCTGTCTTATTGTAGGAGATCACTCCCTGGGTTCTTAGGGATATCATTGCGCTGGGTTCCTGATCAGTGAATAGAAAATTGAGGCAGTCCCACTGGGAACAACAGGGAGGCGCTTTTGTTAACTTATTTTACCCCTTTCACGTGTGTGGGTGGGGGTGGGGGTGACCTTTATTTTCAATGCATAGGTGTATATATAAGAAGATAGTTTGACCATAGACCAATTTTGAAAGATTTATTTTGCTGTTAAAAATACCCATAAAGAAGGGTTACGCTAAAGATTAATCTGTAATGAAGTGATAATTCAGTTTGAGCAGTTTTCTACATTATGTATGATTTCTCGATAATCCCTTACCCTACATAAATCGAAGCATCCAATTTTAAACCTATTACAAGTGAAATATTTTCAATCGTTTAAGTCACTTGATGCTAGGATAGCGTCCATATCCTTTACTTTGTGACACACACACACAACTATGGGCCTAGTTGAGACCAAGTAGCCCCCGCGTTGAATTATATACAAATCTAAAAGTCCAGAGAAGAATATGAGTAGTATAGACAAATGGGGCGAAAACGTATTAGCAATATCGTTGATATGGCTCAAAAGGGTACAAGAGGCTAATAATTATTACGCGTAAATTGGACATGATTATAACCAAGCAAAATACCTCGTGCAGCCATGACCAGTTAGTAACATTTATGTCGTTAATTGTATCTATCAAACTATATCAATAATATCATGGACGCTGTAAATCCATTATGCATGGACCACGCTATGTAATTCTTTGCAAGCGAATATATATATATATATATATATATATATATAAATTCACACCATGTTATATTTGCATACATCTACCAATTTCACTAAATCCACACAAGGTCTGCACACTAGTACCACTGTCCTTTACAACACTCCCCTCCCGTCCCTAACCCTGCTGGCCACCCCGCTAACCGCCCCTTACTGTCACTCCCCAACCCCCATTACTCTGCTCTGAGCAGCTCGCTAGCTGCTAACGAGCAATAGGCGCCGACAGGTAGGCCGTCCCTACCCTCATCAACTCCGCCCCGGGGTGAGAGCCCGGCCGGGGGAAGGGCCAACTGGGAGTAAAACCCGCTTTCCACGGTGCGATTTTTCCAAATTTCCGATTTTATTTTAACGATTTTTTTTGGAAATATAAACGGAAGATATCAAAGTTGCATATCATTGGAAAGGGAATTTGATGCCCTTTCGAAAGGTATGTAGCATGTATGTGTTTGATTGGTTTCCAATTGTGGGTTATTTTGTGAAATCGTGGATGGTGTTTTCTCAGGGAAAACAGGCCTTGTGGGCCAACACTCTTACAGTTGGCAGCGGCCCAAGCTCAGATGTCTATGAGACGGCTACACCGTCGTTAACTCACCCAGATTTGCGAGTGCATTGGGGTATTGTTGGCAGTGAATGTGTCTGCCTCACGCCTCTATTGGACTACTGGTGCTGCCTATACCACCCTGAAGCACTATGTTACCAGTTATATTAGATCTGCCCTTGTTTAATACTGTTAGTTCTTGGGGAAAGTACATTTATTCTCTGTTACCCTTTGACTTGATTCTATTCTTTCTAACCGGCATTGGACAGCAAATCACATCATTGAATTTCTCCAGGTTTAGGATCCAGAATAAATAAGTAGTTTTGCAACAGGTTAACAATTAACCTATTGTTACAGTTTCTACAATATTGCACTAGTCACATCCCATACTCACGGTATAATAACACCCCCAGCATCCCTTTATTCTCCGTTGCAAACCACAATGGATACAACTCCTTCATAAAGCCACACCTCCACATGATAAATAACAAGGCCTCACTGGCTTATCCAGCTTAGAAGACTGCCTGAACCATCCTTAAGGCTGTATTCTACTTGCTGATCATTACTGACGATTTCAGAAATCGTTAGTTGGAATAAGGGCCAACTTTAAACGCAATGATAAATACATTAGAGAGGACATTAAATTCTCTTTCAAATGTTATGTAACATGTATACATGTGTTCCCGCCATGTTCCTCGTGAAATTCAGAAAAATTTCTCGCTAGTCAAAACCGCCCAATGGAATATAAGTATTACTGCCTGTTACGTATATACCATCAAATACCTCCATTGCCCGAAGAAATCACTACAACGTTATAAGGCCTACATCCCTTCAGTTCCTCAACAAGGTGTCAAAACGAACCCTAGCATCTACTGCCCTCCATCCTTTACAATCACCGTGCCTAAAAGACTTACAAACCATCACCTTATAAACCTTTTAAAATGCCATCACTCAATGCTTGGACCATTTTAAAGGGTTCCTTGCATATACATTTTCAAATCATTATATTTTCCTTAGATAACTTGACTTGAGTAATCTATAAACATTTCAGAAATTTGATTTATGAAAGGGATTCCCCAATGACTCACTGTGTGACGTCACAAATTAGGAGATTTCCTAGATTTCAATTTCCATTAATTGTGTTAAAATTAAAACTTTCTTTTTAATTTTTCTCAGGTAGTTTATGCTAGCTATGATGGACCTGCAGTCCTGATTTCATTGATAAATAATCATTCTATACTCATGTGTAAGGTTTCCTTTAAATGACCCTGGCTTTTGTGACTCCCCTACGAGCCAAAACCAATCACAACCAGACAACCTTGCATTCCCATTTCTGTTACTAAACACCATTTATTTATAAGCTGCGGTCTCCCACCCCTGCCATTTTGAAACTCTCCCTATCTCTCATCTTTTGCATTAGAGACATTGACACAGATCCTTTACCAAATCCCCACCAAAAACAATCAACTACTAAAAGCATCACCCTCAATCCGATTGACGACAGTAAACCTAACAGATGCTGGTATTTAGAATCGCCATGTGGGAGGAGCTAAAACCAGAAGGCAATTGTAAAAGCAAGACGTGTATCAATTAATTACTTTTTGATAAATACGCGCTCCCTGACCTTTGTTACTATTTCGGGTTAGTTGGTCTTGGCGTAAAAGTTTCCGGGCTGTTTTTAAAGTGCGGTCGCCATCAGAAGTGCAAGAGGTATGTAGGGTGATGGATGGATGGCTGGATTATAGGACAGGTACCTGCAATCACTCACCTGGCCTTTGTTGGTGCTGGAGGTGGGGATGAGGAAGGATTAAGGGGGAAAGGGGATCAGGGGGGCAGGTGAGTCTGGCCCCTTTGAAGTAGCCACCTGGTGGCTGGGTTGACTTCATGCTGTCATTTGTAGCAGTGTGCTGTGGCCCGCGACATACGGCAATTATTTGAATATACATAATATAGACGAAGGGGGCACAAAGCAATTGTTATTACCCTGGTTTGCACACACCATTGAGGGCTTTAGAATAAGACATAGGTTTGTACAAATTGGTGCAATAACAATTGCTGAGTGGCCTTTATTCTATACCAATTACACAGAAAATGTTGAATTATTTTAATGACCACACTAAAATTGGCATAAGCATCCATAGACAGTCATTCTTATCTGCCTGGGCAATAACAGATCTTCAATTCAATACTTTCTGAGAGGGCAGGACATTGGTGAAGGTATAGGAGCTGGAATCCTTTTCTAGGTGCAAAAATGTGAAATGAATTGCCTGTGAGCTTACGATATAGAGGGGTTTAAAGAAAAAACTTGTATTAACCATATCATGAATTAAATTTACCCTATGAACCTCATTATCTCATCTCATCTCATCTCATCAAACCTATGTATATACGTTGTACACCTTTTCCCTGAATATTATATTTGCCCAATAATGGTGCTTAAGGATGAGTATTTATCAGGACTGCAATGGGAGACCAGACGCATGTTTGAATTGTATCATGTATAAATAAATTGTAGGAATCCAAATGCACAACCCCATCTCTGAATCATATCAGAATTGAGTGTGATTGGTAGGCAAATAGCCTCATGTAAAGTGTACATCAATCTGGTAGGTCTCCAAGTATTTCGGTCACCCTGCAAAAAAACACACAAAAAAAACGAAAGGCACCAGGAGATGGGGAAGGAGACAAACTGCCATCTGCCTACCTTAATGCAGGGGCCTTAATGTAGGGTGAGGGCTGTCACCAGGGTTATACATCTCAACAGGGCCCTGCCATTAGGCCTGGGGTACATGTCAGGAGACGAGGGGTCGAACGGCGCCACCCGGCTTCTGACCCGAGGCATGCCATCAATCGGGGTCCTGCTGGTTCTCCCTGCTTCTCTCCTCTCCCCTTTCTACAGACTTAAGAATGGATTTTTGATACTTTGATTAATCCATGAAATCAAGATCCCCCTTTTCTAGAGGTTTACTATATGTTCAATATTTCCCCATCTTACTCACTACCGCTAATGCATCACTTTTCATATAATATCAGTGAAATGCCTGAAAATAAGGCGAGCTTTACTTTCACTCCCCATATCCATCAGCAGTGAAATAAGCAAGGTTGTTTGATTTTCATTGACGGATCCGTCAGTACCAAAATGCATGTTTTTCAGGGCAGAATATAAATTGATGTAGGCCTATAATTAAGATGTCAACCTTTGAAAGGAAGTTGAGATTTAGTTAAATATCTAGTTCCTTCAAACCACCTCTGTCTGTTATTCGTATAAATCCAACAAGATACAATAATAACATGTTCGTGACTATGAATGATTTGATTTTTTTTTTTTTTTTTTCGAGAAAACGTCTGACTGGCAAAAGAGACCAGTCTAACCCAGTCTTACCAAACTTCCACTGGCCAGTACATCACATTATCCCACTACTTAACCCTATCTGCACCCTGTTACAACAACACATAAACAAACCTTTCCTCATTTTCAAAACCTTCTTGGCCATTTAACGCTCATACCATTCACCAATAGTTTAGACTTACGTTGTTTATCCTAAGCCTTCTGGCCATTGAAAGGTTCCCCAAACATTTGGCTTCCTCACAAATGCCTTATTCAGCAACCTGTCAGGTTGTGCAGCAGGTGGCGTCCAACCGAAGGGACAGGTGGCGTGTAAAGAGATACCGGTGTATGCCGGAACACGAGGTTGTCACATCGCCTAGGGACTTTAACCCGTCCCTTTTCCTCTGGCATGAACAGGACTCCAATGGTCCCCAATAGTCTCCAGGCAGTACTGGTATTAAGGGAGATTTCAAACCTGTCAAACAGTATGTTTTACCCTTAAGCACTGATGTCATGTCAGGCAATAGGAGGTGTTAAGAGTGAAACCCTTTGCAATCTGTCATAAATCAGATCTCATCATTTCATTTTGAATAATGGAGTACAAATGACATCACCACTTAAGAATCAAATAAATCTGCTTAGTCTTAACAGGGATACACTGTGATGGGTTGTGTCTATGGCACACCAGTAGGATTTTTGGGTCTGCTGCTATTGAGTACCTCTACAGCGAGCACAGTCTGCCAACAGTGCACCGGTCCCCTTATCGCAAGCGGATTTCACTGCCGGAGAAATGTGGTGGGAATAATTGCTGCACGTGGCTGTGTACACTGCCAGTACAGCAGGGATGTGACTTGACAGTCTGTGCTGCCATTAAACCCGGGCTAGCACCGATTGCTTTGGCGGTGCTGGAAGTGGTGCCGGCTCGTGTGCCACCACCACCATCACTGCCAATGTCCTCACCACCACCACCACCATTGCTAGAGTGGCAGCAGCAGCAGTGGCACCAGCAGCAGGAGGAGGTGGAGGAGGAGGATTGGCAGCAGCAGTAGTGAGGTCTAGCTGGGATCAGGCCATGGCGATTGGCTTGGGCCGTGCACAGTGAGCCACTGTTAAGCCTGTATTCCACTAGGCGATTTTAACTACTGAAAATTTAGTAATTTCTAAAATTACATTAGAAATATTATAGAAACCCATGCATGTAACATACCGTTTGGAAGAGAATTCAAAATCCTTTCTAACGATATATAACATGTGTGTATTTAGCCCATATTTATACTGGCGATTTTGAAAATCGCGAGTAAAATCGGCTAGTGGAATACAGCCTTAAGACCTGATGCAGCACAGAAAGGAGGGAAGACCAGATCAATGTGATGTCGGCTCACTGCACCACCTTGTTTATTCGGTCACTCATGTGGGTCAGGCCCACCGAGCAGCCATAACCGAACTTGGGATGGGCCTGGGGTCCACCCATTATGGATGGTCCCAGTGTGTAGACATCTGCCCACTGTGACAAACCAGCCATGAATACTCCTTTTATTTAAAAACTTAAATTCGCTTGTATCATAATCCCCTTCTATTTAGGACGTGAGTTCAGTTTCATCCATTACTCACGATATTTAGTCAATAGCACAGTATCAGTGTTGCATTGACAACACCATCTTAAGTGGCCAGATTTTTTTTAGCATTATTCACTCCTTTTGCACTAAGCGACCTGCACTGCAGTCCTCGCAGTATATCACTGTCAGCATAAAACTTTAGTATCTACAGTTCTGTGACTTATTACTTCTATTAACATGATAGGGTGCAGTTTCCAAATTGCTCAAAATTCCCTCAGGACCACGCATTGACATTTTCATGTACATCAAAACCATACATTACTATCTTTGGATACACCAAAACCCAACACCGATCTTGTCATATTCAGCACAACCCTTCACCGATTTCTTCATTAATTTTACACCAAAACCATGCACGATATCTTCAAAATTCAAATACAGAGGTCACACCCATAGCTGCTTGTGCCACAAACACGAGGCGGAGTATTATGTGAACACATTCATCACACTCCAGGCAGGCAATCATGCCAGCAGTTTCCATTCCAAGCCATGATCTTATATGAAGCCATTATTCTTTGCAGTGTTGTCAGCTGTGGATGGGGGCCTGTATCTCCTCACACTAGTTTACCACCAACCTCATATGTTATATCTCATTATGCTGTACCTATCCCACTGCAGGCCTTGCTATTACTCCAACCTTATCACCTTCCCTCCGGCATGTGAAGCAAGTCATAACTCTTTGTTGGGTACATGCTCGACGACATCATTCTGACAAACATCAATCTCAAGCATACATGAATATTTTACCTAAATTTGCATAATAAAGTTAAATCTGTCTTTTCACATAGCGGGGACAGTTATTCAGGATGGTATTTCTATTTTATCTTTTTATAGTGTTTATTCACAACAATGACTCAAATTTACCTATTATCTAAGATAAGGATACTATCTTTAAACAGCCAAAATATCTTGAATTTAAGTTTAAATTGGCAGTGTAGGCTTGGGTCATATGAAATGATGAGTAAGATTATATGAGACTAAGGCAAGGCCTATCTTCCATATGGTATATAATTATATGGATCAGCATTGCTGAAAGTCAGTCCTAATGCCCCATGACGCCTGACCCAATCGAAGGTCTCATCCTAACAGCCTTCCCGCAGCATACCGGAGCCATCCTGCTGGCTGCCAGTGGGATGGTGGCATGCCGGGCATGTCTCGGCCTAATGACTTGGTGTAAATTTACCTATTTTCTAAGATAAGGATACTATCTTTAAAAAGCCAAAACATCTTGAATTCAAGCTTGAATTGGCAGTATAGACTTGGGTGATATTAGATTATATAAGATTACATGAGACTAAGACAAGGCCTATCTTTCATATGGTATATATATATATATATATATATATATATATATATATGGATCAGCATTGCTGAAGGTCAGTACTAATGCCCCATGACGCCTGACCCAATAGAAGGTCTCATCCTAACAGCCTTCCCGCAGCATACCGGAGCCATCCCGCTGGCTGCCAGTGGCATGCCGGGCACGTCGCGGCCCAGCGTGCCGCTTCCAGCGCCAATTGCCCGCGCCCGCAGCTCCAGCACCAGCAGGAAGGGTGGCACGAATGGCCAAATAGCATGACGTCCCGTGCCAGATCAATCACAATGGGGTAGCTGGCAAACATGTGCTGCTAGTTCTCATCCTTGTGCTCTGTAGACAGCCACCAAGCTGCGACCGGAACGTCAACTGCCAACCGCACCTATTTCTGATACAGCGGGGTGCTCCGCTGGCGCCTTCCCAAGGGAACCGTCATTATGGTCTACTGAATATATAGACACACTTCTGCGGTGATATTGCGTTCATAGTACATGCAATAGTGCAATAATAGGGGAACCTGCAGGCAGTCCTAACGTGTTCGTATTCACTGCTTTGAATACACAAAAAGTGATATTGATGTGGGATTATAACAAAAAGCTGGCTTTAAGCGCATTCCCTGTTTTCACAATTTAAAAGCGGATTTTCACAAAGGTGGCCCATCAGGTAATATTTCTCTCATTTGCCCTGATTCGGCATGAATATTTGTCCCATCTGCCTTAAAGTACAGGCATGAAACAGACTATAATCAATTTGAGGTCAACGTGAGGTCAATGAAATACTTGGATAGCCTGGCCCTCTGAGTTATGTAATACTTTTTGTAGGTGCCATGCAGGTCTTAGTTACATACAGGGAGAACTATCAGAAGACTGTTTTTAATATCAACTCCCAACAGTATGATTAGCACTGATGGTCAAATAACTTAGTTTTGAGATATGCAATGTTAAAGATACTAAGATATTCCCATAATTATTATAACCAATATATCCATCAAATACCATGATAAGTTATCTTTGTCCATGCCTGATAGAGAGAGGAGGAACCTGTGCCCAGAATATTATTTTCATGACACCATGTTGAACCCGACACCATTCGAAATGGAAATTCAAATGGCATAAACAATGATATCACTCGATCCATATTTACAACACCAATTTACCAAGGCAAGAGCAGAGGTCGGATAGTAGGACCTAGGCTTAACCCCCCAACCGTGCAGGGCGCGTCAGCACAGGCTTTGAGGCTATTATAGCCTCGACGTATTCAGAACAGGCCGGGTACCCGAGGGGTAGGGTGTGTGACATGCCAAGCACCAGCGTCATTCAGTGGCCGGCCGGTAGAGGGGGCGGCGATCGATGCGACGCCCGGGTGCCAATATTTGTACGATCTGATGAAATGCAAGTGAGTGGAAAGGTGCAAATGTTGGTCGAGTTCATATCCCTGGCTCTATGGAACGCGGCCACCGGTGTCTTGTTATATATGCGTGGCCTATTGTAAGGGCGGGGAAGAACAGCCTCTCCCGCACCCTCAGGCCTAATAATGCACGTATTCTCGCCAATTAACCTTAGAACTGTGCATAATTGTGCTGGGATGTGAGGTGACAGGCGGTATAATGGATAGACCCTATTCATTTCCTAGGGCTATCATTGTCAACCGATTCGTTTTCGTTTAGACATTCTTGTATGATATTCGGCTGGGTGGGGGTGGGGGGTTATAGATTTAAGGTTTATAGTACTCATAAACCATAATCAGCTAATTTTATTATGTACATAATATACTTAATATCAAACAGTGTCCTTCCGATTTTCCAGAAATTAAATGAAATCAAATTTTAGGAACAAACTGTTTTATTCTAAGGCAGTAAACACAGCAACCACTGAAAAAAACGTTTATGATCAGTCACACTCAGAACGATAAGTTTATGTATACTTGAATATCCTTCCATCTTCTAACTTGAATTACAATATATATGGTGGATATAAATTATGGGCTGCATTTGAATAGTGATATTCGCTGCGTAATTATAAGTAGTGTGGATCCAAAAAGGTTTGACAAAAAGAAAGCAGCCTTTCCCTTGAGTAACTGCTTTTTCCAACCTGTGTGAGAATGCTCCAACAATGTCGACAGATACAGCTTACCCATTCATAAGCATGAGCTTGAGGCAGATGAACCCCAATGGCAGCAGCCAGCCACACTTCCCAGCAGTTTAGCCACGCCCCCTTGCTGTGCGCCATGCCCAATTGTTGTAAGCCACGCCCCCTTTCCTAGCCCATTCATCCTGGCCCAATAAGGCCGTAAGACCCCAGTATAATTGATCCTCCAAGACGGGGTATTAAGGACTAGACCAGCGGTAAGCCACGCCTCCGAGGATAAGCCACACCCTCCTGATGTAAGCCATGCCCCCTTGTTGTAAGCCACGCCCCCTATCGTAAGCCCCACCCTCATTTCCAAGCCCATACATCCTGCCCAATAAGGCCATAAGACCCCAATATAATTGATCCTCCATGACGGGGTATTAAAGGCTAGACCAGTGGTAAGCCACGCCTCTGCAGGATAGCCACGCCCTCTCGACATAAGCCATGCCCCCTTGCCATAAGCCACGCCCCCTTTCCAAGCCCATTCATCCTGGCCCAATCATGAGACCCCAGTATAATTGATCCTCCATGACGGAGAATTAAAGGCTAGGCCAGTGGTAAGCCACACCTCTGCAGGATAAGCCACGCCCTCCTGATGTAAGCCGTGCCCCCTTGTTGTAAGCCACGCCCCCTATCGTAAGCCACACCCCCTTTCCAAGCCCATACATCCTGCCCAATAAGGCCGTAAGACCCCAGTATAATTGATCCTCCATGACGGGGTATTAAAGGCTAGACCAGTGGTAAGCCACGCCTCTGCAGGATAGCCACGCCCTCTTGACATAAGCCACACCCCCTTGCCGTAAGCCACGCCCCCTTTCCAAGCCCATTCATCCTGGCCAAATCATCAGACCCCAGTATAATTGATCCTCCATGACGGAGAATTAAGGGCTAGGCCAGTGGTAAGCCACACCTCTGCAGGATAACCCACGCCCTCTTGATGTAAGCCACGCTCCCCTGCCATAAGCCACGCCCCCTGGTGTAAGTCACGCCCCCTTTCAAGGCTCATTTATTGTTGCCCAATCAGGCCATAAGACCCCACTATAATTGATGATCCATGACAGAGAATTAAGGGCTAGGCCACTGGTAAACTACGCCTCCATAGGATAAGCAACGCTCTCTGCCCTCCTGATATAAACCACGCCCCCTGGCGTAAGCCACGCCCCCCATTCCAAGCCCATTCATCCTGGCCCAATCAGGCCGTAAGACCCCAGTATAATTGATCCTCCATGATGGGGTATTAAGGACTCTGCCAACATTGATAATTACATTTACATGTACCGGAGAGAGGCACTACGGACCGAGCTATAGATCTAGTCCCCAAGAAAGAGCTTATTTTATGGGTTCTTCTTTTGTGATGGAAATAGACCTTTGGCTTGATAGCACTTATTCTATTTGAAATGAATTGTTACAAATGTATATATGGTTGGGATTCGCAATAGACCTACATAAATACGTTATTATGGGTTAAGTCCTGTCACTCTGAAGCTGAATTGGTAGATAAACTGCAACATCATTGCTAAGAGTATTTTTGATAGCTTGTGCTTGCCATTATTTGCATAAAGTTCCAATACTTTCTACCAAGTTTTAGGTGCATGCGCGCTGCAGTATCAACAAAATGGTTAATCTCACCCCTGATACCAAGCGATTGCATATCGTTATTTGCTGAAGCATATCAACAATAAGTCACGAGGAAAACACTGGTAGTTATACTTTTAGGCCAGCTGTATGCACATATAGGCTCACCCTAGGCCTGTCCCCGGTCGGTTTAGGCGGGCGGTGGTCACAGAAGTCCTGCTGGTCGTATATTGATTTATACCAAAACAGCCGGTCAGCACTGCGCCGGTTGGCCACTAGGGGGACACTGGTATAGGACTCTAGTCAAGGTCGGGAGGGGACGGGAGGGGATGAGTAGAGGCTGTATTCAACTGGCCGATTTCTGACTTGCAATCTAACAGGTTATGATAATTTATCATGCATTACTACAGCACTGTATTCCCTGATTGATGTTGGTATCAAAGATATGGGAAGAGAGGTATCCAGACTAAACTTTGTATTTTATTGATGGATTCCCAATTTGCAGCTAAACAAAGTACTTGTCATTCTAGGAATAAGTTATAAAGAATCGTATTCTGTCTACGCATTGGATGCCATAACTTTAACTTCAAGATAATATCATTGAACATAAAATCAAAGAAAATTGTGTTTTTTCATGTCTAAGAATAATTTGAAAGACTTTTGGAGTATGACGAATTGTTAACTAATATATATTTTCTCAAGTACACTACCTTACTACGTCCCCCCTGGCCCTATAAGTAGTATCCTCGGGGTTGTTTTCACCAAGCAAATTAATGGTGGAGATAAGGCCCAGTACATAGCACCCATGTGGTCCCGATCCAAGAAAAGCAGGACGTCTTTAAATCAACAGAGTGATACTGATAGATGTTTCAGAGTAAATGGTATACACTTTTTTCATGAATCTGCTCAGTGATTCCTCCCATTGTTCCCAACTATTTAAGCCTGGGCCCATGGGAACCCATTTCCCTATGGTTTGTTCACGTGTATTCGCAAGCAGGGAGCCACTTTATTTGAGGCTTTACGATAAACAATCTGACTATGCGGAAGTGCAGGACGTGGTCTATATTTCAATCAAGTTCCACCTCACAATTAATTAGTTTGTTGATTGAAGAGGGAAGAATGATATCTTACTTGGCAATTTCCTTCAGAACTGGGACAACAAGGGCAATTGCCTGTATTGATTACAGACTGTTATCACCTTACATAATACAATAGGCCAGGTTACCACTGGTGATCACTGGTGATCACTCAAATTTGACTGCCTGCAGGGTTAATTATCAACCACATTGCAAGGCAGAAGCCTGTTTACAATAGGTTCACAAAAGCAATTAATTCATGGTATTGCTTTGGGGATAACTGTACCTGATGGAACTGTGAAGATTTCAAAACACTCCCATGCGATGCGAAAGAAGTTGACGTTCGTTAGCGATCGCGACACGAGACTTTGGTTAGTTGCCTGCAGCACGCCCTTCTGGCACCTCGCCCACTTGGGTACGCCCAGATGGGTGGCCAATATTTTGATCCATAGGATAACCTGTGAATATGACATGCATAACCAAAAGGTTATATCCTCTACAGGAAAGCCTAATAGTGTAAAATTAATTACACCTGTTCTGAACTGCAACATACGGATAATCTGTAAAAGGTATAGTACCCTAGAAAAAGTAGCATCAGAATGAGCATTTTGTCTATTGTGAACTGCTAACAAATAGCCTAGTCTGTAAAGGGTATAAGATCTTCTGAGGTCTGGCCTCAGAATGCGCATTATACCTGTGCTAGCCAGCATGCAGTCATAGCAATTTCGACTGTGTAGGCGTATAGCCACTTATCCTGGACCTAAGATGAAAGCCACTATTGTAAACTGAATACCTTTGAACTGAGCAAGTTAAAGTTAGCTCTTTGATATTTTTGGGAAGCGAGTTAAAAGAGAATAGGACATTTGGATGACCCCTGCTCCGAATTGTGACCAGATGGTCCACAGGACTATAGGGAAAGAACATCTAATCAGGTGAACTTAGCCTGTATAAAAACCCATTCAAAAAAAGAGGGAAAATTGAGGGCAAGGTAGGCACAACCCTTTTTCTTAGCTATATAGGGAAAAAATACATTTCCCTGCATCATATCCAAAAAGTTACTAAGAACATTTCCAAACAGCGCACCCCTCCCCTTCAAAGTCCTAACCGTCCCCTGGTATTTGACATCCCCAACCAGTCAATGTTGTAGGCTTACATTATACCCTTTTACCTTTTGACCAGTCGGCAGCTGTCAGGGTACAAAAAAAGAGCCTTGACCCAGACCACCCCCTCCTGTCAAGTCCTACCATAGTCATTTTGCTGGCAAGCACATTGCCTTAGGCCTAGTGTGATACAATGTGACCTTCAGCCTGTCATTCACAAAGGCTCAGCCTCCTAAGGCCCATCCAATCCAATCTTGTCCGAAGTAGGCCAAGGTTAAATCTAGGCTTAGTCCCTCTTAGTGCCTCTACCCTGATAACTGGTGCATAATTTGGTCATAACCCACGTCAGGATCAAAACACGATGTGACGTTAGAGTCCCAAGCAAGGATATGACGTTATAATAACGTTATTATTACGTTCTGGTGAGTCATGCTTTGGTTCTTGTTATGTTATTTTGATGGCACCCAAAGACGTCTTTAGAACCTAACATTGCAATGTCGCAATATACATTATTGTGATGTTCTTGTAACGTTCTTCCACATTATAATAATGTTATTATAACATTCTTTATTAGTTAACGTCACAGTTCAACCAAAATATAACATTATTTTAACATTCTTTTTTGATAAGTTGTAACTTTACCTAAAATAACGTTATTGTTATGTGACAATTGGATAGATTTCAGATTAACTAAAAATGTACAGTAGAAAAAGTTCTTGTTATGTCACTGCTTGCCTGGGGTCAGACTAGTACTACCTGGAGGTAAAAGTGTCAAACATGTTAATTATGGAAACTCCATTATACATTTTTTAAATCATAAAAAAGTCAAACATGTTTAACTGCATTTTGATTAAACATGTTTTATTGGATTTAGGCATGCCATGTGCCAACATAATTGATATTTAGTTCTCGCATTGAAATACAGGTCTGATCTCGTAGAGGTATGGGTATACGTATTTAATGTTTAAAATGATATAATACATATAATTACCTAGGAGTGAGTGAGTGAGTGTTGGGTGTTTTACGCCATACCGACAGCCAGGGTAATTTTCAGCGTCATTATGCAGAATCTGCATAAACATGATAATTTAACAATACATTTCCGGGTCTTTTTTAGTACTATAGGAATTTCAATTATGTATTCAAAAGACTTCAGGGTTTTAGAATTCGCGATTACAGATGAAAATATAGCAGTATACCCTTTCTAACAACTCAAGTGTGAGCCCACCAGACTATACACCCACAACTGCAGTTCACACACCTGTTAAAGTATCGATTGCAAGTGTTAGTGAGTCTAGATAGTCTAGCCACATATTATACCTTGCATATGATATGATATTATCTCACATAGCCATACTACAAATCTGTATCAATCGGCCAAGCAACGCAATGTAATCAAAGTGAAAGCAAAATGACATATTTCTTCAAAGATTAGTCTGGGAGCGATGCTTTTTTCCACTCAGAAATATGATATTCAAGGACTCATAGCTCTTAAATGAGATATTAAGAACAGGCTGAAATGTATCAACTTAAATTTCGAGTGTCCTGGTAAATACATCCTTCCTTGTTGGAATAATGTCCCTAATAAAAAATGCTTTAAAAAAAATGAAATTTCTGATATTCTAAAGTTAAAACAAATTGATAAAGGCTTCACCTATTGAATAAGTATTGACTTATCTGATGATATTCTCAACGTTCATTACTCATATAAACCATTCATTAGCGTGCCACCACATACTCCATCAACTCTGTAAACTCTTAACTTGAGGGTCTGAAAGGCCCTGCTATTGACACAAAGAACAGAGGGTGGGGAGCATTAAGTCTGGTTTCCACCACCCGATTTTTACGCTCGATTCATAAATCCTCAATTGAATTACGTGCCAAATAAACAACCTTCATCCCACCAGAGGATCACTCAAATTCCCCTTCGTTTATTATGTAGCATATGTGGATCCTATCCAAAACGGTATTGCAGGGTAGCGATTTACATAAAATCGTTGGGGTTAAAATCGGATCGTGTGATGAGGGCCTTAGTGTTTGGATGTACTCTCGGGAGCTGTACCCTATTGTACCCCACCCAGGGGCCAACGACCGGAGGGTGATAGCGCGGTGAAAGCGGTGGGAATTAATTGGGAAGAGCACGGCAGGAGAGAGTGAGAGTGTGTAAGGGGTGGTGGACGGGGTGGAGGAATTGGAATTTGGACTGAGTATTTGTTTTAAGAGGGATGTGGTGGTGGTTTTGGTAGTGTTTTGTTATTGTAGTAGGAGGGGAATGATGCTGTTAAATTGAAGGGTTGGGTGGTGGCCGATGACTTGTTTTTCCCCACTCATTCTCTATTTAGGTAACTACACTTAAGTTGCTCCATCAATTTTACATTTGACAGTAATTTGAATACAATAGGAATGTTGAAATAATATATCACTGACTCATGCTTGACTGTTGGAGTCTAATGTTTAAAGAATGTGTTTTACCACAAAAATATCACAACTTAAATTATTTCATTTTCCTATTGGAAATCTAGTGCAATCAACAATTCCCACAACCTTCTATTTGAAGTCTACTCAAACTCTATTCACCCTCTGGTGTAGACATGCTTATCTAATCCAATGTAATTCATTATATTATTTTGTTGTTTTGTGTAGGAGTAAGCCACCTAACTTTTGTTCTCTTTAGAATATTGCCATAATTCTTTCAGTATTAGGATCCCCAATACCTCTGTTCTATTCAGTGGTTCAGCCCATAAAACTGCTTTTTGCAGAATAAGTCACTTACTCTAACATTGCACAATTATATTATATCTCAAAAAAATCCTACGCATGTGTCTAACGTTATTAGGTTGCTTCTTGTTTTCAAGCTCCGGCAACCATGCATACCAAATTTCTTTAAACGAACCAACCACGCTCACTTACTTATTCGTGCCCATAACCACGAGAATAACCTGGACATTATTCGCATAATTTTTTTTATTTGAATGGTGCTGAACAAAAGGCTTCATTTCATATAGAAGAAAGGGCAGAAAAATAAGTCACATCAAAAAGGGAAAGGGAGGTTATTATCTAAAATTTCGTATAAGTGCAAAAACATTTAGTTTAAATTTTTTACCCAAAAGGTGTCTTATATGAAACATTTTACTTACATAATACATAACTGCGAGATTTAAGTATATCATTTGTGAAAATAACTGAAAGTTAGTTGGCAAATAGTTCTAAGAAAAGTATATATTCAATATGCCATTTGCATGAAAAATTACTTGCAATATGTGGCGACGGGGAATATACGGGCATTGTTCCCAATGCGTAAAACAAACTCCACGTTCCACACTCATCCCATGCAAATCAGCAAAAAATATTCATCTATCAATCTTTAAATGAATTAGAAAAGTAGGACATGTCTGGAGTTGTTAAGACGGATCCATGCTCGGTCGTCGGGTGCACACTACCCCGCAGCTCCCACAAATAATAGACGCGCGTGGGCGTCTAATGCTGTAGAACAGTGTGACATGAAAGTGGGTGGTTCCGGTCTTTCTTCCGCGACCATAGCCTTACTGGGGAATCTATGGGGCTCCAAGTGTCCACTCTGAAATTTGAAATATTGGCATTTAGTTGGTTGGTCATTGATTGTTTCACGCCCTAATAAGCCCATCCCAGTCTACATCAACATTAAAGTTAACCATGAAATATGTTCAAAACTGCTTCCATGCTTATTTCATAGAGAGAGTTGTATGGTTCAAAATTAACCAAAGCAATTTTGTTGACAAATTGCTACTAAGATTGGTAAATTGCAGCATCATATATTGGCCTTTGAACCAATGTTAAAGCCTGTCAGCCCAACATTCAATGTCCAACCCTATTTTCCCTGAAATGCAACATTTTGATTGGCTGGCAAATCTGCAAATCTGTCAAATGGTAAAATCTAAGAAATCATGACATTTTATCAGTACTTGGAGACACAGAAAAACATCATTCTTGTTTATTTCAGTAATTACAACTCCAGGAGACAAGGATGGCTTATATACAGTGATATTATTCAACCCTTGTCCAACCCTGGGATATACCCTATGTGGGATGGGCTTAATGGTGATGGCGATTGAATCTTTGAAAAGGTAGAGACCACACCCCTACACTTTTACAGGGGCAGGTCTTAATATGCATGGTCCATAGAAAAGGTCAGACACCCAACAACCGATGATCCTCTAGGAACTTTTGATAACCCTGTTGTTGGCTTGGCATTAAGTGTTGCCATACATTGCCATCTAGGCAACACATACATTGAATCGAAATATATCACAATGTATATGCATAACATATAAAATGGATCAATCACAGTTTTTTTACTTTGATCCGAGTTGCGATTTTGCAACCATAGTTGCAACCATATTTGCACATATTGAGAGAGATATTCCAATACTGAAACAGGCATCTTGCCCTGCATATCAAAGAAACATGTGAAATCTGCTTAAAATATGGGAGTTATGTTTCCACACTTGGCTTGGTGCAAATGCCTTGGATTTAGGAGCCTGCCCATGGATTTCAATGGCCATACTATAGTTCCATTTCTGCCTATGTATCAACGGTTTACATACATTTATTTAGCGGTACCAATTTAGGGGGTTAACTATAAACAATCTATTTTACACGTGAGCGTCTTATCATTGCATCTTTTGCAAGGAAAAAGTGGCGGCTTCTGTTGACATGGCCCTTTTGATTGTTGACACACACATTTTGAATGTAGGCATGCGGGGTGGTAAAGTGGTTAGGGTGTCCGTCTGCTGTGCGGGTGGCCAGGGTTAAATTCTGGGCCTGGGCTGGGCTGCTACACCCTCTGCATGTCTTCCAGTGGCAACAACTGGGTTATCAAATGCTCCTAGAGGGCCACCGGCTGTTGTGTGTAGGTCCCTACACATTAAAGAACACCTGCCTCAGTAAAAGTGTAGGGGTACGGTCTCCACCTTCTAATAGATACAATCAGTTCATAGATAAAATCATCAAACAGACAGAATTGTCAAAAACCTTGTTCTCACCGTGATATGACCATAGATGTCGATACGGTGTAAAACCCCAATAACCAACCGACCGACCATTTTGAATGTGGACAAATCCTTCCTATTAAAACCCCAATACCGCCTCCTCCCACCCCTCCCATCCAACCCCCTACCCCCCCATCCCGCCTTCCACCTCCCACCCCCTGCGAGACCTGCCCTTACAGAGGCAGATCCAGGATTACCAAACGGAGGGGGTCAGCATATAGGCTAAGTACTCAAAATGCATGTATTCACACACATGCATATGGCATTTTCCCCTCTTTCTCTAGTTTAGGGGTCCACCAAAAGGAGGGGGTCAGGACCCCTGGACCTCCCCCCCCCCCCCCTTTGGATCTGCCCCTGCCTTATCAACCGCTTATCTCTCAACCCTCACGACCCCTACTAGTGCCCCCCCCCCCTCCAAACCCACTTTTTCCATCGATACCCCTTGTCATGTCGCCGGGCTGTGGCGTGGGGCAGGCAGACAGGGGGTTTGTGCGTCAACCCCTTGTCACCGTCGTTGTTTCATCCATGTTCTTTGTCGGGAGACGCCAACACCAGGGGGAACCTCCAGGGGCCTGCCCACCCGGAACCGGAAACGTTCTTCCGACGGAGTGAGCAACCAACCGCGTTTCGCCGTGACATGTCGGGGATTGGAGGAGGAACTAAGGGAGTGTTTTGGGGGAAGGGAGAAGAGGAAAATGGGGGAGTCTTCTGTTCAGGGGTAGTAACATGAGGGATGATGGAAGAGGAGAGACCTGTACCCATTGGGTTTAGGTTAGGACCAAAATCGTTTTGTACAGGTTTCATGCCTTCAAGATAATAAGTTCGGTTGGTCCGGATTTTGTTAAAAACGAAAAACGAAATTGTTATTGTAAAGGTAGACTCAGATTGCATTAAAAGGCAAGAACCTTCTGGATAGTCCTACTGTAACGACTTTTAACATCTGCAATATATATTTTGATAATGAATAGTTCTTACAAATTTTATGTTTATTTGCTCAAGTTTTTATTCTAATAGTTATCCCCAGTCCGGGCTAAATAAGAAAAAGTCTGTCGGGATACCAGAACACAACTTTTCCTTTCTTGGCGTACAGCTGTGTATGTAGGCCATGTCATTAACAAAGAAAGACTAAAAACGATACAGCGATTTTCGATATCTAATATCTTTAAAGCAAATATTTATCTTTTATATCATTGGATATATATCTAAATTCAATTAGCTCTATCAACTACTGTTATCATTATAGGCCTATATTTAAAGGGGTTTCATGAATATTCCTCTGAAAACACTAAATGGTATGCCTTTATATAAAACACAATTAGCAGTCCAATTCTATATCGCTTTTCTTGTGGAGATCTCCCCTTTCCTTAAAGCCCCATAGATAATCGGAAAGGATCACAAATCAGAATACGATGTTTTTTCTTAACTAACCTGACTCCCCATATCACAGGTATTTGACATTAAGGAAATGGCGACTAACCTTTCTCTCTCACCCTTTGCCTCTGTTCAATTAAAGGGGCTCCGTACGTGTGGAGTAAAAGGCAATTTGTAAGTGGGCGCACAACCTAAAAATACCCCAATGATTATTTTCAATTTTAGAAAAGTCCCCTTTAGTGGTTCAGGAAATATCTCTTCGTGTGTAAGAATAAAACAAACACAAGGACCAAAGCTGGCTATGCTTAGAGATTACGCGTGGTTTTGTGAAAGTCAACTTACGCTAATTTGTAATTCAAAAGGAAAAAAGAAGGAAAAAAGTGTTTTCTTTCAACAGTTCTTTGACGTTATCGCAAAAAGATCCCAAGCAATGAGATCGGTTTCAATGCAATGAAGCACTATGCACCTTTCTCACGAGTTTGCGTAGTGAACCCTCATATAGACAGCCTAGTACCTAAAACCTCAAGCCTATTTCCATTGGGACTCATAACCCAAAACATTGGTTCAGACATATCTGGTAGGGGGGCGCAACAGCAAAAGGTCTATATCTACACGAATTTAAAAAGAACCAAGTTATTGATAATTACAATGATATGCTTTCGATTCAAAAGAAACGAGGATTGTTAAGACCTTCAATGGATTGTTAAATTAATCAGATGAATAGATGTTAAATCCATCCTACAATCAACCAAGAGCATGAGTCATTCCCAAACCACTGGAGCCTTATACCAACTAGGACGATTTGTACCGCGCAGATCGTGGGCTCTCAGAGATCGCTTAAAAGGATGGCTTCAAAAATGTGTATGGTTGATCTGAATGGCCAAATAAAAATAGGTGATTCTGAGTACACTCAAAGAGCGATTGATGCGAGATTCTCTCTCATGGGTAAGACAATCATTACTTCTTTAGAGATGACAACTGTTGTATTCATTGTAAGGTATGCTAAATACCTGATATTCTGCCATAGAAATATCATCCCTCCACATCCAGTTTATCACAATAGTAATTACTATCACAATAGTCTCAGATATAGGAAATGTATACTGATTATCTTGTCATTTAAGTTTCATCATTAATTGGGATAACTCTCTTAAATGTGAACCTAGCAATAAAACGTTCACATACAAAAGCGTCGTTCCCTGCAGACCTGAGAGCAAGATTTTAAGTGTATTGGGTGTTGATTATACACATAATAATAGTCCAGATTTGGTGAACAAACTAGCTTGTTTTTGTCAGAACATTAAAGTGGAAAATACTGGATTTGGGACCATCTCATAACCAGCGGACCTACCCTTACATCTATACCCTTCTTTCTGATATATATCTAATCTGTATCTTTAATCATTCTTTCTCTTGCCTTTTATTAATTATTCAATTATCTTTAGTTCTTCAGCAAGTCTAAGTCACAGCACATAAAGATAGTAAATTCAGAGTTAGATAAAGATTAGTTTTCATTTAATTCTACTCTAGATGCCGCATGCCTGATTTATATTCCAGCTTTTAACTTCAATAACTTAATATGATTCACATGTATACTAATTAAACTAAATTATATGTGTTCATGACGGTATGTTTTCAACAGCAGCCTGTGTTAATCTAACTAACATATGTGAAATACATCCATAGTATATCCATTTGTATATAATTTTCTCTGAGTATGGGGTACTACTGATCCCTCCAGATGCAGTTCATTGTTTTCCTGTATATAAGTTAAACCTGCAGACCATAATTGACATTATATTCTAAACTGATCAATATTCACAATCAAAAGTAAAGATTCAGTTATTGAATATAGGTTCTTGTTCATAACCGTTTTTTTCTATCTTATAAGATAAAATGTTCAATAACCGACAAGAACGAAAAGCAATACCATTCCCAATGAAATGTCATATTCCCAAGCCCTCAGGAATAAGTACCTTTGGCAAAGTTCCCTTTCCCAATAACAACATTATGTCAACATAGATTGATAACTTGTTGGTCAAGTCTGCAGGTTCCGTTTAATATAGGGAAACATTGATAACCATTCAGAACACCTAACGCTGATGATCACGGTAGGCAAGGGCTCTGAGGGGCAAAAGGCATTGGACCTATACATTGTCCCACTACTCTGTTTTGTAAATTACACTGCAAAACAACCAGAGATACTATGTATACAACCTTTTCATATTTTGAATCAATCAAAAAATTACTGCTCTAAAATTGCATATAGTCTCGATATTTTAAATCGATCCAAACATCACTACTCGGAAATTGTATTTGTACTTGAATTTTGCATTAAATAATGTCAAGACTCCTACTTAAAAACTTGCATTTCTAAAATTAGTGAATCCAAATTACAAAACAGAGTCAGAGGCGGATCCAGTAATTAAAGGAAGCGGGGGGAGCGCCAATTTTACATTAAGAAATTTAACAATAAATTTTGACCAAACAAATGGGGGCGCACGCCCCATGCGCCCCCCCCCCCCCCCCCCCAACCACCCTGGATCCGTCCCTGAGAGTAGTAGTTTAATGCATAACCAAGCCTGACCACTCAGTGCCCTACTGCACAAAAACCCAGTCAGAAGTGATGGGCGGGACAGTTTTCAATAGGACGGTAGGTATTTGATGTGCTCCGCGCCATTGGAGGGCTCCCACGACACCACTAACCAACCCAATCGTCTTATCGTTTTCCAGGTGACAAAATTCACCGTCTAACTCGTCTCTGACGAGTTGCCTTTTTTCTTGGTGAGTAGATTTTGTAGTCTGTTCTGCTCTAGGACGAATGCGGCATGGCTGTAGCTAGCTATTTCACTATTTCTATGATATTATACAAATTGTAGCTAGGCTTATACATTGAAGTCGTTTTGCACTGTCATGTCATCACAATGAAATGTAATCATTAGCTTCTGTAGATGGACCAAGATAACACTAAGATATTTGTTGCCAGACATTGTGTATTGTCTGACATTTTGAATTGTCTTACATTGTTCATTGTCTGACATTGTGCATTGAATGACATTGTGCATTGTCTGACATTGTGCATTGCCTGACTTTATGCAGTGTCTAACATTATGCACTGTCTGACATTGTGCATTGTCTGAGATCATGCATTGTCTGACATTGTACATTGTCTGATATTGTGCATTGTCTGACATTGCACCTTGTCTGACATCATGGATTGTCGGTCAGATATCTGTGGGACCATTATACATTCACGGTCTTTACTTGTACATTATACATGGTCTTTGTTGAAATCTCTGATACATCTACAATCTTCAGTATACTGGAGTGATATCATTACATTTCATACTTCATGGGTACAACTTTTAGTACAATATTTCCCCTCAGAGGATTCACCTTCAAATGCTTTAGGTCTTGTTGATTGTTTTGCATTAAGGTAATGTCAGAATGGGTCCAAAGAATTTGGTCGTGGAGTTAGTCGTCTATTACTCTGTGTCTTCATAGTAGTTATGGTTATTTAGAGTTGTATTTGTGTGAACACCAATAGGTGAGTTGGTCAGTTGTAGTTTGCACCTTAGACATTCAACAAATTAGTAACACATGTCGACGTACAATCGTAATGGCTGTAGGTTTAGGAAACAAACATTGTTCGGTCCTTCTATGTTAAGGTTTTACAGCTATTGAGCCATGGAAGAATGTGTTAATGAGTGGTTCTTTGCTGAGTGGTTGTTGACTATGGTCTATGCATGAGTTGTAGGCTGTATGAAAAAAAAAGGTAGATAAACCAAGGTTTTCAAGGTCAAAATTTAACTTATTGTTCTTGTTGTAAAGAAGGAGAAAACAGTGTCATTTGTGTACAGGTATGAGCGAATGTTGTATGTTTGATTGATGCAATATGTCATCGAGGTCCGTCTTTTATTAGACCAGGATGGACTACTTCCAATCTGCTCGACAATGGTGAACGTTCAGAGTTGTGCATCATAATGTTACATAGCCATTTCTTTAGAATATTTTAACATTTTTCGGCCAACAAAAATAGCGCTGTACCAATGCCCCCCTATGCTCTGTCAGTTATAAGTTATGTTGTTAGAAAAATACATCTAATCAGTCCCACATTATTGACTTATAATGTGTATTTTTTCTGTGGCATAGATTTAGCATGCTTTATATGCACTCACAGCATCTCTAAGGCCGTATTCCACTAGCCGATTGTAGTCGACGATTTTGTGCATCGTCATTTGCAATTGGGATTGATGATGAACATGCTGCTTATCATTAGAAACTTTTTTATATTATATCTTAAATTATATGTAAGATGCATGCTCTACCTGCCATCTTATTGAAGAATGATGTCAAATTACCAAATCGCAGCGGTCAGAATCGCCTAGTGGAATACAGGCTGTATTTGTACCACAGGCAGTGTCTGTAAGCTGGTACCATAATAGGCGGGCTGGTAAACTATGCATATCATTGGCTCCACGTCAAAGGTAAGTTCTCATGTTTTATGACTTCTACAGGTTCTGCGAATACTTCACAGGGTAGTCCTGAGGTGCCCAGGATCAAATTGGGTGGTCCAGGGGGTCCCAGCCTAACCGTTTGGGAAGCCAAGAATACCAAAGAATTGTACATGGGGAACTTGGAAAATGAAGGTCCTGAAAATCTTGTGTATACAACAACGTTAACTTTCTGCCTCCAGAGAAATTCGTGTGAACAGGTGACCTGGTTACTGGTGTCAAGTCTGTGTTTGGTTTACTTGGCTTATGTAAAGCATTGAAATGTTTTGAATGACATCGGGTTTTCTTTGAGTTTTTTTTATTACTGATGTATGCACTACTTTTAACTTCAAGATACATTTGTCCGTGAAAGTATATATCTAAGTTTATTTACCATAGTATTCAAAATGTTGTGAGAAGTATGATGTGCATGACTTTGACAGTCTTGCCATTCTTATGCAGAAATTGTCTCCACATTTAGAGTTACAACATTTGACTATTATGTAACAATGCGTCATATCATTTATGCGACCATACGATTCAACAGCTTGAAACATATTAATTATGGTCTGCCATTCTAATAATTACCTCTATGAATATTTATGGGTGCCACAAGCAATTTGCTGTTTTCATACCAACATGTTGGTATCCTCGACTACAAGTAATCCTCAGAAAAACTATATGAAATCATTTGCAGTAGGCAAGTACCGCAAGCATGTGTTGCAAGCAAGTGCTGGAAATACCTATATTCCTCCTTGCAGCACCCATCCACAAAATTAATGAGTTTGTAGCAGTTTGCTTGCGTTTTTTTATGGCGTTGCAAGCAAACACTGCATAGTGGAATATAGCCTTTAAAGGATAATATTCCACTTCGTGGTAGGTAGCATTTGAATAACCTTATTTTAGCCACTGCAAGTAGTTTGCCCGACCGCAAGCAATCCATAGGAAACCTATATAAAATCATTTGCAGCAGGGACCTACCCCAAGCAAGTACTGCAAGCAAGTACCACAAGTACCTATATTGCCGCACCCACTTTCACAAGCAAGCTTGCATCAGTTTGCTTGAGTCTTTTCATGGTACCGCAAGCAAATCCCGTTTGATGGAATAAAACATTTACACTCAAGAAATACCATAATTTCTAAAGAGATAATTATGCAATCATACTTACAATGCATCATACTTACAATGCATCATTGTGAAATGTAATGATATTCAGAATCATATTATATTGTGACTAAAAACGTCTTCAATATCAAAATACTTTACTATGTTATATTCAAATGTACTAGGCCCTCTCATTCCGGTATGGCACAAGTTTAAGCATAAACAAGAACAATCTTTCCAATGCCATTATACGAAGACGTACCTGACCTCCCCCAATTCTGGAATTAATTAAGCAAATACCACTCTACCTGGCCTTTAATTCCAATGTTAATCAAATCTTCATCCCAGAACTAATGAAAGGCTAATGAGTTCCCATACGCCCATCCCTACACTGCATCTCCGGGCTCGAAATGGTTGGGGCTAACCGACTGCACCCAAGATGTACCATGCCCAGAGGTAACGGCTGCGGGCCGTGAACAGACGAGTACACGCACTCATTAAATCACACGAGGTAAGAGATAAATGTCAGGGGTCGCCTGCCCCTGGGCCTAACCTGGGTGGAACAAGCTGTACACATGGGGCCAGGTGTATAGAGACCTGTCTCCAATTAGGGACAGCGTCAGGAGACTACTACTGATGAGACGCCTTATTATGGCGTGCCAATTGGCAACCCTAATGATTATTCAATTTTATGCAATCTAACTAATTATTTTAATAACAAGTAATTGTAGAGCCATTTAATGTTGACTCTTTAGACTCCATTTAATTATATTGAGAAGTGCTTGTTGCCCTGAAGATCTGTCAGAAATGTCCGTCTATGAAATACAGGGTGCTCCAGCACATTTTAGATGTGTACTAAGGTTGATCATATTATCTATATAAAAAGGATAGAGTCTTCAGAATCAGAGATACAGATTGACTTTAATCTGATGCATATCGCACCCTTGTAGGTTGATTATAACCTCATGTGTCCTGCTTCAGAAAATTAGGTTTTTCAGCAACCTCTGAGAAATTACCCAGACGAATATGGCCGGATTGGGTCATAACAGATTCTTCACCATGTTCTAGGGTTCTAAGGCCATGAATTATATTGCAGTGTATATTTTCACCTTTTATCTTTCAAGATTAATTGTATTTCGCTGTAAAGGTTTGGTGGATGTCAGAGCCCTATATATCATTCTAACGATCAGAAACTTCATTCAGGAGGGATTTACAACCTGAACAAATTAAACTGAAGGTTCTAAATTGTTGTGTACCTTTTAAAGCATATTTTATCATTAATTCTTTTAGCAATCTTCATAAATGAATTAAACTAAATTACACAGTCAGCACTAAGGATTCCATAATACTTCTTCCTGACCACAAGCTTTGAGCCCTGTGAAATATTATTTATTAAGCACGATGTGCGTGCCATGCCGTAACAAGACATCTATTGCGTGGACATGTGAACGGCTTCTTGTCTTGAAATAAAAAACACGTACAGCTGTTCTTGTCTTAGATCGGTAACCAAACACCTCAGATTGCCCAGTTGAAAAGGTGCACTGAAGACAGGATGAGGTGCAGCCCTTGTATTAAACTAATTAAAACTGGCCTTTTTACCCCGAGCTAATTTGATTTAATTAGTAAAAAGTGACAAAAGGCACGCTGGGGTGTGTGGAAGGTACAAGAGTATTGCCTGATTTGTTGTGATGAAGAAACCACTATTATAAAATAGTTTAACTCTCTTTCTGTTTGCAAATGGGTGAAAATAATTAAGGCATCTTTCTTGGGCCAGTGAAAGAGATCTAGAATGATAAATAGAGTTTTTGGATACAAGAAGATATCAAATTATTTCAGAAAATGCTGTTTATCAAGGAAAAAAGCAATGTCTCAATCGATGTTAAGAAAGGTAATGCTGAAAGATTTCCTTGGATAAGTCTGCTATATTTATCCATAATGTTATTAGCCTAAGAACAGTTAATGAACATATTAAGAAACCTGAGACTTACATCAGATTTAAGGTAACACATAATTTTATTCAAATTAGCGGTGCTTCTATAAACTATGCTGAAAGAATTGTGTGTAGGCGAGGTAGCCGATGCCAGTCAAACAGTACGAATGGGTCCTTTCTACATCATATATTTAATTATGTCTAGCAACATGTAGCCCATACATGATCATGAATAAACAGTCCAAACATCCAACAACTCTCTTAAGGGCCAAGAAGGAAGTGGCATTCTATGATCAATGCCAAAACACATATTGATTATGGATTTTAAGGTTTTTACTCTGCAGATGTGGCAGATAATCTATGGTCCACTGGGTCTTGAGGCTAGTTGGACTCCCGAAAAGAATTGATGACTTGGCTCTATCCAGAGACTGCAGCTGGTGATACCATAGAAGTAATCGAAGACCAGACCATACAGATTAGATGCCTGTTCATTCAGCATAACAATACGACTGCTCAGACAAGCCAAGCTTGAATGTGGACCCAACCAGCAGTGATTCGTAGATAACGAAAGCCTATTGGCATATCTCTGTCTATCCCTGAGCTTGTATTCCACATACTGAAATTTACTTTGTGGTTTTCTTGTAATAATTCCTTGAAGGGTGTGACGTAGTATATTGTAGTACAGCAATAATAAAATAATTGTGCCAGTATATTGGCGAAGTGTTTCAAGTCATAGTAATGACAATACGCAAAATGGCTATTTAAATGCAATTTACCAATATGACTGGGATAGCATCTAGTTCCATTAGTGCGAATGAACAATATTGGTCTGCAGAATTCTGTCTTTATTCTTGGCTGCTGAACTAAAAATTGAATATGGAAAATGGTCAGCACTTGTGATACCAGAAACTTCAAACCCATAAATTGTTTGAAATAGAATACATTATATAAAGAGATCATGTAGGCCAAGAACTGACTGCACAGTTGTTTTATACCCATGTGCTAAGAAAGGGCGACATATATAGAAACAAAGTAGTTTTCTTTTGAATTAACATTTATTTAGAACCAACATTATACTAGAGAAAATTCTGTTCACTTGACTGCCTTTGCTTGCCCTTAGAAAATTACCAAGCTAACTTGAATGAGTTACAAGTTACAAAACCAATTTCAGTCTTTCCATCATCCTAAAAAAGGACTCTCACAAAGATCATATATTTTCATGAAATGAGCATGAGGTATCACTAAGGAAGTCCTTTCCAGCTAAAACAACCAAAAGGAAAAGGTATTACCTGGGCCATATGTTGTCATGACTGGAACATGAGGTATCACTAAGGAAGTCCTTTTCGGTATAAAAAAACAGAGCGAAAGGTATTACCCGGTCACGACAGGGCACGCAGATTCGTCATCTCTCAGATCTTGGCCAACTAGACGCAGCCTGTACCTGACCCATGTGACAGGGGTACAAGGTCTTGGCCATAGCCAGCCACCAGCTCCCAGCCAACTAATCAATAAGCCGCCATGCGCCATTTGTAATCTCCCTACACGTGATTTGTTTGCCCGGGTCAGACAAGTCACGGCTTGGGCAAGACTTGGTGGCCCGCTCCATGTCTACCTTTGGCGGTTGGTGTTTGCTGAGCTGTATTGGGCACTTTTAGGAGTCTTTAAAAAGTCTCAAGAGCAAGTCAAGCCATACTTCTTAAGGTACCTTAAGAATGGCTGCAGCTGTCTCTCTTATAATCTAGAAAAATCTGATGCTAACTGGAAAATAGTGCAGCTAAACTATATAAACTATCTGCAACTGATATTTGGTTGAATGACTATGAGGAGTTTTCAATGAAATATAGAGTATACATTTATGAAATTTAAAACTTTTTGAGGTTTTCAAGGACATTGGAAAATGATAAACATTCCCCTTTTGTGTAATAAATGGCTGCATAACCCCTATCTATTGTTGTTATGCTCAAAGATATTTGACATCTGTAACATTGCTAAAAAATCCCCCACAAGAGATAATGCCTCCACCTTGTAAGCTAGCAGTGACTTCCATTCCATTTCCATGGCAACATAGGGCTGGTTATCCATTTTCAATGGTTGTCCATACTATGGTACCTTTCCTGTTGAGCAATAGATACTCATATAATCAGGATTCAAGCCAGGTCATTATGTGTCCAGAGTACAGATCCTGTTACCATGGATACCCACAGTTCCTGGAATTAAACACCTGATTGGCCTGGTATCACTGCAGGCGACTCCCAATGTGGCAATTACATCTATCTAATAATTGGACCTAGCCCACAGTCTACCAATCAACCAACCGCTACTCGTCTCCTATATTGCCCCTCACTTTACCAACCTCACTTGAGCGGAGATCCCTGTCCAAGTGTTGTGGCTAAGGAATGTAAAGTCTCAAAGAGCCTACTCTATGTATTTTACCCATGTGATAACACTTTTCTGCACACTGATAATGTTTTTCTTCATACTGATCATCAACAAGCAGTTATTTATATTTTCCTTTACCTTAACTGACCTTTGTATTTCCCTCCTATTATCAAAATCTCCCACTTTTTGGTACTTACCTTTATTCCTCTTTGTCTCTTATATTCTCTCACTAATCAGTTTCCCTATCCTAATGCTTAGTTTTTTTTTCTTTCTCACTAAGCAGTTGTCCTATATTAATGTAGTTAACTTCACCTAAGCAGTACCTAACACCCGTATGACTAGCTACCTAAGCAGTAGACTACCAGGCACCCTTGCACACCAATATTCCAACCTTCATAATGTCCCACAACCACTTTCCTTCTCTTACTAATTCAATAATGTTGCTTGTCAGTTTCTTATGAAAGTGCTTCCAATTACCCATTCCCTCTGCACATGCTATTAATTGTCAATAATAGATGTCAAAAGAATCAGTTGGTTTCTTAAATCTCCATTACTAGTAACCCATTTCCCAGAAAGATGGATTTCCTTCCTCATTGACTTGGTAATAGGTCTATATTCTAATGAGCGCCAACGTACAGTAACGCCTGATTGGCAGCGCTCTATAGAAAAAGCATGAAGAGAAGCCGGGACATGTACAAGTAATTGGACCAATTACCCTAGATAAGAAGGAGGCGGATGCGGGTGCTTGGTTACTTGGGGCTAAGTGTTGGGCTGGGCTGGGGTTTGCAGGTGTTTCTGCCACCAATAGCTTACAAGCTTTTGGCACGCCATGTGCTTCGGTATCTGTTCATTATACGGAGAGAGCTAAATGACTGAAATCTATCATGAACAATGTAATGATGTGGGACTATTTTGGCATGCAAGTTGGCTTATAAAGTATGCCAATAACACATGGCATGCAAGGCAATAAAGGAATAGCCTTGACCTGAAATATGTTGTGATGATATACCTTTTCTTAAAGTTGTAATAATAGAAAGACTAGGCAATGATGATAAAATTAGTATAAGTCAATAGCAATGTCAAATTACAGCATAGCATAACATCCAGTATGGTGACTAGAAATTCTACACCTAGGGGGCAGCACTGTCCTGTCATAAAAGTAGTGTTTCAATCTGGTAATTCCATTGTATCATTGTATATATAAATGGTAATAAAGTGAGATTTCTATTATGAAACTGGAGAGGAATAATGAGCCTATGCTATACTATAGTTTTGATTTGTTTTAAATGTTCTCATGTGACTGACCTAGCAACAATGAGAGCTTAATCACAAAGTACTATTTAAATAGAGATGAAAACTGTTTTACTCTTCAGAGTTTTTTTCTAATACAGTTTATGCAATAAATTTCATGATAGTATTGCTTTTGTATATTTTGGATGTGTACAATGCAATGGATACTTTGTAAATACAGCAGTTTTGCCAAGTTTCATACCAAAACCTTCAAACAGCTTCTTGAATGGTACCCAAGCATGACATCTCACATGAGTGACCTTAGCATGTTCCCATGTCCACTACCTCATGCAACCCTTACCCTTAAACCACTACCTGTCCCATGCCAGACAGGTAGTGAGGCAGCTTACCTGCAGCTAATCTCTCTCTGATGGCCATGCCTGCACCCGAACATGGCTGGGCAATCACCGCGGGGCTTGTTAAAGACACCTGTGTGTTTGCCGACCCACCTGAGCCGATTGGCCCCTGACGGAGTAATCTACCTGCGCAAGATTACCTCAGGTCTTTGATGTCAGAATGGCCTGCTCTAAGCAGCGTTACGGTCAAAGTTATTCTTAACACACCTTCACCTCCGACCCGCCCAGACCTAATGTAGCAGCTAAAGGCCAGTCTGTCTGACTGCTAAAGGTGATTTGTGTGATGAAGGGCTGGTACAGATAATCAGGACTGCTACAAATTGAGGTTTTTTCTTGGTGTGTGTGAAAACTAATTGGCCCGGTTGACGACGAAAAGCTGCAGCAATTTTCTCAAAACAATAGTTCTGCAGAAACGTGTAGTAATTTCCTTAGAATGATGGTCCTGCTTGTATTGTTTTACATTAACTTTCTAGTTGGCCTTCAGTGTAAAGCGAGACATTTTTGTAAGAAATAAAAAAATAACTCCTTGAATGAGAAGATAGGGAGAGTTATATGCGATTGGGCATAGCCTGCAAATAAACAAGAAATATATATTTTTCCAAAAAGGAAAACACATGTCCTATCGTATCACAACCAGGTGATCGTGTTGATACTTTATTATTTTTGTTTAACTTCTATTTCTACAAAACCTTCAGCTTTAGCCTAACCACTCAAGAAGCTGAATATGTTATCCTAAGCTCAGGACTATCATAGGTAAGTAGCAGTGATTTTACAGAAACAGGGGAAAACATTAGTTCGAGAGAGTTTAGTTTGCTATTATTCCTGAAATAAGTATTGTAAGATATCTCTTATGTTTTTCATTTCTGTCCCTCCTCTACCTTAAGGGCCATACCCACTAGGCGATTTTTGGTCGGCCGACGGTGATCACCGTCGGCGTCCTCGTCGGCGTCCTCATCGGCGTAAAATTATCAAACATGCTTAATAAGGGTCGGCGTATGCGTCGGCGTACCCGTCGGCGCCGACGGCCGACGGGTACGCCGACGGCACCGCCGATTGTGTGTGGGTATGGGGTGTTTATCAGAGTCGGCCGATGAGAACACCGACGAGTACGCCGACATGTACGCCGACGCCGACGCCGATTCCGCAAAAATTCGCCTAGTGGGTATGGGGCTTTACAGAAACTCTGTCATTTGACTAGGGATTTAATCAACCTGTGGAAATGGAAGCCTGACCTGAGATGGTCCCGGCTCCTCTCTCATTTATTCAAGTCTACCTTCTTCAGTCCAGTTCTCATCAGTCCAGCCCCACAGCCACTGACCTCATGTATCCCCCGAGCTAAATCATACTACGACCTCACATATGCCATGACCTCACGTGTGCCATGACCTCATGTGTAACTTGACCTCACGTGTGGTATGGCCTCACGTGTACTATGACCTCACGTATTTTTCAGTCCCCTTAGTGTCAAGGAAAGCAGGATATACCTGTCTTCTAAATCACAGAGAAAATTGGATGGTATTTTGATTTGTTGAGAGGACAGACATGTACATACAGAACATAGTTAAAGAAATACTGGTCTCTGGTCATGGAACCTGCTTTGGTTTATACCAATAGAATGATTGACAGTGAAACTATCATTGTTACTGATTGTCATTGAGAATTATATGATCAGTTATAATGTATTTCGAGTTTTCAGTGAGATTGTGAAGCATTTGTTCAATTTCTGATAACATCCTGATTATTAATTTGCTGCATAAAGAATTCAAAGTGCTTTTCTGGGCCTCTGGGTACCAGACATATTTTATCAGCCATCCACTGGGAACCTTGCTACCACTGGTTCTATGCGTGCTACCCTCTTAAATTGTAAGACTTCAAAGGTGATGTCCCAGCCTGCTAGTCATATTCAGGAAAACCATATCCTTGGTGTGACCTTTTAATGGATAAATAACATAATTCTAGTCCCCTCTCTTGCCTAGGATTTGTACCTCTCTTTTCCCTGCCAAACTTCACATAGCCATAACACATTATATTTTCCTGGTCCTATTATTAAGCTCAGTTGCCCTAGTAGCTCCTAAACGGAAATAAACTTTAAAAGTCTGGTATACATGTATGGAGCCCATATAGCGAGTTCAATGAAATTTAAACACTGGAAAATTATTATAGATGGCAGGGCCAATCTAGAATGGAACTTCAATTAACCTGAACATCCCATTTTAGGACTGACTACTCCCCTAATGGTCTAACAGTCTAACAGCATACAGTCTGACAGCATTTCTAACACGATATATAAGTCTACAACAGTGACATCGATGTCAGTGCTGTAGATTTATATATTGTGTTATATATAATGTATATATCTGTCTGGCGCCTACCCCCAACCCCCTCTATATCCCTATCTATAATAAATGTTCCCTAATTGATCGGGGGGTGATCCATGTGTATAGCTGATTACATCAGCCATTAAAGGTTACCCCCCTGGCACATGGGAACCGTCCAAGCTTTAATAATGTATACTGATCAATGGTGTACAATATCTGGGCGCCGGGTTCCCATCTCCAACATCAATGGTGTAGGAAAACACGTGTACAACACCTGTTGGTCTTAGGGAGGGTCATTATAATCAATATCTCCAAAGTGTTACTATCATGTGTAAGCAGATGCTACTATCACACAACAATGGTTTATAAGTTGCATCAGAAGCATAATCAATGTGCTACTATTCTGGTCATGTGTAAGTAGATGCTACACACAACAAATCAGCTGCTTAAGACATTTAGTAATGTGAGATCTTTCATAATGTATACTGATCAATACTGTACAATATTTAAGGAGGTGAATAGGACAGCTACCTCTCTAGAGTCGTCATATTCATAAAGGTAGTTGTCCTTAAGGGGTAGTTGTCCTATAGGGGTAGTTGTCCTTAGGTTAGTTATTGCAGGGGTAGTTGTCCTATGTAGGTAACAGACCTAGGGGGTAATAGTCCTAGGGGGTAGTTGTCCTATGGGGTAGTTGTCCCCAGGATAGTTGTCCCAGGGGTAGTTGTCCCAGGGGTAGTTGTCCCAGGGGTAGTTGTCCTAGAATCACTATTTGGTTGCCAGGTTCCCATCTCTAACATGAATGGTGTAGGTAAACATGTGTTGTAAACTTGTTTGTCTTAGCAACTGTTCTTATATCTCTGAAGTGCTACAATTTTGTGTAAGCAATAACTATGGCAATACAATAAAGATTTGTTACTTTTAACTATATTCGATAAGAACAAAATATCAAAGTTTTATAAGGATTTCTTCTGTATTCTCTCTAATTTATGTGTTGAAGTTAGCACTAAAATGGAACCGGAAGGATCTGCGCAGGGGCTAGAATTTCTCCCTGATTCGTACATTTCATAATTTAACAATTCATTGACATAGAATACCTGAAAGATTAATAGGCTCATAGGTAGTGGCCTTCTGAACGACAATGCATTCAAAATGTCTGTTAATCAATGCCATGCATTATGTAGATACCTACCTCAGACAATATCAATAATGTAGGCGACCATGATTTATACAAGGGAAGTTTTTCCTTGAAAGCACGCTAACGCATCACAAGCAAATATCATTGTCATAAGCGAACAAGTACAAGTAATCTTAATATAGTGAACACAATTCAGATTAGTGGGAGGCAAAGCAAGATCTTTTTGCTGATTCACACTTGTGAACAACTATCAGGGATATTCACATCAATCCTGACTACAGTAGTTTTGTCTAGACAAGTGGCCCATATCTTCGTAACTAATTTTGCTAATCAGGGAAATTTTGATTAGTGTCTCATGATTAGAGATTCCGTCTATCATGAACAAAGTCTACACCTATTTATCCCTCCTTGGGATTATTTTAAAATAACACTATCAATTTTGGTAAATGACAAAATTGCTGATCTTGAGACCCTAATCAAAATTTCCCTGATTAGCGAAATTAGTTACGAAGATATGGGGCTATGTCGACATGTACAAGAGGTCCTTCCATGCGACCTCTAGATTTCCTGTTAGTTCAGCAATACCTTTTGAAACCCAAACAATTATACGTTTTACACTGTCAGATTGGGAGGTTCTATGGTATTAATTATTCATTTAATTTAAAACGATGTTACGGCTATTTTTTCCGAAAACACATTAGAATCATGTGCGAAGCAGAAATTGCTGACGCATCATTCTTTGAATTCTGAGTGAATCCTTGGTGATCATTAAAATTTCAATTTGAATGGTATCTAATGTTACATTAATGTGTCGTACAAGGGTAGCGTACTAGGAACAACTGCAATAGTGGTAAAAGCTCCCGATGTGCTATATCAGCAAATATATTGATTATCCATTATTAGGGCATATGTAAGAAAAGAACATCATAACCCAAAAGTAACTTCGTTGCTGATACATCGATTACCGCTTGCCATACACCAACTAACTAATCTTATTTCAGGCTCCTTTCCTATCCCCATCTATTGAGTTAGGCATATTATGTAAGAAGAAAACTTGTACTGATGGATGTTGATCTAAACGTCCGTTTGTTAGGCAATAGGCAAATTGAATAACAATATTATGCAGTCAGTAATAGCAAGCTCTTTTATGGTTCATTTAGTCTATGTAAATGTGTGTGTGTTAATGAGTGTTTAATAGAAGGATGTTATGCTTTTGAAAAATGTGCAAGTTGCCTAGGCTTCAAAAGTACTTTGAGACCATTACCTGTTTTGTACCAGAGTATAACAGTAATCAATTTGCGTTCAGGAACATCCTGGGAATCAGGTTAATGTCTACATATGGACGACTGATTCTTGAGTAACATGTGCATATCAATATGCTACTTTCTCTAGCTGACGCACCAAATTCCACAATATGATAGGTATGACCGATAACAATAATATTTACATCCGTAAAAGTTTACAAAACTAGGATCCAAGTGAATTGGTTAAAACCCTCTGCTACCCTTGGCCCCCTATTTTATAGTCACCCCTGACAATTTAGATGATAATTAAAACAATTGTGGACAGCCGAGGGGAAAGGGTACTCCGTGCGGGATTTGATATTAAATTGATATTGTAGAGCAGGTTATTAGCTTTCAAATGATATTAAGCATGTCCAAATCTGACCATTATTAAGGAAGTTATGGGCCCTTAAACCTGACACTGTCAGGAAAGTGGAAAATGAGGAAAAGCTTGATTTCATTGTATTTATTGAGATTTTGCATAAATTATCATAAATTATCATAATTATGCATAAATATTAAAAAATACTATTTTAGTCATTATTTTTCAACCAGAAATGATAAATGTATTCTGTTTTCAATGTAGAGACCAGAAAATGATACTTTCTCATAGTTAATACAATTTTATCAAAATCTCATGAATTTTAGTTTCCATGGCAACCAAATAGAACGAATTCGGTGAATAACCCCTATTAAAACATTCCATTGACATTCCAAATAAGGGAAGATTCCATCGTGATGGAATGTTTTAGATATGGGAAATGAATTCTACACAAAAAGTTGGTTTAAGAGTAAATTATCACTATTTTTCATAAATCTACTCATATCTCCTTAAATATTAGGTTTAGGACAGCAAATATAGAAACCTCGGAGTACCCTTTCCCCTTGGCTGTCCACATTATTTTCAAATTATACATAAATATATGTGTTTCTTTTAATGCATGTATAATTATGTTTATATGTCTGTGTCTGTGAAAACGTCTTTGTTCTATATTTTGTGTATCATTTCCATATTAGCTGGGGAAAATACCCTTTATCAATCATCACAAATATTCAAAATACAATCACCGTTTACAAAGATCTTTACTTAACTAACAGTTTGCACTATGGGAATTGAAAACCTTTAATAGAAAACTTGTTTAATCTTATTGGCTTGTTTTCATCAATAACTCACTTAATAATGAACTTTGAACAAAATGCCGAATATCCCTCATAATGGTTACCATCCCAGTGTGCACAGAACCACTTAATAAACGTTTATTTGGTGCTACACTGGACCACTGCATAAACGTTTATTGACCAAGCAAAAAAAAAGTCTAAAGCAGTGCTGCATGTGCAGTGGGTAATAGGTGCTGCAAATGTAGTGGACACTAGGTGCTGCAGATGCAGTGGTTACTAGGTGCTTCATTTTGAGTGGATAATAAGTGCTACTTTTGTGATGGATAATAAGTGCAGCATTGTCACTGGGTAATAAGTGCTGCATGTGCAGCGGATAATGAGTGCTATATTTGCAGTGGGTAATAAGGGCTTCATTTGGTTTATTTGATTCTTTATTTAGTAAAAGTCATCAATTAGTTCTCTTGTACTCTGGCGTCTCAATAACCTCTTTCCCCAAAAACGTATTGTCCTTGGAACACCTACAAAAAAAGGGAGACAATGGACAGTTAATCAGAGTACAGTAAATCAGAGGTTAGTACATACTATGCAAAAGAACTGCTTAAAATAATAGATCTAATTATACTTGATGGCGATGATAATATTTCCTTATTACATATACATACTTTTATTGAAGCACAATGCAATTTAAAACACATTGATTACATAGTTATTTGTCGTTTAATAAAGCAAATGTTGTATATTGGTACTTACCTTTTGCAGGGATATTCAAAGTAATCCATAACTGACTGTGCTGTTCATGGTTATATCCTTTCAATACTGGATCAGTGCATAATTCAGCCCCCACAAAGTCGTTCTGACTGTAAATACATAATGCTTAAATGAATATCAGTACATACAACACTTTAAACAATAATGGTACTATTACTACTACTCCTACTACTGATACCATAGTTTGGTTAAATATTATCATAACTATGTATAGAAATTACGTACGGTACCTACATATCATACATCTCTCTCCATGAACGTCCAGCATCGTTGTGAGTTCCCTTCTCTCTTTCCCGCCTATATAGACATTTCTTTGTCTCAGTGGCGGTTAGCTTGCTAATTGACTACGTCCGGTGTAAGGGAATGTCTGCGCCGGCCTGGTCGGCCTGTCTCCACCCGCTTGTTGCTATTTTTAATCATACTGACCCCCATGTCTCCAGGGAGAATCCCGTGGTTCACCCAAGTCTGCTGCATGTGGCGAGTGACACTTCCATACTAACGGCAGAGGCACCGGATGAAAATACATTCCAAACTGGAGAACTAGTGATGTTCTTAGGGTTCCAAAACGAGGGTTCCAAAAATCTTATTTTGCATATTTTTCAAGAATAAACACGCAATATAATCACAAATTTTAGTATATATTGAATGATACTAGAGGAAATTTAGATATAATTTGCTGATGTCTACGGGGATATATCATATTATCATTATGTTTAAGTTTGACATTACTTTATGATACTGTTACACAGGCCATAATTATACACTGTAAAAAAAACGTAAAATGTGTGGAATCAGCTCACATGCACGCTTAGTATGTCACCCCAAGCGAGGTCTGTCCCCTTTGAGCGTACACATCACACATGACCCTGGAGCCACCGTGCGGTGTTTTCAATGCACAGGGTGGCTGGCCGCCTCCACTGGCACAAGTCCCGGCACTCCTTAAGGCAACCTCGTGGTCTCACAGGGCCGGCCCAGCACCCCTGTCACTCCCGGCAAGATGCTGGGATTGTTCCCACGGTCCCCCATCCTCCAGTTTTCCTCCAGGGCCGGCCCAGCAGAGATGTCAGTACCGGGAAGATGCTGGGTTTGTTCCGGGTTTGTTCCCATGTTTCCCACGTCCTCAGGGTGTCCCATCTCATCCTCCAGTGCCGGCCATCACCGCTGTCACTGCCGGGAAGATGGTGAGGTCGTTGCCGGGCTGCCCCCTCCTCTGGGCAGTTGGCAGCATTCCATACATTTAATTATTACTAGTCTAGCCATGTATGTACCATACTAGAGTCCTGTATTTCACAGTACAGCCCCATATTTTAGCCCTTGTACTGAGGCACGGCACTTAATATCTTCAGACTCCTGTCATGAATGGCTGTGTAGCAGCTACTAGTCGTTTATCAGCAGCTGTATATATTTCTAAACAATGAAAGAATTTCGTATAGATTTTAATAGAATATTGAAATCAAGGCTACCCATGTTAAACTGACAAAAAAAATCAAGGAAGTTTATGGAATTTCACCTCCTAAAATTTTGTTTCTGCAGCAGCGGTCAGTTGTCTGCTGGTAGCTGCATTTTGGCTGCAATTAGCATATGCAACGCTGCAGAAAATGCAGCTAAAATGCAGCGTTTATTCAACAGGAGTGTGCACACTGGGATACCACGAGACCGGTCACTAATTTACAAATATTTATTAATCTGTATGTATGTACATACGTGCATACATGTGTATCTCTGTGTGTCTGTGAGTCTCTGTTTATGTGTGTCTCTCTATGTTGCATCGTTTTAGTGCTACTGTGGTGACACCCAGTGCCGTCCCGACCTCCGCATATCCCGACAACTCTCTATGAGCCAGGGTAATAGTGGCGTGTCAGGCATTAAGTAGAGCAAGGAACGATAAATAATTTTATACATAATCATATTCATACATATTTTTATCTGTGTGTATGTGTATGTTTTTGTGTTTGTGTGTGTGTGCATTTTTCTATGTGTGTGTCTGTGTGGTGCATGATTTTAGTGCTACTCTTGTCACATCCAGTGCCATCCTGACCTTGGCATTTCCCAACAACTCCCTATGAGCCGGGGTAACAGCAGCATGTTGGGCATTAAGTAGAGCCAGGAACCATAAATAAATGTATACATAATTATAATTAAGCCCATTTGTATCTGTGTGTATACATGTGTTTGGGTGAGTTTGTGTGCATTTTTCTATGTGTCTGTCTGTGTGGTGCATCCTTCTAGTGTTACTCTGGTGACACCCAGTGCCGTCCCGACCTCGGCATATCCTGAGAACTCTCTATGAGCCGGGGTAATAGCAGCATGTTGGACATTAAGTAGAGTCAAGAATGATGAAAAACTTTATACATAATTATATCCATACACATTTTTATCTGTGTGTATTTGTATGTATGTGTTTGTGTTTGATATATGTGCATATTTGCATTATTCTATGTGTCTGTCTGTGTGGTGCATCCTTTTAGTGCTACTCTGGTGACACCCAGTGCCGTCCCGACCTCGGCATATCCCGACAACTCTCTATGAGCCGGGGTAATAGCGGCGTGTTGGGCATTAAGTAGGGACGGGACGGGACGCTGGTGTCGGCCAGTCCCGCACAGCCATGGAGCACCACATGTTAAACATGAAAATTATGAAATAATAATTCCTTAAGCCCCATACTCACTGGACTGAATCAACCAATTTTACCAAAATAATCAGCTGATTTTTGCACAGATTGCACCTTTGATCGAATGGATGCAACAGTAGATCAATTATTTGGATAGAATTTTCTGATTTTAACTCCAGCTAGTCGGCCGAATTCATGAAAATCGCTTAGTGGTTATGTTGCCTAAGCTTATTGGATACATATCATACATATTCTATGCATGTTATACCGGAAAATGTTGACGTCTCAGCTTGCGAGCTAGTTATTAATGGTCATTAGGACATATTGAAACCGCGTTTATTTTTACTCACTAATATGCTTGCTTACTCCTGTGCTTACATTTGCCAGATAGTCGACTATTTCCATAATGAAATGCATGTTATTCTCGTGGCGAGGCTCGTGATTAGAAACTTTAATCTTACAAAACATTGCATTTACATCGTTTGGTCTAGAGTCCTATTTTTCCAGGACATGAAGCGATCATTGGGGAGGAAAATATTATTATGCAGATACTGAAAATGTATCCGACAACCATGTCTATATTAATGTGAACAATAATATGGATATGATTAATTCAGTGAATTTAGATCTAAAACGCTGTATGTATTGGCTTCTGGATACACATTTGAATGTGCCTTATCTACAATTTCCACTTGCCGAAATTCTACCCTGAGGATTCTATTGAACCGTCTCTCCATTCTGGAAATCACATAGAAACGAGTATGGGGTGCAGCTTGGCATTTCCCAACACTAAGGTGTCAAGTGTTACATTTCTTTAAAGTAATTAAATCTATCAGAGAATGAAATGTGCATTATACATTTTGATACCAATACGTCTTCGCTTTGCACCATTCAAAGTAATAGGCAGCTATACAATGTAGATAGGCTACATACCATAGGAATAATATTCTGCCTAATAGCTGCTGTGCAGATTCATAGTAAGGTAACACCACCTTATTTCTCGCAACACCCTGAGTAGTGTACTAATTTGTACATACTACTTCGTCTGGGCGGCCTGAGTAACGTTCTCATTTCGACATACTACTTTCGCTGCTCAGCCAGTCAGATGTACCCATTCATATATACTACTTCTTTTCGCATTTAGAAGAGATTAGTTGTGCCAGACGATTGCTTCTCACCTGTAAAGAGCAATATGAAAGAGCAAATAATATAATAGTATTTTACCAATGAAGTAAACCAATATATTTTATTGCTTGCTGGATACGAACCCGCAGTCTCTATTATTACAGTGTTGCAATAATATATTGATGGGCAGTCTACATAATTATTATTTGCTTTACACTACAATACAACTTAATAATGTCTGCCTTGAAATGGCCAAGCAATCATAAAAACAGACCATATATAACCATATTTGGCAGCGAAAAGATGGAAAATGAAGAATCCCTTATAGAGCTGGCTGGGCCACCATCATGTGGAACGTTTATTTTCCACAGCAACTTAAAACGGATTTAGCCACCATCTTTTTGAAGAACAGTTTTTCCAAAGAAACCATAATAAAATTCCGGCATATCCAATAGAATTTGTTATTTTGACTTTTCAGGGGTGGACATAACCAGGGGCCCAGGGGCCCGAGACTCTTAAAAAGCAGGTCGGGCCACTAGATCTTCTGGGCTTATGGCCCAACTGGCCCCTAGATAATCATGGATAACAATAACGACTAGTATTTGAGGGCCCCTGGATTTAGGCGAGGGCCCTTAGATGTGGCCCCTAGATTTTTAAAGTTACGTCCACCACTGCTTTTAGAATTTTATTTTGAAATAAAACTGATGACACTTGGCGCAGCCTACCCCTGGTCCTGCCGCCACTGCCTGTGGGTCCGTCCTGCCGCTGGCTGGCTGGTCGGGCTGGCTGGTTGGTTGGTGGGGGTCTTCTTCTCCTCCTGACAGTGCTCAGTCCAGTACTACATGTGGTATACACACTGGATACTCTGCCACCACCACCACCACCACCCACCACCACCCACTCCAGCCGCTACCTCACCAGTCACTGGAGGAGGGAGGAGGAGCTACTACCAGTCCTGGTCACCACCACTGCTACTAACACCACTACCAGGAGGAGAACCACCACTGACACACCCACCAGCCGACCCTGGAGTACGTACGTGTCATCATCAGTCGTGTGCGGTGTGTGTGTCTAGGTGACACCCACCTCCTGTGTTTAGTTATAGGTGGTACATACCCAACCCACCAACCCTGGAGGAGTGGGGTGATTATTATTGTAACAACCCCAACTGACAGTGATACTACTGGTGACAATTAACGTGACCGCCGCCACAGCCGGCCTGGAGGAGTAGGAGTAGGGGTAGAGGAGGCATAGTGTGTGACAGTAGGGGTATTATTGGGAGGAGCAGGAGGAGCAGGATACTGGAGGAGACTACTGCTGGAGGAGTAGTGGTAGTAGGTGCGGCCCGCCAGGCCCAGCGCTGGCCACGGGATGTCCCACCAGCACCAGCTGGCTGGTCTCCACCACTAACGGCAACAAGTCGCCTTAACAAGTGAGTAGCGTGTGTGACAGCAGCGACTGCCGGGGTAGTGGGATGGATGCCATGAGGGGGGCTGATGCAGGCAAGGATGAGGGGATGCATAAACATAAGGGGGTCTGTATGGTCCTGACCCCTCATATACAAAGCCTAAAAGTATACTAACTGTGCCAATAAGTCGCCTTAACAAGTGAGTAGCATATGTGACCAAGCCTCTGGAGGGGTAGCGGGATGGATGCTGGCAGGGTACTGGGATGGATGCCATGAGAGGGGATGATGCTGGCAAGGATGAGGAGATGCATAGATGTGAGGTGGTCTGTAGGGTCCTGACCCCCCTTATAAACAACCTTAAATTACGTTACTAATGACAACCAGTCACCTTAACAAGTGAGCAGCATGTGTGACAGCAGCGACTGATTGGGTAGCGGAATAGATACGGGCAGGGTACTGGGGGGGTCTGTAGGGTCCTGACCCCCCATATAAACAATGTTGAATTACGTTACTAACAACAAGTCACCTTAATAAGTGAGTACGGTCTGTGACAATAACCACTGGAGGAGTAGAGGGATGGAGGTGGAAGGATGCCATAAGAGGGGTGGTATGGAGCAATAAGTTGCCTTAACAAGTGAGTAACGTGTGTGACAGCAGCCATCGGATAGGTAGCGGGATGGATGCCATGAGAAGGATGGATTCTGGGATTGAGGCACGGGTCCATAGATGTAAGGAGTCTATAGGGTCTTGACCCTGACCCCCTTTAATATACAACTTTAACTATATTACTAATGGCAAAAGGTCGCTCTCTAGGTAGTATGTGTGACATAAGCCTCTGGAGGGGTAGTGGGATGGATCCTGGCAGGGCAATGGAAGGATGCCACGAGAGGTGTGGATTCAGGGACCAAGGCAGGGTTCCATAGGGTGCTGGACATTCCCTCCCTTTTAAAAACAAAGCCATTGCTGCGTTAACAGAAAAGATGCCATGAGAGAGTCTGATTAAAAGAGGGGAAGGTATGGGATCTATAAGGTCCTGAAACCATCCCCTTCCTTTGAACAGCAACCCAAAAAAACTTAACCCCAAAAAAGAACCCACAACAACTAATTAAACAACTCACAGCATGTTGGCATTAACCCTAAATAATTCCTTATGAAACAGACAATGGTAGATAGTAAACTATTGAATATAAAATCTTCAGTGTAGGGCTCTCTTCTCTAGAGTGATTCAAATACAGGACAGCCCTATAGACCAACAGAAATGCCCTCCAGGTCCTAAGCAGCTCCCCTTTGTTGTGGGTCAGGGTAGAGGTGTAAGACATAGCCCAGACCCCCTTGTAGGTCAGGCCTAAGGTCCCCAGCCCTTCAGGGCACAAGGTCTTATAATAAACCAGCAGGCTGAGTCATCCCATGCCTCTCCCTTACTCAGAGAATGTACATAATGTAAATGTGCCAATATGTAAAGCTAGTCCTGATCTAGGAAAGGCTACAAAGATCCAAGGCTCCACCTCTTACATTGTAATGTATATTTAGATAATGCTATACAATAGGTCTTAAGGAAAACTGATTATCTTTGAAATGTTCTTTTATTGGTCGCAATATTCAGGGGCATCTAATCATGTGCCCATTTTCTTAACAATTAATGGAATATACCATAATTTGATATTCAAGATTGAAAATGTCCGATTTGACACATGCATTTGGCTATATTGAGAAATGTCACTGATAATTATCAGTAAACATAAGCCCATTTCTAGTTATACTAATTATGTATTGTAGCACCCTGTTTTGTTAGAATAGACTCTACTATGTTTCACAGCAAATTTAGTCAATAGGTATATCTTTACCACCCTGTGAACCATAACCATTTGTGAAATACAAGAAACTATTTGTAAAAATATCTATAACCTTATATGTATATATATAGGCACACTTATCGTCTTTAGCAACACCTCTATGCAGGCCCCGCCTTATTCCAAGCCGGAAGGGAGCTATCCTATCCCCTGGGGCCATAAGAAACATTGATATATGAGGAAATATGGAGAAGACACCCTTGTCGGTTCTGCCCCAGAGAATTATTACCCTTAGCCAGATAGATCATGATGGCGGGGACTTCCTATTTACCAAGTGCTACTCTCTAGTACTACTGCCAGCGGCAATGTCGGTAGATCAGCGTCTACTATAGGTCACCTGAGACCAATTCTGTCAGACTCCAGAATGATAGGGCATCTTACTGGAGGTTATGCCTAGGACGAGTCAAGGACTAAATGGTGAAATGTATGAACATAAGTATACATAGGTTTCCTTATTTATGCATGAGGACTAAATGGTGAAATGTATGGACATAAGTATGTTTCCTTATTTATGTATAGGTATACATATATTTCCTTATTTATGCATATTATATGTATTTACATATTCATGTGTATAGATGTTTACATATGTATACGAGGGGGCGGAGGGGGCCTCTGGGGGTGTCTGGAACCCCCTCAAATTTCGAAACGTTTACGTCAGGTAACATACATGATGGCAAATTCGATAAGATTATCATCGAGAACCCCTTCAGGTTTAACAGAACCTCCTCAAATTTACCTGGTACCCCATCTGATATGCTTTGAACCCCCTTAGATTTAGCTGGGACCCCCTCAAATATCGGACCTATTAATGAAGACTCCTGCATATGGATTACAATAAAGAGAATTCCTGGAAATATACCATCGCCGGCTCTATCTCTATGAGACATTACTCTTCATCATTCAAATTTATGACACATTGTCCTTGACCATACAAATCATAGGTGTATTAGAATCCTCTGCCTACTATAGATCTGTTTCACAAAAACAACTCAAAAACCTGGCATTTTCCGTCACCTCCTGTTAGTTTGTACTTTCCTATGTTCTTGTAAATTCACCAAAATGCAACTTTAATGGCACATCCAAAATGAATTAACAATATTTGTCCTGTTAATGTAGGAAGCTTCATATAAAATAACATTTATAATATCTAGCCAGAACTCGAAACTATTGCTATGACACAATAAAAGGAACACAAAATGAGCTGTTTCTTGCTGACCAAATTTATAGGCCCTACTCCCTCGTAGTACTTGTTATGGCAACATTAGTAGACCAACATCTACCATAGCTCACTGGAGACCCATTGCTACAGACCTCCCAGTGATAAAGCAGCTACCAGAGAAGATGGTAATACAAGTACTATAGTAGAGGGGGTGGATGACAAAGTATTGCCTTGTGATATAGTTTTCATTGTCACACACACACACCTCCATTGTCTTTGGGAGGTCTTGTCTTCCTGGTTTGAATAAAGTAAATTCCTATGGCCCATTGCAGAACACTCAGCTTGGCGCTGATTACTAAGGATGAATAATCAAAGAATTTGATTTGCAGGGGGCAAAAGTCCAGGGGGCAAAAGTCCCAGGGGGCAAAGGTCCAGGGGGCAAAAGCCCAGGGGGCAAAATACCTGGGGTCAAATGGCTAGGGGGCAAAGGTCCAGGGGGCAAAGGTCCGGGGGGCAAAGGTTTAGGGGGCAAAAGTCCAGTCATCATAGAAGATTCCCCGCTCTTACGTTTTGTCTTTTATAAAGCATGTTTGCATCCATTTCTTTGTTATTCATTTCCATGTGTGCTCAGTGATATTTCAGTTCGTAATTCTAGTTTATTACATTACTACATTACATTACTACATTCGTTGTTTGGCTGACAAGGGCAATATAGATTACGTTTTGTTTTGCTATTCGTTGATAATCCAGAGCATACTTCTAAATGATATTTGTAAACTGTTTTCATGCAAGATTCCATTTTACACATACGATTGTTTAAATGAATAAATTCAAAACATTTGATATAAAGCCAAACAGCTTTAATCATCTACTGTATAATCTTAATTATGTAGTTGTGGTATAGACTAAATGCGGTCATGCTTATCAACATATCCGAGAAATGTTTCCAAATATATATCTGAAATACAACAGAAAAAGTGCCCGTATGTTTACTTCTCTGTATTCATATAACTACGACTTAAAATATGAAACATCACATTAAAAAGACAATGTGAAATAGTTGCCAATAATATTTAGGTAGATGTGGCGCAGTATTATTATATTATGTATGTAGATACCACCTTTTTAAAGAACGCATGTCTATCTAGATAAATTTTGATAAAATAGGCCCCCATCATGTATTGTCTGGTTTAGCCGACGAAGTGCGGTGGATTATAGAAAATAAAACTGACTTAAATGTCAATACAAACTACCTTAAGACACGCAAGAATTTCACTTTGTTTACAAACAAATATAACTGACTTCACTCTTATATGATATTGCTATGGCTTAAGCTAGTTTTCATGGATTTCAGTTTGCCAAGTTGACTCTTGGAATTGATCATCTAAGTTGTGTAGGTCACTTAAAACATTATAATCATTTGCTTTTCGGTTTCCTGCATTGTGACTTCTAAAATCGTGTTTTTTGGATTAACATGGTTTATTGTAAGAAGGTCTGTAACTAAAATATAGTCTCCCGACAAAACGCTTATTACATATTGGGGAATCTGATTGATTATAATTGGCCAAGGTCCATTTCATTAGGGATGTACGTACACGATACAATTATTGCAATAATTAAAAAAAAACAATAGGCAACAAAATGAAGAACAGAAGAGAAATGATTTGATATTCTTCTCAACGATATCACACTCTCTCTGCTGTGTAATACACGTGTATAACACAATAACCAAATATTCATTAGAATATTAAATACAACAAACTTGTCATAAATACACAATCTCACCAGCTAAAACCTCATTACTTATCAATTACCAATACATCCAACCCTAAACTCCTCTGACCGCCATGCATATCAGTTCCACTCCTAGCTGTTATACTACCCCAACATGCTCTATGGTGGCTGCAGAACAGGCTCTAACAGCTGTGTAACAGGTTGCATCTTCCAGGCCCCTGGTAAATTATAGATGGAACGTGAAAGCCGGGGGAGCGCTGGGCCACCACAGCCATCAGTGGGTAAATGCACTCCAGGGAGTGTGGGTGTACCCTGTTACTAGGTGTTATTAGACCCCCAGCCTACCACTAATGACTAGGGCAGTTTAATGCTGTATTCCATTACCTGACTTTACGTGCAATTTTTGAAAGCCGACTGTAGGAATATTGGATAATCATAGATATGTTTTATATCGATAGAAAGGGTTTTTAATTACCTTTCAAAATTCCACTAGTTAGCTGATTTTGACCATGGGTAATTTGGTTTTTGATAACTCGTCATGAGTAATATGGCAAAGAACCATACATCCTACATATCATTAAATGATATGTTGGATGTAAGGTAATTTGTCATATTACTCATGAAAAGTTAACCATAATTGAGTTACCTATGGTCAGAATCAGCTAGATGTAATATGGCAAAGAACCATGCATCCTGCATATCATGTAGGATGTATGGTCATTTGCCATACTACTTGTGAAACGTTGACAATAACCGAGTTACCCATGGTCAAAATCAGCTAGAAATAATATGGCAAACAACCATACATTCTACATCATTTAATGATATGTAGGATGTATGGTCATTTGCCATATTACTCGTGAAACTTCATAAATAACCAAATTACTGGTGGTCAAAATCGGCTAGTGGAGTACATGTATAGCCTTTAATGGGAGCCATCCCCACCCATAACATCCCCTGCGATGAACATTACTATCCAATTTCCAATGTAAATGTTTTTGGCGACGTTGAAAACAAAACATTGATTAAACCTCAAACGATCGCTTTTGGACTCCTTCCACCGCGAGCCCCGGGCCGGTGGTTCTATTGATGAGAGCAAAACATGTTTATCATGATTAACTTATTTGTATCCCGTTTATTAATGTTGGATAAACGAGAGGGGTTACATAATTAGGATGGATTGTGCACTGTCATGCCATGGGACATACATTGTGGGTAGAATGTGGGAGTCATGAAATAGGCCGATTTTCGCTGTCTGTATCAACCTGTATGGCAGAGTAAACACAATGTTTTGTAAGAGAGTATTTGTTATGAGAGAGAATTGGTTGTAGGCCCTAGGCCTAATAAAGGATGGTATCATAAAAAGTGTATTTGTTATTAAGAGAGTGTGTTGTGAGAGAGTATTCGTAACAAGAGAGTATTTGAGGGATTATCAAGTGTTTGGAAAGATCTATCTAGAGCTCCATTGAATTTCGAAGAGCACACATATCACCATTTATAGTATTTGTGGATAGTGCTCTGCTAACGCCTTTAATCTATGAGAAATGAATTCTGCATCGTATAGGCCGAAAAAGTATAAATATCATCAATTATTCAGCGTGATTAAAGTGATTCATAGTCATAAAAATCTAACTCTAAAACTCAAATGCTGATTGTAGACTGTCACGGATCATAAACACTATACAGGGTAAAACTTTTATGATATTTTGAAAATGAAAACCATGAAATATGCAATGAATTCACTGTACATTAAAGGCAGTGATATTCAGTATTCAAGCTTGTTCTGGCATAATGCCAACATCTACATCAATATTGGCAACAGATCAAGAGGGAATTGTCAGACTATTCGTTTTTTTTTGTAAATTAATGTTTTATTCTACACTAAAATCACAGACGGACTAATAAAAATCTGTGATCTGTAAACTCTATTCAGGATACCTCATTAAAATGGGGATTGACATCACTTTATATACAGACTATATGACAGCTCTCTATAAACCAACCTCTCCGGATGGACCGGCTAAAAGATTCAGACCTTCCACCCTTCATACAAACACCAACCCATAATTATTTCATACAGGATGAATCTTTCAGTGAGGTGGATAGGTGTACAGCAAAAGCCTTTGTTCAGTTATGGTGATGCTTGGATGGTTCTTTGAGCTGTGTCTTCAGTGCTTGACCATAGAATATGATTCTTTGCTGGCTAAGCATATTTGTCACATATAAAGAACATAAAGTGGGTGGGGCAAATACTTGTTCCTGGACAACCAGCTTCATCTCTGGTCTGACATCTTTGGCTCTCCAGTTCTTGGGACATTAGGTATGTTTAGTGTTAAGAGTTATGCACCTGTCCACTTTAGGATGTATTGCTGGCATGATACAGAGGTCAGACATAATTGCAGTTTTTGCAAAGTCAGCCACTGACCCAAATCTGAACGAATGAGTTAGTACTTGTGTTTTCTAAGTCAATAAGGTGTTGATAAATGAGGATGAATGATTTTTCTCTCAATTAGGTAATTACCTCCATTTCAGGTGAACCAAAATAAGGTATTTTTTGTGATTTTAAGGTTGGACATGGTGGGCAAAGCTGAAGGGCTTTAACACTGTTCCCTATGGAAAAATGCCATTTTTGCTTTCCAGTCCTACAGCTACATATTTAACATCATAATTATTGAAAGTAAAAGCTTATAAAGTTTAGTTTTGGGTAATACTATTAGGAAAACTACTGTGAATCAAGTATGATGAACATTTTCCTACAAAAGTTGATATCATAAAAATAAGGGGTTGGCTAGCTAGCAAAGATAGATCATGTTTAATTGACTGGAGAGCTGTCTGATAGCGATTCCATGACACAATAGATCTCGATCCAGATAAGTGACTTTCAAAATTTCCTACCAAAATACAGTCGCACAAGCCTTCAGCATTTCTGTCTTTAAACCTACATATTTACTAAGATGTAGATTTAGACAATTATTAACTTTGGCAACCGTCAATGTTTGCTCGTGCTACTACGTGTTAATAAATCTTAAAGCCCCATACCCAGGGGCGATTTTGACCTTGGTGATTATGTTTTCCTCTGATCACCAGTCAGTATGATATATTGAAATGTGCATGTTTCATCTGAATTGCCAGGAAAATCGCCAGATGATTTTATCAGCAACTCTATCAAACATGTTCATTTCAATGTATCGTAATGACAGGCGAGGCAGAGTAAAATACGATCGCCGAGGTCAAAATCGCCTCATGGTTATGGGACTTTAGAATGTTCTCTTCTTTCCCTCATCCATCCATTGGCAACAGTGAGTGATTCTTACTAGGCATCAGGTAATCTCCAGAAGTGAGTTCCACATGGTGGTTGGTTTGTCTTAAGGGCCATACCCACTAGGCGGTTATCCCTGAGTCGGCCAACAAATCGTCGTTAAAATCGGCCAATTGTGCCCTTAGAATCAGCCGATTTTAGCAGCGATTCATATCAAACATGCACATTTCAATATACTGTACTTACAGGGGATCATAGGAATCAGCCGATTCTGCCCGTTTCCCATCGTCAGTCACTGGTAAAGTTGCCTAGTGGGTATGGGGCTTTAGTTTCACCAGTTTCACCTGTGGACTCTCCTTGGAGGTTATGTTAACAGGTTTGTAACCATAACCCCTGTCAGATGTTAATTGTATGTGCTTTGTGCAAAGTCAGGGAGTCAGGTGAGAGCTCCCATGAAAGATGAATGATTGCCACCTTTACCTGGTGCTGTATGATACTCTATTGGTGCTCTATAATAAGGTAACCTGATAATTAGGTAAGAAAGCCATTAACAGGTCTCAAATATAGATTATGGTAAAGGTGCAAACACATGCATACTATGCAATAATCACACACTCATGATTTCTGGGATTGATAATAATACACTCATGATTTCTGGGATTATTTATTATTATTATATATATATATATATATACAACAGGACATGAAGTCCTGTTTAAATAATAATATGATAAAAGAAAACAACAAAAATGTAGTACGTATAGAGTACTAATAACTGGGAAGTATAGGTGTAGTACTGATTCAGAAATAATCAAGAACGACCAATTAATCAAAGGCAGTTGATCTACTGTCTACAACAACAATACATTTAAATCAAAAATCGATTATCTGAATCAGGAAATAAAGTTCCAGTCATGATGACATTATACATAATTAACAGGCAAAATGAGCTTATTGGAGAGGATTTGTTGACCGTAGATCTGATAGCCATGATAAATAGTGCGCAACAATATGATAATTCAGCAGGTTTGGTTTGTTGAAATGTTTGCAGTGTAATGATGCAAGTTCAAATCTATATACTGCAGCAGGGGCAGATCCAGAGTCGGTCATCTAGCAGGGGCAAACCAACCTCCCCCTAAAGAAAAGTTAAAATAAATAACCTCAAATATTTATTAATCAACAAAAGTAGATTACTCTAAAAAAATGTCCACTCGGTCTAGGGGGGCAACTGCCGCTTATGCTCCCCCGTGGATCCGCCACTGTGCAGAGATGTTTTTCTTGAAACACAAGTCAAGAAATACAGCTGTGACCTATGAATCATGAAAAGATAATTTTGAAGAATCAGTCAGAAGCTAACACATTTTATTCAGAAGCAAAATAGGTTCATAGAGTCGCAAACCGACAACTGATATATCCAATTGAACCGTAACACGCCTATGTTGTGTATAACCAGCCTGCCGGTGGCCTCCTCCTGTAGCCATGGACACATTATCTGTGGGATGTGAGTTGATCTGTGTGACTGATATGCCGGTAAGGGCCGCCTTATCAGGCCGGATCGATCTGCATGGGACCGTCACTCGGAGCATGATAAATGAGCTGGGGATGGGGGTAGCGCTCGGAACCATCCCAATCCCCCTTCACCTACCCTCCATGCCAATCCGGTCCATCCCAGTCCCTTCCTCAAACTATGATGGGCAAAGTGTTAATATATGAGGTAGCTGTGAAGGTAATGAGAAGAGGAAATTATGTGCATCTTCATGCTTTGCTCACTAGATGGCACTACCATCTCACGAATATTTTATACATAACCTATGTTGAATTAATCGATGTGTAGCCTACAAATATCAGAACGAGTATGGCACAGTCATATTGCTGGAATTCATGGTATTTTTTGAGAATACAGAAAGGATATGGAAATCAAAGTATTTTCAGAAGATTTTACCAGTAAACTTCAAATTTACAGCTACACCTAACGTCACATAACCTGCACCCATTAAGATCAGACTGCCTGCACCGTCCCTTGCACCATGTCCCCACCTAGGCGCCATAATCGAAAATTAATGGTAATTGACAGGGGTAAGCATAGGGGTGTCAGAGCCCGCGGTGTCTGAGCGCGACAAGCCGCAGCGCCATGCAGACTGCCCCGTGATGGATGGACGAACCGCGAAGGAGAGGCGCTTTTCCTGGAATCTAACTTCACACTCATGTTTTTCTCCATCAACCAGCTTCTCCAGCGAGTACTGCTATATAAAGATGGGGATCGCTTTGGAAAAATGTTGTTCTGCTATTCCTCCTGGAGGAGGTGGGAGGCCACTGCAGGCCTCCTGCTCCTGGATCTGCCACTGGCAGCTGCCTGGTTGGTACTGGTAGTTTCTCCTGGGCTCATCATTGATCCTGCTTTCTGGGGTAGAGTGATGTTAGACAGACATCCCCTATTTCCAGATGGGAGCTTCCATTATTTACATGGGAAAGGTTGGGTAGAATACATGATGGTGGGTTGTGGGACCTTACTTATTCAAGACATGAGGAGTTTTAGTCCAGAGATGATTTCCCAAGCCTCTTAGATTTATGAGATAAGTGAGAAACCTCTTGATTGTGAGCATAATACCATACTGGTTAGTATCATAAAACTATCTATGAAAATATTATACTATAATAAAAACACCCACCAGGGATGTATTGAAGGAATTACATTACCAGCTTCACGGATGATATGACTGCTCCAATATACCACTAGAGTTTGTTCTTTATGCCACAACCCATGTGCCAACAAAATAGATCTTTAATAATGATTGTCTACCTTTTCAACATAGGGGATGCACTGCGTGAAATTAGACCTTTAATACCTTTAATTTTGTAAATGGGGCCATTGAGGTTCATTAAAGGCATAGGATATGTCACCTTTCCAATACCTTTGCAAGCTCTTTGATTAATTTTAAAGGCCACCTGAAAAAGTTTTGGAAAGGTCTTGCAAAGGTGACCTTTCCATTGGGCAGTGGGAATATAAATTATTGGTTGTATTGCCTGCTACATGAGTGGGGAGTATACTCATGTATATACTATCGGCTACGCGTTCATATTCCACTCAGTCCCTGTCTGTGTAATCTGTAATATCTAGTTATTTTCATGAAATGAAGAAAGAAATGAAAGCTGATATTATAATCTGATAATAAGTAACGTCTGAATCTTTGAGGTACATTCTATTCCTCAATAGTATATTGTTATTTTGAATATTTTTGAAATATGAGGGAACTGCTTTCATTCTCTGTGTAACAAATCTTGCATTCATTTGGACAATTCTGTAATAGTACAATAATGTAGTATGAGTCTGCTGTTATTCAATTCCCATGTTTGTATGAACGAGTCTAGTACTACATGAGCTACATAACAATATTGGGATCCATGGCATGAGTATGAAAGGAAGAAATTGTGTGGGAGCTGGAGCATGATTCCCACTAGTGGTACACTGGTGCAGCATAGTGTACTGATCACACCCAGAGCAAACTCCACATTCCCTACACTACTACAACTCCACAATGACGCCCAATTGTGCTGCCAGAGCAATGTCAATGGCCTCAAGGCCCTGGAGAAATCAAGAAAGTGGTATGACCTAGTTAGCATTGACCTTTAAATGAGAGGGGTCCACTGTCATGGGACAACAAGAGCTATTACTCAGTGATAAACCATGACTGGTGGCCAGCCAAGAGCAAAGGGCCTGCAGGTCCACAGGCCCTGCTGGCCTGCCTATTAATTTCCTTAAATACAAAAGTTTTGCTATAATATAATAAATTACAATTTGCACATATTATGGCTATACAGTCTATCCAAGTGAAGAAAAGGATGCATGAAATCCATAGTTGATAAGATTTAATATTTGCATGCCTGTTCCCGGGGATTGCAGACTCGAGAAAACCTGTTAGCGCAAGACTGCATGCCACTTGTTGATCATCCCTATTAGGCTATTTGGGTGTCATCGTTAAGGCGCTGGCTAGCTGCCTAAGTAGGCTGAGCCTGGCAATGCATCAACTAACAAGCAGTATGGGCACATTACGGCAGGGTGGGTGTTAGGTGTGAGTATATCGGAGTCGTAAACAGGCGGCTTAGCGCTGATCAATGCAATTGATCCCCACCCTGGAGCGGCTCACGATTCCTCGACCCATCCTTGGCACCGGGTTAGGTAAATATTATGGTGGCCCCTCTGCTAAGCCTAAGGGGAGCCCCTACCGGACAGAGTGGGATAGACGTGCCATCAAAACAGTTCTGTGTGATGTATTATTGACGTAATGTATACATCCAGACATGACTTCTCATTGGTGGCCTATTGTTGTTGGAATAGATCTCCAAGGTTGGTCCCCTTGCTAATGGATCCAGTGTTATATGATGCTGTTTAGTGTATTATTCATAACCACTTGCCAACTGACACACTACAGTGAATAAGTGTCCATTAATCAATTTGTGACACCTTCTAGTGTCATCGTGAGTTCACATAACAGCGTGTTTAAAGTAAAATATCATGATATCTTCTTGAAAATTTAGTTGCTTTAAAATCCTTTATTCAAAATGTGTATTACTTTCTATTCAGTTACACGTACATAAATCCATGATGAGCATATTTGCTTATTACTTTCTATTCTAATTATTTCTTAGCAACCTCTTTGCGTTTTAAAGGTATATAATTGATGGCAGCGATGCAAAGATTTAAATAGAGAAATTTCACATGACATAATCTTGAATCTTACCAATGATTGTTGTAATTTTAAGATGTAGGTATACTACTTTGTAATTGAGAAACCATCTAGAAATTTGACTTAATCATGTTTTATAACTCCTACTTTGTACCATATGCCTGCAACAAGAAGTCCTTTCCTTGCATTCTTACAACTGCCAAATATACACATAGTAACTTTGTATCATTACTTTGAGTATGTCAATCACAGGCGGAAAAAAGAGACATAGTATCTAATTTCTCATGTACAATTGGCCCATTGAGAAGGCCACAAAACCATATCCCCTGAGGCAGAATTGCTGGTAACTAAGCAGAAGAACCAGCCAGTCTGGCCATACAGATATGTTATACCAGTTCTGAAAAGGAAAGGATGAGGCTGGAAGCAGAAGGGATGAATGAAACCACTGAAGCGGTTTCTCTGACAAATGATGTGGCGGTGGGCAGTTCAGGCTGGGCGCGGGGGAGGAGGGTGATGTGTGATGGAGGGGAAGGTTTCGGTCAGGCTGGCCCAGAGCCCACTTGCCCTCCCTGGTGCCCGATCTGCCCCTCTGCTGCCCAGGTGGCATGCAGGTGGTGGGTGTTAGGGTAGGAGTCAGGGAGGGGCTCCCAGATGGGGAGCTGTGATAGGGGCCTAGTGTTATGGGGTGATGTGTGTAAACAACTTATTTTGTGTATATGAAGAGAGAATTTTTTGGACAAAATCTTAAAAAAGAATTATATATGGAGAAATCTATGTAGAAATTCATCTCTTCCTCTCTCTGTAATGCAGACAAGTAACAGTTATCTATGATAGCTGATAGTTACTTTATTTTTTTATAAAATATGCATACAAGTAGTGTGTCTATACTGCTGTCACTTTATAGCATGAAAAAGAGAAGATGATTGTGACTGGGAAATTCACTTTTGTTGAAAAGTCTATTTATTTAGACAGAACTCAAATCTAAATATATATATGGTATCATAAGCAGAGAATTATACATTTCTCAGATACATTGAATTCATACTTCTTTGGGAATGTTGTGGAAGTGAAGGATTCAGTTAAGCTTGCCCAGAGGCCACTTGCCCGCCTGGTGCCCGATCTGGCCCCTCTGCTGCCCGGGTGGCATGCAGGTGGTGGGTGTTAGGGTAGGAGTCAGGGAGGGGCTCCCAGATGGGGAGCTGTGATAGGGGCCTAGTGTTATGGGATGCTGTGTGTAAACAACTAATTTTGTATATGAAGAGAGCATTTGTTTGAAGAAAGCTAAAAGTAGAATTTATTTATGGACAGAATTGTGTAAAAATTCAGAGAGTATTTTTTGGACAAAATCGTAAAATAGATTATACATAGACAAAATTGTGTACAAATTCATCTCTTCCTCAGTCATTGATGCAGGCAAGTGACAGTTATTTATGATAGCTATACTTAATATTTTATAAAGGTATGCATACAAGTATGTGTGTCTATACTGCTGTGACACTCTACCAGAGAAAGATGAATGTGACTGGGAAACAGACTTTAGTTGAAAAGTCCCTTTGTTTAGACATAACTCTAATCTATATAATATCAAGGTTTCATAAGCAGAGAATTATACATTTCTCAGATACACTGAATTCATACTCCTTTGGGAATGTTGTGGAAGTGAAGGATTCAGTTAAGCTGTCCCAGAGCCTGCTTGCAACCCTGGTGCCTGATCTGCCCCTTCGGCTGCCCGGGTGGCATGCAGGTGGTGGGTGTTAGGGTAGGAGTCAGGGAGGGGCTCCCAGATGGGGAGTTGTGATAGGGGCCTAGTGTTATGGGGTGCTCTGTTTAAACAACTAATTTTGTGTATACGAAGAGAGCCTTTTTTTGGAAAAAATCTTAAAATAGAATTGTACATGGACAAAATTGTGTAGAACTTCATCTCTTCCTCTCTCAGTGATGCAGGCAAGTAACAGTTATTTTTGTTAGCTGATAGTTACTTCTTCTTCTTCTTCTTTTTTTTTTTTTTTTTTATAAAATATGCATACAAGTATGTGTGTCTATACTGCTGCAACACTCTACCATGAAAAAGGGAAAGATGAATGTGACTGGGAAATACACTTTTGCTGAAAAGTCTCTTTAGTTAGACAGAACTCAAATCTAAATTATATATATGGTATCATAAGCAGAGAATTATACATTTCTAAGATACACTGAATTCATACTTCTTTGGGAATGTTGTGGAAGTGAAGGATTCAGTTAAGCTGGCCCAGAGCCCACTTGCCTCCCTGGTGCCCAGTCTGCCCCTCTGCTGCCCAGATGGCATGCAGGTGGTGGGTGTTAGGGTAGGAGTCAGGGAGGGCTCCCAGATGGGGAGCTGTGATAGGGGCCTAGTGTTATGGGTGCCAAGTGTAGATCTCTGAATTTGTATATGAAGAAGGCATTTGTTCTCCATTAATCAAACAAATCTCAAAAAGTACAATATCTCTGTCTCTCCCAAATGATATAGTGGTCTATCTTGTCGATGCCAAATGCGAATTAGAATAAATTTGCAAGTCATGTTTTATTCAATGCAGGGTTGAAATTATATTGTGTTTGACAATTTTATATTTCGGGACACCTTTTCACTGATCAAGTTCAATAGCCCAACAAGCCTTCATGTATTCAATATTTCAGTATTTTATAGTTTACATGCAATATGATAGGTCAATGCGAGTACTTTTGGAAATCACACATGGCTAAGGTACTTTAAATCATAGAGGAATTCTAGCAGCACTGCATTGCATATAAGTCTCATGCTATAGAATTTATGGGACTTCTCCAGAATACAAAAAATGTTCCTAAAAATAAACTAGGAGCCATATTATGTTATACTTCAGTACAACTGGGTAAAGCCAGCACTATAGGCCTACCTGTTATAAAACAATGTACAAAGTACACTCTGCTTAGTACATGGTTAACGGGCCCGTGGGCATGGGGCAGGCCTCTGGGGACTGCCAATGGCCGTGAAGATATAGGTCAGACAGAAGGAGATGGGTGTGAGCCAGGCTTTGGGGAGACAAGCCAGTAGGGAGTGGGGAATTACTCCTCCCCTTTCCCTCCTCCCTCATGCCCCCAACTGCCTACCTACCTACCCAAGGGTACAGCAACCCACTGTGGGCTGCATGAGTATTGGAGATTTAAGGTTTCTCCCTTGCATTGCCACCTGAAATTGTCCCTTGGTAAACATACCAAAGTACCAGTAGGGAAAGGAAATGATTGGTGGTCTGCTCCTCTATTGTTGCACCCATATCCTCATACATAATATAAGAAAGGTACAGATGGCCTTTGTTAAAAAGTAGCAAAATATTTTTTTGCAGAGTTGTCAAGAAAGACAAATAATTATCAATTCAAATCATCTCTCCCAACCTACTAACTAAATCGATACTAAATCCTCAAAGCGATTGTTCTAAAACAAAATCAGCAGTATGCAGATCATCCTAGTAGTTTTAGGGGCATTTTGGCATCTTTGAACGCATAATGAAAACCAATATCCCTAAACCTTGGTATTTTTAATAAGTCATACATATCAAATTATGCTAGGCAGTAGACCTTTGTCTTAAATCCAAGAAACAGGATGGGTGTCTACCTTGGAATGAGGCACCTGCAACTTAACCACCAGCTGATTTCACAAAGACCTGAGGCATCCCACCTGCTATTTGTCTGCCAATTGGACTAATTGGAATGTTTCATGATTGGTAAGACTAAAGCCTGTATTCCACTAGGCAATTCTGACCGCCGAAAATTTGGAAGTTTCTACATTTTGACTAAAACTGTTACAGAAACCCATGTATGCTACATACCATTTGAAAGAGAATTTGAAGAACTTTCTAATGGTATGTAGCATGTCTAAGTTTAACCAATATTGCCACCGCCGATTTTTTATATCGTGAGTAAAATCGGATAGTGGAATACAACCATAAGGGTACAAAGAGGTGGTTGTTGGCAAGGGTCCTGCTGAGAGGGCCAGCTCTGGGGGCTGCCAGCTTTAAAACACCCCCACCACATCCTATAAACCTAGAACACGCCTACACCATCAATGCCTCTTCAGCTGCTGCCATTGTTGGATCTTGAATAAAGAAACTTCAACCCAAACTCTTTGGCATGAGTACAAAGGTGCTTGGGAAGTGAGGGAAATTGCTGTGGCTGTGTGTTTTGTTTCCTTTTAATTGTTTTGTGGTTTGTGGCTAGTTGTTTTGTTACACATACATGGGAACTTTGACGTTAGGATTACTTTTAGCCGTGTGTATATTGCAACTTTGACCCCAGATAAAATTAATAAAATGAGGCTAGTATGTAAAGTGAAGAAACAAGGAGTTACAGACTGGGCCATATGTTGACAGTTTGGCTTTATTTTCAGAAATCTTTGACTTGTACCCTAACAATCGCCCCCTTAGGTAATAATCCTAGAAAGCAATTGTCTCTGCATAGTTTCGGTGCAGTTTGCTTCGATTCACTTAGCCTTTACCAGTATAGTCTAAAAAGTACAGTTATCATGGTAAACTTCAATAAGTCCAGTTATTATAATTATTACTATCAAAAGTCTTCAATTGTTCACGTTAAGTGGCACATTAACGTCCTGTTTTGACATGAAATTATTTCATAAAACATCCAATTGTTTGTTTAGTGATAGCATGCAAAGTCTGTTTGTTTAAGCTTTCTATCGAACCAATTTATCTCGTTGCAATAATACTTTTCAGATAGTGTCATGTTAGTAATTAAACATCAATGAGTTTATTACATGCCTTAAGCTCAGTCCCCACTTCACCAACTAACCCCTGTAATTAGTGGTATTCGCAGGCGCCAAGGTGCAAATATTAGTCATTAAATGACTAGTACATTGCCTGGCGACAAGAAAATTATTCTTTCTGTTGAAATGCACTTGCCACCAACCTACAATGAATACTACAAGAAACATGGGACCTCTAGTCAGCTGGCTTAATGCACTAACTACTTGCAATTATACTTAGTCAGTAGGCGACTAAATCATGTTAGTCACCAACAATATTTTTACTCACAGAAATGTGAACCCGGCTTAATTAGACACCAGCATGTTCAATGTATTTTTAGAGGTAGTTAAATTGGGAGTGCGGGTATTATCTTATTCAAAGAAACGTGTTTTGTTTGCATTAATAATGGATGCGTTATAAATAGGTAACTAATGCATTATGATCAGTCAGATTTATGTTGTAACTATATAAGTAAGTCATGCTGGTTAGACTTCCCAGTTTTACTGTAGGATCAACAACTACTTCAGCGCCTGCTTTAGAGGTAAAAAACCTGTTTCTAGTTTTGAAGACAGCTGTTTCTGAAACATTGCAATTAACCCAAGATTGGATATAATTTAATAATTAATAGATAGATAGATAGATAGATAGATAGATAGATAGATATAACTTCCTGAGATTTTACTAAAACAATTGCTTTGTTGTAAATGGCTTTTGTGAAATTCAAATATTCACTGTTACAAACAACTCCAAATACATCAAGGGTAAGCGTCTGAGAGAGCAAATCTATAGGGATTGCCCAAATAACTGAAATCACGATAAAATTTAAGTTGGGTTATTTACTGTGAATACAGACTTAAAATACATTAAAATACATAAAAACTTGTCTCCCGCAAATTTTGGTGACCCACCAAAATTGGTTTGCTTACAAACATTGCTGTCTTCAGACATAAATGGTATGAGTATTATTGAATTCATGTAAAGTAAAGTTATAGTTAGTTATCATGACTTACACGGTACCAATGGCTATTGTTAGACTCTTAGAATGTATTTTCATAGTTGTTTGAGTTTCCACAATGTTGTCATATTTTGACACAACATTGCTTTTGCCTCCCTTTAATGTCGGTCTGAGGAATACAGCTTTTGGGTCATATGTATGGTTCATTGTCTACACGCATAGACATATATATATACCGTGCATGGTCAACGTGACAGGATAGCATGTGAGATATATACCCCTCTCGGACAGTTGTAAATACTGTGCAACAAATTGTTGGAAAGAGCATCAGTGCATTACCTTATTCCATTCACAGTCTCTGAATATGTATGTTTACAGTCAAAAACAGCCATAATGTATTCGTTGGCTAGTCTATAAAAGGGTATAATTTATATACCTGTTACAGCCTCATAATGTGTATTATGCCTGTTTTTTACTGTCAATATTGATGGTTTAGTCTGTAAAGGGTATTATTCCCTTTTAAAACTTCGGACCCTTGACAACCTTTCCACATGTATAGCTGATCAACTGCACATAGTGTAGCTGATCAACACTGTGTAATTTGTTGGTTGGTTGGTTATTGGTGTTCAACACTGTATCAACAGCTATAGTTATATCACAGCGAGAACAAGGTTTTGACAATCTGTCTTTTTGATGATCGTATCTATGATATGATCGTATCTATGAGAAGGTAGAGACTGTACCCCTAGACTTTTACCAAGGCAGGTGTTCTTTAATGTGCTTGGTCCCCGTTTAATTTGTAGTTTAAGATACTAGATTGAGACCCTAACCTGGAGCACATTCTAGAATTCGATCCCTCTAGAATGAAAAAAAAAAGGTTTATAAAAAGAAATAGAAAGATGGTCGTTCGTTTGTCAAATGTATTTCGCAGCTGCGTAAGTTCTGTCATTACCAAGAACTCAGGTTGCAATTCCAATGATGTGTGTGTTTTTATCATAGGAGGAACTTGTGTATTTTAGAAAGAAAACTAATTCAATACATGAAGACCACAACTCGATGTTCATCAGGTCATCACATTTTGCAGTTGTTTGCTTTAATTTTGATGACCACTTGCAATAATCATAATAGTATGATCCTTGGCATTCCTTAAGAATATTTATCTTTATCAATGAACACTTTTTTCAACTCTTCGTGTTGTCCATTCTGCCTGCATTGTTATAACAACAAGTTTGATACTTATCGATTGAAGAATGCACGGTTTACACTTTAAAAAGTATTGCTTTGAAATATAATAATGTTGTATCCCCCAAATTTGCAAAGGTTTGTCCACATTAGGACGCTTTGCACCAAATCAAGACCCTTGTCATTATAACTGATTGCTGATTAAAAAACTTTGCTAGATTTTTAGTGTAAATGTTATTATAAAAACACATACTCTTCTCTATATCTTATATTTTCCAGTTGGGTTCGTTCTTTCTTCACTAAATCATGATAGGCCTACTCGTCATTATACTTGAACGCCTTTGCTGATTAAACATTTATACCATTTATAACATCTTAAGCATGAATTGTAACTTACTGAAGAAAATCTCATGTTTTGCCTATATCCTCTATTTTCCAGTTGTGTTCGTTCTGATTGCACAGGACTATATGCGGCAAACCATACGATACCAGTCATAATTAAAGATACTCGTTGATTTCTACTTCCCAGTAGTATTTGTTTTGTCCGCACGCATACATTCATATAAATCCAGTCATTATATATATATACTTTACTATAAAGTCTGATTTTTATAAACATCAAAATGCTAACGCTTTTCTCTTTACTCCATATTTTCCAGTTGAATTCGTTCTGTCCGGCCTAGGACCACATGCGGCAAATCATATGATACTAGTCATTTCACCGTACTTTCATAACCAACATATAATTAAAAATACTCTATGGCTTTTATTTTGCAGTTGTGTTCATTCTGTCCGGACTAGGACACATGCGGCAAATAATATGATACTAGTCATTTTACCGTACTTTCATAACCAACATAATTATAATAAAAAATACTCCATGCTTTCTATTTTGCAATTTGTAATTAAAAATACTCCACAATTTCTATTTTGCAGTTGTGTTCGTTCTGTCCGCACTAGGACCACATGCGGCAAGCGATGGCAGCAGGGATCGTGGCGTCGACCCTGCGAAGGCGCACCCTTCGTCAGAAGATGGCTATCGATGCCAAATACACAGCCATCGAACCAGGGCATATCTCACTCAGCCCCACCGGGTCGCATCCACCATCCCGTTCCCCCTCCTTCTTGCGTGCCTCGCTCTCCCGCTCCCCTTCGGGTGCCAGTGGCCACAGGTCACCCAAGGGGACCCGTCTTCTCTACCAGGACTTCTGGCCCAATTGTATCAACCCCGACCAGCCCAACCTACGGCTGGTCGAGTTTCAGACCTTTGAGTAAGTACTTTTTTTTCTCTTTTCAATATTGTCTCTTTTTGCTTATAACATCTGGGACCATACGCACGAGGGGTGGGGTTAGGTTGGACAGTGTGACACTGCCTGAAAATGGGCCTTATTTCCATGTTTAAATAGAAAATTTAGTGTGACTCAGCCCCACCGGGTCGCATCCACCATCCCGTTCCCCCTCCTTCTTGCGTGCCTCGCTCTCCCGCTCCCCTTCGGGTGCCAGTGGCCACAGGTCACCCAAGGGGACCCGTCTTCTCTACCAGGACTTCTGGCCCAATTGTATCAACCCCGACCAGCCCAACCTACGGCTGGTCGAGTTTCAGACCTTTGAGTAAGTACTTCTTTTTCTTTTATATAATTATTGTCCTTTTTTGCTCATATATATATATATATATATATATATATATATATGCCCGAAGTATTTTTTTTATTCAAAGAGTTTCTTTTTCAGGAGTGAAGTTATTTGTGTGGGGGTTCGGGGGAGGGTTGGGGGGACTCTGCTATATATATAGGCCCTAATAGGTACTGGCTACTGTATGCAGCACAGGGTTGGACCCAGAGCCAGTGCTCCTGAGCCCCCTTATAAAAATGAAAAAAGAACCACCAGATTTACACAGATCTTCCTGTTTTTAGATGCCAAAATTTTGTCCTAGGGGGCAATTGCCCTATTTGTCCCCTCCTGAATCTGCTACTGCAGCAGTCTGATTGGTTGATGATTATCAAATTCGTCAAAATAAAATTTTAATGTTTGTATATTCCACTGTCGGCCACAGTGCCTTAATACAGCTCAGTGGAGCATATCAAAATGTGACTGGTGGTGCAATGAGTCCAGTTAAGAAATTGTTTGGTAGAAACTATTTTTCCCACATCTAAATGTGACACTGAAATTAGTCCTGGGGTCTAGCATGTTGACGACTCGGGGATCTGTTCAACACACTATAAAGAGTGTTAGCCAGAACAATGGGTATAGATTTCCAGTTTAACAGCCTCATAGATATAGGTTGGGAATTGTAACAGAGTTGTTGCGTTAAGTTAGGAACCCAATAGAGTATCAATCTAATCGAAATATGAAATGTCAGTGCGCTTATTTTCATACATTCTTTGATGGAATTACAAAACAATGACTTTCGTATCCAGTGCTGTGCCTTTAGAGCCTATTACAGCAAATATGGTCAAGAAATAGTAAGAAAAGCAGAACTTCTGCCAGAAGAGTCTTGTGATTAGCTAGTTAAACAATCTCCATCCTTAAGCAGTTGCCTCATAACCCAGTGGAAAAACCAAGGTTTCTGTTAAAGGAAATGTTCCACTTGACCTATGAAAATAAGCATCAGGCTTACAAAGAGGGTTGTAATAAACTATCCAATGATCACTGTTACTTCACCTCAGAAAAAAAACAACTATTAGTAATTAAAACCGTAACTCCCTTTTTATCGCTCACCTCAGAGTGTTTCGCTGGTGTAAACCCGTCGGTACCAGCGCTGTAGCCGTAGCTGGTTCCCGCTGACAGTGACAGACCTAGCCAAAACACGCTCTAATCAGCGGACGCCCAATATCTTGCTTGGCTACCATTCATTAGTATCAAGCTTACCCAGACCCCCGTTCTGTCGCCTTTTTGTCACAATGCTCTTATTCTTTGGTAATGAACTGGGGTTTTTGTTCAGGCGTTTGGCCTACTTTGTCCGCTGGGCGGTGGCGCATGAGAGGGAATCTTTCACTGAGATGAGAAGATCAAAGTGGGGTTTGGGTAAGAGGGGATGATCTAGAGCTAACACTCGCCAATCCTAATCATTACACCTCCAGCTTTTCTACCCGATCTGTCAACTCTCATCATCTGAGCGTCGAGAAGAAAGTTTTTTTATTATCATTAATTTCATGATAAAATGGTCATATTCATATTCTATTGAAAAAGAAACGTCTGAGATTAGGGACAAATGTGTATTCTTGCCATTGTAGTTCGTGTTGGCGCAAGAAAATCAAAGTTTTGCGAACAGCTTTCTTGAAGCTCATCCTCTTTGTAGTAATATGAGTCTTTATTTTTCGATTTTATACTCTGGAGATGGATTGATAACTTGTACAAGCAGGACAGGAACATTACTTGGTTTGCAAGCAGCCAGTTGCTATTTCAATCTATAATGTATTTGAAATCCTTCATGTGAGAGCCAGGCTTATATATACTGTTGCATAATATACAACATAAGCCACATATATATTTTGCTTATGACATTTTGCATGTGTAATTTGAGAAACGGCAATTGTGTGCAGTCAATCCAAGAGTTAAATGCCGTGTTGAAGTACGGAGTAGGCCTCTAATACCCTATGCTTAAGTAGTGCAAATATTGCACCTGTATGAAATTCAACACCCCATAACCCTTTAGACCCCAGTCCTGTCACATATACCTGTGGGTAAATTTCCCAATTCGCTCTAAGGGCCCGGAATAAAGATAATTTTTCCATATAATTATTTTTCAATATTTCTTTCAAAGAGGTGACCCTGATGAGTATTCTATGTATATCAGTGACCAATTCATCATTGAAAATCTGTTTCAATTTGACAATCAATGTTACAACTAATATTTCGATAGGCCTATTTCAAATGTATAGGTGTGGGACAGGCTTTGAACGTCCTCAATGAGGAGGAATTCAGTGAATTTCGGAGGAAGATCATGGGAAAATCCAGCAAACTATGACCGCAATCTATGGGGTCTAAAGGGTTAATGTCAAAAAGGTTTTTGTCCCAGTTCTGTATGAGGTACATAGAAGTGGGTTGGTTGAAGTGAAGTGGGGGGGAGGGGGGAGGGTTGTATACACACATCGGCATCTTCTAGAGACAGGTTATGTAGAATACTGACATGGTTCTGAGCATCTATGACCATGGTTATCCATCTGAATTTATTTAACTTTCTGCCGTAAACCATCTTCTTTAGCCTACATCATGCTTAGCAAATATTCTCCAAAATATGCCAAAGCATATTGACATAGATTCAGGGCATCGCTAATTAGCTTATCATCACAGCACCCAACTCATAATCGTAGTTTCTGTAAATCAACCTAAAATTGCATCATTTGTTCTCAAGAAACGTTGAGAGGTCGCTGGAACCTTATTTAAGTATTTTCTCTTCGATGTCCTTGTTGACATTGTATGAGTCATACTCAGAATGGTGTTCTTTTCCTCAACATATTTTATACCTGACACATGGCAGGTATGCATAGAAAATTGCACCCAATGAACCTTCTCTACTACCACCCCGAGCATTGTGGTGAAAGAGGGGTTCATATGACTGCAGGGGAAGGGGGAAGGCTTGTAGACCAGTTTAAAATGGTTCTCATGTAGTACCTGTATCCTTGGGATCCTGATAATTGTGTGTCTATATCGAAAGGAAAGCTGAATTTCCGACCCTACCCCAACCCCTAGGCGCTCAGGGTATGATGTGAATCAATGGGATTTTACACTCAAAAGTGATTGGTGTGGATTTTGAAGAAAATAATCCATCTTAATTTTGATTTGAGGAAATATTCATAAGGAACCAATTTGAAAAGAGGAAGCAGAAAGATTGAGAAAAATGCAATGTAGGTTTGCAGCTGATTATAGCCTTCCTCTAGGTTTAATTCATTCTACATGTCAGAGAGTTTATATTGTAGTTTTTTATAACTTTCTGTACATGTGTACACTTTGCTAAGCCAAGAAAGATTTGTGGGTTTTTTTATTATTATTATTTTGCTTGATATTATGCATTGCATTTTTGCTGAGAAACATTCTCTCCTAGTGGATTCGTGGTCACCAGGTGCCTCTAGTGGGGTGACATTTTGGCGTTGATGCTGGTAATTCAGGGGCCTGATGTCTTATTGTTAGCGTGATGTCGCCCGACTATACATTGGAATAATTTCACATAATGCACATAAATTGGATTTTTAACTTTTCCCCTTTAGAATGATACCATATAATTTATATACCTTGAGTCCAGGCTCAGAAAATGTTTTATTGCACAATTCCCATAATGCATCAAACATAACAGTTCATTTCTTGACGAATATCACCATTTCCCTCCAGAGAATTCCATAGACTTACATGTCAGACTTTTGAAACAAAGTCACATGAGCAAATCCAATCAACATTCCTTTTCTGAATAAATTTGAGAAGATTTCACTATTTTCTGCGAAGTTACCAATTCCTACCTCGGATAACATTTTACAATATTGAGATCACTTAACTTTCCTGGGTTGACATTTGGCACTCCATAGTGTATCGGTCAGAATGTCATAGGGCCCTGGCTGGGTCGGTACGGTGAAAGGTCACTCCGCTAAGTACGTACTATGTCTACCATAACGGGGCCGGCCCGCCGCTCCAGAGGGTAGTAAGTAGTACCTGGTAGTGGTAGTAGTACATGAAAATGGGGCTTTGTACTGGGCATCAAAACTATGTTAGACCATTTTCTCTGTGTCCGGTGGCCCGTTGCACAAGAACCTATCATAACAACGATAGCATTGTGGTCACTTTGAGCACATTTATATATGCATTTTTTTTTCATCATTTCGTTTAACTTCTTCGGTTTTCTTGATCCTATTATTCTTCGTCAAGTTTAGACCTACTGGTTGCCACAATCTTTGTGCCTGCAAACTTTTTCCTGCTTTTATCTATTTTTGCCTACCTTCAATTCCTTTCTATGATACTCCAAACTTCTTGCTTTTTTTCATTTCTTGTCTCTTCCCTTTATTCCTACCTTCCTTCCCTCCATCCCTCCTCCCCTCATTCCTTCCCTCCTTCCGTCAGTCATTCTTTTGTTCATTCCTTTCTTCTGTCCTTCTTTCTTCTTGTGCTCATCTTTTTTGTGCATTCCCATACTTACCACCAAATTTTTATTGATTAATAAAAAGAACAATGATCCATCATTATGTGGATGGGTTTGGTATAAACCCTCTGCCTTAGATCAGACCGTTGGCTGAGTAATAAAAGGTCGTATCTGGCAAATGGTCATTTTGAGTAATTGCTGATTAAAGGTTAATGATATATCTTAAAGCTCTGTACGATTATAAATATCTGCTCAATCATCATAATATCTTATTCCTTGGAAGAATAATATGCTATAAATACTTTTATCATAATTATGAATACATTTAGATCATTAAGATGTTACTATGGTAACATATACGTAGTATTTTTGAGATACAACCTTTTATTACTCATTTTTAAGAAGGAAAGTTGTAAATGAGTGAATAATAAAAGGTTGTATCTTGCATATATGCATTTCAGATAGATACAAATTGAATCAATGTATTACTGATACAAATTACACAAAATAACATTTTTGAACTAAAACCAATATGCTAGTATTGACATCATATGGTTACTCTAAAATATTGAAGATATATGTGACATTAAAACTAACAGATTCATTTGCAACCCTAGATACGACCTTTTATTACTCAACACAGAGACCACTACTTCAGTAAACAAAGGTTGTTTCCAACATTTTGGAATTATATTCCTATATCTGCTACTGATATTAGAAATTTAACTATAATATTTTAGAATAAGGTTAATATCATAGTTATCTTAAAAACTGAATCATAAGATATGTTCATTTTGCATTAATTAGCATATTTTACTAAGAAAATCAAATTGACTTCTTTCAGATACGACCTTTTATTACTCAACCAAAAGTCTAATTGTGGAGATACGACCTTTGTTTACTGGGTTATAACGTTCCAAAGATTTGGAAAACTCCAAAAATTTCAAAATTTCTAGAAACCTTAGAGGAAAGGGAAACATATTCAAAAATAAAAAAAATATTGATTTTTTTGAGATACGACCTTTTATTACTCAGCCAACGAGACAATCATCCTGCCGATATTCCCTTCGAACAGCCAGTTCAAACTCCATTCCTGATCCTGTATTCCAAATACAGATCTTGATGCCACCAATGCTGTATTGGTTGATTTCGGAAAATATTTCGTGGGATCATACTTCTTATATACCACTCAAAAGAGGATTATAAACCTTTTCATATGATAGATAATAATGTTCATACTTACCCTTTCCTTCCTCGCTCATTTTTAAAATTTGACGCAAAATCAGCATGTCTACACTGCTTATAGGCAATAGTTCTTCAACCTTTAAAACACACATGTATACTACTGTTACTTCATTTCTGGGTCGTACCCTGATATGGGAGGCGGACAGGTTATAATTACTGACCGCTGTGTAATAATGACACCATTAATACTGCCCGCCTGGGAGCCAAGGGTAATTAATGGCAGCCCATGTCAATTAATGGCAGCCCGACGCGACTAGCTGTCGCCGCTAAAGCCCTGTTTCCACCAGCCGATTTTACTACTGATTTTTTGGTAATTTATTACTTTTAATTGGTAATATAGCAAAGGATTATAAATCTTACATGCCACTTGATGAGAATTAAAAACATTTTCTAATGGTATATAACATGTTCATGCTTAACCAATATTCCTACTGCCGATTTCTGAAATGGGTAGTAAAATCGGCTGGTGGAAACAGGGCTTAAATCATGAGCGATGAATCTCAGCCCTGGGTTTCATGTGACGATAAAACTAGAGGGTGATGCACGAGTTTATGGCCATAGAATAGTTGTTGACGGTTCATGGGAAAGTTTTGTTTTTATGTTGCATATGATATGATTTCCAGAGAAAGTTTTGTTGCGGTGGTGACTAGAATATTACTCAATAAGTAAAATAGTTTAATGGCTTGCATGATGCCGCCACGAACCACAATGTTATTGAGATTTATGGTTACGTATACAACATCAAAATGGTTTATTATTGAACCCCATGGATACCATATCATACTGATATACGTAACAGACTTAGATTCATGTTTTTATAGTTTTATTTTATCCCTGAAAGCTGTATTACAAATATATCATGAGATGCAAAAGGGGCTATTCAATCGTATGCTTTACGATTGAATAGAAATTTGCGTCCCCCGTTTGACATCTCTTTTATTGCAATTGGACACAGGCATTCTAGTGGTATATAAAATGTTCATGATTAACCAATATTCCCACTGCCGATTTCTGAAATCAGTAGTAAAATCGGCTGGTGGAAACAGGGCTTTAAAGGTGTGAAGGAGGGCAGGGGGCGGCCGGGGTTTGCCGGGATATCAGACGGCCATGTCGGCAAGGGTTAATTGCGGAAAGCGACCAATTTCCACCCGAGTCAGCGGCATTTCGGGGGATCTGGGACTCCGCCTGCTCAGATTGGTCACGGGGATAGTAGGAACGTAAATAATTCTGTGTGTATGACTTTTTTGCTGACTAGGCTAAAGCGGTAGATTCGGGGGTGTTCTAATTCATTTATACATTATGAAGACAAAGTAAGGTATTGTGACATCATGTTAGTTTTATGAGATTTGTTAAAATATTTAATTTCTATGTTTTCAGTGAAAATATCATATGTTGCTCAAACATAACTTCGAATTTTTTTGTTATATTAAAACCTGATCAAACAGGCAATTGGAGTTTGGTTCGTAGACCCCAAGGCCTAAGACCCTGAAATCCCGGATAGCATCATGGATTGCCTATCTATATTGAAGAACGTATGTCTAAAATAATTATTCTGTGTCAAAAGTGAGCATTGTATTGAGCCTGTATTTAAAGGTAAACCCACTGCAAACCCTATCATTACTGCTGACTGGTAAGCAGCTGTCACATAACGTCATAATGTGTCAAGTCTGGAGGGCAGTGGCATTTCAGTAGTGGAGTGGTATAAGTGCCATAGTGACATTTTGACATCTGAGATCAGAGATTTTGCGTTGTTCAAGGTCGTTTTATGAGGGAACAAAAGGCACTGGGATGAGGACAAGGAAGACTGGTGTAAATAAGAAAGCAAAATTTGATTTGCCTAGTTTAATAGAATTGCACATATTACACTGAAGGGGTATGTATCTGGTCTGCGTCAGGCACCCAATAGTGCACAATGTGATTAAGCTTAAAAGTTTGCATTTTGTGAATCTCCATACCTTGTCACAAAGTGAAGGCTATTGTTTATATCATGATAAATCATAATGCAATAAAGTTTGGTAATTAAGTCTAATTGATGTATGAGCTCGGACAGACAGGTACTGGGGGGTGCCTTGAAACAAACAATACCAGGAACCAGGGGCTGGTGAAACAGTATGAAAAGGGAGGGGCCCAACTAGAGGACCTCCTCAAACAAAAGGCCCCCGGCGGGCCCACTCTAACACAGGAAAGGCATTAGGCTGTGTTTGTCTGCCCCGCCCTTACTTACGGCCGCCATTGCGGGAACGGCCCAGACGGCAATACACGTTACAAGCACCCACTACGGCACTTTACGTAGACTACCCCCGCCACGTCCACCACGCCAAAACTACCACCCAGACACAGGCACATTAGGACACCATGTGACAGCCGCTGACCAATCAGCAGTGAGGATGGGGTGCGCGCTGGGTTTACCTTTAATTACAGGCTTGTGTCCATTTTGTGTGTGTTGGCGGTGGTGTGTGGGAGTTTGGACGGGAGTCCATTTGGCCTCCAACTGCTCTCCCTGAACAGGACACACATTAGATGAGCCCTATTGAGCTGGAAATATTTGCAAACTATGTCTGGTTAAAGCCTATATTTATTGGTCTGTATTCATACAATTTTATTCGGCTTTGTCAATTTGCATGTACATGTTTAACCTTATGGCATATGATTGTGGATGTTATACAAATATCGAAAAAGACAGTGCAATAGATATTTAAACTTAATATATACATGACCCTGATAGTGGGGTTTCCCCTTACTCAATCCTATAAACATGTTATCCACAATGCGATGAAACACCAACCAATTTTCTTTGCATGCATTTTTAAAATACTCCGAACTTTGGGTTTCAAATTCTCTTGGTGTCATAGCAATAGTTTACAGTTGATGACAAATTATATAATAACTAGGCTATATTTGATCTAGGCTTTGTATCATCATTTGGGAAACTAATTTCTGAAATTTGTTAAAATTAAGTCCAAAATAATATCGTGGATCAACCAAAATGACGCTGCATACATCAAATATAAGCTTAACAAAATGCCTAACAAAACACCAAAAAACTTGTATCTTTATCGTGCTTTTGGGAATTATTTATTATTAAGAAATTTATAAATTTATAAATGTATTACAATCAAATGCTTTAGGGAAATGTCCATGCTGGGAAAATCACGCGGGAGTAGAGTATACCATGTATGCAATCTGTGGTGTCTAAAGGTTAATATCATTAAATGACTATAAATTATTTAGGTTCATCCATTCATCCTCACCCCTACCACACACACACACACACACACACACACACACACACACACACACACACACACACACACACACACACACACACACAACAGTGTCACATCTACTGTCATATGACGTCAAACCCGGGAAGAAATGGGTCTCAGTTAACCCGTCTAGAGAGTGAGAAAAACGCGACCTAGTGAGAGAATCTGCTGATTCAGCAAATCTGGTGAGCCTAGTTCTGGGATAGGACGCCAGCCGATGTGGGGGAGTGAGGGGGTACTGGAGGACACTGAGGTTCCATCGATTGTTGGAACATGTCTTTGATGCAGCTCCTTAAAGGCCATGATCCACGATGCGATTTTGGGCCGATTTTGAACCGATTTTGAAAAATCGGTTTGAAGATAATTGTTTTTCTTTTAAAATATACAATTTTTTGATGACTTATGAATAATCCATAATAGAAATATGGTATTTTCACAGGGAAAAATCATTCCAAATATTGGGAACATGCTTGAGAAGAAAATCGGATGGCGTTTTGTTGAATCTGGATCATGGCTTTTAGTATCTGTTTCTACAGTTGACCTAGTTTTGGCAAGGATGGCAGTAAGAGTGTCCATGCCCTTATTTCTGCAAAGAATATATATAATGCATGGATAGTTGTTATCCGATATCTTTGGTATTAGACAGGGGTGTATCTAGTAATTCAAAAAAGAGAGGTGGGGGGATTAAGTGTTCAGGAATTACCTGTCATGCATTCTGGTATAAGAGCATTGCATTTTCCTTTCTCTGAGTAAGTGTTTAGGCCCCCACGAAAGAGGATGGGACTGGGTCGGAATACAAAGGCCAAGTTATAAAGCATTGTCCCTACCAAAAGGAGCCCCTACCCTTAAATGGTCTACATCCACGTAGCTGTACGAAACTCCTTGCAGGGTTAGCTACTTTCTATAGGGGCGCAGCTGTTGCTGCTATCTGTTTGGGGAAAATCTCTCCATATGGACGATGCTTTCAAACATTAGCCTTTATGGTATATGGGTATGCACGAATCATTCATTTGTGTCTCGAAATTTACAAATGAACTTACACTGTATCTCTTCCCCAGTATATCTATTGAAATTGATTATTATTGCTGAGAAGGCATAGGACGTAGGCTATCCAACAACAGACGCTTCCCAACAGAAAGTGTGTTTTTGGCACTGAGTTTGGGTGTAGAGGCACTATCTTTCAAACATAATGCTACACCACAAACCTCTTGCTGCCATCCTACAAATGTTTGCTATCGTATAAAGCCATCATTAGTAGATTAGGTTAATATGGATCTGAATGGATGAATACAGGTCTAAGGATACGACACAGTCTTTCCACTCCTGTCCATTCTCCACTTGTTATCAGATGCTTTTCAATGGTTGCTAGGGAGTTGTTGTCACCAAAACAATGCGACATCATCACCTGACCCCTGAATCAGAATGCTGACTTGCAGAAAAGTTTGGTTGCCTGTTTATCATTAATTGCCGGAAACAGCCTGCTCATCACTAATTGCTCACCAACTGCTCACAATAGACCTGTCCACTTTGCCAGCTAGCCCACCCCTTATTTCTATGATATCAACATTTGTAGAAAAATGTTCATCATGCTTGATTCACAGTACTTTTCCTACTAATATTACCCAAAACTGAACTTTATAAGCTTTTACTTCCAATATGATGTTAAATATGTAGCTGTAGGACTGGAAAGCAAAAATGACATTTTCCTATAGGGAACTGTGTTAAAGCCCTTCAGCTTTGCATACAATGTCCAACCCTAAAATCCCAAAAAAACATACCTTATTTTGGTTCACCTGAAATGGAGGTAATTACCTAATTGAGAGAAAATAATAATTCATCCTCATTTATCAACACCTTATTGACTTAGTACTAACTCAAGTACTAACTCATGAATTCATTCAGATTTGTGTCAGTGGCTGACTTTGCAAAAACTGCAATTATGTCCGTCCTATGTATCATGCCAGCAATACATCCTAAAGTGGACAGGTCTATAGTAAAGTTGCTCATTATAGAGGAACCCTTGTTATATCATTTACCTGTTGGACACTGCGGGTGTAATATACGCCCCCAGTTTATGTGGTAATATTTAATATTGAGCTGTCCGAAAGCGACTGTTACATAGAACGTTATGGAAATACATGTCTGGATCTGCCGTATTGGCGTGACGACTTGCTTTCCAGTGAGTCCCTATATGTTTCGGAAAATGTTACTGTAAACGACGTCTTATTTAAGAATTTAGAAATTATGTAATTTTTTCTATATACAGGGGCGTAGCCAGCCCTAGAGTCAAATGGGGTTCCAGGTAAATCTAAGGGTGTTTCAACTTACACTTTTGGCAATACTTTTACTGATATTTTGGTAAGTTTAAGGGGGTTCGCGACACCCAGAAACCCCCCTGGCTACGCCACTGATATATGCCAGAAAATGAAGGACCTACAATGTGGCAACTACGCGCACCCACTAATGTTATGATTCAGCATTCATTAAAACGACTATTAACCTAAGAATAAAAATTCCCTTTTTCAAAGGAGGCCTAGGGTTGAGTGGTCGGTTGTGTAGTCCTGACATTGCTGTCAATTTTAATAAATGTATGTCACTTACTATTATAAACATCTTCATCGATTTAAAGAAACATCCATATTGCATGTCACATATATAAGAGGGTAGGGAATCCAAGCCTTGCGGACGTCATACTTGCTCTTGTACAGCGGAAAAGTTCAAATCCAGACATTTGGGGGGACAAGCTTGGTCCTTGGCTCAGTACTCCTCATGCGCTAAACCTCATGTTGCATGTTGGATTTTCCCATGCCCATATCCGTGCTTATCCCCATCCCCATCCTGATCCCCATCCCCATGTCCCAGGGATGCGACGTGTCAGGGGCTTGAAAACCGACTCATTTTGAAGGACATATATTTCTGTAAAATAACCCCTAATGAAGGGATGCAGTAAACAATTCATACTCATATTAGGGGGTTCATTGCAAATATACAATATTTGTGTATGAAATGTCTTCACTTTTCAAATATTTGGTATATATTCAAGATAGAATTAGTTGAGTTTGAGCAGTTTTATTCAGTATTTTGTATTATTTCTCAAAAATGTCTAACCCATAAATGTGTAGTATCAAATTTTACACCCATTTTGAGCGAAATATTCTCACTCATTTCACTCACTTAAGCCTGAAAAATTACCGACTTTTCACTTTTCGACACACACTTCTGCGTAGACTTACCACAAAGTAACACCCTCGGGTCCAATGTCCATGCCCATCCCAACCCTGACTTACCACTTTACCGAGGTCCATTAGCACCCAGCCTAAGGGAGAAAAAAACCCACACGACAGCTTTGATGGCAAAACTCAACTAGCCGATATTTAATCGCGATTTCCAAAATGGCCGGTGGCAATAAAGTTAAGAGCCTGCCAAACGTTGTGAGGAACACTCCATTTTTTTTTGCTTGCGACTTACTCATATTGGACACTTGCAATCATTAGTTTCGAGGTGATTGATTTCAACCACTTAGGACAGAATAACCTATAAGGTATCGGTGGAAAGCTTAGTTTATGGCTAGATTTGGTGAAAACCACATCAGAAAACACATAAAACACAAAGTAATCGCGAGCAAATTATCAAATGTGTTGAATATTGCAAGTGTAATGGCAGCGTTCAAAGCAGCATCGGCAGTAAATCGTCAATCTATTTCAAATGAGATAATCTCATTATGCACATGTTACGTACCATTAGAAAGTATTCTAATTTCTCTTTCAAATGATAAGTAATAAGTACAGGTTCCCTTCCATTCCCAACCTGAGAACCCCCAAAATCTCAAAATTCTGGAAGTCAAAATCGTCTAGTGGAAACCAGGCACATCCCCCATGCCGTTAAGGGCCATACTCACTAGGCGATTATGACCAAGTCGGCCGACTGGTTGGTGCTAAAAACCAACCGATTATACCCCAATAATTGGCCGATTTCAGTGCCGATTGAGATCAAACATTCACATATCAATATACCATACTGACAGGCAATCATAAGAATCAGTCGATTCTCCCAGTTGCCCGTCGCCCATCGCCGGTAAAATCGCCTAGTGGGTATGGGGCTTTAAAGGCCGTATTCCACATACCGATTTTTCTGCCGATTTTAAAAATCGGCAGTGGAAATAAAAGTCATAGATTTATTATAATCAGTAGAAAGATCTTACAAATCTCTTTTGAATGGTATATAGAGTATATGGTCTCACGTTATATTCTCAGAGAAAATTAAATAAATACAAAATCGGCAGCAGCAAAATCGGTATGTGGAATACAGGCTTAAGGGTGACTTCTGTGGTCGTCCTCCCCCCTTCCCCCTCTATTATTAACGGGCTTCGCGCCCACCTACGCTCAGGAGCAGACCCCCTTTTATTTATGAAATAGCGCTGTTTTATTGAGGGGCATGACCCAATCGATACAACACTTTTTTCTCCGGCCACAAACATGCAACACGCTACTGCTTTGATGCCTTGAAACGCAGGCAGCAGTGCCTTTAAGCCTGAAAATCACAGGGTGATTTGCCTTGTGATTGGCGCTTAGGTGGTTCCTATGTGCCCAACCCTTGGCATTGGTTGCTTTAGGAATTGCTTGAAAACTTATACTGAGTTTCTAGCAGCAATTATGTTATGGATATTGGGCAGGTAGTGTGAAGAAAGGTTATTGGTCAGGCAGTATGAATAAAGAGGGTGTACTTAACTTTGCACTGGGTTTATGGATGACTATGCATTTCATGCATCTTGCCCCTTGATTGGACAGTTATAGCCTATGAGTGGTCATGGGTGTGTAATTATATGGTTCTGTCCCCTATGTAATGATGAAACTGTGTTTCTGATTCAAAGTGATACCATTTGGTAATTCATTAATTTACAAGTACACAATGTTCAGTCTGGCACTACAGCTTTTTCAAAATGATAGCAACTGTATCACTGCCTATAAGTACACTTTCTATCTTAGAAAAACAGAATATGGTTTGGCAGAGCAGTCTGGATTGGGCTTGGATGAATGAAAAGTTGCTGTAGGTTATGTTCCACTACCAACTACATTTTGTAAGATCTTGATCACCACACACCTACATGTAGGACACCATTATGGTGCACGCAGCTGTGTTGTCCCCTGAAATGAAATTGAGATCTATGTTGTCCTCTAATATAACATACATAGCTGTGGTGTCCCATAATGTAACATACGCAGCTGTGGTGTCTCCTAATGTAACATACGCAGCTGTGGAGTCCCTCGATATAACATACAGAGCTGTGGGGTCTCCTTTGGCCCTTTGGACAATGGGTTTTGTAACAATGAAAATGATAAAACAACGCAACATTTTGTTTGTTACTTTGATCATAGACGCACACATTTTAACACTAAAAAACTATTTAGAATGACCATAATGATGTGTAACTTTTTTTATATTTTTTCCCTTTTTACTACATCAATTTGCAGAACTTAATTTGATCCAGTAGAAACATAGATATAAGGGTTTCGTAACAGCACAACCTGTGCTGTTACACAACCGTTCTTAAAGTTATCCTTGAGGTTTTGCTGGTACGAAATGTCATTGTGCAATGGGCCACTCATATTATATCCCCTATAGCATACATAGCTGTGATGTCCCTTCACATAATATATACAGCGTTGATATCCACTATTATAACATATACAACTGCTGTGTTCCCCAATATAACACTTACAGCTGGAGCTTCCCTAATAATATACCATTATACAGCTGTGATGTCCCCCTATTATAACACATAGGGGCCTGCAGCCTGTCCCCTGGTTATCGACCACACTTCATTGACTGTACATGTTACACACAGGTTACCCAATGGTTCAGAGAAGAAAGGGAATACCATTACCAGTCAAACGGGGCCTGTGGCTTTGAAGTTCCTTGTCCACTGAAATATGAATCCAGTACAAAGGTACAGCAAGAACTAGGGCTCCACTTTGATTGAAATACTTCAAACCAGATTTCCTGATGCCTCGGAGATATAGGTCTTACAAGTCTTTGTTTTGTAAACTGCTCATACAAGTATCTGATGATGCGGAGTTTATCTGATCTGTATGTAATCTCCTTGTGTTTATTCTGCCAATGCTTGTCTAAGGTGTAAATGAAATGATGTTCCTGGTCCATTCTTGTGGTTTTTGCCGGGGTTTTTGGTATAATGATTTTGAGAATTAGTTAAACGTATCGCTATAAACCAACTTTTCATTGGGGTCTCTGTTTATTATAACTTTTTCAAATAGTGAATGCTAGATGAAATAACGTATTATGATATATGATATATTTATTTTCGAGATTTTTATAGGCTAATTATGTGTTTTACTAAGTATCTAATAGTCAGCTCATTTAACACTATTATGTATATTGAGACTTACAGACTAGCCCCAGAATGCGCATTATGCCTGCATGTATTGAACTAGTATTTTGAGAGTTCAATTGATTCGAACTGGATACCATTGGAATGGCAGACCCAGCTTTCTACTACTAAACATTCCCTACTCCTTTCATCTTATACTATCCCAAAGGGTAGCAACAGACCGCAATCTCATAAATGTGTTATAATCCAGTATAAAGTAGGCGTTAAAGTGGGGCTTCAGGGGTGTTAGGTAGGTGTTATATTGGCAGTTCAAGAAGCTATTACACTGTGACATCTACCCCCTCCAGACCCCCTGCCTCCAGTGAGATAAGCCTCCTCCAGTGACCGCCACACCTCCTCTCATTCGGTTAATCTTAGCGACGACGTCGACAACACCGGAAATTGAACTACTCGTTTCCAGCGCGTCTTCCGGTCCAGTCGACTTGGTAGCGAATAATCGCCATTTCCCCCACTAGATGGCGTGGTGGCTGTGACGTCAGATGGTGACAGGTGGGACACTCTTCAAGCGGAGTTTGGTTAAGGATATGGGGTGACATGTGTAAAAAGATGACATTCGTATGTCAAAAATGAGGATGTGATGATGATGATGATTGTTGGAGTTTAATATCTGCTTGGCAATTTCTCAGCTCTATCAGCATCACTCAGGTTTATGTTTGGTAGTAGAACGCTGGGTCTGCCATTCCAATAGTATCCAGTTCGAATCAGTTGAGCTCTATACTTGAGTCGTTGATGAATAAGAGGGTACATTAGTTTGGACTAGTTTCATTTTGCTAATACATAGCAATATAACTGAAACGGCTGCTACTCGGGGGTGCATCCATGAGGCAGGCCCCCCTATTTTGGCCCAAATATTATACAAAATCGGCAGCAGCAAAATCGGTATGTGGAATACAGGCTTAAGGGTGACTTCTGTGGTCGTCCTCCCCCCTTCCCCCTCTATTATTAACGGGCTTCGCGCCCACCTACGCTCAGGAGCAGACCCCCTTTTATTTATGAAATAGCGCTGTTTTATTGAGGGGCATGACCCAATCGATACAACACTTTTTTCTCCGGCCACAAACATGCAACACGCTACTGCTTTGATGCCTTGAAACGCAGGCAGCAGTGCCTTTAAGCCTGAAAATCACAGGGTGATTTGCCTTGTGATTGGCGCTTAGGTGGTTCCTATGTGCCCAACCCTTGGCATTGGTTGCTTTAGGAATTGCTTGAAAACTTATACTGAGTTTCTAGCAGCAATTATGTTATGGATATTGGGCAGGTAGTGTGAAGAAAGGTTATTGGTCAGGCAGTATGAATAAAGAGGGTGTACTTAACTTTGCACTGGGTTTATGGATGACTATGCATTTCATGCATCTTGCCCCTTGATTGGACAGTTATAGCCTATGAGTGGTCATGGGTGTGTAATTATATGGTTCTGTCCCCTATGTAATGATGAAACTGTGTTTCTGATTCAAAGTGATACCATTTGGTAATTCATTAATTTACAAGTACACAATGTTCAGTCTGGCACTACAGCTTTTTCAAAATGATAGCAACTGTATCACTGCCTATAAGTACACTTTCTATCTTAGAAAAACAGAATATGGTTTGGCAGAGCAGTCTGGATTGGGCTTGGATGAATGAAAAGTTGCTGTAGGTTATGTTCCACTACCAACTACATTTTGTAAGATCTTGATCACCACACACCTACATGTAGGACACCATTATGGTGCACGCAGCTGTGTTGTCCCCTGAAATGAAATTGAGATCTATGTTGTCCTCTAATATAACATACATAGCTGTGGTGTCCCATAATGTAACATACGCAGCTGTGGTGTCTCCTAATGTAACATACGCAGCTGTGGAGTCCCTCGATATAACATACAGAGCTGTGGGGTCTCCTTTGGCCCTTTGGACAATGGGTTTTGTAACAATGAAAATGATAAAACAACGCAACATTTTGTTTGTTACTTTGATCATAGACGCACACATTTTAACACTAAAAAACTATTTAGAATGACCATAATGATGTGTAACTTTTTTTATATTTTTTCCCTTTTTACTACATCAATTTGCAGAACTTAATTTGATCCAGTAGAAACATAGATATAAGGGTTTCGTAACAGCACAACCTGTGCTGTTACACAACCGTTCTTAAAGTTATCCTTGAGGTTTTGCTGGTACGAAATGTCATTGTGCAATGGGCCACTCATATTATATCCCCTATAGCATACATAGCTGTGATGTCCCTTCACATAATATATACAGCGTTGATATCCACTATTATAACATATACAACTGCTGTGTTCCCCAATATAACACTTACAGCTGGAGCTTCCCTAATAATATACCATTATACAGCTGTGATGTCCCCCTATTATAACACATAGGGGCCTGCAGCCTGTCCCCTGGTTATCGACCACACTTCATTGACTGTACATGTTACACACAGGTTACCCAATGGTTCAGAGAAGAAAGGGAATACCATTACCAGTCAAACGGGGCCTGTGGCTTTGAAGTTCCTTGTCCACTGAAATATGAATCCAGTACAAAGGTACAGCAAGAACTAGGGCTCCACTTTGATTGAAATACTTCAAACCAGATTTCCTGATGCCTCGGAGATATAGGTCTTACAAGTCTTTGTTTTGTAAACTGCTCATACAAGTATCTGATGATGCGGAGTTTATCTGATCTGTATGTAATCTCCTTGTGTTTATTCTGCCAATGCTTGTCTAAGGTGTAAATGAAATGATGTTCCTGGTCCATTCTTGTGGTTTTTGCCGGGGTTTTTGGTATAATGATTTTGAGAATTAGTTAAACGTATCGCTATAAACCAACTTTTCATTGGGGTCTCTGTTTATTATAACTTTTTCAAATAGTGAATGCTAGATGAAATAACGTATTATGATATATGATATATTTATTTTCGAGATTTTTATAGGCTAATTATGTGTTTTACTAAGTATCTAATAGTCAGCTCATTTAACACTATTATGTATATTGAGACTTACAGACTAGCCCCAGAATGCGCATTATGCCTGCATGTATTGAACTAGTATTTTGAGAGTTCAATTGATTCGAACTGGATACCATTGGAATGGCAGACCCAGCTTTCTACTACTAAACATTCCCTACTCCTTTCATCTTATACTATCCCAAAGGGTAGCAACAGACCGCAATCTCATAAATGTGTTATAATCCAGTATAAAGTAGGCGTTAAAGTGGGGCTTCAGGGGTGTTAGGTAGGTGTTATATTGGCAGTTCAAGAAGCTATTACACTGTGACATCTACCCCCTCCAGACCCCCTGCCTCCAGTGAGATAAGCCTCCTCCAGTGACCGCCACACCTCCTCTCATTCGGTTAATCTTAGCGACGACGTCGACAACACCGGAAATTGAACTACTCGTTTCCAGCGCGTCTTCCGGTCCAGTCGACTTGGTAGCGAATAATCGCCATTTCCCCCACTAGATGGCGTGGTGGCTGTGACGTCAGATGGTGACAGGTGGGACACTCTTCAAGCGGAGTTTGGTTAAGGATATGGGGTGACATGTGTAAAAAGATGACATTCGTATGTCAAAAATGAGGATGTGATGATGATGATGATTGTTGGAGTTTAATATCTGCTTGGCAATTTCTCAGCTCTATCAGCATCACTCAGGTTTATGTTTGGTAGTAGAACGCTGGGTCTGCCATTCCAATAGTATCCAGTTCGAATCAGTTGAGCTCTATACTTGAGTCGTTGATGAATAAGAGGGTACATTAGTTTGGACTAGTTTCATTTTGCTAATACATAGCAATATAACTGAAACGGCTGCTACTCGGGGGTGCATCCATGAGGCAGGCCCCCCTATTTTGGCCCAAATATTATATTTGTAATGTAAAATTCAAGTCCCCGGGTGGCTAAGGGGAACCTTTTTGCTATAGCACGCCCCCCCCCCCCCCATCCCCGCCCTTTTTTTTCAAATTCCTGAATCCGCCCCTGGGATCCAAGGCCCTTTTTAGTGGGGACTTCCACATGAGAAACAGGGGGGGAAAAACCTTGCATGCATGCACAACGTTTTAATAGTATTCAGCCTATAATTCAAACCCCCTCCTCCCTTTCCGAAATACTGTACCTGCTCATGCTTTATTGGTTTCATGTTCATTTCATGTTTACAAAGCCAAACAAAAGTAGTTCCCCGAATCGCAAGACATTTAGGGGAAAGTTGTATAGTGTGATAAGGGCAATATGCTTATCTCAGGAAACACAAGAGGTCCTGAAGAGCCAGCCGTCTATCACCAGGCCTCCCTCGTGACGCCAAAACTACCTCCTTAACAGCTACCCAACGGTCTACTGACCATCTCTACTTCTTATAAACGCGTTAAGTATAGACCCCCTAAAAAACACATACGTGACCTTTCATTTTCACATCTGAAAAACATTGTAGGTCGAATCCTTTCTGATCAAAACGAAACGTAATATGTGACGAAGACGCATGCATTTTAAAATATAGACCTTGTGCAAATATATGGTCACGTGACCACATTTTGGTAATGACCATGTGACAAATTATCCTTTAGAAAGTTAATTTTCAATTGATCACCAATATGGCCACCAGTCACTTTCTGGTTACTATGATGTCATCTGCACAACATCTATGACCTATTATATTAATTTCTTAACCCTTTAGAACCCACAGATTATGATCAGAAATGCCGTATTTCCCCAGGATTTCCATGGATTTCCCTCAGGAATTCCTTAATTTTTCTGTAATTGAGGAATTCCAAAGGTTACTCCATCACTATGGATAAGAATTATAGAAATCTGATTTAAAGCAATGATTAGGGAATTCAAGCAGCTTTCAAACGATATATTTGCCGTTTTTGTATGTTAAAGACTCATAATAGTGTTGTCATTTGGAAAAAAAATGGAAAAATTATGGAAAAACGGCAGTTTTCCGGGCGGCTACGGCCGGATTGGGGGCTAAAGGGTTAAGGAGGAAAGTATTGCTCAAATATCTGTTTCATACTAACTTTAATTGTACTGCCAACAAAGGCTTAGTCACTGAGTTATGTTTCATGAACAGCCAATCTTCAACAGGAAAATATAACATCACATTGTATACTCATTTGTTAAGGGTGACACTATTGCTCCAACATTTATTTCATAAGACTATATTTGTATTACCAATATAGTTGCCTGAATAATACAGACGATAGAACTGAGCGATTCAATTTCTTAGGTTTATAGAGCAGCCCTGTGGCCTTGCTAGAATACCAAACAGTAATGTTCAACATTTCATAAATAATTATGTGAATTGATCTATGTCTTTTACTGAATTGCATTCCATCAGTTAGCCAACCCTCAATGGGAAAATATAATAACATATCCCAATATTTAATTATCATTATAAAAACAAGGGGTACAAACACCAATTATAGGTCTGCTGGAAGGACCGACTTTGTGATTGTGGCCTTATTTTACATAGAATCAAAGGAATTTGATTCAAACACCACGAGCACTTAAGGATAGACAACGCCTCTCAGCAGCCCATTTATTGTAATTTACATTGCGTCGTTTCTGACCAAGCTACAGTTATGTAGTGTGCATGAAATGATAGAAGATATTTTACGATTATTACAAGGAAAATATATTTCTGAATTCTCAAAATGCATTAGATATTCAAAGAAATGCGATATGAAATGGCAATTACCCCGTATTTTCTCTTATTGTTCATTGAAAGTTTTAAGTTTGTAGGTCCTTTCTCGGCCAGCAGACCTATAGTCAAAACAGCATACTGTTACTGATACACCACAGCTTAGAAAATAAGTTGGCCGCATCGTATTGCATAAGGGTTTAATAGGCAGCTGCAGGGTTTGGTGCACCTCATTTAATCAACCATAACTATCTGAACTAGGCCTATTTCTTTTACAGAATTGTGTTCCATAAATCAGCCAATCCTCATCAGGGAAATATAACATCATATCCCAATTTTTAATTGTTATGATCAAAATGTTTGATACAAGCAGCAGTTAGGCATACCATTACTGTTACACTGCAGCTTGGAAATAAGTTGGCCGCATTGCATTGCATAAGGGTTTAATAGGCAGCTGCAGGGTTTGGTGCACCTCATTTAATCAACCTCACTGTACTAAGTGAGGCGGACACGGCACACCTTGATGCTGTGTTTGCATGCTACCCCATCCCCAACGTTTTGGCCCATAGAATATCCTCTGGCCGGTAAAAATGAAGCCGGGCATGCTATCAAACAGTTGGATTATGTAGTTGTTTTGACACTCTGAATTGGTCGTAATCTCCGTAATGGATTAACAATGTTTTCTCACGACAATAGGATGATTATATTCGCATGGGGTTAGGATTTTTTATTTATCACTTCATCTCTATGATATAATGATTTTATTTCTGGAAGTTCATCTGGGACAGTTTGATATACTGATTATTGTTGCGTATACAACCATATTGAAAGCAGTCACCAAACCGATAATAGTTTATATTCAGATTGTTATCGTTTTATTCCAAGTATTCCTTTACAGTGATAGTATATTTTCCTGGAAGAATTTTGTATTGATGCTACTAAATAATCCGTTTACAAAAGCATTGTACATAGAGTTTCATAGCTGGCTAGGTCATGAATAGGGTTTTTCAAATCGTTGTGGGAATGTACATACACAGGGAAAAATGAATTGCAATCAAGTAAATTCTACCATGGATGATATTCAATACCAAGTTGTTTCTATGCATATAAACAAAGAAACATGGCAGTTGGGTTCATGTACAGGTAATACACACATAATTCAGTTCATGTAATGCTGGTCAGTAAAGACACAGGTAATATAACACAATTGGTTTGCAAGAGGGAGATCACTGGACCTTTACCAATTACATGAGTGGCGACCAAAAAGATTCCACGAATCTTCATAATACAATTTTAAGTTTAGAATCGTAGGCAATAATTTTTGACAAAAGTTGTTATATATTTGTTGGTGTTTGGGGTGCTTTTTCATTGTTGAATCTGATTTCGTGTATTTTGTGGGGGGTTTTTTCGCAAATTTTCATGGGAGAGTATTAGATTGTGTATAATTTGCGTTACTGTGTTTTACCCAGAATGTATTCATAGAATTTTATGGGAAGCTTTTTAAATTCTTTATACTTATTTCACCTGTATTGGTGGATATTTTTGCCAGCTATTGTTAGCCAGCATGACTGTATATGGTCATTAATACGTGTACTAGCCAGTAAATTCCAGGAGCCTGGACACCAGCAATAAATAATAAATAGTATGTATACTGTAACCCTGACATGTTTATTATTGTACCAACCAACCAAAGGACACAAACACCCTAATAACTGTTGAATACAGACTAATGCAGCATTGCTGGCATGACTCTGAGGAGCAGCTCATGTGTGCGGCTCCATGTGAGCAGATCTGTTCTGCTTATGCTGCTCAGGCCTGGACTAATGGATGATGGAGTGGAGCATGCTATGACCAACCGCCGGCCGGGCGAGCGGCCGGGCAAGCGGTCGGGTGAGCGGCCGAGCAAGCGGCCAGGCAGCTGGAAGGGTGGCCACAGCCGGCCGGGCTTGTGGTTCATGCCTACCAGTTATCTATGTCAGACCTAACAGGTTTTGACATGCTTTCACGTCTGATTGTGAATGATTACTTTGAAACATTGTCGGCTGGTTGGCGGTGACCGCGCCCACTTGTCTCGGTTCTTTTCGTTATCGGGTTAAGTCAGAAGCATACCAGAGCAGGCCTCTGTCAATTCAGAAACAAGCTGCCTATTGGCAAAGACCTTTACCAAGGAACTGCTTGTGAGATCTCATCAACAAAGCAATTTAATTCCTTTTTTTAACAAAATAACTTGGGATATGAACATTGCTATCTTTCCTTGGATCTCAGCCATTTCAGGTTTGAGTCGTGACATCATAATTTTTAACCACTCCACCACTCTGCTTTTTAACTTACATTTACAAGATAGCTTGACTCTGGAAGTGCTCAAGCTATTGAATTACATCTTGAGCAAGGTGAAAAGATCCACAAGCTAAAATGGGCAATTAGTTAAAACCTAATGGTATAACCCTATTGATCCCCATGCAGTCCTATAGCAAAGGTCCAGACTTTGCATCGACTAAGTCTATGTAACCATATTAAGTCTATATACTTTGCGCACAACGTGGATGTTACGTATATGAATACTTAATGCTAGGAAAATACAGTATCCCAGACCTAATTCATCAACAAGAACCTGTAGGGGAGAGGCTGCCTGACACCTTTGCAGATCCACCCCATGCATTGGATGCACCCTCTGTATATACTATAAATTATACAGGGCCTATGTGAATAGGATATAGGCTGCAAATTGCTGTATTGGCATTAGTGTGGGTAAGAGGGTGTAAAGGGAGAACGTGCTGGGCTATGTACTCGGGGGCCAGCTAATGCTCCCTTGTGAAAAGAAGCAATTATTGCTCAGATGTCGTATGGAGAGCTGCCATGAAAACTGATACAGGGGTACTAAGGCCCTGAACACATGGGGTTTAGCAGTGGATACAACTACTGCCCTCCTGGGATGTTGAACAAGTTGGAAAAATATGTTAATTTAATCCATTCTTTTAGTGTGTTTTTTTCAATGCACATACTGGTTTTACTGGTGAATGCTAATGCTGTGTTCATTGGATACACTCGAAGTCTATAATGTATTATATGAGGTAGAAACAATTCAACAATGAATTCATTTTGATTTGCCAATTTTTTAAATTTATATATTTATTCTGAAAGTCAACATTAAAGTTCTATATATTGAATTGTTAAATGGAAATGTATGACCCAAGGTTACTATTTCCAATCGACGATTTTAGTAGAAGATAAACATACAGAGTATTGCTATTAGTTAAATATTGACAAATTGCTGCCAAACGATCCCAGCTGGGACCTACCAGAATAAAAAATCTAAAAACACAGACTAAAACATATCTGGTAGTATATTTTGTTAAATCAGTGAAGCCTGGCGAAAGCTCATCAACAGCTGAGGCACAATGGTGGTGAGCCATATCTCCCTTGGGATATTACAGTTACACATTGTCATACATCGAAATAATATAGGGACATGTCAAGCCAAACCACCAATGGCTTCAATGTGTCACTTCACTTTTACACTGACATAAAGCTGGGTTTAAACAAACCGCAAAACTACTGAACCTGACATGTTTTAAATAGTTTTGATGACTAATTGTAGGTTTGGAAAATCAGGAACATAGGCCATCGTCAAGAGGAAACTGCTATGTTAAATTCATACAAATATATTGGTAAATTAATGTATTAACAGAGTTTTCCATGGAGTCTTAAAGGGGCGCGACTTCTTCGTCACCTACTGAATTGCATAATGAAGTTTACATCCTATTGGGGTAATCTTGGGGTCAGGAAAGGTGAATCTATCACACTAAATTCAGTAGCTGGTCACGCCTACCCTGACATAACAGCTTGAAGAGTAGAGAACTGTAACCCAAACGGAGAAAAGACTCAGCTGTCAAATCTAACGGGAGCATTCCAAAACAATCTTCTGAGTAGGAAGAGTTGGTGAGGGATATTTCTTTTCATATTTACATCAATGTAACTTGGTTTAGTCACAAAGCTGCCTGTCTAGAAATAACACAAATGAAATATTCGACATACACCATCTATTTTGAGGATCCCTTTTAACTGTTGGAATGATAGACCCCCCTCCACCTTATATAGATCATAGGTGCCCGTACAAGAAAATGTCCATACAAAAGCCTCGGTTGAGCTGGCCGTAGAAACATTATGGTATGTGAGCGTAGCTATATAACATTCTATGCTCTGTGTAAGGCAGGGATATTTGATACGACACCTTCACCATTAGAATCATGGTGGCTTCCAGCAAAATAATGAAGAGTGATAAAATTCCTCTCACTTCATTGAATGAATTTCTACCATTACACGTAGTGTATATTTCTACGACCAGCTGAGCATTCCTCCATGTAATGGAAGTCAATCAACCCATTACTAGATTATATATTGCAGCATTTTGAATACACTTTGCATTCAAATGGTACCTTTCTGAATTTACTGTAGTCCCTACACTATAGGGACAACTAATTGCATGGTATGGCATTGGTCGTAGACCTTAACAGGTATGCCGTGCAATGAGATATAACATTCATTGGCCTCTCTGGAGCACATTAGCTTTGACATTGACATACTACCGTCATCCTATAATTTATTTTGTTTTTCCGCCAAACAACATATTCACAATACAATAGGGCTAGGTTGCTCTTAATTATAGATTCTTAATTTTAAATTACCATAACATTCACAACATAACATAAGTATTATATTATAAAAAACATTCACAAATTGTAACACTATTATGATAACTTTCCCTCAACCAGAAAAAGAAGAAATATATAAAATATTCAAGGAATAGTTCCAAGTCAATCTGACTCACTCTAGATAGAAGTAGATTATCTCCATGTTCTCCAGGCATTTTTCTCTATTCAATCACACCCTTATTCCACTCGAAAACATGATAACTCCACAGTTTACGACTGCGAAACGAGATGGAGTAGGACCATTCTCCATCCAAAGTAAAGGAATTACATTTTTTCAGTGAAAAAGCACACTGAGCATGATTTGATAGATTGGAGGTTTCGCTGAGAAAAACAAATTACATCTCTCGCCATCGCTAGGGGTTGTTACAGTCCAATATCCAAGCGCTGATCGAATAGCCCACATTTCATGGTCTCAAGAGCTGCAATTGAGGACTGTAAAATATTTTCATTGAGAGAGTTCTTACTGAGCCTGGGCAACCAAGATATTACTGAGGAATGGGAGCTACAGACCAAATAGATGCACCCAAGCTATCTAGGCAGGCCTGGCAAGTTTTCTTTTTGTGGATTATTACTGCATGGTGAAGAAGCTAATTATGTCTCCTGTTAATAGTAGAAATATTTAGTAATGATTTTTACAGTGATCATCAGTGATAAAAATGGAAAGACACGAATTTGAACTAAGTAGACATATCCTATCATTTACATTGTCAGCAATTAATTTTGTTCCTATAGCATTTGCAATTTCCATTTATTCTATGTACAAATACCATTTCATATGTTTTTAAACTGAATTGGTGTATGTCCTTTAGTTTCATTGTTCTATCTTTGGATATGTTTTGTAACTTTAATAAATACACTTTGAATAGATATATTTAAACGTTTATCTTCAACGGGTTTTAAGTCATTGCCCAATTTAGGGAATACCTTTTAAGACAATCCTAATATCATTACACTAGGTACAGTCACTTCCACTAGTAGCCAACATTCACACAGATAACCAGTAGTTGGCTTCAGCTACCAAGAAAAATATGTTCTTTCTCATTCCTCTGTAATATAGAGAGGTGCCAAAAAGTGGTCAGTCCATCCCAAGCAGGCTGGGGTGTGACACCAAGGTCTGGACAGTATTGATTTAGATGTCCACCTTGCCTGTCCCAACCAGAATAAGGTTGGGGGGGGGGGGTTCACTCTTTTTTCATTGAGCAATACTATCTCGTTTTACAAACACTTTTCAAATAGTGGTTTATTAGTATATATTTAATAAATGCTCGTATACAGTCTGGATGATAGATATGAAAGTTTTGCAATTCTAGTGCCACATTTTTCATATAGACCTCTCAAATTAAAGTGTTCCTAGAAGGAAAGATCCTTCATGGATCTCTAAATTCACATCTTCCATTCATAATTGTTCAAGTCCAGGGTTTTTATCTTACATTTGAAGACATCCAAATTTTCAGATCGTTGTATATCAATACTCATCTTGTCCCATAAGATACACATACAATAATATGGACTGTTCAATACATAAGTTTTTGATGTAAATGGCCTTTTTAATTTAATCTTTTCAGCATGACGCAATATTCTGTCTCTCTCAATGATCTCTACATGCTCAATGTGTCTGCTGTATGTGTAAGCTAGTACCAATAGTTGAATTTTTATATGGTCCACAAGTGTCCATACAATAGAAGGTGTAACTGGATATTAGATGACTGTTAAATGTACTAAGTTAATTGTGCATAGTATTTATAGAGTCTTGGGGGAAATAATAACAGAAGGAGACCACAAGAGAGATATTAGATGGAAAGAAAGGATACAGAGAGAGAGGGAGATAGGAAGGAGACAACTGAATGAGAGGCATAAATCGTGATATAAGAAAAGTGGTTGGAAGAATAGGATAGTGAGATGCGATGAAAATTTCAGGAAAAAGAGGAAGTAACAGGCGAGATGGAAATGGAAGGAAAGGAGGATAGATGATAGAGGGTAGTGTGTGTTATAATGTGGAGTCTTGGGAAGCAGGATAGGTGCCTATCCCCTGCTCTTTCATCCAGTAACCTAAGAAGAGGTAAAACCTCCTTCTCATCAGAAGGCCTTACACATGGGATCTGTGTCTGTCAAGGGGTGTATGTTCATACTGAAATCAGGTTATAGCTAAAAAGGGGCTTGGGAAGGGCCAGGTCCTGCAAGCTATAGTCACAGACCAAGCTGGGTGGGCAGAGAGCACTCCCTATGTTGTTTGATGGGATCCTCAAACACCAGCTAACAGGATCAGGCGGGGGATGCCTACCTCACGAAACCCATTAAAGCGCTAGTATGGGTAGCCACATGCAACATCAAAGAATACATACCCATCTATCTAGGCTAACTTAACTATGTTGGTTAGCTTTTGGGATAATGCCATAACAACAGCCAAAGTTATATCGCCCTGAGAATACTTATTAAGTATCCAGAGGTGATTATATCTATGATAATAGAGATGACAGATGACTTAATTAAGTCCATATTCCACTGTGCAGCGTTTTGCTTGCAGTTGGCAATTAACTAGCGGTGTTTTGCCCCACCGCTAATAAACCTGGACCCTGTAAGGTGGAATATACACATTACTTGCGGTGGTACTTGCGGTGGTACTTGTGGTGGTACTTGCGATGGTACTTGTGTTTGGTCACCGCAAGGAACACCGCAAGTGATTGATATAGGTTTTCTATTGAATGCTTGTGGTGGCAGAAACGAACATGTTCATTTCTGAAACGCAAGTTACTTGCGGTGCCAAAAAAGAGTACCGCTAGTGGCCCCCCACTGCAAAGTGGAATATGGCCTTTACTTTTCCACATTTGCCAAAACTAAGGTTCTTACCTTACATTCTGCATAGACAGGTCAATGATATAGCAGCATGTCAGCATTGCTTTGGGAAAAGAAAACAAGCTGGCAGAACCAAAATTCACACCCAGACTACAACAATCTCAAGGATCTGCCCCAGCACAACTAAATTATTTTCAGTATGCACAAAATCAGTATGATTTTCTGATGTCTTCCTCTTGCAATATATTATATTGCAGGGAGATGAAATCATCTTTCAAAGTAGTGCAGGCATCTAGCATGTACTCCACCTAAAGATTTGTTCTTGCAATTACACTATCACAGACTTTGGCTCCATATTCTGAAGTAATGAATCTAATGTTTATCTACAAGCTACAGTCTAGATAGCAATGATAAAACTAGACAGGGCAGTGCCCGCTGCCCGCTTTCAGAATCCATGCTCTATTGTGTGCAAACATATTATTTCTTCTACAGATGGCACCCCATAGCACTAAGCAAGGCACACCCCAGAATGGGATGCAGCCACGAACCAGTGATCCCTTCGCTGTAGGCAGCCCAGGCCCCAGTCATGACCAGTCGTACCAGTCCCAGTTTAGGTCTCCTGTCTGGGTTGTGCAGGGACACGCTCAGCATAGAATCCAACTGCTGACCGATATTACCGCAAGAATAGTGGGCAGCAGGCACTGCCCTGTCTAGTTTTATCATTGCCATCTAGACTGTAGATTTTAGATAAACATTAGATTCATTACTCCATAATATGGAGTCAAAATCTGCAATAGTGTAATTGCAAGAACAAAATTTAATCTTTAGGTGGAGTACATTCTAGAGGATGTCTACACTGCTTTGAATAATGATTTCGTCCCATTGTTATTTAATATATTGATTTTGGCTCCTTGCAACAATTGAACCAGTGCAACCTCTATGGTACCCCACATACAGATACATTCTTGCAATAACACCTTCGCAGATTTTGATGTTTTAAAGGAAGCAATAACAGTTATAAAACTGATATTTGACATGCTGAATTTTAGGGCTTGCTATAGATATTAACATAATTTGATATCAAACAATTAGAGCAAAAATACTTACCATCATGTTAACAGAAGTATCTGTGCTATTGGCGGGCTTGTGCATCATTTCCTCTACTCAGAATAAAAAAGTTATGGACGAAACACAATGTGGTGTTCTTGATGGCACACACACTTACTTATAATACTGGAGGAATCCAATTCACAACCAGGGTAAATCAAATGTTTCAAACAGCAACAAAAATACACACATAGTATATAATTACCATATAGTTGCCCTCCATGGGATATCTTGTTGAGGCCTGAACTACACATGCACTCAGGTAATTGTAAATGGATGACATCCCTGGGTTAATCAAAATAATTGATTTAGTCCAGAGCCAGAGTTATAAGTTATTGATTACAATTTCACTTAGGAGATTGATACAAACGTAAAAAGGTCCAAGACCCAGACAGTTGTCTCATCTTTCCCAATGACTTACGGTTCCCTTGACCTTTTTGGGAGTCCCCTAAAACAGTGCAAGACCTTAAGTAGTGCAAGTACTATGGTACATGAGGGTACTATAAAGCAGTGCATCTGGGGAAAAGGCACTGTAAATAAAGCAATCTGGTAACAAAATCTATCACTCATTATTTACTGATAATGTAGTCGTGACATAAGAATATACTTTATGGAGGATATGTAGCTAAGGCCTCCAGGGATCTCATTGTAAGTATAGGTGCTGCGGAATTAATTTCCCTTTGGTAAGGTTTTACTCGAATAAATAAAAAGTTATACTTCTCGATAACGACTTTCTATGATAAATAGTATTTTCATATGCATTAAAAATAACATTTATATATAAGGTATAATGGTCATGCAATTTGAAAACAAAACAATCATTCTCTATTTTATATAATTATGGTTAAGCAGTCTTAGAAAATTATGTGAACATTTACGATTTTTATATGATTTTAAAAACTAACTTATTAGCCCACATTGTCTTACTATTTTAAACATCCTGGAGTGGTTATTCAAAGACATCACCATTACTCCTGTTCTTCACGTCCTTAAGAACCCACAAACATGAAGGCTTTCTCCAAGATCTATTGATAGAGCTATTCAGAGATATACCAGATAAAAATCAAACACTGGTTTTTCAACCACCCCCTGGGGGCTCTCTAGCTTTATATAGCCTCCCAGACAGTACATTCCTTTCTCAGGACACAGCCTCCACGGTAGCCCACACTGATTCATTCCCCTCCCAGGACACCCTCCCTCAACATTGGAGATAAAATCCATCGCATTGTTTCATCGACCAATGACATTTACTGCCTCCCAGATCTTTATTTCATTTTTTTTCCTGACTCCACTCTGACTATTCAGTGGAGGCCTACCTCTCCCCATTGTGACAGGCGGTTGGACAGAGGCTGATAAGGTCCTTGGAGGTACCCAACGGCACATCACGAAAGACTGCCGCCTAAAAGGGCTGTTCCACTAGCCGATTTTACTCCCGATATCAAAAATCGCCGGCGGGAATATTGATGAATTGTATACATGTTACATACCTTTAGAACAGTCTTCAAATTCTCTTTCAAATGATATGCAGGATGTGTGGTCTTTTGCAATAATACTGGGTACAACTTATAAATTACCAAATAACCGGCAGTCAGAATCGCCTAGTGGAATACAGGCTTTTCAATGGCAGGGGCCTGCCCAGGGGAGGCTCCCTCTAGGGGACATGTCAGAAACAAGAACCCTTCGTTCCGTGGTACTAGCGCTCAGTCTCACTGAAGGCCGGTTCAGACTGAACGATTTCTGACCGTATTCTATTATACAATTCTATAGTATAATAAAGTTAAACCCCCAACAGGTAGACAGGCCATCCTACCTCCTCAGCCAACATAATGTAATGCTTAGGCTAAAGGTCATATTCCACTTTGAAGCGTTTTGCTCACGGTGGGCGATTTACTAGCGGTATTTGGCCCCACCGCAAGTAATTTCAAGCACTGCAAGGTGGAATATATAATTATGGTGTTCTTGGTGCTTGTGTCGGTACTTACGTTGGGTCAACAGAAATGCCACCGCAAATGATTTTATATAGCTTTTCTGCTGAATGCTTGTGGTGGCAGAAATGGTGGTTTCTGAAATGCAAATTGCTTGCGGTGGAAGATGAGCCCACTGCAAGCTGCCACCAACCACATAGTGGAATATGGCCTGAACTGCAAATCTGCTATAACACGTCCTTGTATGAACCCCTGAACATTCTGTTCTTTTCTACAAAACATGAACCACAACCTGTCTCTTTTCTGCCAAATCTGTTTGAAACTTGTCGCCAAGGTTTTGTTAATCAGTCATAAATCAGATTCCTATGGCTTGTGTCTCATGATGAGTGACAAAATCGGCAATCACGAGTCACAAGTCATACACTGATTAGTGACTTATAAGTCCAAGCTGTTTAGAACATATGGGTAAGGTGTCACTGATCTGCTACAAAATGTCTCACTGTCTTTGTATGAACACCTTACAAAATGCCATCTAGTTTCTATGAACTTCACCTGTTTCTTTTCACGCAAACCAAAATGGGGGTACAACCATTGCATAGAATTTCACCAGTTTATATTTCATTGCAGTTTCAACCTATAACCAAAATATCTCTAAGCTATTCACATTTTTTCTTCCAGTACATTGATACCAAAGGCCAATGGTTGGCTTGCAGAAAACGCAGACATTCACCTGGTCAAATGTGAAACTATCGAGAAAAAAGTGTCATCCCTCAGCGAAGTAACATCTGAGTCGCCTATGTTTGTCCCCAAAGGAAACTATGCCATATATGTCAAAGGCCTAAGGTAAGCGTTTTTACATTTTAAGCTTGAAAATGCATATTAAAAGGTTCGTTAGGTAAGCTTTATTTATTTACATTTAATTTGTTGTCAACTTCTTATGCAACATTTCTTTTTTGTGTATGAGTTTGCCTCTTAGCCGGAGTTTCCAATTAATACTAAGCCTCAGTTACTAAGTTAAGTCTTCCATTATCTTCTTATGGAAACTTTAATTTGTTATGTTTGATTTCCCATATATATGCATCAACAGAAAAAAATAAGTTTTCAGTTGATCAGATTGTATGTTAGAGACGATCTTCTTATTCTTTCTTTTATATCTTTACATTTCTTGAAATCTTTTCTACTTCTATTAGCCGGCTTGGGGTGTTGTCCAAAAAAACAAAAACAAAACTTGAACTTTTTCCGCAGTTCAAAACAAACAAACCGTGATCACGTGTGGTTGCCTGAGATGACCTTGACCTTGATTACTGCTGTGACCTTGAGCTGCTGACCGTTTGACCTTTCCAGATTATGGTATATCCGAGAGAATCCCAAAGTGAAAGAGGTCCCAAAGACAGCGAACCCACGGGTAGGCAAACCACAAGATCGGTCCAGGTGGGATTACGTATACAACTCCTATAATTCTCAGTATAAATCTATATATATCTAAAAAGCACCATGTTAAAAAAAAAGCCATGATGGCCTGTGAGGCAACTGCTGTATCATTGCTACTACTGCAGATGTTGATGTACCCTGAAAGCTGTGAAACACGTTATGTATGACTCTTATCTCTATAGCCACCACTACCCATGTGCCTCAGTCTTCTCCAGCACTCAGTATCACTATCAGTACATTGCCGGCCCCTGATTTTCCTCCAGGGCGGCACAGCTTTGAACCTTATTTCAGACTCTGAGACCACTTTCTGATGAGACTTTATCCTGAATCCATATGTACTCATTCATTTCCCCCATCCCCTTTTTCCTCCGTTGTGGTCATGTCCCTCCAGTGTTCCTCCTATACCTGTCAACCCTCATGCTTACTTTATTGATTAACTATGATTATTGATCGTCTCAAAATTGGCGTGTCATAAAATAAATTTGAATTATAACTTTGGGCAGTGCATACTTGTGCATACGTCCTTTTGTAATTGAAATTTTAAAGTACGAAATTCCAGTACAGGAATTTTAACTTTAATTATTCCAGATATTTCATATAATTGCAATACTTCCCATGAAACTGCACTAAATTAATAAATATGCAGGCAGGGGATTCTACAAGAAAACACGAAAAATCAGAGAGTCTCCTTATAAACTGCAATACATAATTATAGGCCTACACTTGGTATTATTCAAATTTCACTATTATTCGAGTTCATGATGGTTGACAGGTCCTTAACTTTACCCATCCTTATCCTGAACTGATTCTCTACTATGAAACCTCTATCCCGATGTGATACCCTAAACTGTCCCTTGTCCTAACTGTCAGGCAATACATAGGTTCTCTTCTCCCTCAATAATATTGATATCACTTTCTCTTCAAGCAGGATATCAACCTATACTCTAATAGCAGGTCATAAACATATATCATGACACGCCCGGAATATCAGGCAAATGATCACAAATAATCACAAAATTATCATCAAGACATGAGTAAACTTTTGGGGTTATGTTTTATGGTGAACAAACACTGGAATCCATCTTTAAAATCCATGGCAATTCTCCTATAGAAAACCATCCGGGACAAATGTCTCTATCACTACTTTAGACACCCATACAAAACAGATCTTGATCCCCGAACATTTGTATTTTTCTACAATTATTTTGAAAAGAACCATCATTTTACAGGCAACTGGAAATCATGCTTATCTTCAATACAAGAACAAAAGAAAGTACCAACAGAAGAGAATGTGTGTATGTGCTATTTCATGGAACCCACCCTTGGTTTTACTCTGACGATAAATCTATGGTCTCTATACAAAGTTTCTCCCTCTTTCTGGGCCCAAATTCTCATAACTGATTTAGCTAATCAGACACCAATCAGAATTGTATGGTTTGTGTCTCATGATAAGTGACAGAATTGAGAGTCGCTTAAAAGTCACTTATCATAACACACTGATTAGTAACTGATTATTGGAATCAGTTTTAGAAAAATACGGTCAAGTTTTCACTGAGCTGCTATAAGATGTCTCTCACTGTTTCTGTATAAACTCCTGAATCTTTCATCTAGTTCCTGTCTAAAAATGCACACTATCACCTGTCTCTTTTCACCAAAACCGAAAGGGTGCTCTGCTACCTTCAAACAAAACTCTGTCCTTGCCTATATCACAACTCTGTGACTATCACCCATACAGTGTGTGGTTAGTCCACTAAATCAGTGTACCAGCTATATTAAAATATCAATGGGTCAATTCTATATTACCATAATCATAATAGGCTATTACAACAACAACAACCAAGATCATCTGGTGTCTAGATCTGTGCTAAAATAATAACATAATCATACTCAAATTGATGCATCAGAATTGTTCCTTCTTTTTCCATTTTCTGATGTTGTGTCCATGGAATATCATTCATTGGTCATGACGACTCTCCAAGTGATTTATGTATTTCAATACCAGAGTTAGAGGCTCCCGGGAGACCAGCTCTCAAAAACAATCTGCCCCGTGAGTTGAGCTGCAATTCTACTTAAAACAAAAAATGTTGATATTGCCTCCTGTTCCTCAATGTATCCCAAATGTACATATATACCTCCCAGATGTTGTTATAACGCTGTGATGATCGAGTGGCCTTGTATCAAAAGTCTGGCTTCTTCTGTGGAGCAGTCCCTATAACATTGTATATAAAACATTTTTGATAACAATATATTATGGCAACATTTATTATAACATTTTGTTGATAGGTCCAAAGAACAATTCAAGAAAACATTTTCATATCATTCATTGCAACATTTTCTGCAATTAGGCCTCAGCTTATTACAATGACTCAGCAAGGCATGCGTGTAAAGACAACTAAGCATGGTAATAGTAGATAATTAACTCTTGCTCACAGCCTCTAAGGGTAATTATTGTAATGTAAGATCTTGCAGATGATAATGCTTAGATTTGCTGCTCTCTCATAATTATAATGATACGCCTCAATCTGAACATAAAGATATTGCTCAGGCAATAATTATCAGATGTTCAATTTCCTAGTGGTGCCAACTCGTTTATTATGACTTAAACACCTGCTCACAGGATAGGGCGAAAAAGACTAAAATCGGATGGATTATGTGTCTGTTATCAAAAAAGGGCCTTACCATAATTGTAAACGTATCCATAGTATTGGCATTATAGGGAAAGGTGGTGCGAAATGTTTTTTTATTATCAAGTCTTTTTGATGGATGGGACGTATACTGTCCAGTGCTCTATATACAACTATTAATCATGAATGGTGAATAAGAGACACAAATACCTGTGGTAGATAGTTCTCATGGGTTCTATACTACTAACCCCTATTGTGTGTGGAGAGTGCTAGCCGCCACACAGGCTTCGATCTCCCCCCATAGACATCCTGTATGTAGACGTCATGTATGGTAGTAGCGTCATCCGGTATAAACAAAATCACAAACTTCCTACTTTACGTACCTGTTTCTGACATAAACTATTATTCAACTGCACTTATTTGTGAACAGAAATTATTTTCAAGCATCAAACATGAAGAATATTGTTCACAATTATTTCTGGCTTTCTAATTAGTAATGACGTAATATGATAATTGACATTCCGAAATGTGCCATATGGACATGTTCTGCAATCTTGTCAGCACCCAATCAAATTGAATTGAATTAATACCTTTGTATAATCGTTGAGCATTGTCAGAATTGCGTTCATGGTACTTGAAGTAGGAATACACAATAATATGTATAATAGCATGAGGTATGCGAATTGTGGACTGTACAGTAGTTGCTTATAGAGAGGGGTTGTCCCCAACATCCGGCTGTCCCCTGTCCCCTGTCCCCTGTCCCCTGTCCCAATGTATTAGATCGGTGGTTAGCAATTTTAGGTACGTGGCTCACCCCACCCCACCCCTCCGGCTTATAGGTGCAACGCTACTGACATCAAACCAATGGCCGTTGGTGTATTATTGGGAAGGCTTGGATAGAAATAAAGCAACAACTCCTAACACCCTCAGCAATGTTTATTAATTAACTCGGACGGTTTGTCGTGATAAATATAACATAACAATTTTAAACTATGTTAATAATAATTCTTCTGATTGGAAAGCTGGATTGTGAGAATTCAATAAAAGTTAATACTGATTTTATACATAAATTATAAAATAAGATAATTCTACAATGCAGCTTATATTGTTAACAGTGATATTTAAGAGCCATATGGTATATGCTTACAATTTGGCAGAGTTATATGAAAGTGATTTAACTAATATAAATGCAGTCATCAAGAATGTATACATAATATGAATATGATTGTCAGATATATTAATTGAGACTCCCATATCTAATTGTGTTGTTATACCAAACCTGTACACACGCATTAAAATTCCTTTGCGACGATTACAAAATGGTACATTTGACGTGCACTTTGGACTTGATTTTGAATGTAGAACCTATTCTGTACAATAGATTTTCTGTGTCTATTCAATGAATGCTAATTATTGCTTATTCATACCGTTATTTATACCTTTTTATTTCAGGCTCGCTTTCTACCCGTTATTTATTTCAGAACCGTGCCCTTATGATTACGCTATTTGAGACCCGTTTTAGAGATTTCTGTCTTTCAAGAAAACATTATATCTGTTTTTGAAATGCCATTCCATTTTATTCAGCCTGAATCTTAATAGTATTGCCTTCTTTTGCAGTGGATCCGTATTTTTAAACTTCTTGATATTTTTTTCCCTCCAGAGCTATGTCAACCCAAAAGAGTATGATTTTCTATTGACTATCTGTACTTGTGTCCTGATTGACGTAATTGTTTACACTCACAACTGTTAGTCCATGAATTGTCCCCCCTCCCACCAATTGTACAGTTATAGCTCAAGTCCAAGTTCTACGTTGAAAGCCTACACTTTTTGTGTACCATTTGGCGCACTTAAAAGCGTACCTATAGCCTAAGACAGGGGCGGATCTGGGAAAGGGGTCCGTGGGGTCCCCCGCCTATTTCAGTGAAGATTTGAAATATAAAACACCAATAAATTATTTAGATATGGTAACCTATCCTAAATCCTTTCAGTTCTTTTTAGACACCAAGGGCGAAATTTTAGGAAATTATCAAATTTTTCTTTGTGTGATTTTTGTTTTTCATATGCACAACATGCACTTAAAATGACATATTTATAGAATTTACTATGGAAGCTGAGATTAAAGTTGCGTTATGTTTACTTTATGTCATTGCTTGGACTATCTAAACCATGCCCACGGTGTTCTTCCATGCTCATCCTTTTAAGTACATGACCTAAAATTAATGCGAATTCTCTACCCCTCTCACTTGAAAAAAAAATCCTGGATCCGCCCCTGTATCAAAACTACTGACCATACTTAAAATACACTCAAACTGTGCCATACACAATACCTATTTTTCACTTTGTAGGTTATGGTATGTCAAAGAAAAAGAGGGGAGTCATACCAGTCTAAACGGCCCACCCCCAACACCGATAGAGGTGGGCTACATGAACGTCATTCCCAAGTGTCTTGAAGCTTCCTTGAAGTACCCAGTCTACGAGGACCTGCCAGAAACCTATGCAGCTATCAACGAATACCTGTCGGAATCCCCTCTAGAAGGTAAGTTATCTTTCCTTATCTTATCTTTACCCTTTAGACCCCAATCCGGCCATAGCCGTCCGAGGGTGTGGTCCCCAATCCGGTCGTAGCCACCCGGAAAAACGGCCAGTTTTCCATAGGTTTCCATATTTTTAATAAGAAGTATGCTTAGGTAAATATTCAACACATGAATTAGCCCGATGTATCGTTTAAAAGCTGGTTAAATTTTCCTCTAATGCTACAAACTATATTTCAATTATTCAATTTGATAAGTGTTGGTCTTCCTTTGAACATCTGTAATTACAATGAATTTAGGGAAATCCATAGAAATAATTTATGGAAGTTCTGGGGAAATCCAGCAGTTTGTGAATGCAACCTGTGGGGTCTAGAGTGGGAATAAAGGATAAGTATACACATGTCGTATATCATGAGAGAGGGCTTATAGTTCCCTTTTGAATGGTACAGGGAACGTATAGTTCCATGCCTTCCTGAGGTATATACGACATAATATCATAGGCCTACATAATCGCCAGAGTCACAATTAGCCTGTGGATTATATAATTATAGGCTTTAGTTTGTGAACAGAATTATTGGTATAGTCGTTCCATCATTAGTCCTATTAGCGATGTGTCAGGATGTCATTGGTTTTAATGGGGTCGACAAAAGGCAAATTATGTGTTTCTTGAAATAGTGTATACTGCATTTGGCAGAGTCATGCGATTATTGCTAGAAAGATCTGATACAAATATTAGCCAAAGAAGGGAAAGATATCATGTCCGTTACGTGGATAGTTTTGTGCACAGCATTTGCGAGGCTTTAAAAAGCCGCTAACTTTAATGAATAGATATGTTAGTTTCCACCTTGAACGTGTATATATGAAGGAGAGTACAAACAGACATAAATATATCCCTGGATACGTACAATGCATATATCAGGCTCGTAGTATTACGCGGTTTTATTTTACTAACCCATAACCCTTCCACAATACATTGTCCTTGCAGCTGTTTGCGATGTTATGGGAGATGAAATACAACAATTTAAATACAATTCTTATGTGAAATTGCCAAATCCATTATAAGTTTAATATGTGAATGACTAATGGCTTTATACTTGATTATCGCTCATCACAGCGTTTGTGCTCGTAAAAGACAAGTTAAATGTCGAACTTATTAAATGTCGAACATCCGAATAATCAAAACATAACAGAAGAAGGAACACATATTTTAATGTGTTAACTTTCGATAAAAGGATTATATCTTTCCGTTCATTAGCACGTGTTGTACGTTCACACATTATTGAAATACTAAAAGGTGTTGAAATGTACATAGCGATCTAGCATCCAACCTTCCAGTACGCCCATGGAGCACATTTTGGATAACATGCTCACGAATAGTGCCATATTGAACCTGCTTTGCAGAACCACGCTGATATCATTACATTTTACAGCACAGGAGGAATCCTAGACACTCATAAAGGTTTAAAGCTACTAGCCGATCTTTTCGTTTTACAATGTTTCGATGACTCTAGGTCTAGGCAGCAAGAAACAGCTCATTTTCTTGTGCTTTTGGTTAAGACTAGTGTATTTAGGTTTGATTCTAATTATTATGTTTAGAGCCAGGTTGTATATATATATATATATATATATATATATATATATATATATATGAGCAGAAAGTATACACGGTTAAGATATGGCAGGATAACTGTCAATTTTTTCAGTGGTTTCTTGCTTCTCAGAATAATGTATAGTACATAGGTTATTTGGCCTATTTGGCTTTTGTATGACATGCAACATTTTAGCATCCAACCAGATTTGGATTCCTAAAAGAATAGTTGTATATTTCCCAACGGGCATATATGTCAAAATCAGCTTGTTGAATACATGTACATGTATTAAAGCATATATGCTTAATAATACAGCAAATACTAATACTATTACAAGAGGAAGCTATGCAATTTTAGAAATTTGATCTGTAAGCTTCTCTTAGATATGCTAAATATATTCTATATGAAAGGGGCATTAAATTCCTTTTCGAATAATATCCAACACTTTAGGCTTCAGACCCGATTTACAATAAAAAAAGATTCCCAACCCCCAACTCTTAAGGGCCATACCCACTAGGCGATTATGCCTGAGTCGGCCGACAGATTGGCGTTAAAATTGGCTGATTCTGCCCTGAGAATCGGCCGATTCCAGTGCCGATTCAGATCAAACCTGCACATTCTAATATACTATACTAACAAAGGAACATAGCAATCGGCTGATTCTGCCCGTTTCCTGTCGTTCGTCGCCACTAAAGTCGCCTAGTGGGTATGGGGCTTAAAAGTCTGCTAGTTGAATCCATACACAACCTTCACAATGCCTCTCAGAACCACATGCAATCGCTCCTCTATATTATCTCCCCTCACCCCCACACACAGACCCAGCCTCGCCTGCCGTTCTAATCGTGCCAGGCGTCGACTAATAGATACCATTATAATGGGCATTCTCACGGAAACCTCTAAGTGACAGTTCACATGCAAGATGTGGGCTGATGTGGTGGCTGCCCACAGTTGATGAGTAATGGTAATTGGTAGAGGCCCAGCATGGGGGTGTATATTTTATAAAATGATGAGGCTGAATGATAACACTGATTGTGTATTGATCGTATGTTTCTGATGTAAATTGGAGCTCATAGTAGTAGTGAAACTAGTAGACCATGTATGCAGATAACATTATGGGAATTTGGTTTGATGATAGATGGTTTTTGTTGGCTCATAAAGCTGGATGATTATTCAGCTATGATATGAATGTGGATATTTTACTATGGGTGATATATATACATGGAGGCAAACCTATATCAATATTGATATTATATATTACATATCAAAATATTTCATTATTGTTTTAAATTCTTCAATTGTATTATGTAAATTCTTCAATTGTATAATGGGCAGAAGGATAGGAAAAGTTTGATTAATACTTGAAGCACAAATGTTATGATTTATTGGCTTCTGAGTGCAATGTGGCGTAGGTCTATAGAACACGGTATGAAAATTTAATAGTCGATGATAGGATTTGTTGATAATTGCTTTATCCACGTTATCATTCGAAAACGATCAAGTATAAAACACTGTCAGTATAAAAGATAATATATGAATATTTCAATATCTAGTATTGTTTCCAACTTATGATAAGAGACAACATTCTTGCATTACCATTATCACTAATTATCTAACAAGAGATCCCCGTCATAACATACAAAAACCTAAAGAAAAACTAAAGAAATAAAACATAGAAAAAATGTTAAAATTCAATTAGTTATCAAAAAGATTAATTCAATTCAGCATGCAAGAGGAGGAAGGTGAATAGCAATTACCTGTGCTAACCTGAAACTTCATTCCCCTAATAAGCTAGAATCAGAACCACGACAACCAGTGCGGAACTCAGCCGAAATAGATGCAGGTTGGACAAGACTAGGGTTATTTTCTCTTTGAGCCCTTGTAAATTGATGATATTAAAAATAACATTTTCTACTCACGTGGTTAAGAAACTATGTTATACTGATCGAGAAGCTCGGGATCTCTTTACTGATATATAGATCATCATGATTGTCAAGCCATGCCTTATCTAAGAACGTTTTGCAATATTAAAAGTTTTTGATCCTAGCCAATGGGTTGGCCCCACAGAGCCTTATCACCATTATATAATGGCAGTCTTGTCATCTACTCATTTGTCACATTTCTATATTAAAAATTGTAAGTGGCTTAAATTAATCAATTAATAGGGTCAAAAAGAAAAATAATTCAAAGCTTTTCTTACTCCCAATTCTGGGGCTGTGTTCCACACCAGCTGGCGTGGTCCTGAGTCTCATTTATTTTAACTGGTTTCTGTGAAATAATGAATCGCTAATGGCACAGAAAGGAAACGAACATGTTTTATATGTTTGTTTTAGCAAAATCAGCCGTAGGCATGGAAAGCCATCATTTTTTATACAGAAATGAGGGATAATATTACTTTGGTCCTTCAGGGATAAGCATAGGTGTACATATTTTCCAGGAATTGTAATTTTCTAAAAGATTTTCAGATTGTAAGTGATCTCAATGAAAATCGCAATCCTCAAACTTGCGATAAATGTTATCTCTATGTCATGGTTTCGTCGCAGTATCTGCAATCATATGGAAATATTATCACCAAGAAAATCCCAATGAACAAAATGGTCTTTAAATGAAAAGTAAAGCAACAAAATCAGTCCGGAAACGCCCTAGGAAAATGTTAACACACAGGACAAAAGGCTCAGCCATGTGGGGAACAGGGCACCTCTGGTGACGCCTGATTTTATATTGGATCATCGGTTTCCCGGGGTTTATTATTGTTGAGTCGCTCGCTGGGAGTAGAGCCCCATACCCACTAGGCGATTTTACCGGCAATGGGCGACGGGCAACTGGGAGAATTGGCCGATTCTTTTGATCGCCTGTTGGTACATTGACCGGTACATTGAAATATGCATGTTTGATCTGAATCGGTACTAAAATCGGCTGATTATTGGGGTATAATCGGCCGATTTTAGCACCAATCAGTCAGCCGACTTGGTCAAAATCGCTTAGTGGGTATGGGGCTTTATAGGTCAATAATAGGTGAGCAGATGTGAGCAGCTGTGAGATCCAACGGGGATTGATTGTTTGAGGTATTGGCGTTTGGGAGAGAGGGTCGATACTGCAGACTGGGCCTCTCCCACACCTCCCACTATAAAGCCCCATACCCACTAGGCGATTTTGACCCGAGTCGGCCGACTCATGGGCCCTCAAATCGGCCGATTCTGCTAGTAGAATCAGCCGATTCCAGGGCCGACTGGTATCACACATGTACATTTGAATATACTACACTAACAGGCGATCATAAGAATCAGCCAATTCTCCCAGTTGCCCTTCGCACATCGCCGGTAAAATCGCCTAGTGGGTATGGGGCTTAAGCCCTATATAAAAGAGACAATTTTTCAAACAATCGGTTATATTATCAGCCGATTTTTGGAGTAGCATCTGCCGATTATAGCACCGAATTTTAGAATGACAAATTGGGTTTTTGCACTAATTCAGATCAATCTAGATCTGTGTGCTTATTTTCGATTCTCCAATGTTCTTTCAGTTTACTGTCCTAACAGTTCCATTTTTGTCATCTTGACATTCCAATGTTATGCGTGAATTATACAAGTATTGCTCATTGCTTCGTTTCACTACCCAAATAGCTACATTTCCTTATGTTTAATCTAATTATCATTTTAAAAAAAATATGTTCAGAAACTAAGGATCCATTGTGTGATCCGCGTCAGAACAAATAGGTAGTTCATTTCCAGATTTTTATTCAGTCAGACTTACATATTAATTGCATCCCGTTAAGCTTCTACTAACTATAGCTGATCAATTCTCTGAAACAAGAGTCCGAAATAAGGTCAAGAAATAAAAACACCAGTGCCAAGGATATATAGCATAAGGCTGTGAGGATAATTCTGGAAAAACTGAGAGAGTCCAACCGTCAATTCCATGTACTAACTAATCCTAACTATATGCTGAGTAAAAACATATTTAAGCATAATTACTGCTACACATACAAAACCATTCACCAAAGCCTAAACGCATGTGTTAAAGCAGTAAGTGACAAAAGGCACTAAATGATAATGTTTTGCCACTTGTGCCTTTTTGTCATTTAGTGCCTTAACAGCATGTAACTATATTCCAAGGTATCTTAATTTAGATATTCATAACCTCAAACTTTCAATTTACAAAGGGATTAACTGCCTATTCACCAATTCACTCTCCAACCAATCAACAAACGAACATTCATCAAACTATAAGGGAATAGGTAATGGAAACCTGCACACATAGCAGTAAACTGCAGGACCATATTGGATCAACATAACAGTACCATAACACCAGAATAGTGTAAACAGTGACACCTCAGTAACGAGCTCGAATTGTCTGATGTAAGACCTTTGTTAGAGATGGGTGACCCACAGGTCAGTAGAAGTTCAGTGGTTTAGAATCCAATATATGCCAATCTAATTGCTTGTCGAACAGATTGACGGCTGTGACAGGTTGTTTGGTTAGATTTTGAACTAGGGAGATTGGGCCTGTTGTTCTTGAGTAAATTTGTGATCCGGAATGATTGCGTTTACAATGTGGTGTACTAAGAACACGCAAATCTTGGAGAAGATAGCCCAGGCAAGAAGTAACGTAGCAAGCATGTTTTGTGACTGTACTTTTTTCATAGTCTGTAACCTGTCCAGTTTTCACATAACAATTAAGTTATTTTTGGTAAATTTGATACTTGCTAAAAATGAATGTTATGATAACATTATGTTTTAGTGAAGTTGAGACTTTACTAATAAAGAATGTTATAATAATGTTATTATCATATGAAAGAACATTACAAGAATGTCACAATAACATTACAGTGCAACGTGGCAATGTTAGGTTCTAATGACGTTTTTGTGTGCCATTAAAATAAAGTAACAAGAACCAAAGCAGAACTAAACAGAAAGTTTCTGCAATGTTATAAAAACGTCATATTCGTGCCTGGGAGGAGGTCTATAGTTATGCTTAATATGTTTATTTGGTATAGAGTAATGGTACCTGCAGATGAGTGTCCTATTACAACGTGGTTGTACACTGTTTGGACAACCATGATATCACGTCAAAGTCCATCATCCAAACTGACTCTCTGGGAAGAATACCGAGCCAAGATGTGACATTATTATAACATTGCAGTAATGTTCTAGTTGGATCAGTATTTGGTTCTTGTTAGATTCTTTTAATGACTCCCAATTACATTACTGCAATGTAATGCCATGAAATTGCACTGTGACATTATTACAACATTCTGGTTACATTCTTCAACCCAAACAGAACGCTCTTATAACTTATTGTTTTGGTTTTGTCCTGACCTCAGAAAAAATAATATTATATAATAACATTCTGATTTGGAGAGGTTTTAACCTCACCATCAATAACATAATTGTTACGTGCCATCTTAGTAAGTAACAAACTGACTAAAAAAGTATTGTTGCAGAACGTTTCTTTTACATCGCAAGCTGGCTCAGTAGGTCTTTGGCTGATTAACAAAGGCGAAGATAGGAGTTGGGTATACAGTTATTCACCTTTAACGTTATGTACTCAGTCCCAGCTGGCATAGCCTACTGCAGTCTTTCTCAGTGTTAGGGTTCAATTCCATGCTGCATAAACTCTACAATTATTTTCTTCCAAAGGTCCAATACAAGCAGCGAACCTTCGATTCCCTATTGCATCTTCTAAGTTCATTTCAACATGTTGGAACGACATAATAAGCCCATCAACATCACATTTTACGAGGAAATTATATAGCAATTTCTTTCTGATTTAAGATAGAAGCATAAAACAAAATGAACCATGTTGGTTTAGTTGAGAAATTGCTCCTACAATTTGTAAAATGCAGCTTTATATATTGGCCTTTTCCCCATAGGAACCAATATTAAAGCCTGTCAGCCCAACATATAATGTCCAACCCTATTTTCCCTAAAATGCAGGATTTTGATTGGCTGGCAAACCTGCAAATCTGTCAAATGGTAAAATTTAAGAAATCATAACAGTTTATCAGTACTGTGGGTTATAAAAAAACATAATTCTTATTTATTCCAGTAATCCCAACTCTAGGTGACAAGGATGGCTAATAATTATGTCTATTTTGTCAAACCCTCGTCCAACCCTGGGATATACCCAATGTGAGATGGACTTATCATACATCCATTGCTTGCTGACCCCAACTGACCAGCCAACAATTAAAACAGCCTACAGTTAAAATATCCTGCAGTTAGAACAGCTTCATCCTGTCAGACACAGTAGTTCAAAGTCCTCAATGGCGCCCTCTAGTATTTCTTAAACAAGTAAATCGCCACCTCCCAAATTTACCACACCTCCGCCTATTCCTGGCTCAGCTCAATTTGGATGTTTTTCTATGATATTCGGCAGAATAAAACCACTGAAAGCACTGAAAAAGGCGACCAAGCGAACCACAGAAATTAAATCTTGACCTTTGAGAGCCTGTCTTTAGTGGTCGGCTAATGAGGTATTGTTTTTAGGGCTGTCTAAAGCCCTGTTTCCACCAGCTGATTTTACTACCGATTTGTTGGTAATTTATTACTACTTTTAACTGGTATTATGGCAAAGGATTGTATATCTTACATACCATTTGAATGAGAACTAAAAATATTTTCTAATGATATACCATGTTCATAATTATCCAATATTCCCCCTGCCAATTGCTGAAATCGGTAGTAAAATCGGCTGGTGGAAACAGAGCCTTATTTGTGCTCGACCACCCAGACAATCTGTGGTGATGGCAGGTGGGTAGCACATGAGTGCAATATGTGGTAGGAATTTTCTTCTTTTTTTCTTTTTTCATTTCATTCTAATTTCTTAAATATTTTATTTATTCTTTTTTATTTTGGTGTTTGTATTGACTTGCAACATGAGTCTGGATCATATCTTTGATTAAATTAATTGATTATGTTAAGAATTACAAAACTGAAACTACACCGACCTTTAATTTTATCTATTTCTTTGTGTTCAGTATTTCCTTATAATAATCTAATTTCTACTTACATATGATTCACAATATAGGCTCATAATGATCTGCACAAGAATATCTTTAGAATCGACACTATTGATGTAATTTCTTTGTGAATCTCTTAGCCACAGAAACTAGATTTGGTGTCAGTTATTTTGAAACCATCACAAAACAAACAAATAATGCAAAAACCAGTCATGACGTAAATCTCAAAAGCCAACATAAATGAAAGACGTCACACGTTATTTTCTAAGCCAGTTTATAGAATCTTTGCAAAGTGTTTGCCTTTTATTTCTAGATAATAATTAAAGCATCAACACATAGTCAGCATGTCTCAAGTGTGGGAGTCAGCTTTAATTAAAACTATTGACCTTTAGTTTAAATTATATTTATGTTGCAGTATGTTGTACTAAACATTAACTTGTCCTCAATTATTTTGAATAAGCGTAGGAAGAAATTATCAATGAAACTACATCTGATAATGAAGGAATAGAAATATCATCATAAAGGTTAACAAGCTATTGATATGTTACCGTAAACATAAAGTGATATGTTTATCGTCAATGATGATGGGTTATTCTTTGTTGGTCCTTTTCATCGTTGGAAAATGATGTGGCTTCATTAATTACCTGGTGCCAGCCTGTCTACTGGACGCTGGCTTCCAATATTATAGACACCTTTGATTTAGCTTTGGTGCATTCTTTTTGATATGACAGAACTTTCTAAGCGTTACATCTTCCCATAATATGAAACATAATTTGTGCAGCTTAAGTCTTTACCAAAAAGGAATAAGGGTCTAGTTATCACTAGAACATGTTGTTTAAAATAGGTCTATAGATGGTAAATAACTTAGATTGGGGTTATTCTAAAGAGCATTTGCCCTAATGCTAGATTCCATTACTCTTAGTTATAGTATTCTCCTATATCAAATCATATAATTGGGTTCTATCCGTGCTTATTTATTTGCAAAGAGGTAATTTAGCTAGTTATATTCAAACATAGAGGTTTAAAGCAGGTTAAAAGCAGTCAATTGATCAGAAGTAAAACGAGTACAGGTAACGGAAATTTTACCTTTAACAATGTCATGCACTTCTCTTTGTAACCCTTGCTTATTCTAATCCTTTGGCCATATGAAAGCAGTGAGATCAAAGACGTTGGAGGGTCATTGAAATGATAAGGTGATCTTTTGATATGCTTCAAAGACAGCAACTTTGTCTGTGATGAACGTTTCCTGTTGAACCTTTGGATAAGAACTTCGGAGTTCTCTTTACATGTTAACTTAGTGGACTGTTATTAAAGGAAGGAGATTAAATGGCTGGGGTTTCTTAACGCTCAATCACAAAGGAATTGGGGTCAGAGTTCACAGGAGCATCCCAGTTTTTCAAACCCTAGATCCGTTCTGAAGTTGTATGAATATAGTGTTAAAACGGTGCTCAGCTTTGCTTAAATGTGCAGACCTTGAATGTTATCCTTGAATAAGCCCATCCCACTTTGGGTATATCCTGGGGTTGGACAAGGGTTGGATAAAATAGACATAATATTATATGCCATACCTGTCTCCAAGACTTGGGATTACTTAGATAAGCAAGAATTGTGTTTTTCTATATCCCCAAGTACTAGTAAAACATTATCATTTCTTCAATTTTATCAACTGACAGATTTGCAGGTTTGCCAGCCAATCAAAATACTGTATTTCAGGGCAAAATAGGGTTGAACATTAAAGGTTGGACTGACAGGCTTTACCATTGGGTCCTATGGGGAAAAGTCCAAAATGTAAGGTCATATTTTAGAAATTTTAGGGGCAATCTTTCAACCGGATTGCTTTGGTTAGATGTGTATTGTGCAACTCTCTTCAGGGAATAGGCACAGAAGCAATTTTGATAATATTTAATGGCAAACTTTCTTGGTGATATAAACTGGGATGGGCTTATTGGCACGCTTACCAAAAAGGAGGTCCTGTGGGCTTGGACGCTGCCCAATAATCTACCTCTGAATTTAATCATGATTTGCTATGACATTATTTCGATTATAACTACATTGTAAAGCCTGACCTCCTAACAAATTCTATAGCTTCTTACACACATTAAAGGCAATGGCGCCGTTATACACTTGGCCAAAAAACCAAAGTCCTTCAATTCTTATAAAAATTGGCAATAATGTAGATTAATATATAGGGAATTCAAAAATGAAAAAGAAAAGCCTAGCACTATATTAGTTTTAGACCTACATGTGTTCAAACATGGCTAATTTTATGAAAATTTCAAAACTGTTGAAAACAACTTTAGATGAAAATAAAAACATTTTTGCTCATATCTTTTTATATAATTGCGCTACATTTAAGTAGTAAATATCTATGGTTTCATATCAATCTCAGGGATAAAAAACACTTGTTGTATTCATTATGGCAAAATTTTAAAGTGGGGTTAAAGCTAAAAATACTTAGGTACCCGGATAAAACCATTTTCCCATATTAGAACAGATATGTAGCTTTCCTGACCAAGTTAGCATGGTGACCCCCAATTTTTTTTCCAGAAAATGATAGATAACACTTTAATCTACAATATGTGTAATTTTAGAGAATTTCTTAAGGTTGAATTTTTTTGAGTGACTATTTCTATCAGAAATTTGACATTTTTCTTAATCAATTTGATAATTTATTTTAAATAAAAGATATATTTTATTCTAATAAAAGCCATATCATTTTCTAACTGATGCATGGATTTTGTGTATATATATCTTAGGTTTAGATTTCAATGATTTTATAATTGATTTGAGGATTATTATGAAATTTATTAAGAAAACTGTACTTGAGCATATTTTTTTCAAAAATGTTCATTTTATAGGAATTATACTCACATTGTTATATCTCTAGCACAAAAGTTTCCATGGTGACCCCCTACTTTTTTCACATTTTTAGGATGCATATATGTTGAACTCTTATTTCTTAAAGTTTCATAAAAATCTTAAGGTTGGATCTATAATGGCGCCATTGTCTTTAAATGCAAAAGGCCAAGCAGTCTTCATAGTTACTGATTATTATGACCAGAAATAACAAGAATGGATTCATCATCTACGGAACAATTCCAACCTAATACATCTTTAGAGAGGACACAGCCCATTGTCACCTTTTGACAGCAGCAAACCATCATCTCTTTTCCCCAAAATGATTACCATTTCCATACCTGCTGACTAACCATTTTGGGGCAGCGCCAATCTAAAAGTCAGACCAAGATGGCAGCTACAAGTAGCAATTTTGGGTCACTCGTAATCTAAAAGTCAGACAAAGGTGGCACCTACAGGTAGTCACCAATCTAGACACCAAGTTTTTACTAGCCATACATCATGCTTAAAGTCATTCTTTTCAGGGGAAGTGGTAACTGTCACTCTGTGAGAGCTTCCCAAACAGACCTGGCAGCGCATGCGCATTACGGTGTTGTCATAAGGCTTAAACACTGTCCTCTACCAAATAGGGAAACCGTGATAGCTAGTCTTCCAGCCATATTCCCTCCTGATTTGATATCCGTTTTTATGTCCGCACTTTTTACTGGCTCTCTAGAGGGTCGTTTGACTAATGGTTGATTCACACTTGGAGAGGGATTAAATTTTGTATTTTGTTCTAATCCTTCCGGTTATATTCTCCTTATTTCTGTAATAAAAGTAAAATTATGAAACAGAATTACCTCCATTGTAATTTGAGGATACTTTAAAAAAAAAAAAAAAAAAAAAAGTTCCTTCGTACAAGTTCTTCCATTGAATTGTATAACATCAATACATTGCAACAATTTCAAATGTCTTAATTATCATAATTACTATCACCTCATTTGAGTAAATTCATAACATTTTTACAGATTATTGAGGAAATACATAATTTTTGACAATTTTTTTAAATATGGATTTATCTGTAGCTTTTTGCATCTCGATGGGTAATTCATTCCATTCTTTTGCCATAGCTTTCGAAATTATCAGATCTGTGAACATTGATCACTATGTAAATCCATCATAATTATTTCCAAGGTTTAAGGTATTTCATAATTTTATGAAACTCGATTCCTCCCTTCCTACACTGTTGTGATCATCATGAAACCTGAAATCACAAAACTAGATAGTTTGCGTGCTTACAGGAACTCTATATGAACCGAAATACTGTTTTATAGTTACATATTAGCTTACTTACTGGACATATTGTAGTGTATCAAATTACTTTAGTTCCCTTATGTTGCTGTTTGTACTACGAAACATACTACGAAATTCTGACTTAAAGGCAAAATCAAAAGGCAGTCTATTTTATCTATTGAAAACTGTTGTTTTCCCCAGGGCTCCTTCCCTAGTCTTTTCTCTGACTAATAGCTAGAATGCCCTGTTTATCATAAAATCAATTTCAGTGTAGTATTAATTAAAGAATAGGTAAGGGTGATTTATTAACCTCAATATGATATGACACCGTCAGAACATGTTGGTCCCTTTAAATATTGAATAAGAACTGTCTATTGTTCGAAATGCTTTTACTTACTGGATGTCGTATCGCTCAAGGACGTTAGGCCAAGGGCTATATTATGTTATCCCACATAATATGTGAAAACCATCGAGTATGACATGAAAGACATTTCTTTTTCTTTTTAAAGAAAAGATGACCTGATGACATATGGTTATAACAACAAATATAAAGGACAAAAAATATAGCCCTGCATTAACCTACCCGTCTGTGAGCGTTACGTAAAAAAACTGTTCATATCAAAATATCAAACGCTCACAGACAGTGAAAAATAATACACACAGAGTATAAACATGCCTTAAGTCGGTGTTGCCCTTGCAATAAGGGAGACCGTGGCCCTGGCAGTAACTTCCCGGCCTTGACAGTAGAGGCTTGGCCTTGTTTGCTCTCTTTATTGCCTAAATGAGGCATGCAAAAGCCTGAGTTTTTTTGTAGTTATCCAGGATCTTCGTACCAGCCAGAGAGCACTCAAAAGAGATGTTTATTGCGATCTTCTGTCTGGCAGGGCGACTGTTCAATAATGCTGATAGATTTGATAGCAATATCAATAATCTGGAAAGATTTGATATTTATATCATCAAATATTTACATTTTCATCCTTATGACAAATGACATTATTAGGTATGTTTTGACTATATTGAAGAATTGCTTTATAAATGTCCTCGAAGGATATAATGTTTATAGCCTTAACATCATAAAGACCCTAAATGAAAAATAAAAAGTTATGCAGAAGAAGATTATCTTGCTCATCACAGTACTTTTTTAGAGTTCCAGGGCAGTTGAAAATATCTGTATGAATTCAGAGGGGAAATGTAGCAAATTAGAATAAGGTAATACAGGCTTTATCTAGGCTAAAAAAAATCGAATCCTCCCATGCACCATCAAACCTATCAATGTATTCTATTAACTATTACAAAGATGGCAAAGGAAATTACATAGTCCCTCTGTATAAAATCAATAAAGGACATTGTTCAAAGAGGATAGGCTCACGGCAGATTAACAAGACGAATGAAACCTTCAGCTATGAAAAAGTAAAAAGAAATATAATCCAGGAAAGTATAATAATCTAATTTCCCTTCTAGAAATCCTAAATCCCCTCCTAATCCTAGGACATATGGAACCGGACTCATATTGTAGCAAATAATCAGTCCCAAAGGCTAGGCTATTCTGACTAGCAGGTCGATCTTGCTACAGAGATCTTTAAGTTAAAGAGATTGTTCAACCCCTCTTAGATGAAAACCTCTGTAGATGCTGGTATGATAAAAACCAGAGAGGTGTGATCGTGGACTAAACACTAATTGTGAAGGTATATAAAGAGCTGGCATTGCTGGTAGGCCGTATGTACATATGCAGTTAACTGTGTCATTAGTCATAATAGTCAAACCAATAAGTCACTATACAATCACCAAGTAAAACGTCATATACATGAAACCTTTTTCATTGAGTCGGGTGACTATATAGTATAGTGCTAAAATATCTGTTGGCTAACCAAAATTATTAAGTATGTTTGATATCAAGACTGTTTAACATCAAGTCTACCTAAAATATCTGACAGTTGGTTGGCTGATAATGTGTGGGGCACAGAATTGGCCTGTGGTTCTGTGAATTTATGGAATGATTAGAAATAGAATCACAATAGCAGGCAAATGGTGGCCAACTGTCCTGGCCATTGTGCATGGGCAAGGTTTGAATCAGCCTAAAAACAATAACAGGCAGACTTCTGAGTGCCCTCTCTTCTTGAACTAAGTTCTTTGCTGACTTCCTGCAACACAGACAGCCAGGTCATAAACTAATTGGTCTTTGCCCTGGCTGGGAAGGCTTTCTTTGGACAGCTAATAGTCAGGGCCCTGATTTGTCTCCAGGACATGCCGAATGAATCGATGACCCGCCGTGGTCAGGGAGGAACATGGCAGAGGCCTGTTCTTAGACTTAATACATGGAGGTTATGTGACCTCTGCCCCTCTGCCTTCTTTGTTCTTTTTGTCATCTTATGCTGACTACATTTACCCTATAAACAGAATTTCCTTCCATCTAGTCAAGTTTATTGTGTACAACAACATAAAGTCAGGTGTATTAAAACGGATTTATCAAATTTATACCATGTAACAATGCAGCCCATGGGTAATGTCTAAGAAAAACTATAATAATTATAGTTTTTCTTAGACATTACACTATTGATCATAACACAATTCTTTGATGAAGGGAAGTTAAATTTTCCTATTCCATGAATTATTCATGGAATATGGAAACTTAACTTTCTTTCATCAAATATTTGTGTGATGATCATCACTCCCCAAACACTATACCCTTTAACCTTCATCAAATTACCCCAATACATACTGACGCCAACCTGTCACTGAATCAACTAGTCTAGAACTGCCATCCGAATAATAGAATCATTTTACCTTCCTTCACACCCAGCATTACATTTCAAGAGTTCTTTATCACAGAGCTAGTTTCCTAAAGCCCCATACCTACTAGGCAATTTTACTGCCGACTGGCGACGGGCAACGAGCAGAATCAGCCAATCCTTAGGATCGCCTGTCAGCACCGTATGTTGAAATGTGCAAGTTTGATCTGAATTGCTGTTAAAATCGGCCAACTCTACCAGTAGAATCGGCGGATTTTAGCGCTGATGAGTCAGCCGATTGTGTAAAAAAAATCTCCCAGTGGGTATGGGCCTTAACTCCCCCTGATTTACAGATTTTCCCTGGGCACTATGGCAGTGACATCTCCATCTCCCATTGCATTTGCTAGTCCAAAAACTCCCTGATGGCTGCCAATCTCTAGCAGAAATCAGGAGACATTTGAATGATTTCATTCATAAGGTTCCCTTAAGCTTTCTCCAGTCTCAAGAGCTCCAAAAGCCTGGTTTACACAATACTATAGATCCTGGAAGAACTCACTATGGAGCAAATCCCTAGAGGTGAATAAGGGATATGATGGGGAGAGGCTGGCCATGGCCTTTAAAAGGGATAGGGATGGGGAATGATAGAAATCTTTGTATTACCCACCATGGGAGTGTTTGTTCCAGAAATAACAAAATAGTATCGCGTGATGGTTCATGTGGGATGGTTCCTTATAGAATTGGTTTGACATTGTGTTACGGTTTTGTTCAAACAAACCCCAGTCTCATGAATGATTGTATTTAATGCTCATAATGCTTCCCTGTGGGCCAATACTTAGAATTTTCGCGAGGACAAAAAAGCATGATGATGGGGTATCTTGTATTACAACGCCCCTAATGACAATTCTGAGTGAATTACCTGACTACTTAAACCAATTGAAGTTCTCTAATAAAAAACTATTTTTCTCAAATAGGAACAGTATACTTAAGTTCCTGTTTTACCGCTAGATTCTTAGAAATGTCTGACTTAATTTCGAGCTGTGTCTGCATAGTAATCCTATCTGTCTGGAAGGACTTTTTACTCGATAATACAGACCTCTGGCTATTGCTTACTTATCAAAAGTTTGACTGATTTTTTCTTTACCATCTGAGAAATCCTGACAACACAGCATTGTCATTATTTTGTATATTCTCTTTGCAGGGAAGATTTTGACGATAGAGACCATATCGCTGAAGATGCCCCGGCGTGGCTTTTCGGGGCTAGAGGTGGACCCAGACAAAACCTTCTTTCAAGACGAGTACTTGCGACACGTGCTCTACATCACTCGCATATACTTCGTCGCTGGGGCCCCAGAACAAGAGCTGATTGGTAAGTAGATGTAGCCAACAATAAGAGCTGATTGGTAAGTTGATGTAGTCAACAATAAGAAATGATTGGTAAGTTGGTGTAGGCCCAGAACAAGAACTGATTGGTAAGTTGGTGTAGGCCCAGAACAAGAGCTGATTGGTAAGTAGATGTAGCCAACAATAATAACTGATTGGTTAGTAGATGTAATCAACAACAAGTGTTGATCGGTGAGTTGGTGTACACCCAGAACAGAGTTGATTGGTGACTAGATGTAGTCTATAACAAGAGCTGATTGGTAAGTAAATGCAGTCCCTAAATCAAAAGGTGATTGGTAAGTAGTTGTAAACAACAGGAACTGATTAGTAAGTAAATGTAGCCCAGAACGTTGACAAGCAGATTTAGTCCGCAACAAGAATTATATTTACATATCAGCAATACATAGATATATAAGAAAATTGCATTATCAAGTTCTGGAAGATCATGTAAATGCGTGAAGTCAATAAAGATAATTTTAAAAAGTGAACATTACTTTATTTCCTATTTATAAAAAAGAATCATAAGGTAACTAAGTCTCAATGATTATCATCCTGCAGTCAAACGAAACCAGTTTCATCAATCTAATAGAAATATCAACATAATTGTTCTTCTACTCAATAGGTGCACAGGATTTTCTGCCCGAGTTCGTCGAAGCCCCCAAATGGTACAGCATCTACGGAATCTACCCCAAGTACACCAACCTCATTACTGCCATTCAAAAGGCCAAAGCATGGATGACCCATGCCAGGGTGAGTCGACAGGCATGTACTCCAACAACCTTTCTACCTACCTCCAGCACCGTCAAACCAACGATAATGTAGCCAGCAAAGATGCCAAACTTCGCGATGTTAAGATGTGAATGTCACTAGGTAGCGCCGCCCATATGAGTCCATGAAATATGTTGCAATGAGTTCAAACTGTTTTACCTTTTTCGAATGTATTTCGTGAAATTTTGGCGTGAAACGGGCAAAAATTATCATTTGTTGTAGCAGTTTGCACGGACTTTCATAGACGGCGCCACTGGCGACACAATGTCACAATACGTCAGTAGGCAGGAGTCAAGAATCTTTGTGTAACTACATTATTGTTGGTACCACCAAACAAGGCCAATGCAAATGTCTCCCCTTCTCTCTGCCTAGCCCATAGTTATATGACCGTGGGGCAATGTATTGGGAGGAATATTTTTCGTGCAGTGTGATACACTGCTTTTTTATTATACCCTAGGCTGACACAGACACATCAAATATGCAATAACTCCACCAGTTCAGATAGCCTAAATTCTGCCTAAAGGGCCATAATCACTAAGCGACTTTAGTGGTGACGGGCAACGGGCGACTGGGAGGATCCTCCTTGTTGTCGCTGGAATATCAAGCAAGTTCGGTAACTTTCTAGCGATTTTCCCAATGATTTTCCCAGCAGTCCTACCGTCTGTCACCAGTCACCCAAAAAGCACACCATACCCGCGGGAGTCGCCCAGCAATCTGCCGCCAATTCTCCCAGCTGGCCGTCGCCCATTGCCGCCAGTGGGTTGATAGTGGGTTAAGGTTGCTAAAGTTGCTTAGTGTGTTAAGGTTGTTTCTGGGTATAATGAATATCATCACTGACATTATTCAGGTTGATAATCAAAGTTGTACTCCTTTCCATGTGTGTTTGATCTGATTATGGTTTAGTATGATAACCAATTGACTAAGATTCTATAAATTCATATTATGAATCCTGATGAAGGTCCGAAAGGATCAAAACATATCGATGCAACACTTGATTATTCTCAAATAATAAACAACATTGTACATCGAACTTTTGGAGTTAGTTTGATAGTTTCAACACTCCTATCTTTCACATCCTGTATAGTTGTGTATGCAAAAAACGAAGGAAAAGTATTTGAAATGCAAAATAATTATCAGATATAAATAATAAATCTATTTATCTTAACACCTTGAAATGTGTCTTTTTTAATGAAAGGTTAGAAATATCATGTCAAAAACTAAACGATAGCTTAGTTATTGAAACAACTAAACAAAAAGTATGATGACACATCTAAACTATTGAAACAATGTTGTGATACGGGTAAAAATCATAATCTTAAAGGATATAGTTTGGAAAGTTAGATTTAGGCTTGTATTGACATGCCCTGTATACTAAACTTCAGTTTAATTGTCTTCAAAGAATGGCCTAAGCACTTTGACACTGCACGTCAAATCTCCGTCCCATCCATGTGCTACATTATATTTTGAACTGCGGTTGTACTAAGGGCTCTACCTATCTCCCATGCCTCGCCCTTCCCTATATCTATAGTGGGACTAAGAGTACCCTAAAAAAGGATAATCCATGTTGATGTGCTTCCTATCCTACTAACCTTCGCTAACTTCCCTAACCTCCTCATTTCGAGATGCAGAATCGTTCAGAGCTCTACTTTTGCATGAATGTATCCAGCCTAATCTATGCTTTGTACTAGGCAATATCTATTTCAAATTATCAGCACATAATATAAATTTTTTGATAAATCAAATTCTAATTTAGATAGAATAACAAGCACATTATAAATCGTTTCACTATGAATATGGAACTAATGTAGACTTACATTTATAATCTATTTACAATTACATAGCCTTTATAGAAAGTAAACTTGATTAAACCTAATTAAATTGAACATTTTCTCACCAAATCTAGCAGTTCAGGGCGAACTTGTAATGTGCATACCATTTCCCTTGGCCTCGTCTCTGCACCCTTTTAACTTACCTTATTCCTATTCTTTACCTTTAAACAAGGAACTCTTCTAGTTTAAGGCGTCAATGTATGTATATACTAAGTGTATTATATCATCAAATAACAATGTGGTACTCAAAGTTGACACCAAAATGCTGCAATCTACTACATGAACTTTGTAAAAACAGATAAAGCTTCTCAATAAACCTTAAAATGTAAATGAATAAAATAATCAGTACACGTTAAAAATCTTCATATTTATCATTAATTTGTGATATTCTGCAATAATGATTAATCTATTTCAGAAAGAAAGAAGGTTATGATGGTTTTATGATCTTTATTACTAATTTATTTGTGCTTTTACAGAATATTAGGATAACAAACATGCAGACATTAGAAGCAGTCTTCAAAGGAAACCCAGGTGACTATACCCAATACATTATCCTGAGATTCATTATCCATGCTGAGAAACCTTCTTTAGATATTTGTACAGACCCTTCTCTTATCGTGGCATAGCAACTTCGTTGTAGTCAAAGGCAACTGCGTATATGTGAAAAAGGACAATATGATAGTATCTATCTATTTTTTGTGGTGTGTTTGTAATTTGTACATTATTTCATGTGGAAAGTTTTAGCAATAAATGTGTTTGCAAGCCATTCAACCACACATCAAAATAATAAGTTCATGGAAGTCTTGAAAATGTAACGCCAAGGGCAGTTTCAGGGGGACGTTTCAGCATTAGGTTTAGACATACAGCTTCATTCCTTCAAAATCCTAAAAACACCCTCTAAATAAATTACTACAACACTGTGCTAAACAGTGTTCAAATAATTATTAGCTTTCCTATCTAAATTAGCACGCCTGCTCTGTCCATAGGATAAATGTGTATAGGATAAATACTCAAAAAGCATCACTTTCGCAAACACACACATGAATTGTTGGCCTCATTCTACAGTCTAGGTGTCCATAAGTCCTTTCATGACCTACATAGCTCTTGCATAATACTAGTTTGAGCACCTAGTGGACTTGGACGTAACTACAGTCTAGGTGTCCACCAAAAGGGTGGACCTTGGACTGCCCTGGATCTGCCCCTATATAACTGCCTCTCAGTGTAAATTACACAGAGCAGTTGGGTGCTCTGGGACCCTGACTCTGACTCACAATTTCACACCCAGCACTTTGTGAGCACCCTCCCAAAAAAGGCTAGCTCTGCAGCAAATGTAATGACCAAGGTCCCACTGGTGAAGGCATCCGCTGGTTTGTTTGATGAATGTTTGATGGGGTGGCTGCAAGTGACTAGTACTACCCTACCAGGGCATGGTCAGAGATGGAGGGGGTGGGGGTACTTAGTGTAAAGTTAGAGAGTTTGGTGTTTACTGCAAAGTCAGCTAGGATAGCGATAGCGATGAACCGAATGTCACCTGAAAATTGACGGCTGATCGAGCATTGAAAAGGCTCTTAGTATGTTCAAGAAAAGTTGTTCTTTCGTGACTCAAAAACATGAGACATCCACATTCTCTTTAGTCAGTGCGCCAACCAAAGATGGGTTTAGGTTCCTGATACACAGTTCCCTCTATCCACCCTGTACATGTAGTTAGTAAAAGTATTAGTAAGGTCTGTCTCTCACCATATATATGTGTATGTATACCTAGATGTATAGATAATGAATTACTTTTTCTACATAGATGTAAAGAGATAGAGAGAAAGGGAGTTGTATAGATGTACAATTGGCTGTATTTACCAAATGCTGACCTGCTGTCAAAGAAGGAGTAACCTCCACCTATCCTTTCTCATGCTCACCACCCCCCAACCTCTCTGCCCCATAACACCATTGGCTGTCATAATTAAGGGTGTTAATGGTTTCAGAGAGTGGCCCACCCCTGCTGTTCTCTCCCCCAGGCTGTGGCCATCATTTATACATTAAACCACTTCCCTGCATGCTGTAACCTTGCTCCTGTACAGGCCCACAGGGACTGGAGGAACACCACTATCAGCACTCTTTGACATAGCTCAACTTTGTTTCTGCAGTGTAAGCATGGGGTAGGTGCTCTAATGGGGTAATTAGCCTGAGAGTGGGTGTATGGGGCTCCTTATGTTAGGTGGGACTTGACCTTTATATACTAGATTATGCAGTCTTTGATGTTGCTGGCCTGGAGTTGTAGGAAAGGCTGAAGATCAAGGAAAAGGTTGTAGCTAGATGCCTGGATATTTAGATATGTTGAAGGTGTAGGCCCTTAATGTTGGGTCTGAGAGATGAATTAGGTATGATGTTGAGTCTGAGAGATGTTGCAAGTGTGAAAGTGTTTGAGATTGTGTTGCAGCTGAAATGTCTGGTCTGAGACTTGATGCAGGTGTGATGTTGAGTCAGAAATGTATTCGCAATGCACTTATGTGGCACAGGCAAGATCATTGCTGCCCCCTGTGGGAAACAAATCCCACCACCCCACACTACTACTACCCCTCAAAATTCCATATACAACACACCTATACCCTATCTCCTCTTCAACTTTCCCATCCACCCACACCTTATGATTTCATATCACCTTTTATTATTCTCTCCCCGCTTAGGCGGAATAAACTTTATCATAATCAATTGCATTATTCAATATATACCTTATATTCATAAAATCTTATTGTGAATAAAATTTTATTCCCCAACCACTCCTTTCTATCCCCTTTCTCAAGGGGTACAGTAATGATGCTGCAGATATGATATGAGTGGTGTAAGTGGTACCACAGAGGATAGAATTTTGATGCCAAATTACAAGAAACTTGAAGGAGATTGAAAGGAGATTGAAAGTATCATATTTAAATGTCTTGTCATAATTCGGTAAAGAGAGTAGGACGAGTTTCCTCATCTGACTCCTTTTTACTCAGATAAATCTGCAACCGAAGGATACAATTACACAAAATTAAAATGTGAAGGGGTGTCTGCATAGGGGCAGGGTCTTCTAAAATATTGTATATGTCAGCACACATTTCCCTCTTTCCCTGGAACAAAACGCATGTAAAATCGGGGGCAGGGAATAGACTTTAGACAAACTGATGCAAACTTGCTTGTGGAAGGGTGCCACATAGTGGAATATATAGGTACTTGTGGTATAGGTGCTTGCGGTAGTTGCTATTTTACATTGGTTTTCTATGGATTGCTTACGGTCGGGGATACCAACATGTTGACCAGTATCAAAACCGCAAACTACTTGTTGCACCTAAAATAAGCAACCCCAGAATTAATGCTTCCTACCGCATGGTGGAATAGCCTTAAGGATCCCCAAAATCCCTTGCAGCCACATAATATCATCCACTCCTTTCTGCCTTCAAATTCAAAACCACCCATTCCTTTTCCAGATCAAGTTCACACCGGAGTCAATTTCGTCGACAAGATAGAGAGTTGTGCCATGGTGCGTTTTGTACGGGTGACGTACGTGCGTCCTCCGGAGAACGCCGTCAACCCTCCCGCCTACAACCCCCCCACAAGCCTCAGCTACAAGACCTTCATCCCGTGCGCCATCAAGGTGGGCATGTGTACCGGCGCCCCGCAGTACGAGAACTTCTCCTCCACCTGGGAGCGGGCACGCGCGTGGCTGAAGATTGTCGGTACGTTTTTTTTTCTTTGGTCACAATTTCACATAGAATAACCCAAGCAAGAATATTATAACGTTATTATAATGTTCTGTTTAGTTCTGCTTTGGTTCTTGTCATGTTATTTTGATGGCATCCAAAAACGTCTTTAGAACTTAACATTGTGACGTTGCACTGTGATGTTATTGTGACATTCTTGTAATGTTCTTTCAAGTTATAATAACGTTATAATAACATTCTTTATTAGTAAGGTCTCAACTTCACTAAAACATAATGTTATTATAACATTCTTTGTTAGTAAGTCTCAACTTGACCTATATAACGTAACTGTTACATGAAAATTGGGCAGGTTACAGACTAACCAAAAAAGTACAGTAGCAGAAAGTGCTTGTTACGTCGTTGCTTGGCTGGGAAGGTTCTTGTTTTTCCATTTGCCATAAGAAATAATGTGGAATGAATAAGCACAGAAATGAAGAATGTGAATACAGACAATTACAACAAACATGTGTGTTTGAGCAGATATTATGTAACTAATAAGAGCAGTTATTTTCTCCTTCTGAACCAATCGACTCGTTAATTGGGTATTCTTATTGGTTTTAGTAGTACCATAAAATGGGGGATATGAGATGGCGTGACGGTCTTACTCCTGGAGCTGTATGCATTGTAATATTAATAGTCTAGATAGAGCATTTACCCGGATCGTAACATGTAATTAAGTGATGATAGTTGATAATATGATCAATTACGTTATTAAACCCTGTATAGATCCTATAAAGGTATAGTAAAGAACTATAATAGCAAACGTTATTCCCCTAGGTTCAATTTTTTTTAGGAAATAATTATTATGATTCTTCTCAGCTACCAGTTGGGTGCTCCACTTTGAACTGCCTGTGTGTTCCTTTAGTTTTCCTTTAATAAGCCGTCTCTTCTCTGTACAGAATATTATGCTACCCTATTATGCTAATGGTACCAATATAATTCTACAACCACTATTATCATGTCATTCCTACCACTTCCTTTCCATAAACTACAGGATGAATACTTCCACATGTTTAATATTGAAATAGCTGCAGGTGACAAAATAAAAAAAATCCCTTTTCTTCTGCAGACAAGCGTGTATTGGGAGCAGAGACGTTCTACCACCCGATGAACCGAGTGTGGCATAACCAAGATGGCGGAGAGACGGCCGTCATGCACGGAGAGTGGACTACAACACACCGCGGCGACCGGCGGACAAGGCGGCGACGCCAACTTGTCCACGTCGTCCGGTCAGTATATTTAGAATTATATTTACCCAGGCCCACACCCAGGTTCTAATGAGGGGGGGTGGGGGTGGCGAGGTTCCACAAGTGGAACTTTTGTCTATATTTTTAATAATTCCAACTTGAAAAGGGAGGTGGCGAGCAGTACAAATTGGAACTTTTTATTATTTTCTGCCTATTTTTAGGGGGTTTTACATACGATTTTGGAAGGAGAGGTAGAACTTTTGAAAAAAATTCCTTTGTGGGGGGTGGCCTGCCAACCCTGCTGCCACCCCCACCATCACCCCTGGATATGGGCCTGTTACCGCTATGTTAATCGTGATAAGATAATTAGCTGAATATAGTAAATAACAAGTAACAAGTGATTAAGTTTGGAAAAAGATAAATAATTATGGGAAATATTTATTAAATCCTCCTATAACAATAAGCTAAGATTTTATATTTGGCGATGTGTACAGGTCGGTGGTGTGGGAGCAACTGAAAATAATGGTTACGATGCGACTTTATAATAGTCGGATCACAACAGATCTATACATAACAACGGTTACAGAATGGTCCCACACCACTTCACAGAAATAATAATTTTAAGGTCTCTTGCCCCCAAAATTACGTTTTTACTGGTGCCACACATGTTTATAAATTTCAGGGGTGGATCCAGGGGGTGAGTCTCCAGGGAGTCTTGCCCCCCGCCCTTTTGGTGGACTCCTAAACTACAAAAAAGTTTGAGAAAAAAGACACGCGGCAAAGTCATTTCAGTAGAGTAACTTTAATTTAGTTTCCTAACCTGTAGACCCCAAAGCTAGCCTTAATCTATTATAATATCACATAATATTTATGATGATCCACTATTAGCCATAATATAATTGATTGAATGCGAACATACAAAAAGGGTTTGCATGCAACTACTTCCTTCATAAATTGCATGCAACTACTTCCTTCGTAAATTGTTTTGATATAGTCTTACAGATAAGCCATATGTAAGGCACATCTATATACCCTTAATCATAAGGCCTATGTTTCAAACTCTACAACTTGCTAGTGAACTAGAAATCTTTAGAGATTTACCACACCTAGTCTCAACCTATTACCTCATGCAGCAACGTTTCTAATATTTCCATCCCAATGAAATGACGACAACAACGTATTACTTTTGATCATACCATTTCCTTCCCCTATTCCTCCACACAGAGTCTACCTAGAAGGAGACTACACCGAACCGCCTCTTCAGCATCTGCCGCCCACACCGCGGGTGGAAGAAGTGAACGACTGTGGCTGCGTGATCATGTAACAGTAATTTATTATTACTCAGTCAGAGTCGGAAACCACACTCGTCTTCTTGACCACGTGTCTACTATATAGCCAGTCCCTGGGCGCCAGAGCCACCCGTCCCTCTGACTAATACTGCCCACTGAGAGCACTGTGTCGGCACCCTAGAGCCTGGAATCGCCGCGGCGATTTATCACTGCGATTTCTTATTTTATCCCGGAATCGCCAGCCATAAAAAAATAATAAATTTTTTGATTTAAAATTATTTTTTTGGGTAAAAGTATAGGATTTGATATGCCATCAGAAATGTTTATTGAAAGTACTATTCAAAGTAAAAGATTATTAGGAACTAAATCTTACAGTTTTTAACAATTTGTATGTACTTCTTGCTTGGAAATCCTGGGATCGCAAGTAATCGCAGTGAGAAATCGCCTTGTGGATTTCAGTTTTATCATATATGTACATAATATATACACACTTAACCCCTTGCATTAGCAAGGGGAATGCACAATGGTTAGGGGATTTCCGTACAGCCCTAACCTACTTATATTTTATTTTTGTTACATTTACATATATAAAAATTCATTTTAAATTGTTTTTTTAAGATGTTGTAAAAATATTATAATATTATGAGTGTGAGAGGCCGGAGGTTTTGTTTCGGCCCGACACCTATAACTAAGGCTTAGTGCTGAGCCTGTATTACCCGTTAGTCGTGCTGATTAAATTTTATTAACCGTTGCCGCCCTGTTATCTCCCGCCTTGTATCTCCCGCTCCATGCATTATCACCCGCTATGTAGTTATCCTTGTGATCATCATGTCAGAACATGCAACAACGACATCATCCTATGATACGAAGTATGATATATACACTCATTGTTGTGGTCTGCATTTTCCCTGTGCCTTGTAGATAAGAAACGGCAGTATACTACTTATGCCATCCTGTCCATTTGGAAAGTAAAGATAACCGTCATCATCAGTTTGAACGCGGAGACCATTATAATTCGCTTGTCCAAGTGCATGAAGCATTTTTGTATTGTGATATTGATTCATTTATTACCGGATGTATGTATGTATGTCCAGCTAAGGGTTTTACTTTTTTGTTCATAATTGATATGCAAGTTTTTTCTCCATTTCATGAGTACCCGAATTCCCATTGTAACCTGCACTGTTGTTATAATTAGTCCAATATAGCCCACACACATAATTATATAACCGTCTTCCTGACGCACACACCTTCCTTTTGGTATGCATTCCTGCATATGTATCCACATATGAGGCCAGCACTTTGTCATAACTGAATAGATTAATTAATGTCCGAATTCAAATATCATTTCCTTTGGTTTCAAAAGCACGTTTAAATGTTCATATACGTAATGCCATGACGTAGTGGAACGCACTGAACCAAAAACTGGAAGGAAACTTGTGTGTGCTGTTTCGATTGGCAGAGGGAGCAACCAATCAGAGCGCTTGACACAGCTGACGATGCGCTATGGTGCCTTTCTACCTACCCTCAGCTAGAGGCTGTGTCAAACAACTCTGATGTGGTTGTATCGCCAACGTCTACCTAAGACACAAGAATGCTTATTTTTCCTTACCCAGAGGTGTGGCCAAAAAAATGATGATCAAAACCAGAACCAGAGCTAAAACGAAACAAAAAGGCTTGCCTGCCTATTGCCAGGCCACAAAAATGCCAAACGCAGGGATGTAATTGCTCGATTGATCGATCGCTTGATTGGTTGATTGATGATGAAATCCTGGCTGCACTCGGCGTAAGGATGATCATGACACGGTTATTCGGTGATCATGACCTCAAAGGTGCTACTGTAAAACACAAAAAATACGCAATGACAGCGATGACTTCTTGTAGTGGTTGCTGTTCTGAGAATTGCTATAGCAGAAGTGTTTGCCTGGTAACTGGTGGGGACTCTGGTGCCCAGTCACTTGTGGACAATCGACAAATCTACTGAACTAAGGTTGTGCAAAAAACAAAAGACTACGATAAGACTGACTGTATGTAATGTTGCCTAACTCCAAGGTTGACCTATTGAATTAATAACAAGGTTATTATATTATAGAGTTGAACATGTATCTTTGCAAAAAACAATTTTATCTTGATGTGGGTTGTCCTAAGTGTGTTTGTACAATGACAATTATGCCACGTATATATATCTATATACATATTACATTTACTCCTGTCTTGGTCCTTTCAACTAATGTGTTCAGAGAAACGATAAGATTTATAAACTAGAACAAGCTATTACTACCATGTCGAAACCAAGGTCTTGAGGCCAATTTGTGAATCTGTCGATGCACGCTATACAAAGTGTCATGTATGAAAATATCGATATATACCATTGCCTGTAAATGTATGCTACCTTTCTTTAAACAGAGTCTATTTTCTATTGCTACTACTATAATGCTTTTTGGAATTGTAACAAAAGGACACTTTGCTTTTATTCTGAGCTATTCAATCTATCCCTAATGTCCATCTTTATATGGGTTAGCTCTTCTTCCCTGTTCAGGTCATCTTAGTCAAAACTTGTTCCTGGTCACAAAAGGATTTTGTAGATGGAAATGAGTTTGATGATTCATTGGTAGTTGTTTATATTTGAAATTAGGCAATTGTACAGGTTGATTGGCTTACAGCTCAAATTGAATTTGAACAATCTGTTATAGAGGAATTGTTATTATGCTAAGGCTTGTTATAAGTATTTTGACCTATACAAAGGTTAAGTCTTTCATTCTGCTCGTTCAGCTATTGCAGAAGAGGCACTGACACTTACTTCTCCCATCTGTGAAAAAGGTCTTATTTCTATTAACACTGTTCACTCTGCGTTTGACTATGGTGAACCTCTATTGCCTTAACATGCATGCAGAGCTGAATAGAGGTTTTCATCTTTGTAATAAGAATTACACTCTAAAAGGATTCTTTTGCCAGGAACCTAACCGCACCCTATCCACAGACAAAAATCTGAGTTGGATTTTTGTAAAAGTGACTTCTTTCAATTTCAGTTTTGGCTTCTATGGTATAAATAACCGAGTCTTCTTTTCTAACTGAGCTCCTGAATCGGTTTGAATATTATCAGATTATAAGTTGTCGAATTAGCATTGATCAATGGCTGGTCACAGTACTAACTGTTCGTTCATATTGTGGACCCCTCCTGCTTCCATACTGGTTAACCTGGTAACTTTAGAGTAACTTTGACACGGTTTGCCCAGTTCCTCCAGGGCGTGCCCTGGAGGGGTTAGGCGGGCTGCACGTGTATATATCACAGTGTATTGCAATTGACCACCTCCTGCTACAGACCAATGGATGCTGAGATAATACGTCATAACTTATAAATATTGGGGGGGCATATTTTTGTAATTAATTAGGCTAATTACATTCTAACTACTACGTCATCACATATTCATAAACTCTTGTACTGGAGAATATATAAGCTGTAATGTATAAACTAAGTTTTGGCTGGATGGTGGGGGAAGACTGGAGAAATCCAACCCACCACCAGGATAAATAAAACTGTTAAAAAAAAAGAATTATTAGTAATTCTGCCAATGGCAAAATTATCTACTTTTAATCATGATTTTCATGGGTAAGTTTGCAATGACATCAGAACTTTTTTCGTGAGTTACAGAACCTAAAGGAATAAGACCCTGATCAAAATTCACGTGATTAGCCTAATTAGTTACAGAATATTACCCCAGGAGAAAGAAAAAACGGAGCGTTCGAATCATAGTTATAACCAATGCTAGGCATTTTCAATGCATGGTTTTGTTATTTTACCTATTATTAGTTTATAGGTTTAAAGAAAACCTGAAGCCTGATAATTATTTTGACTATCAATAGCTTAAGGGTAGCAATTGGAAAACCCTTAGTTTTTGGTTGATGCTTATATCATATACTGTGATAGTAAAGTAGTCGGGTAGAAATCTTATCAACCATTATCAGACAATGGTTGCTTCTGTCTATGATCATTATCATTAGGAATAATCTATTCTGGATCTAGAACTGAACTGCATTCCTCATTTCAAATTCAACATTAAGTGAATTCAAAATGTTGGAAATGACGTCGTGTCGCCACGAAAGCACAACATTATAAGATTAGAGGAAGCCTTAAATGTGTTTTGATTAACGTGTGAGCTGGTACTTTTAGGGGTAGACGATGCCTTTTTCTGATGGTTGCCTATTCTGCAGCCTGTACTATATATGTAGGGGGTTAAGGGTTCCTCTGTCCGCCCTTTAAACAACCCCCTAGTAGTGTCTAGTTCCAAGTCAATTAAACTTGAATCCTATGAAGTCCAAAAGACTGAAGGATAGAGTATGTATGTCCTGAAAACCTTTTTCCAAGGAAATGTTATTATGGGATACCATCTATGATGGTGATGAGTGTTAGGCTTCCTTAACCATAGCTGGTTTTTACAAAGTAGGCAAAGTAAGATTTGGCAACTTTGGCTACCTTGTTACATTCAGCATAAACAGGGAGTGTGTGAAGTGTATGTGAGAAACCTCTTGTTTGTATGTTTGAATGAAGTCCAATCATAATTGTTTGATTTGGATGAATCTGAATAGTATGAAATCAATATAGCCTTTTTCAATGTAGTAAATTTTACATTGCTAGGCTTTAGATTGGTAAAATGCATGATACTGATTATCCCTTAACATGATTGATGTTCATCTTAGCATAATAGGAAATTTTAAGTTTTAGTTGACCATTGGTAAACCTCGTAATTTTGGTTCATATAAGCCTATTCCCTGCTAGATTTTCCTCTTGTCGATCCCAAAATTATTCTTAAGTCACTAAAATTATCAAAATCCTGAATTAGTGGAAACCACTCTGTGTACAGTTGATGAGCGTTTAAGATATGAAATGAGAAAATTATGCCCATCTCTATTTTCTAGTTTTAGATCAGAGCTAGTCATTGTTCTTCAGAATTGTTATTTAACAATCAATCAAAATTGATTCAATCACTTCATTGAAAAATCTTCAAATTGGTACAAGGAGCATATGGAGCATATCATAGCTTTCTGAGAGTTGGAAAATCTGAATAGGAATATTCACCTTTTTTACAACTGTACACTTTAACTTTAGGCCCCCTTTTCTTGGTGCAATAGATGAAAGGTGAGCACTATGGCAGAGACAATAAGCTTTTGTAAGTTTCTTTTATGGGCGACAAATCTGTCTTATGATTACAAAATAGACTTCAGGGAGGTCCTGACAGTCCCTGTAACTCTTGGGGGTACAAGTGTTTATATTTTTGTAGGAACCACACCTATCTGTAACTATAAAAGTAATGGGGTATGTCGCGCCAACACGTGCCTGAGTATGGGCCAGAGCAGAGATGCTGCCATTAGGTCACATGATCATACAGTCATGTGATCTTGCTACGTATGGTCTCCCAACACGGTGGCTGCCCAAACTGCCCAATTGCGTGCTCTCTGTATATTCTCGCGAGAGTAAATAAGGAAGAAAAATGCCCGTAGATCATTGCAGGTCGACAAGGCCAGTGAAAAATATAGGATTAAGACTAGACTGAAAAAGTTACTTGTCACATTCATTTGTACATAGCTCTCTATGGAGAATAATATGAGAAATATTAGAAAACCTTTTGATTCAACTTATTATGTTTTACACTTTACCTGAAGAAGTCTATCAAGAAACTCTAACTCGGGGCCTTCCATAATCTATCTATGGGTTGTTTTCTCACCAGGAACAAAGAATTTTACCCATTTAATCCTTACACAATACACCCCCATCTAATCTGTACTATCTAGCTGTCACACCTACAACCTGACCCACTTACAAATGGGGTTTATCTTGATGAGTTTGTCCAAACTGTTTGCAAGGGTAGCATAGTTCACCTGAAGGTTGTTCCTGGGCTGGGATTCTGATAGTTTAGGTGGATTAAGATGTATCATCCTACTGATAGATATACATGTATCATACCAACCGAATACCTGCAGAGAAAGTTCTACCCTATTCATATTACTAGACAATAATAGATATACCTAAATGTTTTAGCCAGTCATTCAGGATCCTGTCAATTTGAGCAGAATATGATAATCATCTACTTCAAAAGAGCACACTTGTGCTTCTTTCCCCTGTATGTATATGCAAACAATATGCAAATTGTTTTATTGGTATAGTGTCTATAGTTGTTAGAGTCCTTTATCATAATTTTCTGAATTGATACCTAACCTGTGCCCTTTATTGAAATAGGGCTTCACATTAAAGCTGTGTAATTTATATGAGCAGATACTGTTAATTGTCCCTATATGTAAGGTCAATGCTCATTGCTTAGTCCCCCGTTTTTGTGCATTCTATAGTGTCTAGAAAGAACCAAATTCACCTACATAGAGGCCATAGGAACAGCAGGACATTAGAAACTTTTTTCTCCCATCAATTGGTCTTTTGAGATTAATGCAAATTTTGTATTTACCAAATATGCAACCTTAAGGTCTACTAAATGAGATGCAGAAAATAATGGATATTAAAAATGGAGAAAATGCTTAAGAAAATAAAGCATAATAATCATTCTGTTGTTGGAATAGGAACTGTGACACTTGGAACTGCTCATAAGTGTGGCGAATGCTAATTTTACACAGGCATAGCCAGATTGGCTCAAATGTTATATTGAATTAAGACCATTTTGGCTAGGTGACTATAGATTATATAGGTTCTGCTTGGACTGTTAACAATGCCATTAATGTTCATAATTCTGACAATTCTGAAGACAAATTGATCAGGTATGAAAAGTAAGTTTAAAGCTCCATCACTGGTTACAGTGAGAATAACATTGTAAACTTGAAGAAAACTGTTTGGACAGACACCTGCACTGTTTATGTACAGAAACCTAGATAGGTTTCATATAAACCTGTTTCATACTTCTGAATATTAATATGATATTGTATATTTTACATTAATTGCTTATGTCAATTTGTCTGAAGATACAAGCCAAAAGGCCAGGCTTTGCCTCTGAATGGCCCAATAAGTCAGATTTGGGTTACCTAGGTGGTCTTGTTCATGATAATTACATTTACCTGCCCTTTGTATTATATGTAGCTAAACCATAAGATAAGTAACCCCTTAAAAGTACCTTCATTAATGATTACTTGCGTCCCAGAGTTACGTCCTTCATTCTACAGCTGCTAAGAGGTCATCATCTTTAAAAGTGTGTATTTTGATGTTCCTCATTTGTTTGTGTCTTTTTTTCTGTGTGAGAAAAAGAAGAGAAACTTGATATGATATATGGTTGTCCCGCCAATACCTTGACACCCCGTGCCTCTGCACATCTACCTCTAGAGATAATGTTTCTGGAGTGTTGCCAGTTGCATGGCCTTAACCAGTCCCCAGTTTTCATCTTGTCCTTTGTTTTTTTCCCAGCCAACCATCTCATCTCTTGTTGATGTGCAGCCTTGGCCATCAGTTGTTACCTTTGTGGTTGCTGAGCTGGAAAATCCAATCTGAGATGTCTATGATGATTTTTCACATTTGCAGCAACTGCTATGGAGCTTATTGCAAACCTGCAATTGCTATTCATTCTTTTTACCAAAAGGGTTTTGTTCTCCCATGACTAAAGTTGATGCTGGTTTGTTACAACTTGTATGTTATTATCATGAGAAGCCTCTTTTTCAATTCAAGACTGATCAACTTCTCTGGGATACTTGATTGATTCAAGTTGACAATTTTTTGTCTTTTTCTTCTTTCTCATCGTGGCCAAATGTGCTGTCCCAAGATGAAGGGAGCTATACATGTTATCATCATCTCTGTCCATCCAAAAGGATCATATCTTGATTATTACAAGTAGGCCTCAGTCACTCCTCAACCCGATGTGATGTTCTTCTTTCTAAGATGATCTGTTTGCTAATTGATCCTTCCCTGTTCTGCTCAAACAATTGTAGCCTTACAATGTAATTGTAACGTCCGTCTATGTGTCTTTTGAAGGTACTCCTCAGTTAATGCCAAAAGTGTCAGGTGACAGATTGTATACAAAAAGGGGGAGTTGCTCCCTTTTTAAAAAGTTGCTCATAATCTATTTATGTTGATATTGTTTGCCAAGTACAGAATGAAGCTTATGTTGGAGTAAAAGCCTACAACTGTATGTGTGAAATGGGTGTAATACATACCGAGGAATTAGAATAAATAGAGTATTCCTCAGCCTTTTGTACAGTTCTAACCGTGACCTCTAGCTATAACATAAATAAACTTAGGGTGGATTTACAGGTATGAACTATGAAGATAAAAGCCTTTCTGTCTAAAATAGGCCTGCTCCTGGTAGTTACTAGTGTTATTTGACATTTAGTTGATTCCATCATAGAAATTTATAATGAAGACAGGGATGTTTACATGGTCAGTTCTTTGATTGACAATTTTATTAAGTTCACAAGGTATCTAAATTACCACATGCAGCATGAGAGGGTAATGGTGTCATGGTACATAAATGTCCACGTGATCCCGGCCATGCAAGACTGCGTGATAGCGTGCGCCGCGTGCGCCAAACATAGAGAGGTGTGCATCCTTAGCATATAGGGAGGTGTCCCTAAATGTGCTGTGTGTGTCATATGTAACACCTCTTTGTAAGGAGGCAATCCTAACTTGGTGTCAAATCTGGATGGGTCTATCTGCTTTGTATAGAGTTCTCCCAAAGAGGTCTTGCTGTGGTGACCGGTCGTGTAGATCCAGTCTTCTTGAGTGAGATGGCACTGGTTCTTCCGACCGTTGCCTCAGCTGCCTTCAGTTTGAGACTGTTGAAACCTAAACAAAAAACCCAGAGTGACAATCATAAGTTCGTTCTTTCATTACAAACTATTCCCCTTGTGATGGTATGCAATCATGAACATTGTTTCGTCAAGGTTCTCATTGATGGTATTTGTTAAGTGATATCCATATGAAACGTTGCATTTATTTGTAAAAAAAAATCAATACTGAAATGAATGTAAATGATGTTATTATTACTATATCCCTCATTAAATGATACAACGACCAAGTGGAAACGATTAAATACGCCCGGCCGACAAGGGCTTCGCGACTTGAGTGGTGTCTGTGTGTCTTAATGTAGATATATAAATGCCTTCTCTGGTCACCGGCGCCCAAGCACAACCAGCAGGACTCAGCACTGGATGTTTGATGTAGCCAGCTGGATCCCAGTGAAAATTAAATGTGCAGATCTGTGTGGAACATGCATTGGTTAGCAGTGTATCATAGTACTTGGTATACCTTGGGCCTTGGGAGTATCACTATCAACAATGCACCCTCTACACAATGTGCCAAGGTATTTCCTGGTCTAGGAGTGTGTACATCCTTTTCATGGTGTACCTTGGTCCATTCTGTTTCCTGGTCCAGAGCCAATTGTGCATACCTTGGTCCAAAGTTTATCTCATCTGTGGTGCACTGGAGGCCAATGTTTACCCTGATCCATAGTATACCCTGGAACATGGTCTACCCTGGTCCATATTATATCTGGTCTAATGTCTAATGTCTAATGTGTATCCTGGTCTATGGTGTTCCTTGGCCATATTACCCTAGTCTTTGATGCACTTGGATTCTTTTACTGGATCTGGATGTAATCTGGCCCAGTGTTTACCATGGTCCTTGATGTATTTAGGTCCTGGGTGCACCATTCAGAATATACCATAGTTTATGGTGTGCCCTGATCCATGGTTTAATCTGGTATATGGTTTACCCTGATCCATGGTGTACCTTAATCCATTAACTTATGTTTAGCACATAGCACACTGTAAACAGACTAATAGGTCAATTCTATGTCTGGTTGTTTCCCTACTAAGTTTTAGTATAGACCTGCATTGTTTTTTCATGGGTTTAAGGAAGTTTGTAAGCAAGAGTATCCTCTAGAGATGGAACATTATGATGCAGTTATACCTGTAGCCTGCACTGGCTTTGAGTCTTTAGTGTATATGGATTCTATATCATGATATCATATTATATATACATATAAGTAACATTTATAACAAGAGCGCTGGTAATGACTACACGCATGTGTTCAGTTGCTGTCGCGGACAATCCTCGACAGATCCTCTATCTGGTGAGTCTACACACATTATGTTTGTTTCTGTACCCTCCAGCTGATGTGACGCCAACAGTATTGTGTCGTTTCCGTGGTGATATTAAGAAAACTTGATCCGCCGACAAAAAAAATCAATGTGTAGTCTTGCAAAATGTTCAAGTGGCCCTCCAATGCTCCATTTAACTTTCTCTTGTCATGGATCATGTGACAACTGGCTGGGGAGAAAGTCCAACAGCTGCCACCTATTGGTCTGGATAAGAATTAAAGTAGACCAGAAATGCTTTAGACCGTTATTTCAAAACAGTTTTCCCTGAAATAGAAAAGTTCTTCTGCAATGTTGAAAATAAGAGTGTTTTGGTGTAGGATGAAAAGATTGCTGCTGATAGGAAATGATCAGATATTAGTAAAATTATGCAAGATATGTCAAGATCAGTGAAAGTATGGCCTAGACTCTACCTTTTGCATTTGGGGGCACTGCTGGCGCCACCTTGCGAAATGCTTGCTATAATGCTTGGATTTAACCGGGGATAATTGACTTTGGTATTAAGAAACCAGTCAGCATTATCTAAGTAAATTTCCATTTTCTAGTTAACATGATCAGTGTTTTTGATGGACTGATTATGAATACATTATATTGGTAACATTGGACAAGTAGGTGGCAGTTGTTGTGTATAGTCCTCCCATCCATCCCTCAACTCTGCAGAGAATATTTTATTTACATCGCACTGAATGCTGGCCATTGAATTCCATGTACATGGATGTTTGTTACTGAAATAAAATGTGTTTCTATTGTAAGTTGTTCTTTCATTATAAGGGGGTCTAATACTGGGTTTGATTATCAAGACAACATTAGGAAAAGATTAAGAAAACATGATAGAAATGATAACTTCCAATGTTTCAATAAATATTATACAGTACCAAACAGTCAGTTTTTAAAAAAAAATGAATGCACACTAATCGAGAAAATTATGAATCATGGTAAAGATTGACAACTGTACGTGTGATTAGCAGCTGTTTTATGGTAGTTGATATATCATTTTTTTATAAGCAGAGAACTGGTTTATTTAATATAACATTATAAAGACGAATATCCCACCTGCCTTATGCTATAAAACAGTATTATAAACATTGAGTTGAAAGCAGCTGAAACTTTAGAAATTTAATTTTTTATATGATTTTTTTTACAACGAGGATATAACTAAACTTAACTAACTTCAAATTTTAAAGGAACATGGCCAACATGTATATGGAGAGAATTCTGACTGAAATTGTTGATATAGGTCCTTGGTTCCATTGAATGAAATTTTGAGAAAATACTGTCAATGAGATATCACAAATCTTCCAGGTTTTGTTTTCAATGAAATATAAACTAGGATTGAATAAAATATCTGAGACATTATACCATTTAAATTAATGTTATCGACATCTCTGTAAAATATTTAGGTTTACATTGAATAATATGAGAAATATTGGTTCAAAAGATGAAATACATTTTTTGTTTGCTTAATCCCGATTTCAACCTACACATGTAATTGATTAACTATCTCATATAACTAGAAAGAGGAAAATAAATGCTTTCATTTAGTGTCTCATTTATCTTAATGAGATGATAAATTGTGAAGATATTACATGTCTTCTAGTTCAACTGCGACGTGAACAAAATTAGACGTACATATTCAGGGATACAAATTAGGGAGGGGGAAAAAATCGGAAATAGCATAAAGAAAATCTGGAAAATGATGTAATTCATGTTCTAAACATAACATTTTTGAAATCAATCTTTGAGGGCACTGGAGAGAGAAAAAAGTCGGAAATCCAACACAGATTTAAAAGCTTACATCCTTGCATTTTAATACCCTTTTAACCCATGTGAATCCAATAAATATAATGAGATCTTAAATTTAAACTCATATATATTAAGCATCCTTTGCCTCAGTTACTTAAAAGGCTTTTCCGATATACTTTGATACAGTTTTTAGATAACTGTTTGGAGTATGTTTCTTAGTTCTTAGTTCTCAGAGGAAGAAATTAATATCAATAGACAGTTTGTTTGTGGACTTTATTCAACGGACATTGGACAATTCAAAAATACACAATTACTGGCAAACACAACAATAAAAAACAGTTGCATGACTTTAAACAGAACAAATATCACTATAAATTAACGAATGTCTATTAATATAGTATGATTGTATTTACATCTTGTGGTATAGCTATTTTAAATTTGATCACAAAGTTTCAACAACATTCCTATTCACATGTATGTACACTTACTGTTTTGACAATAAAGTATGATATCACAATGAAATAACATTCAATATAAAGCTTTGAGAGGAGATAATTTCTCATAATATCCTTTTGAATGCCCTTTTAACATTTTATTCATTAATTTAAGTAGCATTTCCTTGACTTCCAACCTAGGTGTATTCATTAGCTGAGTTGAAACTGAGTTAACAGATTGCCAAGAACCCAAAATACCCTCTCCCTGGCACCACAAGATTTTTTTTCCCATTATTGCTAGAGTCTCAGAACAGTAGATCCTTGCAATTACCAGTATAGAATTATAGCATGTATAGACCATGAAATTGTATTAAAATCTTTGAACATATAATTATCTTCACTGTATGTAAGAAGATTGAATTTGTGTGTTTAAAGATAGAAAACTTTCCAAATTATATACTTATTCAAATTATACAACAACCCGTAGTTTTAGATAAGTGACCAAGTAGGTCGAAGCGTAAAATAGTTTTTTGAGCAAAACAAAAGTAGTTATCACATGAGACATGAAACTACGTACCATAACTCTGATCAATTGCCTTCCAGTGGGATAAGCATTACATAATGAGGCAAATATACCCGAAAATATTTAATCTTGACAGATATGGTCTTTAAGTAGTGTAAATTTAGATTAAAATACGTAATATTTTGGGTTCCGAGACCTTAAAATTGTTATTTCCGGGAGCAGGCGAGTGACGTAACCATTCTGTTACCGTGGTTACGCAGATCTGTTGACATGTGACTATATAAATTGGGATGCTAACCGTTAGAATTCAGTTGCTCCCACACCACCGACCTGCTCACATCGCTGATTTTAAATTTTTAGCTTGTTGTAATAGGAGGATTAATAAATATTTCCCATATTTATATATGTCCAAACTTAATCACTTGTTACTTGTTATTTCCTATTCGTAGCAAATTTAATAATCACGCATCGATCCGGTAAATCCAATCTATTTTGACTTATACATACATAATTGTATGACTTTTGCTATAAAGCAGGGTGAAGCTATGAAGTATACTTTGCTTAGAGCACAGTCACAAAGAAGTGTTCTATGAATGAATGATACAACCTATATAACAAACATGAAGCACCTCATGTACAACCATTACACAAAAACATGTATGGCCCCTGTAGCAGCTAAGTAAACTATCCCAAAGGGTTGAGATCCTGAGTGCAACTTGTAGTAAAATAGACAACATATTTGGTTCACCAAAGTGACCTGCACAACCTAGATTACTGTGTATGGCTTGGATACAACAGACAATATAAGTACACTTGTATATTGTAAGTGCACTGCTCAAGGAGGGTCTTACAGTCCCAACTCTATGGCTAGGTGGACTTATCATATAAGTGCACAATGTCATATACACTTTATTATCTAAAAGTTAAAAGGTCAATTTATTGCTAATGCACTAATTTATCAATTTCCTTAAGTAATTGATAAAATACTCAATAAAAAATTGATAATATTCAATGCTTTTTCTTTTAAAGGTATTTAGAGTAGTAACCCTCCCTGTTGGGTCTTACTGGTAATTTTAACATTTTTCCTCACTTTTCAATTAAGAATTCAGTTGACTGTTTTCTTTTCTTTGAGAAAAAGGGAGCATTAATATTTATAAACACATATGGCTGTCTGTAAGTTACCATGTGCATTGAAAGGATTTTGTACACAGATGGGGAGAAGTGCAAAGAGAATGTTCTTCAACCAGTCACTACCTCCAAATGATAATTTCAACCCCTATGAACATTTCCAAGTTCTCTAATTGATAAAGGTTCCCTTGACTCAACCTTTGAATAGAGATGATACTGATACTTGAACTGTGTATGCTACATAAATAGGTACAGATGTTGAACATCTCTATACAACTGCAATCTATTTACAAACTTGATAGCACGCTACCAATGTCAGTAGGGGTGATGATTTCCGTTACTGTCCTCCAATCCTCACTGCATTCCATTTCTCAAAGAACCAAAAATTAGGGTAAAACACTGTATCTGCAGACAAAGCTGTTCTGGGCATGCTGACCAATGCTGCTGCTGATGATTGTCACAGGATCAAGAACCAGTCATTTTCAAAGCATCAAAACTGAGTGCCTCATTGGTTATCAGCGAAACTATCTGTAAACCTTATGGTAGAACCTACCCAAGGAGAATCTACCATCATGCCTTGCAGTGAAGTGATCAGCCATTGTCAAAAGACCAGAAACTGGTACTGGTAATTGCCACAGGGTTACATCCAAACAACAGCCAGTGACACATGATTGTCATTAGGTGTCATCATCCGTACCTAGTGTGGTAGAACCTTCTCTCAAGAGTCACATAGGATCTTGGCCAGCTATGCAGGAATGTTCCTAGTTGTCACAGTATTAGGAACTGGTACCACTGGAACTGTTGGAAGTAGATACCATGGAATCTTCGTTGTTTATATGCCTGTAACCACCATAGTAAAACTGCATTGGAGGCAGATGTAAATCCATTGCTTGGCAGAGCACATTCAGTCTTAGTCACAGGATCAAGAACTGGTACTAATGTTTGTCACAGAATCATGAATTGTTCCCAGTCATTGTCACATGATCACAACTTAGCACCAGTATATGCCAGACAATTCTCTCCTGCTGACTTATTATTTGCCCATTACTGCATGGTTGGCATGGCAGTAAGGCTGACGCTTAAGCCCCATACCCACTAGGCGATTTTACCGGCGACTGGAGACGGGCAACTGATAGAATAGTGGTAAAATTGTTACCAATTCAGATCACATGTTAATATGTAACATTGAAATGTTACATACTAACATGTGAGCTAAATTGGTAGTGATTGTACCAATAATTCTGCTGTTGCCCATCGCCAGTCGCCGATGAAATCGCCTAGTGGGTATGGGGCTTTAGTGTCACAGGATCAGGAAGCGGTACAAATCATTGTCACAGCATCATAACCTGGCGCAAGTCAATTCCCCTGCTTGTCATATGTGTTCATAACCACCATAAAAAACCTCGTCTCGGTATCGGCAGATGCGGTTAGCTGGCTTGGCAGTGGACTCTTATCATTAGTCATAGTCACAGCATCAGGAACTGGTGACTGCATTTGTCACAGAATGATGACCTGGCACTAGACAATGTCACAGGTTGCATTTTATTTGGTACAACTTGTCTCAGGATAGGCGGACGTACTTGCCCGGCTTGGCAGTGGGGCTGTCCCCGGCGGCTGCTGCATTGTCAGCGGCGGCCGGGGCCGTCTGTCAGAGTAGACTGCAACAGTCATTGATTACCTCTTGTTCTTTGCCCAACTGCAATAGTTGGTCAGTAGGCTCCTGGAACTCACCATCCAAGTACAATCTGAAAATAGACAATGCATTTCTTTGTTGATTCTTTTACTATAACATCATAAGAGATGTGAGAAATGAGAAAACTGATTCGCCAGTTTGCCTGATATGGCAATGTCTTTTAGTTTTATCAATGGCAGGCTGTACAGCCAATGATGGGAAGCATAACAAGTATTCGCAAAAAAAGGTGTGCAATTGAATATCTGTGACCAGACGATAAGAATTAATCATATTACACTGTTGATAATTATTATTACTGCAGTGTATTATATAATCAATTCCAATACTGAAACGAAAGTAACAACTTGATTGTTGAATATGAGTTTACCTGATGCAGAGGGTTCGTGCCATGAGTTGTATCATGCTACTAGACTGTTACCATAACTTTCCTGTTAGTTTGACAGTAATTGTAACTGTTCTGTGACTTTACCTGATGCAGAGGGCCTGTGCAGTGGGCTGCATCATGCACTTTACTATTTTACTGCCCTGTGACTAATTATAATTGCTTTGTTACTTTACCTGATGCAGAGGGGATCAAGGTATGAAGCGTCAGTTCCTTTTCACTGTATTCCTGTAACCCTGTTTGCCTTTTTTTTCTCTCACTATTTTCCCTTTAAATCATAAATCTAATGCATAATCCTTTTCACCTTTATGCTAGATAGCCAAACTGGGTAACAGTGAAATGGCAATCAGGCTGTATAAATACAAATCATTTCATGTAAATTTCCTATCACTTCAGTGGCAAAAGACAACTAATGTTATGCAATTCCACATGCTTCCCCTCATAAACCCAACCAAAGAGGTGAAAATCCACCCCCTGTTATGAAAGGTTATGTAATCCCCCATGCCTGCACCAGGGGGAGGTGGAAGAGAAATTTGCATGAAATGATTTGTATTTACACAGCCTGTATGCCTTTTCACTGTAACACTGTTTGCCTTTTAGGGTCCCGAAGGCGAATACGGGTTAAGAAATAATTTATATGGTTTAAAGGTTATTCTTGTACAGAATTATGCATTATACACTACATTTAAGAGGAAAAAATAGGAAAAAGAGGTTAAAAAGGCAAACAGGGATACAGGAATACAGTGAAAAGGAACTGACGCTTTGTACCCTGATCAGAGGGCCTGTGCCATGGGCTTCATCATGTTTCTATTTTACTGCTCTGTAACTGTTACTATAACTGTTCTGTGACTTTACCTGATGCAGAGGGCCTGTGCAGTGGGCTGCATCATGCACTTTACTATTTTACTACCCTGTGACTAATTATAATTGCTTTGTTACCTCACCTGATGCGGAGGGCCTGTGCCATGGGCTTCATCATGTTTCTATTTTACTGCTCTGTAACTGTTACTGTAACTGTTCTGTGACTTTACCTGATGCAGAGGGCCTGTGCAGTGGGCTGCATCATACACTTTACTCTTTTACTGCCCTGTGACTGTTACTGTGACTGTTTTGTCACTTTACCTGATGCAGAGGGCCTGTGCAGTGGGCTGCACCATGTTACTATTTTACTGCCCTGTGACTGTTACTAAAACCGTTTTGTCACTTTACCCTATTCAGAGGGCCTGTGCAGTGGGCTGCATCATGTTACTAAGTTACTGTCCTGTATCTGTTACTATAACTGTTTTGTCACTTTACCTGATGCAGAGGGCCTGTGCAGTGGGCTGCACCAATTTACTATTTTACTGCCCTGTGACTGTTACTAAAACCGTTTTGTCACTTTACCCTATTCAGAGGGCCTGTGCGGTGGGCTGCATCATGTTACTAAGTTACTGTCCTGTATCTGTTACTATAACTATTTTGTGACTTTACCTTATGCAGAGGGCCTGCGTAGTGGGCTGCATTATGGACTTTACTATTTTACTGCCCTGTGTCTGTTACCGTAACTGTTCTGTGACTTTACCTGATGCAGAGGGCCTGTGCAGTTGGCTGCATCATGTTCCGGGTGGCCTTCCTCCCCTCAGCGGCCGGTCTCCACTCTCCCACCGTCACCGTACTCTCCCCACCGTCCCGTTTGTTGAGTAACAATGGTAAGGGGTGGGCTACAACCTCCAGGCTAACTATAGGCGTATCTGCAGAAGAAAAAAGACACCGCTAATGATAGTATCTATTACTTACATTAGAAAAAGCACGTGGAAAACCTATCTCGACTTGCAACGTTTTTTCCTATGGAAAACGAATTATGTACAGAAATAGAATTATACTGTAATAAAGAAAAACAAGTGTGAATGCACGCTTACCAACCTTATCATAAAAAAAACGTTTGGCTTTCTTAACATATAGGCCATGGGGTAGGCCTTCAATATTTCTGAAATTCTTCAAACCTTCAAGCAGTAAGCGAGAACCGTTTCAAATGTTTTATATCAACTAATCAAAAGGGGAAAAGATCATATATATTATAGAATAGTTGTGTTACTGTTAATCCCGCATCAATTATCTAGAACAATTGTTCAGTGTTTATTTAGGGGCCTTCCATTTAGTACATGAGATACCCCCACCCCACCTCAGGCAAAAATAAACATTGAATATTATGTACTAGAATGTACACAAATTTTCATAAATCTCGTACTCCCCATCCCCCCTTGATACGCATGTACTAAATGGAAGGCGCCTTACCATTATTTGATATTTCTTTTTGAACAGCTGACTAAATCCCTCTATAGAAAACCCATACTTACCGACATGGTTGATCCACCTCTTCACCTTCTCCCACATCGAGTCTGAGCTCTCGGCCTCCACGTGACCCTCATGAACTGATGACGTCATAGACGGGACAAATGTCTTCTGACTCAGTAGACGCGGGACGTACAGCCCGTTAGGGGGCAGGCCGAACTTGGGACGTGCGTACGATACACGTACGAACCGTACCATTGGTGTTGTATCGGCCTTGCAGATGAAGTTAACATTGGTACGCACCCGTTCTGTGAAAGACAATAAAAGAAAGTTTTTCAAAGTATTTTGAACAAATGACATTGTCTTATGTTTTGAATGGATTGTTATTTATTGTTAAAGCTGACCAACGTATGCATGTTTTGTGTAACTATTTACATGCATCATGCTAGGAAATTATGTATAATATTGCTTATTGTCTTGCAGTTCATAAGACAACAGGGAAAATAGTTAGCGCATTGCTATTTTTACCTCAGAACATGTATGTAAAATTATATATAAACAAACACTTATATGTGAAGATTATAGTGTATATGTATATATATTTGTATTATGTATGTTCACATCTACATAAGGGGCCTTCCATTTAGTACGTATGCACATTTTCAAAAATCTCAGACGAGACCCCCCACCCCCCCATTGGGCAAAAATACGCACAGGATATATACTAAAATGTACGCACATTTAAAAAATGTCAGACCCCCCTTCACCCCTTGATGCGTACATACTTAATGAAAGGCCCCTTATATATTCCTAGACACGATCTATATCATGTGTAGACACGATCTATATCATGTGTTAAAGATAGCACACATCATTATAAAAGAGATCCTGTCACATATATCTATTGGGACATGCGGGTTTATTTACTTCCATTATGAAATTCCATTATGAGCATTACCAGCCAAGTACACCAATGTTCATCAATTGTCCACACTCCATCTGTTTACACCATTGCAATTATGTTAGATTATAATCAAACCTCCACTGGGTAAGGTCTCCGAGCTTAAACCTTACAACTACACAAAAAGCACAGAAAGGTCAGTTAGTATAATTATATACTAGGGTCATAGTTAGTATGCTAGAGTCATGGTTAGTGTACTAGAGTCATAGTTAGTGTGCTAGAGTTATAGTTAGTGTACCTGAGTCATAGTTAGTGTGCTAGAGTCATAGTTAGTGTACTAGGGTCATAGTAAGCATGCTGGAGTCATACTTGGTATACAGAAGTCGGGGGCTGAGTGAACATAGGACCCATATTGGTACAAAAGGGTCATAGAGAGTGTACCCTTAGTACAGTTGGGTCATTCTTTAGTGGGTAGAGGTAAGGGCCCGTGCATAGACGGCACATGGTGAGTGCAAAAAGGGCACTTTGGGTACCCAAAGGGGACCTATGAAAAATGGGTCTGAGGTAGGTCTGTGCGTCAGACTCGTTAAGATTTACCTCGTGGGATTGGTATGGGAGGGACACGAGCAGCGATTTACCGTAAACTCTATAATCATCCCATACAAAGATATTGATTTAGATAAAGATAATATTAATTGTCTGCATTTGGTGTACCCACTTTTTGGATCAACACGCTTTCTTCGAATTTTAAACGTGTTTATTGTTTTAGCACGCACCCATTGGCATAAAAAAAAATTCCGATAGTTATTTTCCATAAGTGACAATTGGCATTAACTTATTATGTTTTCTCCTTTTCGGTAGGATTCTAAAATATTTTGGAAATCGGTTTGAGCATACCGTTATGAGAAAATCTAATAAGCTAGATATCAACATACGACATTGATATCCAGCTTTAACTGCTTAATTGCTAATGATATTGATGTCATAATGTATATTTATAGAAATATTCACCTCGCTGTAGAAAATGTGGCGGACCCATTTTAAGGTCGGGCAAAATCTTTACGGAAGCCCCATTCCAATGATAGTATCAGAGGCTTCCGAAAACCTTATCAGCTTTAATCAGGTGTTTTACACCATGATATCATGGCGGGAGGCGATGGCGAGTTCGTACATTGCTAACCTACTAACCGCTTTGCACTGGTCTGATAAACACACCTTACTTTATGAACCTACCGATGGGGAAAGCAATACTCTAATGAATATTCATAGTCTGACCTAGTTAGAGGCCCTGATTTCTGCTGGTGTCCTTGACACCATTGTTACACTTGGTGGTCAGACGTCTATGTTCCAAGAAAACAGTCAATAGGCTACTAGGTTATTCGAAGGGAGGAGGGGTTGTGTATATATGTGCGTACATGTGTATATATATTTGTGTGTGTGTGTGTGTGTGTGTGTGTGTGTGTGTGTGTATATATGTATGTATGTATGTGTGTGTGTATGTGTGTGTATGTGTGTATGTGTGTATGTATGTATGTATGTATGTATGTATGTATGTATGTATGTATGTGTGTGTGTGTGTGTTTGTGTGTTTGTGTGTTTGTGTGTGTGTGGGGGGGGGGGGCTGGGCGGAGGTGGGATCAATTTTGAGTCAACAGTGATGGAAATGTACGTATTAATTCAATATCTTTAAATCCAATACTTTTTAAATTTATTCAACTTTACTGTACGCTAATACGTATATTCTGTTTGAAGAGCACTAAAAAAGGTGCGACTAAGGGACACTGGTTACTAAATACCTTGTGGCATTTCTGTGCTGACAATGAACATGGTACAAATGCATGAAGGGGGGAGATAGGGATGAAATAAGGGGATCTGATTTTTTTAAAATTGGGAGCATATTTGGGAAAAGGTACCTAATGACATTTTTTACCATCCTGTGGTCCTAGTTCTGGAGGTTTGTTCATATTATGAAACAATCACTTAACATGCAGCTAAAAGTTATGTTTCATAATGTTTCTGAAGTCCCAGGGATTCTTCTACTCCTTGTTTTATCATTCTACGATATTTAGTTCCTTCGTAATCTTACGTACAATATAGGCCATTATGCTCAATTTGGGCCAAATCTGGCAGTATCACGCAGAAATTGACTCTTTGTTACATTAATCATGAAATATATGGGGAAAAAACTATTTTTTAAGTTATTTTGTGAAAAATTTTGACTTATATGAAATTTTCTAAAGATTCTGATGACATTTACTAAAAAATCAAAATTTTCATAAGCAATGCATCATGGGAAAATCAAAATGGAACGTTTTTAGTGGAATTTCTCCACATAATTTAGGTTAGTGAGTTACCATGGTTACGCTAAAAAGAATATAAAAAAATGAAAAGAATTTTTTTTCACAGGTAATGTAGAAAATGTTTTTACCTTCTTAAAACTGAAAACAGTGAGTGGAACCAACATTCCTGTCAATAGTTATGGAAATTTTAATATTCTCAGAAATAAGACAACTTAATTTCTTGATAAACATAAGAAACTGTAAGTCGCCATAACATGGAAGTAACAACAGCAATTGGGAATAAGGGGTTCTCAATGAACAAGAGGTGGGTATGTTCATACATGTTTATCTCAGGTTCTATCAGGAATATTTCAAAATGGTTTGCGGCATTTGAAAGAGTAGGTTCTCTACAATAGGAATAATGCTGACACATTTCCCCATGTTTCATGTGATTTTGTGACCTCATTAAATGTCATTAGGTACCTTTTCCCAAATATGCTCCCAAATTTGTGTACATTCCTGTCAACTCCAATGAGTACTCCAGGCTAAGGGGAATGGAGAAGTTTGAAATACAGACCTAATAGGAGGCCCCTCATATTATATGAATGGGACCTGTGCATAGTTATTATACCGTAACACGACAGGGCCCGTATTTTCGTAAATAATTAGGCTAATCAGGGAAATTTTAATTAGGGTCTCAAGATCAGCAACTTTGGCTTTTATCAAAATTAATGGTATCATTGCAAAAAGGTCTCAATGAGGGATTATTATGTGTAAAATTTATTCATGATAGACATAATTTCTAATCAAGAGACGCTAATCAAACTTTCGCTGATTAGCCAAATCAGTTACAAAGATATGGGCCCAGGTATATAAAAGGTAAAAAAGTGTCCTACCTGGTCGGCCTGGGAAGGCCGCCTCCAGGGTCTGCAGGTTAGTCACCCGGATGTCCTTACAAAGGTCAAGGGTCAAGGTCACAGGGTTAGTATCACACAGAGGGTTATAGTGGGTTGGTTTGTACAAGCAATATCTACAACAATCTAATAGATAGTGAAAGTGCATTGGATACATTGCATGTTTCAGTAGCAGTCAGTCATTAGATTTGGATTAATATGGCATTACTGCGATGATCACAAGCTTAGTGGCTTCACACTTAGAATAGGAAAACTTAGGTTATTGTTTTTATGTTTAGAAACATTATGAATTACATTGAATGCAGTCACCTACAACAAAATGTTTTGACATTCATCAGAAAACAATGCATTCACCATAGGCAATATGTACCACTTACAAACCTTTTGAGATGGAATGTCATTCAGAACATCTCCCCGTGTATCTGATTACAAATATTTATCATATAACTTTGCATTTACTGTGGAAAAACCTAATCTTACCACAAACTACCAATACCAAGGAAGCCTTTTCCTTTTCATTGCCTCAGAGTAGGGGGTCTACGAACACCTTGATGAACCTAACCATACCATAAATTATCCAAATAAGCCTTTTTCTTTGAATGAGTTCAAAAATAAGAGGTCTAAGTATAACTTAACAGACCTACATTTTCCGTTAACTACATTGTCCTAATCACGCCTTTTCTTTTGAACTGCTCCACAGTAAGGGACCTAGTCGTACAATAAACTACTAAAAAAATCCATTTCCTTTTAATTGTTTCAGATTAAGAGTTCTAAGCACAAATTACAAACCTAATTTTCTCATAAACTACCAAACATGCAATTTCTTTTAATTGTTCCAGAGTAAGGGGTCTAAGCATACCTTAATGGTCCTAATCAAACCATAAACTACCGAAATAAGCCTTTTTCTTTTAATTGCTTCAGAGTAGGGAGATAATCGTACCATTAACTTCTTAAATAGGCATTGAAATTGAAACTATGTCCTATTGTCAATAAAATTCATTTAGAGGGAACCATGTCTCAGATTATCAATTTATGCTATAGTCTTGTTTTTATTACAAAAAAACGGGTAACTTTTTGTTATTTTTTGTCAATTTTTACAACTTCTTTTTCTAAATTTCATAGTTACAGTAAGTGGTCTAAGAATGCATACCTTGACCTGTTTGAGCCAGGCGTTGAGTTTCCTCATGATGGCCGACAGACTGGAGTAGCGGGGCAGGGCCGACTTGGGACTGGAGGCGTCCTCTGTCTGATCCGGCAGGAAGTCAGCAGCGCCTGGTGGGGAACAGAGATGATGATTTAACACTGACTGACTATAGGCCTCACAGAACTAATTGTGGCGCCATCCGTAGTGTCATATACCTTTCTGTCCTGAGGTGAAGGGAATGACTGGCTTTAAGTGGCTAATATTCAATTTAGGAAAACTGACAGAATTGAATGAAAAATCACATGGTACCCCCTATGATTTGTGAGCTGTTTGGTAAAAATGAATCCTTGATCTCTGCTTGTTGGTAGATGTCAGTGGGATTTCAAAATGGGCTCGGTATCCTGTGAATTTGACCACTGCAGAACTGGCAAAGTGAGGGTGTAGCAATATTTTGGACTTGTGCTTTAGATTTTGATGGGGAACCTACCCTGAATTTTTGATATTTTGTGCGCCAAAGAGGCCACAATAGGTTTCTGTGTCACTTTCATGTGGTGCAAAGTTCTGAATATTCTTTTCTCAAGATCCGTTATATTAAACTATAGGCCTACAGGAAAACAATTAGTTCCGTGAGACCTGACTCAGTATTTTAGGGAACTGCTCACGAGTAATTCTCTGATGCTAGGTCTTTTTCTTTGGATTATTTTTTTTAGGTAAGCTACTACAAAAGGGCAGGTGCAAAAGCAAATCATTATGTTGCACAATATAGGTGGAAAACGTGGAACATTGGTAAATTCACTTTTTTATTAAGACGGATAAAAAACCTTTAAATTGATATAGCCTAATATTTAGATTTCATGAAATGAAAACCTAATGACAGGCAATATGGCCTTTCTTAAATAGGCCATGTGACACACTGAACCCCTAGATAACCCCACTAGCACCAGCTTATTCAAAGTCTATACTTTGCTAATTGGAATGTATTGCAACTGCAAGATCGGTAATAACATAATGCGCGTTATGTCACATACTACTGTCAATCTAGGACGATGCCAAAGTAAAACAGAATGATATCCTTCATACTAAATGATAATTATTGTAAGATATAAGATATATAAAGACATAACTGTTTACGGGCTTGTTACAATATTTTAGAGAAGAGAGATTTGAATGTTAACTGACTTGCTATAACATAGAATATTTCAGAATGGAGATTAACTTGGAGAAACTTGGTTAATGACTTGTTCTATTATAGAGCTACTCACCGACTTGCTCATATCGCGGGCACTCAAACAAGTAGAAGATTCGGGTGAAGAAAAAGAAGTGTTGTTTGGGGGTCATGGGGCAGAAGGTGGCGTCCGGCTCTACACTCTGACAGTCCCACACTGTACGGTCAAGGCGTAGACACACCGTTTCCATCGTCACTATCTCACCTGTATAATGGATGATATAGTGGACATAGCTATAAGGATAAACCAAGGATGTAGGCATAAGTATGTGGTGTTGTTTGGGGGTCATGGGGCAGAAGGTGGCGTCCGGCTCTACACTCTGACAGTCCCAGACTGTACGGTCAAGGCGTAGACACACCGTCACCATCGTCACTATCTCACCTGTATAATAGAAGAAATAGTGGACATGGGTACAAGTATTAACTGAGGACATAGGTATTAGTATCTATTTTTGTTTGGGGGTCATGGGGCAGAAGGTGGCGTCCGGCTCTACACTCTGACAGTCCTACACTGTATGGTCACTCCGCGCGTCTTTATTGTCACTTTCACACTTGTAGAGACGAAATAGTGGACATGGGTATTGGAATAAACCCACTGAGAAATGAGAGATCGTACAATTACGCATTTACCAAGAAAGAGGCTATTTTATCGCCAATACTGGTTACATACAATATGATAGGACATGCCTATGCATTAAGTTAAAGGTATGTCTTTGGATAGGAGAACACGAGCTATTTGCAGTAGGCTTTGATCCCACATTATGTATACCAATTGTATTCAATAAATTGTAATTGTGTCAATAAGATGATAACAAATAGGTCATAGCTTAACTTGACTATGTTAATACTTTAAAAGGGACATTGAAATTTACCAAATAAAGCAAAATTACTTTGTGAATTATAGTAGCCAAATCAATCCATTAAGGAGTGCATGCAAAAAGCAATCTGGTATAAAAATCGATGACCGCTTTACAACGGAAATAATTTAGTTCCTCTTCAAACTATGTAAGGACTTTACCACCGAACCAATGAATTGAAGAGGTGTGATTAAACAATGAGGGACAAAACTACTTCATTAATCCCCAGTCTACTCAATGCCATCGGGACACATTGACTTGGACCCTTCAACCCCCAATACAATCAGCATTGCCTGATAAATACCTTCAACCCTTTCTTAAATGGACTCATAAACATGGACCCCCTCTCTGAGATAACGTGGGGCTGAATCTTAAGTTCTCCCCATTCGTCTCTCTTATCTTATCTATTAATTGAATCTTTGAGAAAGCTTCCTTTGTAGTCCTATCACTGGGTTGGAGTCAGGAAATGGGTCATGCTTTCCTTGGCTGCCTGGACTGCCTATGCTAGCCCACGATAAGTCAATAAAGCACAGATCTGCGGTTTGATCTCTTATGAGCTTCAGATGTGGCCAGGCAATTTATATGCATTTGGGCATGGTTCTGTTTTCTTGATGTATGGGATGGTCTAAGATTCTTATGGAGAAAGGGCAATCCTTGTAATCCTAAACATGACCATATTGCTCCAATTCTCCACAGTAGGTGTCAGCAGCACAGCCACAGAAGATGTTGGAAAAAAACTGATATTACTTCTCTCCTTCAGGACAAGCTAGCCTTCGCTCTGGAATCTTCTTTGACAGAACAGTCTGCGTCATTATTATTTAATAATATGTTATGAATTTGTAGTGCAAAGCTGTTCTTCGGCACTGTATGCCATCATCGATTTGATTCTGTGGCCAGACTTTATTGTATAGGCCTACGTTAAATACGTATTAAATGCTATAATAATATTATAATAAGAAGACACTATTATGGAGTATGAGGTCGGATATATTTACCCCAGCACTGATTGAACCGCGGCCGTCAGGCCAAGGTTCAATCAGTGCTGGGGTAAATATATCTGACCGAAATACGACATAAGTGTGTCTTCTTTATTTTATGTGATGGCTATTCACTTGAAAATTAGCCTTCTGACATCGCCGTTGGCACTCTGACATCGCCGTCGGCACTCTGACATCGCCGTCGGCACTCCGACATCTTGTTTGTTTACTTAATGCGCACCACTCATTGGCCAAAATGCGTCACGTGGTGCATTTTTTGTTTGGAATGTCTGGAGGTAAATATATCCCGGTATATATTTACCTCACCTCCAGCAGTGCTTATTTCGTTCTAAACGGCACAATACGCACCGCACCACCCCCCAGCCATTACATAAAGTTTGTGCTTTACCCAATTCATTAACTTTACATCACAAAGGAAACTTACTCATAATTATGCTAACTCATAGTTCCTGTCCTGCACAAACTATACAGCTAATTTACCTGATAGTGGTTTTTTTGATGAGCTGCTCGTTAAGTGCCTCATACATGGGACCGAGCTCCTTGTATACACGTTACCGTTGGATAACATTTAGGCCCATATACAGAACTTTCTGTGGGGGGGAGGTGACCATTTTCAAAAAGTGGACCTTTTGTTATCAATGGTGTAGATCTTTTAAATGGTTCACGTTCCTCAAATGGCGAAATACAACAACTTGGAATGGGTGTTAAAGACCAATGGCGCATTTTGAAAAAAAAAGTGGGGGGGGGGGTGCTATCGGAAAATGTCTAAGATTGCCCCCCCCCCCCCCCAAAAAAAGGGGGGGTGGGGGCATAATCCCCCACTCTCCCCTCTGAATCGGCCACTGAAAAGGACAAAGATAAGTACCAGAGGGCCACCAGGAGTAGGTCATAGGAGAAAGTGGACCGAGCCCAGATTGAGAGGGGGGTGGGGGGTGACGCGTACCCCACGTCACCCCCCCCTCCCCCCTGGCTACAGGCTTGGACATTCATACAGCAAGGTAATATTATACCGTTATAAGTCAGTAAAATAAAAGATCAAACATGTTACTCACCCTCTAATGGACTTTTAATGAGCTGCTCGTTCAGTGCCCCATACATAGGACTGAGCCCCTCATATATCGGGTACCATTGGGTAACGTCCAGACATCGGGGTAATATTACAATACCAATATAGGTCAGTAATACAAAAAAGATCAAACATGTTACTCACCCTCTAATGGCCTTTCAATAAGCTGCTCGCAAAGTGCACCATACAAAAGATCGAGCTCCTTGTATAATTATAAGGTACTGTTTGGTAACGTCCAGACGTGGGGGTAAAGTCAGAGTACCAATATAGCTCAGTAATAAAGATCAAACATGTAACTCACCTTCTAATGGCCCTTCAATGAGCTACTCTTTTAGTGCCCTGCACATGGGACAGAGCTCCTTTATTGGGTACTGCTGGGTAACTTCAAAACAGCAGGGGTACGCGATAATAACGATACATAAATAAAAAATATCAAACATGTTACTTACCCTCTAATGGCCTTTCAATGAGCTGTTCGTTGAGTGCCCCATACATAGGACCGAGCTCCTCGTATATTGGGTACCGCTGGGTAACGTCCAGACATCGGGGTAACGTGTTTCTGTACCCAACCTGTAGGGGGTGACCTCTCCGTCCTCCTGCCTTGGTACCAGACTGGTTAGGGCTCTCAGAGTACCATAATCTGAGGAATAGGGATAAAACATTGCATTTTGTTATCTACAAAGGTAAACTATGAATTTAAAACTATAATCGAAATTATATTCAACTCATTTTGGCAGGAATTTCCTGAATGCAATTGTACACTATTAGTCAACTTAAAAATCCTGATTGATCTTTTATAATCATCACGTAAGAAGATGTGCTCATATCAAAATCATTGTAATCATTTAATAAGTAAAAGTCATTATAATAATTATCAATAGCGGATTCTATAATTGAAAATGACCGTATCATATAAACATTGAACTACTATCAATTAGCATTATGATTGACACTGTAAATTAGAATATCAACACCGTCGGATCTAAACGATTATGATAATCATTGAATCAATAAAATAGCAGTGGACACTATGAACTAAAACAATACCAAGAATGTGCCAAATGTTACTATCCTGTCTTTGAAAACTCTTTACGCTTGTACGTTACTATTACAATTATGACAATTCACCTCATATCAATGAACTGATTTGAAAACTGAATTCACTGTCATGCTAATGCTGACCACAGCTATTATATGTAATGGTAGTAATAATTATGATAAGCTTCTTGACTTACACGTATCACTCATGTACTTATTCTACTTATACGGAAGATCATTTCCTGTGAAATGAGTATAGTTCAATTAAAAGAAAGAAAAAAAAAAGAAATCTAAGCAACCCTACCTGAGCCCCTTGAGGTAGAAGAGCGACACGTTATCTGTAGGGTCGTCAAAGACGAGGGAGGTGTCGGCCACCTGGTGCGGGGACCACACCTTCTTCTCCAGGGTCTCACACTTTAACAGCTCGATCTGGGTGTGCTCCCGGAGCCAGGCGTTAGCACGCGGCAGGAGGGTGCTGGAGGGAACGATAATTAGATATTTTAAATGGCGACGTTAATTGAAATTACAAAAAGGTAACTAGAAGTCAATGGGTAAGGTGCAGAGGATGCCAAAATGTGCATGTCCAGTGGTGGATCATTTCAAAAACGGCTGGGAGTTAAGGATATTTTCTTTACTGGTTTGGGGCTGAATTTTACATTAAAAACGCAAATCCTCTGGGGAAAAGGGGGCGACTTCACTACACATGTGTTTCTGCTTATTTAGATTCACTGCATGTTGTTGATGAAAGGTTTCATCTTGTAGTATTTATCTACACAGTAAAAGATGTGACTCATATTAACAGTTTAGGGGCATCAATTCATAACCTATTGAATGACTGTAGTTGTGAGAAGCCTGAGTCTGTTGCAATACATTTAAAATTGACATACAAATTCCGTTACATTACAGATGCACCAAGTTCAGACATTTGTTTAAAATAAGAAAGGACCCCCAATCTAAGAAAATTAGGAGGTTTCTGCCAGTCCGCATAAGTCGTTTACTGTTTGTGTGTCACAGAATTAGGAATAATTTTCCTAATAAACAATAATTTGTGCCTTATCTGAATAAAAACATGTCCGCCAGCTGATTTCCTATAGGCATTTAAACTACTGGCTTTGGTTACATTACAAACCAAGCTGTCTGGGTGCAAATTGTTATAGAATTTTATCTGTCCCTGATCGTCCCCCTCACAGGAATAAAAAAAGAATATAGGAGAATCTAGAAGAAAGCCTTCATCTTAGAGTCCACAGATTGGCGTTTATCGATACTCTTAATTCATATTCGTTGTCTTATAAGATGTGTTCCCTTTCTTAGTGTATTTTTACATTTATAGATAACTGATTGCTGTGTAGGTTTATTGCCCAGTCTCGTCGGTCTCTAAAGTTGGACGAAGGTAAAATGCATTTTAAGGAGTTGGTTAATGCATATTGTATCCTAAGGCATAAGGTACAGGCCCATCGAAATGCCTTCCTTATAAATAATATTGGAAACCAAACAATAACTATCATCATCAACCAAACCGAGTTTAAAATTGTCATGAATATCTTATCGGTGAAATATGAAATTAAGGATTGTTTTCCGTTTGTAGCAGTTGTTAAAGATTCTCCTTTGTGTAAAAGATGAATGCAAATCCTGGCAATATTGCCAGCCTTTTGGCTTAATAACTGCTAGATACAACTAATAACCACATTAACGAGAATAACAGTGCCCCTAAACCATACACCCACGCACTTGAAAGCGTCTATTGCCCTTAAGATTGTGATTAATCATCGTTTTTATACTTCTACAGCGAATTCATTTCTGCGTTTCAGAAAGAATTGGTGCTAATTATTTCATGGAATTTCTCCCACTCTCAGCCCAAAATTTGGCTATTCTTCACTTAGTGCTTGGTTGCCTGCTGGGCAGGACATGCATTATTGACGTGTGATACACTTAACAATAACAGACGATTTGCGCAGGGAATTTGCTACAATCGTTTGCAAGCAAACGACTATAAATATAATACAAAATAAAGTCTCATACATGTTTAAATTCAATGTTGGATTCAAATAGGGATTCGACGGCAATTATTTTGGATTTTGAACTGGAAAAGATAGGATGAAATATGGTGAAATTCCTGAATGATCTTTCGCTGACTTGCCGCACGAAGGAAGTAAGATGTTTGTTAGACTAAGATGTGCACCATGGGCAAAAACCTTCGTAGGACATATTACTTACTATTAGCATTCATTATGTTGAACATTCATTGCAATGTACTGAGATACCATTGGTACATAAAAAGACTAATGGATGAATATTGGCTAGACATCGAAGGTCTTAGTGTTTTTTTAGACTATTCAAATAGCTAGTTCAAATAACTAGACCTTTAAAGTGCTGATAACAATTTACACACTATCGAAATACTTATATCTTATAGACATAACAAAAAAAAGTGCAAAAGAGGTACACAAAATAATCATGTCTCCAGTAAGAACTTTGATAAAGGCACCTAGGCGTATCTATGTGTTTCTTCAACTATATAATACGTAATTTCTAACCATTTTGAATAAAACTATGAATCAAAAAACGTTGAACCTGGAAAAGCTGAATACATGATTTAGCAGCCAGCTAATATGATAAAATAATCGCAATGACCTGCAGTGTCCTGATAAGGTTTTCTGTGGAATAACAAGTAACTGAAACCATCATATATAATTACAGTTAAACCAAACCCCTTTTAAACACTCACTCAAACCTGTCGAACTGGGCCTGGCTGAAGTATCCTGAGGCTGAGTTGATGCACTGTGGCCAGAAGTCCACGTAGAGCAGTCTCTGGTGGAGAGTGACTGGAGTCAGTTCTGTTTCCGACTCCTCCTCTATGCGCGGTACCGGCCGGTACTGGCTGACGCAGCTGCCGCGCTCCGACATGGCGCCCAGCAGCTGGCGGCCCCGAAGGGTCCAGGGGCCCACCGTGGGAAAACAGGGGCCCACTTTGGGCTAAGAGGGGCCCTCTTGGGCACCCTCAGTTGGAATCCAGAAGGGATGGGGTTCTATGGGTTATAGAAACCTTTGTGTAGTCATTTCTTATTGGTTGTCCTATATGTGGCTGTCCTTTGTTTCTTCAGTTGCTGGGACAGTTCCTAGGGTTTATAGATACCTCTGCAGCAGCTGGTGACCCTGAAGGGTCCAGGGGCCCAACTTGGGAAAACAGGGGCCCACTTTGGGCTTAGAGGGGCCCTTAGAGGGCACCCTCAGTTAGAGACCGGTGTAGGAAGGGGTCTATGGGTTATAGAAACTTTTGTGTAGTCATTTCTTATTGGTTGTCCAAATGTGTTGCTCTTCTTTTGGTGATTCAGTAATGTAGAAATGTAGTTATCTATAGGTCATAGCAACCTCCACATGTTTTCTCGTTGACTGATTCAAGATAGAATGCTCTAAATGTTTTCAATTCAATGTCTCTTGGTTCTCCAATTGACCCCTCAGCAGGGCACTCTTTAAACACGTACCCTAATTAAGCCTTCCATAGTCCAATGCAGCACCTAGGAATTAAAAGTTGAAAACTTCATTTCTAAATAGTCTCCTGATTCTTGAATAACTCCCAGATGTGACAATTCATAATCACACACTCCTAATGGATCCGAACAACACCGTCTGAATTAATAGAGACTCCCACTTGAATTTCAAAGTAAATAATAATATTATGTTTCCCAAGTGACTCCAGCTAACGCTAATCACTGCTAGAGTTGCACCCGAAGCAAGAACGATGAGACTTTAATTATAGCACTGCCATGACAAAACGAACTCAAATTACTGGAAACAGTAGGAAACACTCTTGCTCCCAGGAGGAAAAACCGTCCCCTTTATGGAGTAGACCAAGGTGGGTAAGTAGCTCCCAGACTGTGTTCTTTCCACCCGACGCTGTTGCTAATGAAGTCTAGTTTTTTCTACCCTAAAGCCTGCGTTCCACTATCCGACTTTACTCACGATTTCAGAAATCACCAGTGGGAATAAGAGCTAGGTATAACTATGTCACATATCATTAGAAGGGTTATTAAATTCTCTTTCAAATGATATGTAATATGCATGGGTTCCTGTAATATCTCAAATGAAATCGTCAAAATCGCCAAAATCCCACCGGTTTAAATCGCCTGGTTTCATATAGGAGAAAGGCTGGTGTGATGGTCGATAGTGTGGCGGCGGCGCAGTCAGTAAGCACGCTATGGCCGTTATTGTTCCTTTAACAGGGTAGTGTTGGCCCTGCCATGGGCTTTAATCGGCTGGTGTTGTAATGAGGGATGGCAGGATTAAAGTGGAGCTGCATCTTTAAGTCTGGTCTTCATCCCTGAGGGTGTGGTTCACATCTTGGAGCCTGAAATATATAAAAGAGACATTTAAGTGTCTGAAGTAAGGGTTTATAAGCTAAACGTTTCAAGGAAATACTTTTTTGTGTGTATAATTGATACATAACAAAATTCAATTATATTCCCTTACATTGCAGAACAATACATTATAAAATTATTTTATGGAAAATATTGCTATATCTAATGTACATACATTTATCGAAGGAATCAGTAACATTACCGGCTCTCAAGATTCTTTGCCTTTTAATATTCACCAAAGCAATGTCAAAATACAGTAAAATGTAGGAGGGCATCAACAAACATTATTGATAATATTTCATATACATGCATTTACTCAATGTGAATATTGCTGGCCATCAAGACTTTGTGTTACACATCAGGCTTTAATAGGTATAGTTACAATAAATATCAGTGATAGTACATCTCATCACCATAAAGGGTAACATTAGACATCAAAAGACCATGTTCAAGGACAAGAGAATAGCAATTTTATTGCATCAGGCAGTTTGATAACGACAATGAAATGAATAATCCTTGCTTAAAGACAAATATAAAGGAACACATTGCTACAGATGGAACAGGAGAGGTACCTGATGTAAGCTTGAGAAACAATCATTGATTTTATTGGGTTGGCTTCTCAATCTTTATTGATGTGAACTAAAATATCGATTAAAACCCTTCGTGCATGGCTTAAAAAGTGGGAAATCTCTTTGAGCTTAAGGACACAGGCCTACAAGTTTCACTTTGAAGTAGGTGGTGATTTAATAAGGGAGAGAAAATAATATTGATTATGTTTTCAGTGTGGAACACGTCTGATTCAATGCAAAGTCTCGTGTCTTTAAGGGCTGCCTGTCAACTGGAATTAGCCTATGCTAATGGACAATGCTCTCTCATTTCAGCTCACTCCACCCAATTCATGCTTGAGAGGGGTTTATCTAAGATGAACAGCACTGGTTTGTTGAAAGGAAAATGTCCTTTTTTGTCCTGTTTTTTTTTAGCCCCAGTCCATAAGGCACTATTCCTAACACACAGATATTTCCCAGGTTTTGACGACAATTATGGACTGAATTTTACTAATAATCGATGGCAATAAACTACATCTAAACCATATCGAAGAGCAGTATAGTGGTATGCATAATTGCACAAATTGCAAGTGCAACTCACCTCAACATAAAAGGTCAGGAAGTTTCCAACAAAAGAAAGGAAAGAGAGTAGGAAAGATATGCCATCGATGACACTTAATCATAGGCTCAGCAATTCCTTATATGGATAGAGGAGTCTCAGCGGATCGAGATTTCCCCTTTTACAATGTATAAAAGATTTTGCCACAAGGACTCACTGCAATATATAATAGCGGATAGATTTCCCGGGAAAAGAACATAAGCAAAAAATAACTACCGATAACACGTATCCCCTGGCTTATACCCAGCAAGTCCTGATACAAATATCTGAGTCAAAACAGGCTGCTTTCCCCTTCTCTAAGGTTAATATCCACAGTAGCCCAACTGCGAAAGTAACTCACAAAAACCAAAGGAAAAACTATAGAAAAAAAGACTGATAACAGTTGACCCAGGGATTATACTCAACTGATATGGATATAGGAGTCTCGGCAGGGTTTTTCCCTTATCCAAAGTTTATGACTGGAGCAGTTTTACCAATATCCATGAGGCCGGGGGGGTGCAACTTTTACTTCAGTGCCAGTATGCTTGTGTCAGACTGATTCTGAATGGCAAATATTGCTAAAAACATATCCATAAAGAAAGGACGTACTTACTTATTGAGATCCATATAAGATGTCTCTAGATAATACAAATACCTACCATTATTGAAAAAAAAACATCCTTATTGCATAAACTTGTCATAGTTTTTCCCCCTATTCAACATAAGTATAGTTTTAGTGTATTTCTACATCATGTATAGTTCCTCCAGAACTTCTAACGCATAATCATAGAGTAAAGATGCATTATTTACACGCTGAATAAAGTACTAATGTGCTTAACTTTTCGGCAGACAAATACGGACCTAGTCAAAAGCACTTTTCCCATCTAACAGGATTTGAAATTCCAGTGATATCCTTTAAATATCCTCTGAGATTTGTCTTGCGTATGTCATAGCCAAAAAAGAAATTTACATTTACTATTTTACTTTTCCTGTTGAAGAGTATATTTGAAGGGAGCCAAAACCAATAAATTCAATGAAATTTTCCAAACTCAAACAATCATCGAAATCCATTCCTTGAGCCTATCATGGTCCATGTTAAAATCTAAACCATGAAATAATATTATGGTTAAAAAAATGATTAAAACTCTGTTTTCCTTGCTCATCTCAATTAATGTGGATCTGCTAAAGTGGGGTTGTTTACAAACAAATACAAAAAATACCATCATTCTCTTGTGGAATTCTACTTTCTCCACAGCTAATACTTTACCACTGACCTTAACTAGACTCATCTAACATATTTCTATAGTTATCTGAGTTTTCACAATTTTATCAATTATATTGGTTTTGGCTCCCTTTAAGACCAAGTAGCCCCCCTTGCAATTGGCCACGATCACCATTCACCTCATCCCTAACCCACCCTCGATCCTCCCCAGACCTCACCACTCGCCAGGCGTCCCCAATAACACCCTATTGATCTGACCCCCTGACCCCTGTGACCCCCACCTGCCCACTGGTAATGGGGTCATGACCCCCTGTTCCCTGACCCCTCCTGCCTCATCGCCCCTACTCAATGTATGGGGTCCCTAGGTGGTTATGGGAGGGATTCTATGAGAGTTAGGGAGACTTGGGGTTTCTATGCTAGGTAGATAATTCTGTCTTGTTGTCGGTTCCGCCTGTAGTAAGCTGATTTTATATCTCTTTATTATTTTCATAGAGCAGGGAATTTGAAACAATTCTTTTTTTTTTTGATTAGGAGGTTCTGCGCTTGCCCCGAAACATATATTTTCGGGCTTCAACTTGGCAGAACTCCCCTAAAAAGTTGTTTCCATAACCCCTACCATTGAAAACCATGCGTCAGATTTCCCTCAAACAGATTTTATAGCCGGTGATATCCAAATGTGGAGGAACTGGATAGCATAATGTCTCCTGCTAGGCTCTAATGAACATTATCCTAGGAACAGGCCATTAGGACTACTTCCCTTGTTTGGAGGTAATTTGCTCAGAACCATCAGAACTATTACTAGCGAGCTTAGAAGGTACTACCAATACCAGCTGCATCCTGGACCCAAGATTTTCAAAAAGAGGATTCAGCAATCTATACTGAGTACTAAATTATTACATAGGCCCTATTTATGTTCAAGCATGCAGTATTTTTCCTCTAGCTTAGGTATCTACCAAAGGTGGATGGGTCAGGCCCCCCTGGACCCCTCTGGATTCGCCCTGGACTTCTGGAAAAGTTATACTTTTGGCTCTCTTATGACCGCCAAAACTTTGTGATTGTCAGGCCCTAGTGGTTAGTAGCAGCGAACGAGACCTCAAGCCCTCCATAACACCATCTCAGAGGTAAAGGTAGACTCCAGTTGCCTGCACCTCCCCATCAAAAATTCATGGCAGTGATACCTGAATCCTCCACTCTCCAAGCGGTGATCAACCGTGCGGAGCGGGCCACACAGGACCATGAAAAGAGGCGTTTAGGTACAAAAACTTCTAATCTTGCGGTGCTTGGAGAGTGAAAACACGGATACAATGACTGTATTCAGTGATTTATCTATGGGTAGGAGGATGGAGGGGGGTTACTCAGAGAATAGGCCCCATTTTCTCAATCGATTCTTTATAGAGTAGACTATCCTCTTGCGTGTTGGGTGGTAGGTTGGTGTTAACATCATCGGACATAAAAGATCACACCCTATTGGGTTGGATGAATTGCTATTCAATATGGTCTAAGGCCTAAGGGAGGGATGATTTCCAGTGAAAGTTTCCAGGATCAACAACAAGAGAATAGCTTAGGGAATTGAGTTTTGTTGTATATTATGACAGAGTTACATCCTACTTTTTATTGAATATACCACAAGTAAGATTGGAGGGGAAATAATCTGGAAGGGGAGTGATATAAATCAGTGATTGTAAATAATTATAGTGTTTTTCCTTTTGAAATCAAATTGGTTTTTTTCCCAAGAGCTGTGTCATAAATACACTATCACCTCCTGACAATAAGATAACCTTCGAAATAACAGTTGGGAACTGTGTTAATGAGATTTTCATCCATTCCCAATTCCTTAGGCAAATAACGATAGCGCCAGGCTATAGCCATAGAAACTCCTATGCCCACGATCTTTGACATTCTATACATGCTGGTCTTTTTGTTTACAGTGCTTTCCAAGAGTCATAGGCACACTAGAATAATCAATCATTGTCCGACAGTCTAGGCCAATATTCTCCGCCAATATGGCTTACCTCCACCGCCAGAACAATTGCTGTATATTCTTTTGCTGTTATTCAGGTACGTTCCTAGAATATAAGCCCATCCTAGTTTACACCAAAGTTGAAATTTACCAAGAAATGTTATCAAAATTGCCTCCATGCTTTTTCCATGAAAACAGTTGCATAATACAAAATTAACCCAAGCAATTTGGTCAAGAAATTTCTTCCTAAAATTGTAAAATGCAGCTTTATATATTGGCTTTTTTCCCACCAATGTTATTAAGCCTGTCACCCCAACCTACAAGGTCCAACACTATTTTGCCCTGAAATACAGCATTTTGATTGGCTGGCAAACCTGCAAATCTATCAGTTGGTAAAATTTTAGAAACCATAATGTTTTATCAATACTTGGGGATGTAGGAAAACGTGCTTATTTCAGTAACCCTAACTCTACGAGACAAAGATCCTTTAAACTTGAATTTTGTCTGACCCTTGTCCACCCCTGGAAATCCCCTATGTGGGATGGGCTTATTGCACAACAATAACGGCATTTCTTCGCCGTTTTGGGGTATTATTGTGCCATTGATGGGTAAGGTCAGATTAATCATCTTATTCACACTATGTGTCATTGATGTGTGGTATATCTTAAACAAAGCGATGTGACCCAGACCATTAGAAAGAACATTGAACTGCCCAATTATTTTGCATTTGCAACTTCATCATATACTTTTGCTGAACGTCAACTCATCCTTATGATCTATGAATTCATGATGATTAACCTCAGTGCCATGCGCCAGCTGGTTAAAAAGCTGTCCGGAACCCCCTGACATTTCATGAAAGGGAGCCAAATGCTTTAGAAGACCTTAAGTTCAAATTGATATAAAAGAAAAAAATATTCCATGAGTTTAAATCGCTCAGTTTTCATAACTAATACTTTGTGACCAATTCAATTTAGAATAATGGAATGTTTTCTTCAGTTATTTGATTTTTCTTTATATTCCTACATTGCCTATAGTTCCCTTTAACATTAGATGAAATTTTGATATGATTATCAATTTCAAATTCAAATTTTTGAGAATTGCCAAGAAAACTCTCGGGTGTGCTTGGACCCCCTCAACATGTTTAGATATGCTTCAACATCCCAGATGTTGAGGCTAGATACAACCCAACCCCTCATGCTTTACCATTATACATTTCCCATCAGAATAACTCACAGCACCCTCTGACACTTACCACCCACCAGTATCTCCCAGTTTGACCATCCACGACCGAGAGGTAATAGTTTCAGAATACTTGAGCGCACTGGGGGCTCAGTAAAACGTGTTTAACGCTATAGGTCTGCTGACCAAGAAAGGACTGAAAAACTTAAAATGTGTTGTCCTATAATAAAAGCCGATTGCAATGTTATAATATGTTTCTGTGAATGTCTAATCTATATCTGAGAATTTTCAAATATATTTTCCTTGTGACATTTTGTCCTGGAGGTATATTTAAGCGCTCATAGTTTTATAATCAGATCCCTTTGATAATTTATAAAATAAAGTCGCATGAACAAAATCAACCCTTTCTTAAAGGTGACACGCAAAGGAGAAAATAAAAATCCCAAATATTGTACACAACTCTTAATTGATGTATATTTTAAGCAGAATTAGACTCAAACTAGCATACAGGGATAATATTATAATATAATTAAGCTTTTGTTAGTAGTGTGAATCCACTCTCACAGATTATCTCACAGGGCTGTGATGTCATCTAGGCTCTCTTTCACAGGTGTCTGTGTGTGCAGTCACCCATAGCAGGAGCCTTATCAGCCTGCCCTACAGGTGTGAAAGAGCCTACATGACGTCACACACACTCAGTAGAAGCCACTGTATAAGTTAATTTTTAAACACCAATTACTCCTGTATTAATGATGTGTTAGCAGTAATTTTGCAGATGTATTTAAAGAAATACATATTCAACACAATATGAAGATTAAAACTGCCTTTGCGGTTCTCCTTTAACCAGCGGACCTATAGCTACACCCGACTGGGTGGGGACACGCAAGGCATAAAGTGTGTGTGGTTCGGGAGGGGAACGCCTCTACTAAAACTGACATTAGACAGGGCTGGTGGGTTTGGCTTTGGGGGGTTGGGAATGAAATGTGCATGTACAGCCATCACTGTGTGTACCACTGGTTTTAGTATTGTGACCAGTGTTGTATACTACCCAAGTGGGTTCCAACATTCTGTGTTTGAATGTGGTTTGTACATTTGTTTCTGTATGTAATATTAAGTCTTGAAATAGGGTTCTGATGTCTAAATATTCTGCAAAACATTTTAACATTATATTGCAACTGATTGAGTTATTTTTTCCCTAATATTTTTCTGCATAACAATTTACTATGGGTTAGTTTCTCAACAAGTTCCGATGAAAACGATATTCGTCCTTTAAGTTTCTTATTTGCTTAAATAAACCCTTATTTGCATATATACACTATGTTGGTATCTCAGGTAAAGATTTACATTTATATAAATAACTATATTTATAGTGATGACACATTGGTTAGGGCATAATTGGTTAACATAACAGTGTTATGTTAATTCTAAAGCCTAATGATATGAATATTTTGTTGGGTTGATCTTGATTCAGTTATTATCCCATTTCAACAGTAAAATAAGTTTATATTCGTCTCACAAACGAGGGGAATGAGAATGAAACTGAATTCCAAAGTTCTAAATACCAATAGCTAAAAATGATAATCAATATCAAGGTATGAAATCATGAATATATATTGGAATTTCAAGTAACAACGTCCTACAGTACTATCCCATAAAATCTAGATCCTGGTGCAAAGTCCTTATTCCTATATTACTTACGCCGTTTTAACAATGTAACTTGTCAACTCTGGGATTCTCCCCTGATATATTAACTATAAAAACTGATCTATAGAGATGGATGGTGGTGACTGGTTGCCAAAGAGTCGTTTATCACGGCAATAGGAATGCCATTTAGTATTCCGTCACTTTGTGAATCCTGACTTCACCTCGTTAATCTTGTATAACTTGTGCATAATATTATATACAACAGGGACAGGTTCCATAGGTGAAGGGGCGGAATGAGGGAGCTTTCATTAAGTACGTATGCATATTTTCAAATACCCCCACCTCACCTTCTTTGGCCTAAAATACGCAGAGAATTTGTGAATCAACATAAACATATTTTGGAAGATTTCGGACCCCTCTACACACACCTATTGGTGCATGTGAACTTAATGGAAGCCCCTAACCTTTATATTGGCCTACATGTAATATCATATGCTGACTCAGTCCTTTTCAAAATCTTGGACCCGCCTTTGCCCAATCTAAATGAACGCGAATAAGCAAAGGGTTACGAGTATATTAAGTATGTAGGCATAATTAGTAAGCACTCTATGATTCTATAAGCCTGCATATTATAAATCAATAGTGGAATTGATGATCTTACTTTTGTACAGGTACTTTAAGATGATGTGGTACATTACGTTGTGTTGATATGTATATTAGGCCTACAGTAATCTTTTTATAGAAAGACTCAAAGAACCGAATGGTTTAAGTAGTATCATGGGAAGTTCATAGAGGGGTGTGAGTGAGTGAGTGAGTGATGGAGGTTTTACGCCGTACCGACAGCCAGGGTCATTTTCATGGCAAAAACAGGTGAGGACGAATTCTGTCTTTGACGATCGTATCTATGAGGTAAAGGTGACAGGGCGGGCAAACAGCAGGGGATCAAAACCTGGAAATTATTTTTGCTGTACCTCATCCCTTAGTGAACCAACCACCAACCGGGAATTGAACCCAAAGAACCACTTGGTCAGTGCTGGGTCCCCCTATCGTCGCCTCATACAATCAGCAGGGGCTACTGGGGGCCTATATTCCTCCCCAGAACTCCCACAGGGTTCCATAGAGGGGATCACCGAATCCCTTTGATCCTAACATAAGTGTCATATATAGTAGATCATCCAGCCAAGGCCTTTTTGATATAGACACATCATTCACACAAAAGGTGCCACTCAATAATTGAGGTTACGACCGTGACCACATGAAGAATACCCCTCTAATAATAGACTCCGCTTTTAGGGTTGTGAGACCTGATGAATGATGACGTAGCGGAAGGGGCATGAGAGGAGGTAGTCCTTTCATGACCTAGATACCTCTTCTATAATAGGTTCTTACACCCACAAAAGTCCATGGCTACTAGTGGCTATTCAAAATTTGCAAGAAATACTTTTATTGGCCCTCTATAAATGGCATGGGGAATCCCTTTGTTGTTTGGGTGCTGGCTGGCTTATGGTCCTACCTGCCATAAACCAGCGGCCCCAAAGCATGCTCGGATGCAGGGTGGAATTCCCACCTAAAATGGCTGCTGGTTAACAGTCCTAGTTTGAGCACCTAGTGGACTTGGACGTAACTACAGTCTAGAGGGGAGGGGTTGGGGTTTATCGGCACAAGGTCACCCAAGGGCAGCAGGGCCATTAATCAAAATTATGGGCAGTATGGCCGGTAAATTATGGCTCTTATGGGTGGTCATACATGTAGCATGCACGGTTAGGCATTGCGAATGTGCATACATGGATAGGCCTATAAAGTAGCATAGCAACTGATTTGTGAGTCTCAGAGCTGATAGATCAGTGAACCGGCTGTTGAAAAGGCACTGACTGTAGAGAAAAAATGGACTTAATTGTTTTTTCACCAATAATCCTTCATAGAACTCGATCTCTAAGGAAAATAAATTGCATCTTTCTTGCATATGAAACCAATGTAATGAAGAACAAAAGACTGAATTATATGAAACCCTATGAAAAAATCCATCTTGATTACACCACTCAAGCAAAAAGCAATACATTGTGAAGTATGGAATCAGAGGTCATCATCCTCTATTGTGATCTCGACTTTCTTGTCATACAACTATCAATACACTAAAGATTAAGCAGAGTCTACATACGCCATCCCGCCAAAAAAAACCTGATTAATGTGTGTGGCCTCAAGCATGTCGAAGCTGATAAGGATAGCGTCCCAAAACGGGTGAATGAAACATAGCGGTGACTTCACGTTAGGGCCGGAATAGATGGCAGGAGACGGTCGTATGTTGACATACCGGGCATACGAATGACCCCCACCTCCCTAATCAACAGCCGTCCGGGGGGTCCGCTACTGTCCGGCCGTTAGTTCCTCCTAGGGCCCCCAGGGGTGCGGGGACTGAAGTTGTACATCACGGGGGTCCGCCCTGGAGGAAGGAGGGGGATGAGGAGGGGTGGGGGGGGGGTGAGAAGGGGGTTGTGGGGGAAGGGAGTTGGTGATGGATGTATGGGTGAGTGTATGGTAGGGCTATGTACCGATTGTTCCGACAGTGTGACTTCCTTGTGATGTTGGATGAAAAATCATAGACAACTGTATGAGAGATATATAAGCCTATATCTTACAATACGAATCAATTAACGCCAGTCAATTTAAACATTATAATTATAGGACTATAATTATTTTTACACCAGGCCTAGAATATGAAGTATTCTGTCCTTGATTTCTATGCAGACTATTAGAGCAGCTCATCTCAGATTCACATCTAAGAATAAATATGAATAACTATCCTGTAAAGCGATCAAACAACAGTAAGTGGCTAAATTTAAAAAAAAAAGAAAACTAAAATATAAGGAAGATGCCTCTGTCTTTGTTTTGAAAATTCTTTCATTTTATAATTGGTAAGATATAGGGATCCTACCATTTCAATTGGAAATTATGAAAACGAAAAAAAAAATTACCAATTGTAAAATGAAAGAATTTTCAAAACAAGATACTTCTGTCTTTGCCTAAAATCCAAATAAGCAAGACACTTGCTAAATCGGGGACCCCTCCATAGCGACCGGTCTCTTGTTCCACCCCACCCTCTACCTCATTCATAACCTTCTTTATTATCAGTGCCGGACCCAGTGGTCAGTAGCCCCGTTATGGTCAGTCCTGAGCTCATTACTGACCACCCCGGACCCCTGCATACTAAGGGTCCCATGTGGTCAGCAACTACATTATTCCTGTATGGGGCTGTATGAGGAAAACTATGTTAAAGATTATTAAAATTGTTCGTTTAGTGTTTACCCTGGTAAAGTGAATGATAGATATAGTATGCTGCATTATTTTCATAGAGTATCTCTACATTTTAGGTATTGATATGAAGCTTTCGTGTTCTAGGGACTTGTTATTTGTGCATATATCTGGTTTGTGAGGCCATCCACCTGTTCCCAAACAAGTTCAAGCCCACATTTCCTAGAGAAGTCTTCTTCATACTTTAACGAATAATATTTGGCTAAATATTCAGTGTAACACATTGTCTGAAAACTCTATGGAAGCAGCCAGGGTTATGACAGACATTCCAACTATGCACGTAAACGTATGACGTAATTTAGACCAAACGTGGCAGTAATTATAATATCAGAAAAAAAACCCACAAATACACCAACGTCTGGCAAACTAGGCCTATACTATGCTTACTGTATACGTCCTTGCAAGAAACATACAGAAATATCAAACCAGAACCTCCCAAAAGAAAAAAAAGCCACTACCCATATCCCCAGTAAATCTATCCCCATGTACTTACACGGGAAATCTTTGCTCCAGATCCATAAAGTCCTGTAGCAAGCAGGAGCCCCTTGTGCTGTGAGTGGACTGGAGGCTTACCCCCCAGACCACTCAGTCAGTCGTAAACCAGGCCGGGGTCTCCAGGGTAGGCCGCCCCGATAAGACGGAACACCTGCGTCACCCGCCAATTTCCTCACACACCTATACCAGCCAGCTTGCGACGTAACAGAAACCTTCTGCAACCATACTTTTTTAGTCAGTTTGTTACTTACTAAGATGGCATGTAATGATGTTGTTATTGATGGCAAGTTTGAAACATCACAAAATTAGAATGTTATTATAACATTATTTTTGGTGAGGTTAGGATGAAACCAAAACAGAACGTTATAAGAACATTCTGTTTAGGTCAAAGAACATAACCAGAATGTTGTAATAACGTCGCAGTGGAACATCGCAGCAGTAGGTCGCAGCGATGGAATTGGAAGTCATCAAAAGAACGTAACAAGAACCAAACCAGAACCATATAGAACATTACTGCAACGTTATCATAACATCACACCTCCGGCTGGGATACCACTGAGGCAGGTCCCGCCATCTTGCTTGTTTATACCTTATCGTTATGAGGTAGCCTTGGTAATGTTTTAGTTCGTATGATGGTCTAATAACTGATACAGATAGGCCTAAGTGGTTTCTAGTAAATCTTCTTTTATCTACTTTGATGTAATATGTTTTTGGAATGGCTTCCCATCAAGTTCCGGTCGAAAACTAGCTACTTCCGGTTTTTCTAGGTACTATTGATATTTCTGTATCTTATAGGCAATCCCATTTTATACTATATGACCCGATCCCTTTCTTCGTTAGATTACGGTCATATATATGGTCCAATTTCGTTATCCCAATAAAGCCCATAGTAAAACTGGATAACCATAAAAACAACGCTTGCATTTCTGTAATGACCACGATCTGTTTCTCTGTTCTTTTCTCTGCAACGCTAACCTGTATCATACTTTATTATACTGTACCTCGAATTGTATATATTATTAATCCAAAACCTACCAATTATGGTCACCAGCAATTGCCAAATTGGTAATGGTTTGTATGGGCCTCTTTCCATATACTGCTTATGGATGTATGCATTATTTAAGATTCTGTAATAACGTTGTCGCCGGGCTATCAGACAAACTCATTTATAAACCTATTTATATCGTACATGTACTTAGTTATACACCATAACCCTGGTCCATTGTGACAACGTGTTTACGACAGCAACCCATGGACTGCAGAACTATAGACCATCATCTATAAAAACGTACACAGAAAAGATCAAGCGACCAATTTGGTAAGCAGGTGAACGTTTCGGAGCTATCTTTTATCATTTAATGTTTGATTATAAAATATAACATTTTTGTCACTACTTTCAACCTTATTCTGGCCCTTTTCACTTGGGTAGTCAATACATAAGTGTTGCCCAAACCCTACATTCCATTCTACCTCTCGCATAATCCCATTTCCCTATACTACTTACATTCCTGAATATTTCTAAGCCGTCCTCAACTCCTGATTCATTATGTTACTCACACAGCCCCATTTCCCTATACTACTTACATACTTGAAACTCCTGATTCATTATGTTACTCACATAGCCCCATTCCCCTATACTACTTACATACTTGAAACTCCTGATTCATTATGTTACTCACACAGCCCCATTCCCCTATACTACTTACATAATTGAAACTCCTGATTCATTATGTTACTCACACAGCCCCATTTCCCTATACTACTTACATACTTGAAACTCCTGATTCATTATGTTACTCACACAGCCCCATTTCCCTATACTACTTACATACTTGAAACTCCTGATTCATTATGTTACTCACATAGCCCCATTCCCCTATACTACTTACATACTTGTAGCTCCTGATTCATTATGTTGCTCACATAGCCTCAATCCCCTATACTACTTACATACTTGAAACGTCTGATTCATCATGTTACTCACATAGCCCCATTCCCCTATACTACTTACATGCTTGAAACTCCTGATTCATTATATTACTCATATAGTCCCATTCCTCTATACTACTTACATGCTTGAAACTCCTGATTCATTATATTACTCATATAGTCCCATTCCTCTATACTACTTACATGCTTGAAACTCCTGATTCATTATATTACTCACATAGTCCCATTCCTCTATACTACTTACATACTTGAACATTTCTTCCTATCTTAATAATTATACACTATCGCATGTGGTATGGGCTCAACTAACCATTTGCCAAAATAATCATAATCATAACACAGTAAAACAAAGGGAATTAAGGTACATCATAATTGCCATACTTCAAACCTTAAAGACTGTATTCCACTGTGCACTCTCGCCGCTGATGTATTATTGCAATGCGAAATATGATAGCGGGTATCACTATCTGTTAAAATTTGCTTGCGATTATTTACCAGTACAAGTATCATTTCCTTACGAAAATATGAAGGTGCTACGATAATTTCATAAAGGGGAATCATAAAGTGCTAGCAAACGGTTCCATAATCACAAATGAGAAAACGCTATAGGTCTGGGCAGCAAGAAACATCTCATTTTCTTGTGCTTTTGGTTAAGACTTGTGTATTTTTTGAGTTTAGGTTTGATTGTAATTATCATATTTTAGTGTCAGGTTGTATATATGAACAGATTTAATATTTTCACTGATATTTGCAGTTTTGTAAAAATATAATAAAACCAGAACAGAAACACAGTAATGATATGGCAGGGTGACTTTCAAGTGTTTAAGTGGTTTCTCACTTCCCAGATCTATAGGTCGAATGCAGGCTTAACATTTTTCCATCCAGTTTAGTAACATATTCTTTTTAAACAGATAGCCGTATCAGGACTTTCAACCATGCAATTGCTATCATGGAAAGCGTGCCGTCCCTTCAAGTCCATAAACCCTTTGGGCTGTTAACGGAGGCCGTTTTCTCGGGTCATATAACTTGAACTCATTATCATGACCCCACTTACCGAGGACGTAAACTAAACCCAGACCGTTAACTAATTCTCATAAATCATGTTGTGGTTCACCAGTGAACCCTTAGTGCAAGCTGGAAGTGGTGTTCGGAAGAGCAAAAAAGAGTAGGATTGGGGTTATCATAGAACCGAACCAGAAATAAGATATTCCATTACAAAGTCGATAAGAAAAAAGACCTCTGAAAATACTTTTTAAAGCCCCATTCGCTGTTGGCGATTTTTCATTGGGATCTGAATGTAGAACACAATCCTTTAGAATTTAGAATTACTGTATATTTTTAAATACACTTTATTAAACCATCTCAGGAATAGCCTTTCCAGTCTGGAAAAAATATCAATTCTGAATACAAGATTCCATTGAGAGGAACAAAATGTCATGATAATTATGCTTTAGCACTGTGAATGTTTATTCATTGGGCTTGAATTTGTTGCCGTAGGATAGCAAAAGATAGAGATAATGATGAATCCAGGGAGAATGTTTTTACTTCAATAACGTAAGCTCATCTTTCAGTTACAATATTAGGCTCACACTCACCGTCAAAATCCGAACTCTTTCCACATTTTCCATATTCTTAAACTCCCTATTACTGACAGTCTGTACCACTCCCCGTTAGTTCAGTCAGAGTAGGCGGCCTGGTATAGGCCTTAGGCCTGGGACTTATAGGCCTGATGCCTGTAGGCCTAAGCCTGACTGCGATCATCTCCAGATGTGAGGGATGAGGCGGTCCCCAGGGGAGAGCCTTGACGGCCGGGATCTGGGACTGATCTGACCGCAGTAAGTACTAAGGCTGAGGGTATATTATGGGGTGCCAAACTTTAGCAACAGAATTCATGTTTTTTTTGTGTATGGCAAAACACGATTTCTATTGAAAAAATCCTATTAAATTGATTTGGTTTTCTTTATGGTTATCGTGAACCTGAACATCAAATATGTAGAATTCAATTTATTTACTTACATTTAGCACCATAATGACATTATTAGTTGGATAAGGATCCATTAGGCATGCACACTCAGTAACTCACATAATATAAGTTTTTGGTGGGCGGGGCTATTAAGTAGGGGAGTATCCACGACCAAAGTATAAACAGCTGTCCCCTCAACCCCATGCCAAGTGTCCCCTGGGAAAAACAACGTACAGAAATAACCAAATTGTTCAAAGAATGTTAATGAACGTTCAGCGCCCCATAATATAAGTTTTGGGCGGGCTGGGATATCATTTAGTAGGGGAGGTTATCAGAGCTATTCCCACAACAGATCCCTAGTGTCACCTGAAACAAATTGCATAAACATAATCAAATGTCATATGCTAATCTTGGAAATTCAGAGCTCCATAATTTATAATTCAAGTTTTGAGTGGGCGGGGATATTCGGTAGGCAAGCTGTCAAGAGTTCCCCAGAATAAAAGATACGTAAGATTATCCTAAATGTAAAAATAAATCTGGTAAACATTCAGTACCCCATAACTTAAGTTTTGGGTGGGCGGGCATATCATTAAGTAGGGGGAGTGGGGAGGTGATCAAGGCATTCAGTGCCCCATAATATAAGTTTTGGGCGGGTAGGGATATCATTAAGTAGGGGGAGTGGGGAGGTGATCAGAGCTGTCTATTTACCTATGAAATTAGTAGACATTCAGCGCCCCATAATATAAGTTTTGGGCGGGCGGGGATATCATTAAGTATGGGGAGTGGGGAGGTGATCAGAGCTGTCTATTTACCTATGATATTAGTAGAGATTCAGCGCCCCATAATATAAGTTTTGGGTGGGCGGGAATATCATTAAGTAGGGGGAGTGGGGAGGTGATCAGGGCTGTCTATTTACCTATGATATTAGTAGACATTCAGCACCCCATAATATAAGTTTTGGGCGGGCGGGGATATCATTAAGTAGGGGGAGTGGGGAGGTGATCAGGGCTGTCTATTTACTTATGAAAAATTTACAAATTTACAAATAATATCCATTAACATTCAGCACCCCATGATATAAGTTTGGGCAGGCGGGGATATCATTAAGTAGGGGGAGTGGGGAGGTGATCAGAGCTGTCCCCACGGCCAGACGCCAAGCGTCCCCCCTGGAGCAATCCATCAGCCAATAAGCCGGTCAGTCATTACGGCTCCACAGTGACCGTGGTCAGCATGACCCACTTCTTAAGGCTTAAGGCTTAGCTTAGTCCTCCTCCAGCTGCACATCTCAAGCCCCGCATCTCCAGCTGCAGATCTTAAGCCGTTAAGCTCGCATCTCCCGTTCCCATTGCCATAAAGCTCCATACACACTGTGCGATTTTTACACAGTCGGCCATTGAATCAGTGTAAAATCGGCTGATTCTTATTAATGTATGTCACTAGTAGTAATTGTAAACTAGGAACTGTTTATTTGTGTATAGGAATTTGGATATATTTTTCACCAACTGATATCTGGATGTACAAAGAATACCAAGTCTGTGTACTTGATTGTAACCAGAACAAGTCAAAACGTCTAGTAATAGTGTATCAATTCGGCGGCATGTATTGATGTAATAGGTCTATATGTAATATATGGTAAAAATTCAGTATCAAAGCAAGCCTGCTTTGATACACATGAGGCGGCCATATTAATAATATAAATGATTTATAGTCACATAGTGGTAGGTCTGAACTGACACTATAGTGACAATCTGAAAAAATATTTACTTTCAAGCCAATAGGTTAGACATTAACTTAGGCATAAAATAATCAAACCATGCGATGTATAAGAGCATATAAGACATATTAAAACATATTTTCTTGTATCTTATTTATTTTGTTAAGCTGGATAAGGCCTAAACAATTTTTTTTCGGAGCCATTTTTTGTTATACCATCTGTAAAATATTCTTGCAAGCGTTTCCAGGCCTAAAATGATCAAACTATATGATATATAGGACCCTGAGATATAGGAGAACATAGATATATACATGACTTTCATTTTTCATAGGCCTAATAAGGTCTAAATAATTATTTTTCAGATTCAGTGTCCGATCAAATGCCTGACATGTATGTAGCCCATTTCAGCTGCTGGAAAACAATATGAACCTACCTTTAACGCCTGGGTTCTGAATGCGTCTGAATGGGTATATCCTCCACAATTCATGTGTATCTGGTAAATATTCAGGGCTCGACGAATCAACCACAGACATGGTTGCCCACCAGGCAACTACTCCTCATTGTTTGGTTGCCCAGCACTTGACTTAGATGCCCGGAAAATGTAATTCAATTTAGCATTGTGTTTGCTATTCTCATGTCGAAATATGGGCTTAAAACATGCTTAAATTTAGAAGTTTTCTTTATGAATTTAGGGTTGACAAAAAAAGTTGACTAAATGCTGGAAATTTCCGTGGTTGCCCGTCGGGCAACCAGCCCCTATGTTCTGGTTGCCCAGCACCTTTTTCTGGTTGTCCCGGGCGTCCGGGCACCCGATTTGTCGAGCCCTGAATATCATCCAGGTTTTCTGATTTCGATATATCGTAGCAGGCGTGGAGGCAAAGAACCCCGCCGAGATAAAGCCATCTTTATAGGCCTAGCTTGTCCAGCTGGAAACGAATATGTACCTACCTTTAACACCTGGAGTCCTGAATGCGTTTGAATGCGTATATCCTCCACAATTGATGCGTTCCTGCTAAGTAAATATCATCCGGGTTTTCTGAGTTCAATATATTGTAGCAGGCGTGCAGGCAGACATCCCGGCCGGGTTGACGCCATCTTACTCTTAGGCCTAGCGTGTCCTCACGTGGTTGGGGGCCAATGTCTTTGCATTCGATATGAACGCATGTTTGAGGCCACTTCATGCGTTAGTATGCTTCCACAGGTCCACATAGATTCCATTAATAATTATATATCGAGAGATTGAAAGCATCAGATAGCACCGTAATCCAGCCGGGTAACATTTGACGAAATCTTCCGGTAGACTGTAGTACTAACCGTTTTCGCTAGGTGTCACAGTGAATAGATACAACGAAAATGGGTCAAGGACGGACTACCGAGTGAAGCTTAGGCCTAGCGTGTCCAGCCTCCTCACGTGGTTGGGGGCCAATGTCTTTGCATTCAATATGAATGCATGTTTTAGACTCCTTCATGCGTTAGTATGCGTCCACAGGTCCTCATAGATACCATTAATATATATTGAAAGCATCAGATACGTCGTAATACAGGTAAACATGCTGGAAAGAGGAGCCCTCCCGCCGTAACATCCAACCACCCCGCCTGCATAGCCTGATGAATATTCAGAGTTTGACCCAGTTCCCGCGCCCCAGATCGGAGAAGAAACGGGCCGCTACCTTGGCACTAGCAAGGAGGACCGTTTGTGTACTCTATGCCCGAATAAGGAAATAGGTGACGAATTCCATTATGTCTTTGACTGCAGTTACTTCGCTGAAAAAAGAGCACTTCTTATTGACAACCAGTACCTAGAAGAACATTTACACTTACGAATGTACAAGTTATTTGGCACACAAAATATTGAACACCTTATAAACCTAGCAACCTTTGTGCACCACATTATGGAATGCTGTAAATCAAACTAGTCAACTCCCTAGATATATCCACTGGTATCACCAGTGGACCTGTCTGATCCGTCCGGAACTGAGTACAGCTTGGTACTGCACTAGTCAAATTTTACAGCTGTAATCTGTAATCTGTATTTCTTTTTAAATGTATATTGATGTAGCATTGTTCATACTGTATATATTTATGTATTTTTTGTTGCTGTCTTTTTTTTCTTCTTTTTTTTTCTTTTTTTCTTTTTTTCTTAAATTAATATTGATGTAACACTGTTATTACTGTATATATTTATGTATTCCTGTGCCTCATGGAGGTTGTGAATAAAAGTTCAGTTCAGGTCACGTGACCAAGGCTAATGGCGGCCAGGCACTCGGTGACCGTAACAATATAACGATTTGAATTCCAGGCTTGAATGTCTGATTTGTCCCAATTTGGACGATTTTGACTATTTATTTGTATTCTATATGTCCAAATCTCAGTAATGTAAGCCCACATAAGCCCAAGTATAGGTTATTTAAACCATTTCGGGAGGAGTTACAAACGGTGACATGGTTACATCCGCCGATTGGGACACAATGGCGGGCGCCCGGTGTTCCCGTAACGATATAACGATTTGGATTCCGAGCTTAAATGTCTAATTTGTCCCATTTTGGCCCATTTTCACGACTTATTTGTATTCTGTATGTCCAAATCTCAGTAATGTAAGCCCAAGTAAGCCCAAATATAGGATATTTAAGCCGTTCCAGGAGATTGTGACAGGGTTTCATTCGGGGGTGGGACATGGTAACGCGTTACACCGACCTAGTAGAGTGTGATCCTCTAATTCGGCGGTGGGTTTAAACGTTTAAACGTATAACGGTTAAAAAGTTTTATGCCGCCTCATAATAAATAGAATGAATCTAAAGAAAAACAAAGAAAACTACACTGCATTGAAATGTGTATGACTGATTTGAATCTACCTATTATTTGAGTATATCTGACTGATTTTAGCACCATTCAGTCTGCCGACTTGGTGAAAATTACTGAGTGGTTATGGGGCTTAAAGCCATATATATAATTATACACAAGGGCGATTTTGAACTCAGTGAACTTGTCTGCCTTTGAACGGAAATCAGTATGCTGTATCAAAATATGCACAATTGATCTGAATCGGCACCAAAATTGGCCAATTATATTTTCATAATATTATGATCAACTGATTTTTAATTCAGATTGGGTCAGTCGATTGGTGAAAATCGCCGAGTTGGTATGGGGCTTGAGTCCCTTACTTCTGTTCTTAACGGGCCTGGTGGGGGTCGAGGGGGGGGGGGGGGGTTGAGGAGGTAGAGATGTGCAGTCACTCAATCACTTACTCATCATTTGCTCACCCACCTTTTGCTCGCGCACCATTTGCTCATTCACTGCAAATGTACTTTCCTTGTTCTAAGTAAACGGATTGCTTGCTGCACGTACGAGGAAGTGGTTGTAGCCGTGGAAATGTTCTTTACATCTGTTTGCCTCATGTAGGTTAAGATTAAGAAAAAAATCAATATCAGGGCTGATTGGTTGGCCACATCCAAACCCTGCGCCAAAGGTCTAGGTTCCTACCGTGCGTGTTAACTGCTTTGCTTCTTCATATTCAACGTTGATGTATTTTTTCTCTCGAAATATCACTATGTACCTTGCTTTCAGAAGGAGAAAAATAAAAAGTTCTGGAGAATATTGAAACTATCAGGGAGTAGTCAATACGGTCTGTAGCTATTGTTACACCCCATAAATCTAGCAGCACATACTTTCTCTCATCAATACAAATTGTGACTCATTCATTTCCAGTGGATTGTTCCTGTGTTTCAATACAACCAGACTATGGCCACGGTATCACCTCGTTAAGCCCCTCACTGCTTCTCGACCTCTGGTCCTCCGGGTTCCATGTGTAAGGGCTCGGGTGTTTTGCTCTTAATAAATTTTGTTTGATTCCTTCCTTGATGAAACTGTACTTTCTTCATTGCCAAATCTACCGTGCCACGCCATCCGCATGATATTGGATAAACAATATTCTAGTGTCTTCTCGGCAAGGTGGTTTCCTTCTCCTTCATCTTATTAATCTTATTCATCTTCCTCTATTTAAAATAACGCACCAACTAATATACTGCCTAACAATAATCAGGGCTCAACCTCACCATGCGATTTCAAACCCCATACCATGTTCGCCCTGTTAAGCCCTCGAGACGATTATTGTCTTTTTGTATTTCACAAATGTTATGCAGTTCTACATGAACTTGCTTTTTATGAGTATTTCTGTATGAGTTATATACATATATGTACTTTGCTTTCTAATACCCACGTCCCTCCTTAATGGCTGGCCCCTAGTCATCGGGGGGGGGGGGGGGCAGTCGTTTGGCCGGCGTCCACAACCTTGATGTGTGATGGGAAAGGGGGGGGGGGGGGCGATAGGCAGACACAGGTAATTAGTACTGACCTTTTGTTGTTGTATTTCTCCCATGTTATGTACATGAGTTATTCCCATGAACCTACCTTTCCAGATCTAGAATTGCCATCTCCCAGCCCCCAACCCCTCCCAACTTTAATGCCTCCGTATTTAATGGCCGGCCCCTGGTCGTCAGGGGTCAGTATTTGGCCGGCGTCCACCACCTTGATGTGGTCAGGGGGTGTGTGATGGGCAGACACAGGTTATTAGTGCTGACCTTTTTTGTTGTATTTCTCCCATGTTATGTACATGCGTTAGGGGCTGTCCATAAATTATGTCACACTTTTTCATGGTACTTTGAGGACCCACCCACCCCCCTGTCACATTAAATCGTTTAATCAAAACATGAAAATAAGCCCACTTTCAGGCAGTGTCACACTGTTCAAACCACCCACCCACACCATTGTGCATGACATCATTAATTTTATGAACAGCCCCTTATGTCCATGAACCTTGCTTCCCAGATCTAGAATTTCCATTTCCATCCCCCCTTAATGCCTCAATACTTAATGGCCAACCCCTGGTCATCGGGGGTCAGTATTTGGCCGGCGTCCACCACCTTGATGTGGTCAGGGGGTGTGTGATGGTCAGACACAGGTTATTAGTGCTAACCTTTTTTGTTGTACTTCTCCCATGTTACGTACATGAGGCCATGTTCATGAACCTTGCTTTCCAGATCTAGAATTTCCAGCCCCTCCCACCCCACCCCCTCCATTAATGACTACGTACTTAATGGCCGGCCCCTGGTCATCAGGGGTCAGTATTTGGCCGGCGTCCACCACCTTGATGTGGTCAGGAGGTTTGTGATGGGCAGACACAGGTAATAAATTCTGACATTATTTTGTTGTATTTCTCCCATGTTATGTACATGAGTTATGTTCATGAACCTAGCATTCCAGATCTAGAATTTCCACCCCCCTCCCAACCTTAATGCCTACGTTCTTAATGGCCGGCCCCTGGTCATTGGGGGGTAGTATTTGGCCGGCGTGCACCACCTTGATATGTTCAGGGTGTGTTTAATGGGCAGACACAGGTAATTAGTGCTGACCTTCTTTTGTTGTATTTCTGCCATGGGGCTCCAAGACTGAACAAACAGGTCTCATTGTATATGCGGACATTAAACCTGCAAGAAATATACTGTGTGAGTGAGGTCCCCTTGCCATGTCCACACCTATAACCTCAGCCTTTAATCTGACTTTAATTCAGAGGTAGTCAATACTTCTAACTTTTCTCAACATGTTTAGTCATTTTGCCAACCCCCTTAGTCAAAAAAGGCTTAGAAAGTTTGGACAAAAAGGCACCGTCAATTGTCCTAAATTTTTTTTCTTAAAGTTCAGACGTTTGACTAATTTTTCAACACAAACTTTTTTTCAGTGCACGTTATAATAACTTATATGTGCATGTGTTATGTTCATGAACCTAGCTTTCCAGATCTAGAATTTCCATCTCCCAGCCCCCCAACCCCCAACCTCCGTACTTAATGGCCGGCCCCTGGTCATCAGGGGGCAGTTCTTTGGCCGGCGTCCACCACCTTGATGTGGTCAGGGTGTGTGTGATGGGCAGACACAGGTAATTAGTGCTGACCTCTGTACCCCTGCCAGCGTTAGGACGCCGGGCACGTCGGCCTAATCACCGGTACTGGAGGAAGGGTGTGTGTGTGTGGGGGGGGGGGGGTGTTTGTACGCGTGGAGCTCTACAATCTAACAGCGTATCTTTTAATAGCTCAGGAAAATATGTTACTTTTTCATTAAGATAAATAAACGTAAAACTGTGATCTAAATCTTACATGATGAATGTGATATAAACAATATTATGTTAACTTAATATAATATATGATATAATTCGTTATGAATATAATTTCAATATTAGGGCATATTACTTGTACCAGATTATGAATATGAACCATACTTACTTTTTAACAAAATCGAATCAGATACAGCTATAAGTCGATAAATTATTGACTAATTAATATTAAATACTTATTTTTGCAAGTGTAAAATCAAGTGTAACATGGCATATCACACGTTATACCTACTGCTATCCCCTTTAATTATCTGAAAACGTTCAGACCTCCCATCCGGATCAAATATGACTCACACCATAAAGCCTATACATTATTCTATTCAACTGCCCTCCCCATTCTCCCATAACACCCCTGCCACATATTCCCCAAACCATCACATTCCTTTCAAACCCATTCCAATCGTCTTCCCCAACCCCACAACCCTCTCCACCCCTAACCCACCACCCTATGACCCATGACCCTTCTAATAGCCCCCACGACGGTTCCAATCTCACCATTTCTGACCACGACGGGCCCACTCTCACCATTTCTGACCATTCATTCCTCTGACAACCAATTCATAACGTCTCCATTCAGCCGTCTATGTACCCTTGCCTCATGCATAAACGAGCTGCCTTTTCAATCGGCGTTTCGGGTGGCTGTGCGCCCTCTATTGCTGTAATGGCCAATGCAGTGTAAAGCCACTGCCTTCTATTGTAAAGCCACTGCCTGCCATTGTAAAGCATGGTATCTGAGGATCAAAGGCAGATATTTACATAAATTCACATAGTTTGGCAGTTATGGTGGTATTTGGGTGATCGTTTCGGATTTGGTTTTCATAGGGTTGGGTGTGAGAGGCTTTGTATGAGAATACATGCAATAGATGTAATAGGGTTTATTTGGGTAAAGATACGGGGCAAATAAAAATCACGTTAGCCTTGTCTACCTGGAAATCTTAAGTATATATGATATCTTAAGGCGACACTAAAAACTCCATTCAGAATTTGTTAGATAATTGAGTTTGAAAGTAATCTACAAATATCTGATAAACTTCTGATAATCAACAGATAAATACATTTGGACCAATCTTTTTATTTAAGAGTTGACCCAATTTTGTTCTTTTTTTCTGACAATAAGCTCTATAGGATAATGATTCGATACAATATTGCCTCGTGACTATGCAAATCAAGACTTGGCATGTGGACTGGATAGCATCCCAAGAAAACTACCGTCCATCTGGAGCAGTTTATTGTTCTTTCTTCGTAAGAGAAACATACACCTCCCCTTTACCTTTTTTTATATAGAAAAACCCAATCCACCTGAAATTACCTCGTGTTGCCATGGCGCGTCTGGCAAGTGAGTCATGGCCTTAGGCTTACTATAGGCGGTGTGTGGTCATGTCCCGCCTACCTGTAGGCCTATACAGGTCATGACCTGAGCCGCCTCCTCCTGTGTTAAGAGCCCCATCCCCATCAGGAGGAAACAAGCCCCATGCATGTCAGTGCTAAATCAATCCTGGTACTCTACTGAGTGTCTGTCTGTGTGTCTCTGTCTGAGTGGGGACTGAAGGGGACACTTACAATAAGTAAAGAACTGGCAGTAGACATGAACCAAACGCCTGATTTACATTAGGTGATTTTCTCGGTTATTTTGTTGTTATTGGGTTCAATAAGAAGACATTGCATGTTGGTGCCTAATTTCACCTTCTAGTGTGCCACATAAAAGTACTTTACATCTAGTCCTTCATGAGAATTATAATTATTGGGTCAATCTTTCTAAGAAACTGAGACATAAATGCAGCATGTATCTACTTGAACTGTATCTGAGGTCAGGCGAATATTGCGTGACGAATCTGTCATTTCACCAAAATTAAAACCTTTCTTAATTAATTAATCAGCTGAACCATTAAGCTATGCCAGTCAACTGGTTTACACATAATATTTCCTGACAAATTAGAAGAAAATCTCATAGAAATTCACCTGGTGTGAATGGAGCCAAAGTGGCCTTAGGGCTGTATTACACTATGCATCGGGTCTACATTTGTGTCGGGTCTTGGTGCCCAATGCGACTAATACGCATTTAATGGCATATTACACTACACGTAGGATGCAATGCGACGTATATTATACTATGCATTTTGGGGTTTAGCTCCCAATGCGATCCAAACACGAACCTTTTTTTATATATTACACTAAGCGTCGGGCATAAAGATTCGCGTTTGCTATTCGCATTGGCAAAAACGCGAATGGAACAGCCCCAACGTGAGCCAGCCAACGCATAGTGTAATATGGCCTTAAGGATGCATGGTGGCATGATGGTAGAATGGTGGTTCGAATCACCATACAGCCAATCGATAGGACACCCAGGTTCTCTGCATGTTGAGTGCGCACATACGTGTCTGGGTGAATATAGGGTAGAATCTAGATCTAGTCAGCCCTCATTGCATGTCTCACTCCATATGTAAAGCCCTTTTGGCACAATATGCTCAGAGTCCTATGCTACTTGCATGCCAATGCCCCTCTACTGTATCGAGGCCACCGTTGATCTATATGGGGGAGCGGGTTGGTGATACAAATTATTTATGTATAGGATATAGATTTAATTAATTTGCAGCACAGGGCTAATAAATACATCTTTATACCTCTTAACTTTGTTTGCATGAATTTGGCTTTGCATTTGTCTCTGTTGTGGTTAGAATATATATTAATAACAGTTACGATAACATATTGTGTTGTGTAATCACTCTCCTTTGGTGTTTCATGTAGGCTACACCTATGCTATCACACACGTTTTTCAGTGATATACATGGCCATGAGTAACACATAGGCCTATAATCTCTCCATTTTCCACCCAAGTACATAGAATGGTCCACCAACCACCTCAACTATACATGTGCTCTTATACCGAATCTAAAACAAGAGTACCGCCACTCACAGAATCAGTTTTGGGGAAACTGTATGACAAGGTTACCTACCTCTTATAACAGCCAATGTATTCCCACGTCTATCAGTTTCTGCTTGGAGAGGGACAACTCAATCACTCTCCAGGCTGGGTCGCTGAGCTGGTCTGAGTGTACCGGAGACGAACGGCACGTCCCCCTGCACCCCTTCTGCCTCTTTATCCCACCCTCTCCAGTACCTACACCCACACCAGCGCCATCTACATTGTTTGACCAGAACTAACTTATGATGAGCCAAGTGTAATAATTTCCAGTTAGGGACGGATACAGGAATTCTTGAAAGGGAGAGTGCCCATATTTAAAAGGTCGCGGTGGCACCTCAGGGAGTATCAGTTTTACATTTAAAAAATGGAAATTTTGCCCCCCCCCCCTCCAAAAAGAAAGGGGGTGGTTGGGAGCGCATGCCCCATGCGCCTTCCCCTAGATTCGTCCCTGCCAGTTTATGAAATATCCGTATCTTTAGCATAAAACTAGAAGATTAGGTGATGCAATCATCAGGTCATTGGCGAGTCTTTAATATTCATGTGGGCAGATCTGAATATGTAAAGTGGGTACCTATCTGTTTGACCATGCAATATGATAAGTGTGAATGTCTTCAGAAGACGTTGCCTCTTGGCTACATGCCCTACCCATTAGATGGTAGGTACATGTAGGGATTACAGATTTCATGAGTCTATGTCACATTGAATCATTCATCATTAGCCAAAAAAAACTTGTCATACCTCTATATTAGCGTGAAATCTAACAAGTGGTTGAAAATAACCAAAATTAAAATTTCACTTGCTCCTCTCTTTAACAAGAGGGTTCAGAGATATACTAGTATGGCGTATCCATTGTACAGACAAGAGGCCAATTTTCCTGAGGTTTCCAGATGTTCCTCAAAATGGGAATAGTACTTGGGTATCTTTTATTGTATAGGGCACAGCATCCTACATGCCTAGCATCCTGTATGCCTAGCCAAAACCCATAACCGCAGTGCAAAACCCATATGACAATCAAACCCTACACTTTTGTATAAGAATAAGCAAACCAGTACTCTCTCACTGAAGCAACTCTCCCATATAATTTCTGCTGAATCAGTATTTCACACTTTGCACCCCATAATGTTAACAGCATGCAACTCCCCCTCAGTCACATGACCCGTGCCATCCAGACGTCAGGTGGTTTTAGCACGTCTGATGGCGAGTGGTATTTGTCAGGAGGAGGAGCCAGCAGACAGGTGACACTTGAGACCCCCACCCTGGAGGAGGGGGTTCTGGAGGAAGTGTGCTGGAGGAAGGGGGGAGGCAGGGAAGGGAGGCAGGCAGGGGATTGGGTAGGAGGGGTGGCCTTGGTTTGAAGAGCCATTTGGGAGATGGTCGGTGTGCCTTTAATATTTTACACCTTGTTTGAAACACAGTTCATGGCATGCTGAGGGGATGGGTTGTTTTTGGTCCTGTGTTTTTGGTGATTAAGTTGTCATGGCCTGCTCCTGGTGCAGAGGCGATAAAAGCCTTTTTCATATGGTTGTGGCCCACAGAGACTACTTGCTTTAGTCATGAATTTTCCCAGTCAGACAAAAGGAGTGGTAAAATGTTGGGAAGAATTAGAAAAAAATCTATTGAGGGTCCTTACAATCTTTGGGGGTTAAAATGAGATTTCTGGAAGAACTAATGGTTGACTTTGAGGTCTTGTGGCCCAAATTTCAGAGAATATGAATGATTCCTCAAAACCACCCAACTCCCAAGTCACAGCACTGCCAATGTAGATTAGGGTAATACTTTGACTGTTTAAACAGGCCATAGGAATGACCGTAAGGTCAATGCTACTGGAACTACATCTGCAGTGGCAAATACACTGAATAGAGTTGGACGGGTGGTGTTGAATAGCAGTTTGTTTTGCTAGATAGTATTTTTCAACACTGGACCCATAGTGATGGCTGGTCAATCCCACAGACAATGTCTGTGTACCTATCTCGCGGAAATGAAAGTGGGAAAATTGTGGTAGGAAAAAGCACGCAGCGAAAGGGTGGTCAGGGGTATGTCAATCCATCAGTGATACTGTTTATTTGGTTTCTAAAAGGTTTATTGACAAAGTAGATTAAAGCATAAGATCTATTCGTAGATAGTTAAAAATGTTGGTTACCTTAAATCACATCACTATTTGCAATTAAAATATAGCCCTATAAGTCCCTGACATAACTTCCCTTTTATATTAAAATTCAACTACAAAATAAACACTTTTACCTGTGGCACCTCATACATGGATGACACTTAATTGGCTGAGAAAAACGAGAGGTGTATATACAATATCTGTCAAGAGAAGCTCTCACCAATTCAAACTCAGCAGTGTCACCTGGGGCAGATATATAGGCCTACATCAACTTTAGGAGTACATTTACAACTTATCCACACAAAAAAGAAGTTTAACAACAGCTCTCTTTTTTTGCAACACAAGAGCACCACCTGGTTGGGACTGATGAAAAATCACCTTTACATTGATTGGTTATCGGTTGCTTTACATCTTATTTTTACCGTCAGGGTCATATCAAGGGCAGTGATGGTGATTGAATCTATGAGACGGTAGATGCCGTGCCTCTTACACTTTTACCAAGGCCAGTGTTATTTTACTTCCTGTGCTGTAATAGGTGCAGTGTGAAAATGACAAGCCTTTGATATAGTATATCCATGCTGATTGGGAGTAAGGAAAACAAGCTGCCAGCACTAGGAATCAAACGCATCCCATACCAATCTCGATTCAAGTCCAGCGCCTTCCACCTCTTGAAAGACCGTCCCCCAACACCTTTAGGAGTATATTTACCCTTTAACTGCAAAATATAGAAGTTTACCAATGGCACCTGATGTAGACAACCCTTGGCTGAGAAAAGCAAGGCATGCAAATGCAAAATCTTCAACACAATAACTCTACACCACTACAACAGAACTTAATCACCTAGTAGGGGCTGACAGAAGATGTACCAATTTTCCAATTTTATTCATAGCTTAAACACAAATAAAACAAGTTTACTATCAGCACCAGCCACAGACAACACTCGGCTGGGAAAAGAGAGGCGTGCCTATGCAATATCTGTCAACAGTAGCTCTTCGCCACTACAACAAGAGTTGGCCCGCGACACGAAGAGGCCGAGGCAGATGTTTTCTGTCGGTATGAGCGCTTCATGGAGCAGGCACAACACCACAATTCCATTATCACTGATTGGACTCAGAAGTCATGAATATTACATGGCCACAGCAGAATAGAAACTTGTCAATTCCCTCACGCAGGGCTGTTTGATGTGATGCCTATTGCCCTCTCTAACACTAACAGACAGACCAGCAGGCGGGCGGCGGGGGTGTCACACGATAAATTGCACAGTTTCACACAAGGGACAAGTGGACACTAGGGCTCAGAGCTAACAAATCCAACCCCACCATGCACCCCTCCTCCAAATCCCTGTCATGGCACATTAGTACTGTATTGGAATCTTGTTTATATACTGAATCACACTTGTATTGGTGAATAGCTGACCATACTATTTTGTATTGTGAAAATCTATATATTGGTGTTTGTATCCTAACTTGCTGTTTCCATTCATGCTTTACTATAATTGACTTGAAACTCTCAGAGTTTGATACAGTCCTTGACATTTATCCTTAACATAAGAGGCGAGTGTATTTGGTAATAAATTACATAATAACTCACAGTGGAAAAGGGGGCTACAACTACACAGGGTTCCCTATCAGGGTACATCAGCACTTCAATAGAATCTGCTATGTTAACCATATCCCCATAGACCAGTGTCCACACAACGCCATCTTGTGAGGAAAGTATGAAAATCTGTGAAAATATGAAATATTCATACTACACTGCTATCATTTGCTTCACAATAAAAGGTATTCAATGTGAACATTGAAAACTTATTATTGTCTCTTTTGGTGCCTTTGCTCCATGATTTACTTAAGTCAAACAGACCCTAAGAGAGAAGAGCCATTATCTCACACAATCTATCTTCATACTTGTAAGGGAGAAGTACAAGAGTATGTACAGTGAGAGTGTTAGTTTATAAATTGCACAAGGGACTGATGTTTTTCACAGCTCGATATCTCCCCTTGTCGCGAAGTATTCTGATACATGTAATAAACTGACACCCAGAAGGAAAAGTTGATATTCTTACAGTTCCATCATGTGTGTGGAGCCTGTAAATCTTTTAAATATGCCATCTTCCTACACTCTAAATGCTCCCTTTGAGATTTAATGTAATTGAATGGATACTGACTCCAATGATTTGATGAAATGTTTATTACCTAATGTCAGACCAACAGTCTACACAAAGGTATTTGTACTACATAATAGATAAATTGCACCATAGCACTGAAGGGACAAGTGTCTACTTGGGTTTGGATCACAAACTTGTTCAGGCCATATTATGTCAGTATTGTAGTAGTCTCCCATCAATAAACACATTTCTATGGAAGAATTTCATTACCACACTTCTCTGTGAAGAAAGAAAGCAGATTTATGAAAATGAATCATCACAAGCTGCAGGTTTCCTTTTCAATCGCCATCTAAAGGGTGTCAAAGCCATCCATCTGGCAGCTGTTTGGTTCTTAATCTGCAGTTAACGTCCTGTTGGTGGTAACTTATGTGGTTTCCCATTCTAACATTGACTGGCTGCTAGTCAAAATGGCTTCATAATATTGTTGTTCTGTGGTAGATAGCTGCAAATTGATATAATTCCTGGTTTACAATACTGAATTTTCATCTAATGGCTACTAAATTTGCTTTTCATCCTTCTTCTTGCTCTCTGAGAACTGGATACATTTATACAGTGGTAGAGCAGATTCACTTTTAAAAAGGGTACCATGTTTCTTACCAGGGTTTTGGATTATGACCAGGCATGTTCTATGCATCTTACACCTAGAGCAGTCAAACTTCCAAAAGAATGTTGGTTTGTAGGATTGTAGGAAAAGGATCCCAGATTAATAAGAGCAGGGGTCAACCCCAGGAAAACTGTCTCCTGTCTGAACAATACAATATTAATGGTATAGTAAAACTATCCCAGGACTGTGTGGAAGGCCAGCATTGCCAAACATGCTATCCCCCCAAAAGCACATCAGATTCTAACTTTGCTAAATTAAGAAGTTATATGCAAATGTAAACTACCATATATCATTCCCTTACCAGCCAGTGGTTGTCCATCAGTGTCTACAAGTATAAACTAGAGCCCCTAAATTTGAAACTGTCATAATATAAACAGCCCTGATCACTCCCTCCAATAGCCTTTGGGCCTTCACATACACTTGTAGATTTACAGTAAATGGCCACTCCCAATCGCATCCCTTACCAGCCAGTGGTTGTTCTCCAGTTGATGCCCGGAAGTCCTAGCTTATGCTGGCTGTGGTCAGGTGAAGATTAATGTCCTGGGTTAAGCCATTGGCTAGGATAAGGCTATCGTTTGGGCTGCTATCACTGATAGTTAGGGCAAGGTAGGGATCAACCTCTAGATCTTCTCTACTGAGTGTGGCATACAAGGATAAGCTGCACCTCTAAATGATAAAAATATCCTTGATAATCCCATGTCAATCAAATATATTTGTTAACCTCCCTTCAATAGCCTTCATCTACACAAGTAGAATTAATGAACACTATCCATCTCATCCCTTTACCAGACCATGGTTGTCCTAAAGCTTATAAATGCTGGCTGTGTTCAGGTGGGGATTTATGTCCTGGGTTAAGCCTGTGGCTGGGATAAGGCTATCCCTTGGGCTGCTATCACTGATGGTTTGGGTGATGTAGGGATCAATCTGAAGCTCTTCTCTAGGTAGTGTGGTATATAAGTGTATGCTGTATCTCTAAACTCGTAGCTGTCATAATATAAAGTTTCCCTGATAATTCCATATTGATAACACATGCTTGTTATCCTCCCTTTAATAGCTCACAGGCCTTCACCTACACAAAGTTTTGTGGTAAATGGCCACTACCCATCTCATCCCTTTACCAGCCAGTGGTTGTCCTCGAGTTGATGCCCGGAGGTCCAGGCTTATGCTGACTGCGTTCAGGCAAGGATTAATATCCCAGGTTAAGCCTGTGGCTGGGATAAGGCTATCCCTTGGGCTGCTATCACTGATGGTCCACGCAGGGTAGGGATCAACCCCTGGATCCTCTCTACATAGCCCCAACCCCCAAAGGGATGTATGACACCCTATGGTTCTGTCAGTACTACTAAGTGCTGAAGGGTAGGCCATAGGGGCCTGATGCCTTATGCATAAAGGGGTTAAGGATATGTGCATAACATGTGTCAAGGAGAAGAATGATTACTTTGAGAGGAGGGAGATGGGTATGTATAAGGGTATTGATTGGCTGGGAAGAAATGTAAAGGACTATAGATTGTATCTATCAGGAGGGGTGAGCAATAGGATGTTCTGCTGTAGAGACAACTTAGATCATATCATGTGATCTTAGCCAAAACAAGGTTGTTCACAATTCTGTCTACATAGACCATTACCATTGGCTCTTAGGCTCCATACCCACTAGGCGATTTGGGCCCCGACGATCGTATTTTCCTCTTATCGCCTGTCAGTATGCTATATTGAAATATGCATGTTTGATATGAATCGCCGGGAAAATCGCCAAATGGTTTTATCAAACATGTTTATTTCAATATACCATACTGACGGACAATGAGGCCCAAATCGCCTAGTGGGTATGGGCCTTTGCAATCAGCAGGGGATACTGAAGACCTATTAGATCTATTTCAAGAAGGATCCATGAGAAACACCCTTTCTGGATCCGATTAATTATTTCCTACAACAGCGAGCGGGTGTCACAGGATGATATTCTTTAAGAAATTGTGAAGATGGCCATGTTGTTTATCAATACGGACAATAACAGAAATCGTTAAGGTTTATGGCGCAAAGGTATGAGTCATAAGTATAGGGCGTTTGAGAAAATGAGTCCTATTGTAAAATCCACTGACAAATCAGATATAGGTTAACAGGGATAACCAGTTATGTCGTGCAAAAAAAACCATGCAACTTACTATCCTCTGCATATATTTGACAACAACATTTGCCTTCGTCGAGATGAAAAAATAATTAGATAACGAGGGAATGGATTATTTGTAGAATCCAAGGGAAAATCAGATATGGGTTATTATTAAAAGGAATAATTGTCATCTCCTACAACCGAAAATACTAGATCATTACAGTGCTCTTCATTTATATGACAATAACTTTCGCAGATGATAAAAAATAAAAAATAAAAGGGAATGGAGGGATGCATGATAACATGCTCCTGCTCCTAAATCGGCCATGACACGTCGCACCTTGTCGTGACTGCCTAGATTAGAGGGTCTGGGGCGACATGGGGGTGGGGGAGAGGAGACAAAGAGGGGGTAAGAGAGGGGGGAGGGGGCGGTGACTAAGACCTGCTACCTGAGGTGTCTGGAGGGGACAGGCTCCTTAACCATGGAGCAGCTCGTGAGCAGTTCTAGGTCGAGCTGATGCAATACGGCAATGTTTATCTACAATGTTGAGATTCAATAGGGAAAAAGGGTGCCTTGGTCCTTCTACCTAAAACATGGAGATTGTTGATGTTTATGTTGTGTGTGTTGTTGTCTACTGGAATCTTTTTTCAATATACTCAGGTCTACAGCGCTATCCTTATTCATGAATTAGCCCCAATGTTTAGCATTGGTTTGTGCCCTATAACATTCTTAAATCTACATAAAGAAGCTAAAGCAAATATGTTAAATGTGACAGTATCATTCTAAACTTCTTGTATGATGCCACAAAAGATGTTATGAGGATATGATTAATCCAAAACACTTTCAAAATCATTCCCAATTTCCAGTCCTTTCTTTTCCTGGCGAGCCTCAATATGACCATAAAACTAAATGTGCTATCTTTGATGACCCCGATCTTTTATACCACTTATTTTATAATAAACCATGCACAGGTAGCAACAGAACCCCAATGACCCCCTAGCCTGCCAAATCGCCATGCCAGAGGGCCAGGCACAAGCTGATAAACTGGGTTGTCATGGCGTCCTTGGCAGGGGTATGTGGGTCTCTGATCTCCAGAGGTCACCTGAGGTAAAGGACGGGATCCAGCCTTTGGCACTTGATACTTCAATAATGTGTATTAATATTAGGGCCTCCTGGTGGTCTTCCTTGATGCTTAATGGTTTGTTGTTGTGTAACATGGAGGCACGTAGCAATGAAATTGAGTATAGTTAAGGTTTTGTGATTGTATCAAAGATAATAGAAGAGGTGATAGCAACATTGAACATGCTTTATGTAGTCGCATTCTGCAACACAATATTATGATTTTTATTTTTTTCCTTTTATACATTTATCAGGTCAGGAGGAAATAAAAACTAGTAGAATCAGTTTTGTTTGCTGAAATGTACAGATAATATCTGATGTATCATTGAGTCAAAACGACGTTAAACATGCTCAAATTTGTAGTGTTTTTGCCGTTTTATATTCAAAGTACTCACAGATTAGATTGTTCTTGTTCAGGTGGGCAAGGTACATTTTACCACATTTATACAGTGGCCCGTTTCATAACAAAGCTCCGTAGCTACTGGAGTTTATGTGAGCTTACAGAAATTGTACATGCGTTTAAAACTCTCTTACGTAGCCATTTCATAACAAAACTCGCGTAACTCCACCCAAACCGCCCGTAAATCCACCCAAAACTCCCGTAAATCCACCGAAACTCACGTAAGCAAAAACAAAACTCACGTAAGCAAAAACAAAACTCATGTCGCTATGATGAGGGTAAAAGGTAATTGTAACTTATGAAACGCAAAATTTATGGAGGTTTGTTATGAAACAGGCCACAGGTGCATTGATCAGCTCTACATTGCCCTACATTTAGGCAGTACACAATCCCATATTGATCTAAGTACAAGCCCAACTTTGATGTGGAACCTGACCACCACATTGCTGCAGTAACACGTCTCCTAATATTGTTACGGGAATATGACCCCCATATTACTATAGAAAGACAACTCCTAACATTTCCAGATGAATATGACCTCTATAGTGCTACAAGAACGAACACAACTCCTAACATTTTCACTTTCAGGGGTCATATCAGGAGCATGTTTCCATACATTGCCACAGAAGTATGTCCTAACACACACAGTGCACACTAAACATTGCCCTCACATGGCCACAGGAACATTACCTGATTACCCCCACTTTCCAAACGAAATAAAACCCCTGATATTGCAACAGGAATATGGCCCTCACATTGCTACAGGAACAATATATTAATGCCCCCATTAATACAGGAACACGATTTCTGATATTGATACAGAAATAATTATAATCCCCACATTGCTACAGGAACATCGTCCCCTGTTGATGCAGTTTTGAGGGTTTATCGTGTGGATGGGGATATTGAGAAGATTCACATAAAGAATAAGGGATTCTTGAAAACAGACACATTTCTTTTTAGATCTTTAGAAGCAGGTGGTCAGTTCAAGAGGGTGTGGATGTTGGGACGGTCTAAATTCAGTAAAATGTGCTGTGTAACTAACGGAAGGCCGAATAGGGATACCGATCTAGATTAGGTCTATAGGCACGCTATGGATGATATTAATTCAATACATCCATCCACCTCATAATATATATTAAGCGGATGTGGCTCCAATTTGTGCTAAAGTCCGACCTCTTTTAATGTGTGAGAAAACAGATATATGCACTATAAAAATAAAATAATCTAAAATGAGAAAGTCCATACACATCGAAACACACCTAAAATCTGACGGAAACGACTCTATTATCATCATAACGCCTAGAACACGGGGTATTGACCAGGACCTGGATCAGAGGACGAGTGTGACTCACCACATCGTCTCCCGTCTTCTAACCGCCGGGGGGTTGGGGGGGAGAGGACGGTTGTGGGGGGGGGGGGTCAGGCTGGCTGCACGGATCAGTCAAAGAAAAGGGGGGAAGCCTCAGATGGATCTAGATGACTAAAATCAACAGAGCCACCTGGTCGACCTGTGTAGGCCACATGGGGCATCTACAATCTGAAGAGGATCGAGGAAGGGCTTTGCTTTTTATTTATTTGTTTAATATGAACTACAGAGCTATCTAGTTGGTTATGTCTCTGAAGACTTTAGTTCTGAAATTGATTTCTAGAAGAAGGGCTTGTTTTGATAGGTTGTGTAGTGGCAATTGACGTGGCGTCTTTTGACATAACATACGCCGAAGAAGGATGTCATAAGAAATATAGAATAGCTTGTATGGCAACATAACACTCGACGACTGCTTAAAACTATTCCACAACCAAGAAAATGTTTACCTCGCATAATTTTGTACATCTGTTAACATACTTCTACACTGGCACGAACAAAATGAAAAATATTATAACAAATCATTTGAAACCATTAAAATCTCTATAACCATGCTATTCCCTGAATATTGATGGCATTGGATACTCCCATCATTTACAAAAAATAAGAAATCTGAATGTTACATATAGGGTCCCCTTCCATAGCCTCACGGAGGGAGGGGGCGGAGGTTTGTTTCAAGGTTTGACATCCGCACTATGCCGCCGTCCTACCCCCACATGTGACCCATGTGCACGTCTCAGGCAGGCTGAGGAAATCACCAGAGCCTTTTCTGTTTGATCAAGATGTTAGTTTAAAATGTTATATATCCAGGCGAAGGGCCTGTTTTAATAGGTTGTACAATAGTATTATGGCAATTCGTGGCTTTTTTGACATAACATAAGCTGAAGACGAACTTCATTACAAATATAGAAAAATGAAGCCTTTAAGGCGACATTAAACTCGGCAGTATAGCTTAATAAATATTACACACAACCAAGAAAAATGTAACCTGTACAATTATGTACATCTGTGAACATACTTCCACACTGACACAAACAAAATAAAAAAAATTTTACCAAATTATTTGAAACCATTAAAATTACTCTAACCATGATATTCCCTGAATACTGATAACATTAGATATTCCCTTCACTTAAGATAATTAAAATTCTGAATGTTACACAAAGGGGGCCCCTTCCATAGCCTCACGGAGGGAGGGGGCGGAGGTTCGTCTCAAGGTTTGACATCCGCACTGTGCCGCCGTCCTACCCCCACATGTGACCCCTGCACGTCTCGGGCAGGCTGAGGAAATCACCAGAGCTTTTTCTGTTTGTTCAAGATGTTAGTTTAAAATGTAATATATCCGGGCGAAGTGCCTGTTTTGATAGGTTGTACAATAGTATTATGGTCATTCGTGGTATTTGTGACATAACATAAGCTAAAGACGGACTTCATTAAAAAAATATAGAATGATAAAGCTTGTTAGGATACATTGAACTCGGCGCCACTTTAACAATGTTCCGCATATAACCAAGAAATGTGTACCTTACATAATTATGTATATCTGTAAACATGCTTCTACACTGATACAAACAATAACAGAAATATAATTATCATAACAAATCATTTGAAATCATTAAAATCTCTGTAACCATGATATTCCCTGAATATTCCTGACATAAGATACTCCCTTCATTTATAAAAAAATAATCTGAATGTTATACACAGGGTCCTCTTCCATAGCCTCACGGAGGGAGGGGGCGGAGGTTTGTCTCAAGGTTTGACATCCGCACTGTGCCCCCGCCCTACCCCCACATGTGACCTCTGCAGCACGTCTCGGGCAGGCTGAGGAAATCACCAGAGCCTTTTCTGTTTGATCAGGAGGTGGGGGAAGAAAAAGGGAGCTGGGGGTGGGGTGAGGGGGTAGGTGACAAGGGGGGTAGGTGAGGGGGGGGGGGGGGAGGGATTGAGAGTCGATCGTCCTTGCAGCAGAGTCTTTCCGCAGAGCAAACACGAATCCAGAGAAAGCAGGATGATGAAAAAACATGCAGGACCAGCTGGCCAAAATGCAGAGCTGGATGGAATTGCCTTTTTGTGTGTGCTTGTATTATCTCTATATTGGAGCGTTATTTGGACATTTGACTTTTTTCCTTTGTGGTAATTTTAGAGTGTCACACGCCATACTGAACGTTTATAATGTAGGCCATTTTACTTTTGGAGACAATGTATAAACACCAGATTTCAAATAACAATTGATATGAATTACATTTCGATTAGTATAAAGTGAAAATAAAAGCCAGGTGATTTTAATAAAATTTAATAGAGAATTTAATAAAACTCAATTAAATCCTGAATGGCAACTTAATACAATGATTTTACCTCATTCAATAACATGAGACAAGCCAGCACAAGGTAATCTAAACCGCATCCCGATAAGAGCATATTAAGGTCTCCCAAGTCCCCAACGACTGCCTTTTCTCCTATGGCTGGGATGTCATTGGTAACTAGTCCTGCTTTTCTCTGTGGCGTGGATGTCATTGGTAACTAGTCTCCGTAGGTGGGTTTCTGGGCCTACTCACTTTGACAGCTGGCAGGGGGCAAAGGCGGGGGGGGGGGTACTCCCTCTCTCCAAAATGAATTATGATTTAAAAGATTCCCTCCCCGCAACCTCCCTACATAAATTGGGACACTTGGGTATACCTGTCAAGGTTTGATTGAGATGTCATTTAAACAGAATTATTGCCAGAAAGATTATTTAGATCATACATTCACACATCATACATTTAGATCATTCATTCGTTTATTATTCTACATAGGCCTAAATAATCTAACGAGGAAGAGTAAACGCCGATTTTATTCTGCTCATTTTGTATTTGTTATATATATTCATTTTTCCGGAAAAATGACATGACACCATACATCCTACGTTACATTCAACAGAGAATCATAATTCCTTCCAATTGATGTATAAACTTTCTTTCCTTAACTCTACAGTAGGACCAGCTTTAACACAAGTATCTTTAACACAATTCACAACAACAATTTTGCACTTCCCCTACTGAAACAAAAGTTTGAAATTGGTCACCTATAAACTTTAGATTTGTTCTCAGAGTTGTCTGGACAGAATCACCATTATCTATAAATTCTCTGACCACCTTTCTCGTGAGAACTGAACAGAACTGAGTGACCCCCCCCCCCCCCCCACCTTCCCCTTCTCCTCATTACCCCCAAGAGTCGGCCTTGACAGGAGGAAGGGGGGCAGGAGGAAGGTTGTGGGGGGAGAGAGGCGTGCTCAGGTTACCTGTAATCAGGAGCTGCTCGCCCTCAGCCCCTCCAGTCACTCTCCAAGCAGAGATGTCTACACTGGAGACGTCAGGCTGGGAGCGGCCATGCCACTCCAAGGGGGATGGAGATGGGGATGTAAATGGGACACGTTTCACAGAGAGGGACATTCTATTATTGGTTGGTAATTCAGGCTACGTGTCCAGAATGCATGGATATGTCGCAGATACATTTGTGGATAAGGGATGTTGTTGGTGAAAGTTAAAAGTGAGGATGAGGGGTATTGGAGAAATTATAGTATTGCAAGAATGGTTTCATTGTAACTTTCTTGTAACGTGAATACCTTTGTAATATTAGAATATGAAACTGGTATTGTAAAATTATTGTAATGCAGAAATTTTTCAGTTTAACTCTCTTGTAACGTGAATCCCTCTGTAATATCAGAGTATGAATCTGATATAATATGGTACAAGAAGGTCCTGGATTTTGAAAAGGGCGGGTCCACACACACACACACACACACACACACACACACACACATATATATATATATATATATATATATAGATAGATAGATAGATAGATAGATATACACTAAGTATTCAACAATTTTTTTTGTGTATTTAAAGTCCCAACCAAAATGGGTAAAAGGGGGCAACAGGACTCCCTGGATCCTCCTGGACCCTCCCCTGTATAACAAATAATATATGCATAATGATATACGCTGGTATACATCGTTATTGTCTATCAATGCCATTTCTAACTATTCCAGGTCCCGATAGTGCAAAGTTACTGCAACGTACAGCAATAAATGTTGGACCCAACACTTGGCGACAGAGGTACTGTAAAGTGTAATAAGAGCAATTGTGGCGCTTTCGACCAAAGTCTGAGCTGCATTTTATGCACACTTTGCCCTGTTGTAATAAACCTGTCCATCCTGATAACTATAAGGAACGCCAGATAAATCTATTGGTGGTCAAGCTTTTTGCCCCATTCCTTGTGACTAAGACCTTGGTGGGGCATTGACATTAATGCATTTTTGATATGATGTATGGTAAGAGGATCTCTTGCTATGGGTTAGGTATGTAACCTGGCATCATAGCTGTCCCCAAACCATATTCCTCTGACCTTTATGCCCTAAAATGTCCTTTGGGGCTCTTATCCCTGACTCTCTGTAATAAACCATATCGTTCTTTGATGCCCTAAGGATATTCCCGACCTTTATGACTCATATAATACTTAGTCCTTGCATATGGCTGTCTTTATGGCCTAACGTCGTCTGTCACTTCTAGGTCTACTAGTAATATCGTGCTCCATGCATGAAAGACTTGCTTATAGTATCTAGTGTAATATCAATTCTTTTAGAAAATGTAAATTAAACATTGATTATCAATGAATGTCAACTATAGGTCGAAAACCTGACATTTTGAGCAATAGTTATTGTACCTAGAATTTAATTTGTGACATGTGCCTATTCAGAATGAGTTCTTCGTGGTATCTTCAATTAGAAGCATTATCATGCATCCAAACTTCAGATCTAGAAAGGGCCAAATATATACGACATGGCCCGGAAACAAAATTGCAGTTAGAACTAAACAATAATATACTCTCTTGTTAATTCTATATAAATCTCAAGTAAAATGTGTCAAATTAATAAGTTTAAGGTGATGTATTATATAGAACAGGTAACCCATCAAGTGCAAGTGTTTATTGTCCCCATGTGCCAATTAGGCCTGAAATGACGGAAGGCCCTCTACAATATATTATAGACGTCCTTCACACAGACAATGTATTTGCCCTGAAGAGGAGAGGCCTAGGGACAAAGTCTAGTATCCATGGTTACCACCGATAACTGCCTGCAAACAATGGACTTTACCAATGATGTCTCCATCAGTATTGTCGATATGTTGATTTCATATAATAGCAATTGCATAGAAATATCTAAATAGGTCAGTGGTGGATGTAGGCGACCCCTACCTTTGGCCAAATATTATTTTGTCAAGTTCTAAGAGCCAAAGGATGCGGGGGAATTTTTACAATTAGGCGCCCTGGCCCCTTTGAAAATCAATGAATCCGCCCATGTAGGCAACATGTAAACATTGATATTTCGGAATTTGCATTTAAAGATATTTTCCAGTGTTCTCCTACAACGATTTCTTAAAGACTTAAATCCATACTAATGATAAGAAAAACTTAATAAGAAAAATAGAGTTTTGCCGTGTCACCATTGGCAAAGATTTGCAAAAACTCCAGTATTTGCGTTTAAAGATATTTTCCAGTGTCCTCCTATACAAAACGATTTCTTATAGACTTAAATCCGTTCTAATGGTAAGAAAAGGTTTTGCAGTGTCAACAAACGGTTGGCAAAAACTCCAGTCACATATCCCCCATTGGCTATAGTACAACAGATCCCGATTTTCCAGCTTTAAGGTCGACTGCACACAGCCAATCAATTGGCGAGCACACAGGACAGCCCCACCACTCCCTCCATCCCCCAATTAGTCCTGAGTTGGCAAAGGGTCCTCTATATTATAGACGACCTACTTCATGCCGCGGATGTATTCCGTGTTTGTATAGAAGAGGGCGGTGACAGGGTCCACCATGCACGCTTGTCATCGATAACAGTTTGTAAACAGAAGATCCGCTTGGAGAATGAGCGGGTCCATAAACCTACCTATTGTCTCATGGTATTGATATAGTGGTTGCCCTATCGTCTCCAACCAGGGATGCATGACAATGTTATGGGGGTTTTCATGCTATATGTGGTTTCGATGAGCGTATGAGAGCGTACTTATGATAATTATTGATTAAAATTTCAGCTGAATCGAAGATGGAAATTCATAGTTTTTAGGACCAAATTCAAATATCAGGGTTATTGCTGTTTATTGTTGGAGTCGTTGGTTTTCGGTGAGTTAACCAGTATGACTATTAATAGTGCATACACGCCTGTTACTTTATTTTGTCACTGGAACCTGCGGGTACCATGGGCGTAGCCACCCCTAAAGTCAAACGGGGCTCCAAGTAAAATTGGGGGGGGGGGGGGGATTCCTGGTAAATCTGATCAACATTTTTGACAATATTTCTAATATTCTATTTATAATTTGAGAAATCAAAGGTGGTTCCAGACAACCAGGAACCGGCCCCTGGCTACGCCACTGCGGTAACTAGTAACACCTAGTCTGTATAATGTATAATGTACAAGTCATAGAAAAGCTACCTTTAAGCCATGATGAAAGTATGACAATTCCACAACCACACTTTGACAAACAATATTAGTCTCAGAAAATCTACTAACAAATTGAAATGAGTCAAATTGTTAAATTACCATGTTGTGTGAAATAGGCAAAGGGAAGACTTAACAGATGGAAAACCACCTACAGAAATTGTATGATGGCAAAGGGGAGACGAAGGCTGGCAGTGCATCATGTCTAGTAGTATCGCTATTGCTTCATCTATGCCTATATTGATCTTCCTTTATCGTTTTCATCACGCGTATCCTTTTGCTGGTTCTGCTTCTCTGATAGGCCTTTTTTGCATCAGTCTGGAGGAAGAATTTGATGGCAAAGGCCGGGTGGGTGGGAAGAAATAGGGTTGAAGGTTATCATTATGTTTCATCAATAGCTATATTGACCAATCTAAATCATTTTTATCACAATGAGTCATATGGTTTGCCGGTTCTACCCATCTTCTGGTATTTCTGTTTTTTTCTTTATCTGTTCTGGCTCTGTCACTGTGGTATTTGCATTCGGTAGTGTTTTATGATCGAGGTTTTATGCTAAATGACTTCACTGTTTTTTGCACTGAGACTGCAACAGGGAGACTCAGTGACAGATAAGCGTGATGAATGCAGTCTCAGGCTCCTTTGGCTATATCTTTCATGTTCATGTTTCATGGCAATTTCGTTTCAAACCTTGAGAATGAATATAAAACAATCACTTTTAAGATGCAGCTTCACCAATATTATTGTAATAAGAGTGATCATTCAAACTTAAAAGTTTCTTTTTCACATGGGTTTCTCTGTTCCACAATAGAATTACTGTTACCCCATCAGTTCGGTATTCATTCATTTTCCATAATTTGACAGCAAACAGATTCAAACCCGTTATTATGTGGAAATTCTGTGAAAGAAATTGGGGCTACAAAAACTGTAATGTTGCCCCGCTGTTCCTTTTCGTGTTCTGTATTCAGAAGCCTTCGCTCGTCGTGAGTCAAGTCCTAAATCTCAGTGACCTGAAGTGTCACCGCAACCTATTGCATTCATCCTTTTATCTCGGGGAGGAGCTGTGGCTCAGCGGTCAAACCCGCTTCATCGGGGCATGCACGGCAATAACACAAACACTGCAATCTGCGGGTGCCAGCATCCATTTCACCGAGAGGAAGCCATCTTAATGCCTCAATGAAATTATGTCATGCTCCCCTGCCCAATAAGAAAGCCCCCACAGGCTGCGGGGAGGGACAACTCCCCGGAGTGGTCAATATCCTCATTGCGGGGGCATTTCACCCTAGACTTGGCCGGCTTCCAGCGGCTGCCTCCCGCCAAAGCCCTGATGGATGGACTGGAAAGGGGTACTGGGCATGGGTCTAATTGAAGCGGAGGGTTATCTAGACTTGGTGTCCGGGGCGGCGGGTGGGTGTCGCAGACTCAGCTCTCGTTAGGTTGCACGTCCGTTAACGGCAACCATGGCCCAAGTCCCCCAGGCCACGAGGCCGTCACACCACTCCGCCCCTTGAAGCCCCCACTGCCTCCTGGGTCTTCACTCATTCTGGCTACTACTGATAATGGTTCTTTTAGCCCATGAATTGTTTTCCATACAACGTTTTTTTTTCAGGAATAGGCAAGTGTGGAAGCAATGTCGGTTGGGCTGTAAAATTGATGTATTAACAGTGAAAGTATAGGCCCAGATCGGCACCATACACACTGAGAGCAGAAACATAAAAGGCACAAAAGTTACAATAGTGACTATTGACGAAGTAAAATTCATGTTTATTCTTGTCTACTGATCCTCTTATTAGATTGACAATGAAGTATTGATCTACAAAACTTTTTACATGTAAGTTGCTCCTATTTCTGTCTCATTTCATTGAGTGATGATGACAGATAATGTTCCCAGCTATGGCTCTCGTATCTCTAACTTGAAATGTCAATTGATCATATTTTTGCTAAGCAATATTATAGCCATCGACACTAAACAGGTTGTTCTTTCCATATTTTTGTTACAAAAAAGGTGACATCATGTGTAGCCTATATCATACTTGGGTACGTTTTTGACATAAATACTCATTACCAGTCATTAAAACATGTTTTCACAAAACCAGTTATAGGCATCAAGAGAAATATTGATGTAGGTGCTTGCAACATTTCTAGAATATGAGATAAGTGCATCCTGAATTATACCTAAACTGTGTAGAACTGATCAGCATTTGGTTAGAAAAAGTAGAAAACCAGTCTGAAGTTGGCTTTAAAGGAGGAATCCCCTATCACACTAGACCCAAATCAATCCTGATACCCCATAGAGGCACAAACACGTAGACTGAATCACACACTAATGGGGGTTCTAACAGGGTATCTCAAGAGGATGAGACATGGTGCGTGCTGGCTTGATGTTCGGCGTAGAATAGATCTGTGTGCCTTTACCCCCCAGGCTTTTACCATGGTAAAAAGAAGTAGAAAGGAGGAAGGAAGGGCGGATCCTTTTGGTTTGGATCCAATACCAAAAGGTTTTATTTTGTACTTTTAGTGTAAAATGTCAACATAAAACATTAGTGTGAAACGCCTGTGTAGAACGTTAGTGTAAAACATCAGTGTAAAATGTCAGTGTAAAACGTTAGTGTAAACATCTGACGTTCGCTTTAAAAGGGGGAATCCCCTGTCACACCAGGCCCAAATCAGTCCTGATACCCCATAGAGGCACAAACACGTAGACTGGATCACACACTAATGGGGGTTCTAACAGGGTATCTAAAGAGGATGAGACACGGTGCGTGCTGGCTTGATGTTCGGCGTAGAATAGATCCGTATAAAATGGAGTAGAAGGGAGTGGAAGGGAGGAGGAGGGGGGTGTATTTTTTGGTCAGGATTCAATGCCTATAGGCCTATAAGGGAGTTGACTTTTGTAATTTTGAGTGTAAAACGTCAACATTTATGTTACACAACAGCATGGTAAGACGTTATAGTTTTAAACGTTATAGTGTAAAATGTCACTAAATGTCCGCGTCAAACGTCAGTGTAAAACGTCAGTGTAAAACATAAGTGTAAAACGTCAATATAATATGTCAGTGTCAAAACGTCAGTGGAAATACATCATTTAGCATTTTGTAGGGAATTTACATTGAGGCTTTTGTAAAATTTAATTCATGTTTATGCTGTAACATTGAGTGCTTATTCAGGCAAAACGCTTTAAACAGAGGCACGCCATGGACTTTATATTGGAAACGATTGAATCCTTTTGATTATTCATAGGCTTGTGTTCCATTCATTGATTGTTCCAATGGTAACTGGATGAGAACAATCGATTAAACGATGTTAACATTCAAGTCTATCTGAATACATTGAGAATTATATTGGACATTCAATGTAAATGTGTGTCTTATACTATTCTAGGGCATTAAAACTGACATTTAATGACCTTTTAGTTTCGTAAATTGGGCTATTACCGTGCATTCAAGGTATTGGAAATGGCCTTTACAAGTCATTTCCAAAATTTTAAAGGACACATGATCTTTCCATTACCTTTTTAAAAATAATCTAAATGGTCCCATTTCAAAGGATTTCGTGCATGCCTCCTACATTCCCTAAATTCATTCAATGTATTACTTATGGTTTCCTATTCCATCCAGTGTAAAAATAAAGCGATTTTACCACGCGACCGTTTTCAAGACACATATCAATTTTAATTTATTTTCATAACTTTCCATCCAGAACAAAAAGGGACACGCTCTGAGGCACTATCGTATCCCCACCTCTCTATCAAATAGCCTCTCCACCTGCCTTATCTAAGGGTAATGATTTAGCAGCCCCCTACGTCAGTAAAGCATATCATTAACGCAAAAAAGGACACTTCACGCAAACTCCAGCCAATCAACAAATCCTAATCAGTGGAATTTACTGCCTTGGCTGCTATAAAAACCGACCATTAATCACGCCCGATTAAACAGGGAAATTGAAATCGATCTGAGACATTCTTTCGTCTCTGCTCAAAAAGCAGCCCATTCTACAGCATGTTTGATGGCACTCTATACATCTGCATGTGATTTATCATATGCCTATACCAAAGGGCTCTAGCATGACCTAGTGTCTCCCTTTAATAGCCTACCCCTTAAATATTTTATAATTCTTTATATTTTTGCAGTTTATCTACGTTTATTTTCATGAAAATCTTTTTGTTGGCGTATGTTGGACCTTGAACTATAAGGAAAAACATCACTCAAAATGTGAAAAACGTGCTTGTATTTTAACTTTTGAATAAATGTTTCCACGAAAATATTTCCCTCGAAAATATCTCAATTGACATGTAGGGAGAAAGTACCTGGAGGCAGTTTGTTTATGAGGTCACCATTAAGTTACTACTTAATTAGTTGTGTTAATGACTCGGTGTGTTTGTGGCGTTATCTCCCTGCTCCAGGGCCTTAGAATGGCCGTGATGTGTGAGTTAGGGGTGTGGGGCCAGCCCCGTGGGAACAGCTTAATGTGTGTGGGGCCAGCCCTGAGGCAGGTGCACCTGGCGATGGTAGGCCCTTAACCCACGGGTAGTAGGCACCACATGGGGACACATACAACTGACAAATGATGGCGGGTGTCTTTGGAGGGAGAAGGGATATGCCAAGTGTAAGTTAACCTTTCAAAACAGCTTCAAAACTACAGACTTTCTGTCAATACTGGTAGAATCAGGGACTATTGTTCCCAGCTTATCTGAGACTGATTTAATGATAAGGCAGGGCTATGAAGGCAAGAACAGGAGAGGAGGCCAGCCTTGAGGCAGGTGCACCTGTCGATGGTTGGCTGTTAACCCACGGGTAGTATAGGCACCACACGGGGACACATACAACTGACAAATGATGGCGTAAATCTTTGGAAGGAGAAGGAGAAGGGAAAGGCCAAGTGCTGTTTTCGGAGTGCTATGGAATTTGTCCAATATTTAAACTTGGAATATGGTTTATGAGCTGCACTCACATCATTTTAGATTGTGGATTGATAAATTTGCAGTAAGGTCAGCCCCGTGGAAACAGCTTAATGTGTGTGGGGCCAGCCCTGAGGCAGGTGCACCTGTCGACGGTAGGCCCTTAACCCACGGGTAGTAGGCACCACATGGGGACACATACAACTGACAAATGATAGTGGGTGTCTTTGAAGGTAACAGGGACATGCCAAGTGTAAGTTAACCCTTTAAAAATAGCTTCAAAACAATAGAATTTCTGGCAATGCTGGTAGGATCAGGAGCTATAGTTCCTGGTTTATCTCAGAATAATTTAATGATAAGGCAGGGGTATGAAGGCAAGAACAGGAGAGGAGGTTAATGTTGGGCCAGCCTTGAGGCAAGTGCACCTGTCGATGGTTGGTCACTAACCCACGGGTAGTAGGCACCACATGGGGACACATACCACTGACAAATGGTGGTGGGTGTCTTTGGAGGGAGAAGGGATATGCCAAGTGTTGACCTGTAAAAACTACCAAACTCATCTGATATTTAAAGAGGACAAGTCGCTGCTGCCGCCACTGAGACATCCTACCGTGGTTAGGCCAACACTTGAGTGGCCATAGGGAAGGGCCAGAGTGTGGGTATGGGAGGACATTTTGCTCAGTGCTGGTGTTCTCCCCTTTATTTCCTTGTGATTATATGTAAGAGTTGATTTACCAGCATTTATCTCAAAACTGGCACTCTGCCTCTGGCTCTGACTCACTTGTGGCTAGCATTGAACAGGTGGGGCTTGGTGGACATTGGAAGCAATGCCGTTTTAATATAAAGAATGTAATTAGGACCGTATTAGCTACCTTATTTAGTGTAATGTGTGAGTTACGGGGGTTGGGCCTGCCCCTTGGGAACAGCTTAATGTGTGTGGGGCCAGCCCCCAGGCAGGTGCACCTGTCCACGGTAGGCCATTAACCCACGGGTAGTAGGTACCACATGGGGACACATACAACTGACAAATGATGGTGGGTGTCTTTGAAAGTAACACAGACATGCCAAGTGTAATTTAACCCTTTAAAACAGCTTCTATACTACAGATTTCTGGCAATACCAGTAGAGTCAAGAACTATTGTTCCTAGCTTATCTGGGACTGACTGGGGTATGAAGGCAAGAACAGGAGAGGAGGTAAATGTTGGGCCGGTCCTGAGGCAATTGCACGGTGTCTATGTTGGTCATTTACCCATGGATAGTAGGCATCACATGTGGACACATACAACTGCCAAATGATGGTGGGCATCTTTGGATGGAGATGGGACATGCCAAGTGTTGGCCTGTGACTACCGAATCTGTCAAATATTTGAACTCTGGAGAGGGTTTAGGAGATATGTTCACATCATATTTAGGTTATGGTGTGTTAAGTTAGCGGTTGGGCCAGACCCGTGGGAACAGCTTAATGTGTATGGGGCCAGCCGGGTAGTAGGAATCACATGGGTATCCATTAAACTGAAGACCTATGGAAGGGAATTTTATAATGGGAATGAATGGGCCATAATTCTGTAACAATTTAATTGCAGTGCGTTTTCATATCTGTTATTTCTATGACATGTACCTTTGCCTACCCTAGTATTCTTTTCAGATAGGTTTACGGTTTTACTCAATACAGTATTTCCCTATAATTTTCTTTCAAATGAAATACCTCAGTTTGCGCCCCTAAGTTTACAAACGGCGCGCCATAATGAGAAGACAGGAGTCTTAAAGGGCGATGGTCGGAGGTGGGATGCATGGGGGTTGAAACGGGTAAGTGGGGGTTGCAACGGAGGATTGGGGTGGGACGCTGAGGGAAGGGATAGGAAGCTGGGCCCGGATAATTGCTCTCATTAGGGCCTGTAATCACGACTAGGCACGACACGAATTCCCAGATCTGCCGAATAAAACCCTGGGCCACAACCGACATGAGCTTCGCAAAGGGTTCTTCTATGCGACGACCCCGCCTGTTAATGTCCACTTACTGAGGAAAAGGGGTGCTGTGTTTCTACTTTTAGTGGGAGTAGAAACGAAAAGCAGGTGTTATTTCGACATAGTGGTGACAGAGTTGGGGCAGTATTGAATGCTGGAGAAGGAAGAAACTACCCAGTATATATCCATTCATGCGGTGACTATGTTGGAAAAGGTTGGTATGGCGCACTGCTCATTAAATTAACTGTGGCATATTTTCAATAAAATGCACCATTTTGGTACATTATAATGACTTTTGAAATCCTAAAGGTTCCCTGGGCGCATTGAACATTAATGCGCCATTTTGGGTGCATTAAACATTAATGCGCCATTTTGGGTGCATTACAAATTAATGCGCCGTTTTAATTCTTAATGGGCCTGAGGCTTGTACATGTAAATTTTCATTATAGCTGCGTTCGGTGCCCGTCAAAGTGTCAACAGTAATTGGCAGTGGATTTTAATTAGTCCCCAGTATGGCAAATAAACAACAGACAAGTTCAAAGGACGTTAGCCTAGGGCATGTTGTCAAATGGGACAAGTACAGATTTCTTTTGCCCTGCGCTAGTTAAACACATTTTGATCAATGCCCACTGGAAATGAATGTTTAGGCTGGAACTTTCAATTTAGTCTGAATAGTAACAAGTGTAACTGCATTACAATTTGTATTATAATCATTGACTTCGGTATTTCCCATTATCCCAAACATTATGTAAATCCATAGCCTACCCAACAATAGCCTGCCCAGGCCTAGGGTTAGATTTTAGACCTATATGTTCCGGAAAAAAATAAACGGGGTGATATATACAGGTTTCTGATTGCCCTGATAGAAGTAACAAAGGAAACAGAAACTATAAACACTGAGTAAGCATTAAACCAAACTATATACCCGTTCACTATAAGCCAAAAGCCCTATACTTTCACTCCAGAACCCCTTAATGCCCTCAAAATGTCCCACTATACATGTAACCCCAAATGCACTTTGTGATTTGTTAAGCTTAGGTTTCCATCTATACCCAGAACCTATCCATCATCACTAATCAGCTTCCAACAAGCCAAAGCAATTATGACAGGTCACTTGCTTTTTTTCAGACAGGACACACATTTGATAACTCTTAAGGGGAGCCAAACCAATATTGGGTCAAAATTTGGCAAAATGTATTAACTATTGAAATACATTCTATGACCATAACTGAGGCCTTAATAAAATACAGACTGTGAAAACAGTCTTTAACTTCCTCAAAATACAATAAAACAGGTCCCTGGCCAATTTTGGTGACCCACCAAAATTGGTTTGTTTACAAACATTGCTGTCTACCGACAGGAGTTCTATGGAATTAAATTCAAATTCAAGATAGTTTTCATGGTTTAAACTGTACCACTAATTATGGTTAGACTCATAGAATGTATTTCTATAGCTATCTAAGTTTGCAAAATTTTGTCACATTTTAGCACAACATCGCTTTTGGCTCCATTTAACGTGTAAGTTTTAATAAAGCCTATTGTTTTCCTTAATATGTTTAGGTTGAATTCTAACTAAATATTTTATAGATCCCCTATTTGTTTTTGTTTTTAAATACCCCATAAACCCTTCAATTTCAGGCCTACAACTCTACATCCCAACACCCTTAACATATAAGTTATAATAATGCCTATTGTTTTCCTTACTATGTTTGGGATGAATTCTAACTTAACATTTTATAGATCCCCTATTTTTCTTTACAAAAATACCCCATAAACCCTTCAATGTCAGGCCTACAACTCTACATCCCAAGACCAATAATGCTTATTGTTTTCCTCACTATGCTTGGGCTGAATCTTAACTTAATATTTTATAGATCCCCTATTCGTTTTCTAAAAAATATACCCCATAAAACCTTCAATTTCAGGCCTACAACCCCTACAACCCAACACCCCATCAGGCACCCCATAACCCCCAATGCACTCTGTGATTCATTATGCTAAGACCTTCCGTTAATGCCCAGGGCCCCATAAATCATCATTAATCAGCCGTCAACAGGTCATTAAAGGCGTGACGAAAGGTCACGTGACGAAGGTCATGACGCCCATACCGCCACCTGGTGGAATCTTCAGGAGGCAGAGGGTGAGAAGAGCCCCCTCCTTTCTCCCCCTCCCCCCCCCCCCCGCCTTTTTCTTTTTTTACTTTTTTATTATTTAATAGACGATTTTCTTTCGGTTATAACACCAACCAACGTTGAATAGATTCTATAGGTATGTAGGCCCAGTGTCAGGCATGCATACCTTTTCTTTAATCTAACAAAAGTAGGCCTATAGCAATTATCGTATTTAAGGGGCCTTTCATAATGTATTCAAAAATTCAGGAAAATAGGCATACGTCTCTGTATAAATCAAACGCATACTCTTGGTCAATGGGGGTGGGGGTAAAAACATTAGGAAAATATATTGAACGTTATTAATGTAAGGCATGATTAAAAAGAATTTGGTATTTACACCTTTAATTTAATGTTGCTTTACACTAGCATATGATTGGTTCTGACACCAAACCTGTCATGTTGGAATAACTTGAAGGAAAAAACCTAGATTACAAAAAAGAACTAGTCTAACAGATGGCATGCATGCGCAATGAAGCATTAAGCCACATCTTAGTCATGTTTTAATTTGGGATGGCAAACATGATTGAAATTATCATTCTGTAAACGCATGTTTCACAGAAAAAGCTCTATTACCAATACCCAATCCCCACACCCCATGTGTCAGCGTCAGGAGATCCGTCTCCTCCAGGGTTGAGGGCTCAATATGTGGTTTAGTGCATGGCCGGGTCATGAGGGGAGTGGGAGGGGTAGTCCTTTCATGACCTAGATAGCTCTTGCATAATAGGTCCTTACACCCACAAGAGACCATGGCCACTAACGGCTACTTATGCTGGGCTCCCTTCTCTCTCGGCTGGGGGACTCGGCCTGTGAGAGTGCAGGTGGAGCCCAATGTGTCGATGGCTCTGATTGGTCGAAAGGTGGTCACGTGACGCCGAGTTAGCCAAAATCTGGCTAACTCGGCAGTGGCTTCAACCTGCGCCCTTTCGTGACGTTCAGCGAGTAGCGTGAGTTCGAGGCGCGGACCCCAGCGTAACGGCTACTAAAAATTTCTTTTATTTGCCCTCTATAAATGGCTTGGGGAATCCCTTTGATGGTTATTTGGGTCCTGGCTGGTTTATGGTCCAACCTGCCATAAACCAGCAGCTGCAAAGCATGCTGGGATACAGCGTGGAATTCCGACCTAAAATGGTTGCTGGTGTCCAGGCTCACTTTGGGAAACAGTGGGTCTGACTGCGACAGACTATGGGAGGGGGTGACTTTGGGTAGGGGTGGGGGATGATAAGATGAGATCAGATAAGTACAACCGACAAACGAGGTCGACAAACGAGGCTGACAACCACGGCCAGTGGCCGGCAAATGAAGCCTACAAATGAAGCTTGCAAATGAAGCTTACGAATGAAGCTTACGAATGAAGCTTGCGTATGAAGCTTGCAAATGAAGCTTGAAAATGAAGCATGAAAATGAGGCATATGCATGCATTGCATTGGCGACGCATTGGCGACATTGCATATATGAATCCGCCAGAAATATAGCTCGAGGAACTTATGTTATTTGTGATATCAGAATTACAAAGATCATACTAATGTTCGACATATGACAAACCTATTCGGTTACAGGATTGATACTTTAATATGTGAATATGTTTATGTAAAGAAAAAGCATGCATATTTAAATAAAATTGCCCACTGGTTAACAAACAAACCTGCTCATAGATAGTGAACTTACAATATGAATGTTTGACGAGCATTCAGAAAATCAATACTTGACATGTGACTTACAAAACAGCGTAGCAGGAGTGCGCTGAACGTGACATGATCATTTCCTAAAACCTACGCAAGAACCTTCTATTTCTTTTATGTGCCAAGTGTATTCCATCAATTTCAATTTGTTTTAAAAGACTGTTCCATCTCTCATACAACACATTGTGTCGAAGACAAATCGCTGTTATTATGAATATTTAGAAAAAGAGGTCAATTTGCATTGATGTATACCTTAATGAAATAATTCATCTTAATAGTATTTCTTCTTCCTTTTACTTGCATTGGCAGCAACACGGGTAATGTTATTGAAAAGGCCTACAGCAATTGGCAACTGCTCCATATTGTGTACTTATCAATAAAGGGCTGAGGCTGGGCCATATACCTCACTATTTGTATGTGATGAACCTAAAATAGCGGACACAATACATATGAAGCCCAGTACCCATTAGGACGATCTCCGGTCACCCGGTGATGCACCCCGCACATACAGGGTCATACTATGTTCGTCCGTCAGTGTGTGGTATTAAAATAAACATACAAGATCTTAATTGCAACAAAATTCTTATTATCAGCAGGAGTTCTATTTATAATAAGGCGATGATATGTGCCGATTCAGTCCCTTATTTCTGCAATTGGCGGGGGCTCAAATTAAGCATTAACACACAGACCCCCATATATCAGCAGGGGAATACTTTACAAACCACCTGAAATATGCGGCTTGCCTAAAGCCACTGCCACAGACCCAAACATCCCACTTCGTTAGGCCGTCGTCGTCAAAATAATGAGCCTGTGGTGAGCGGATAACAAAGAAGCCTACTTGAGCGGCGAGCGACGGGAGATTTGTCACGGCCGAGAGGCAGTCGGCTTTTGTCGGCTTTTGTCGGCCGATTCAGTATCCGCCGAGATTTTGTCGGCCGATTCTGTATCCGCCGACAGGGCCGGGTAATAAGTCGACTTCACTTTTAATGCCGCGGACGGCCTTAAAAAACAGTTTCTTGAAATCCAAGACCCCATTTCCTTTGCTGAGAGGGTGTCATTAACTGGGGGCTGCTAATAATGTGAGGGGGTATTGTGGGGTTGGTGGTGGTGGTGGTGGTTGTTGTTGAGGGGATATTGGGTTTATAAATCTGAGACTTCTAGACCAACATGGATGCATTGTCAATTTTTGAATTTGATACTATGACATTATAGCTCCTTGAAGAATATAGGCCTAACGCAAAATTTCGGATTTGTTTTAGACTCCCATATTGGAATTTCTTCATTCGCACTAGTGGATAATAATCATAATGGCTACAGATATTCATTTGAATAAAATCATATTTTCACCAATGGCAATAATTATATATTCTGTGAAACCATGAAATAAGGGGAAAAAAGAAGAAGAAAAGGTTCGCTTGGAGATGCATGACCTTTAAAAGAACATGGCGCGCGTTTAAGAAGAATTCTTGACAACACAATTCTTATCTTTTTCTTTTGATAGGGGCCTAAAAAGTGATAAAAGTGCGCACCTACCTGCGTAACATATAATCCGCCACTAAATTTCTCATGTGACATAGAATTTACAATAAAGTTTAAGGAAACTAGAATAATTGATATCTTATTTTCAAAAATTTGGCATGCATGCGTCATGGCATCCCCGCCATCTAGAGCCCCACGGAATGGAGTGTGCAGGGGGGAAGCGATGCATCACGGGAAAAGTAAAGTGTAATTTGTAAAAAGCCATGGGGGATGCGCTCCACCCTTCGACTCAGCTTTCCAAGATGGATAACCAGATACTTTTACGTTCCTTACAAAATGACAACAACAAGGATCGTTACAAATGGTGTGACTTATTATGTCATCGCCATTTGTTTTCGGTTCCTGAAAGCCGAGAGCATAATGGAAATGTTCATTTTGTTTCTGACGTGTTGGTTTGATATTTGTGCATGGCATTGGTGTTGAAAATGTTCATTTTCAGTACTACTCATAGCGTGTACACTGAGCGTATAGAACCCATAGTAGTATACGGAAATTAAACTTTTCAGTGGGCATGTTTTGGGAACTATCTATCAAACCGAATAATAGGCATTTGAATTCAGTGTCAGGTCCAGAGGACCTCCCTTCCCTTTTGGTGGGATTTAAACGTTTCGACAAACCTTTTCATATGTGTACATGCAAAAGTTTCAGGTTTTACTGCACAATGTCATGTACTTTGACTATATTTAGCAGGCCCGCCTCTTGTTTTTCGAAAACCTTGATCCACCCCTTGCATTATGTACAGATATATGATATAAATAATCTTTGTAAAGTCTGTAGGATACGCGTGCGTATGTGTAAATGATTTGACGGACCAAAACATACACTTTGGGATATTTACAGGGGATACCATATAGTATCCAATAGTATGATATATCAATGTCAGTGGTATATAATATGATCCAGGACCCGGCTTGATTTCTGACATTCCCCAACGCTAATTCATACACTATAAACCAACAGGAAAGCGGTCCCCAGCCTGTTTTTGTATTACTATGGAAGGTTCAGGTTACTATGAAAATAATGATGCTTCATGGGAAAAACAAGAATGTTGTCTTACATAAAGCTGAATAATGAGAGGCTGGTGGTAGACCTTTATGAATAACTTTGTTAAAAGGTAACCTATCTTTAGAAGAGCTACTCTATCTGTATGGGTCTACATGTGTATAGACTGAACGCATACATAGTGATGCATGTAGTGAATGGAAAGATTTTAGGCGCTTATTTTGGTTATATATCCTACAATTTGGTAAAATACAACACTGCTTTGCTGATAGCAAATATATAAGTACACACTTTATGTTACCGTTGGCCCGCTCAGATTGCTGTATTTTGTTATTAAAATCAAAACGCCCTTTTATTCAATCTTTAAATGGTGTTCCGCTGCCTTCACAAATTTGAGTCTGAAAACAATTATGAGAACTCAATGTTGCCAATGGTCCATTTGGGTAGCGGCTGATATCCAGATTGTCTGGCTGAATCACACATAATTACCCTGTTTCTGAAAGGTATTCGAAATACCATTATATCAATTTCCCCTATTGCTCATTTGCAGTTGCTCCGAGATACCATTATGCCAAATTCCCCTTATTGCTCATTTGCAGTCGCGGGTTGCTCATGAGTAGGAATACAGCGACAGGCACCTGTGTCAGTAATATACCAGTTGGGGCGTGCGTGCGCAACTTGGGGGTGACGCTGCAATGTCAAGCTTAAGAGATATTGTTTCTGGTGTACTGGGTGCAGGCGCGGATTTGGACCCTCTTCTTTGGACCAAATACTATTTTTTTTTAATGTAAAACAATTGGGGGGGGGGGATGTTTGGTATAATACGCCCCCCCCCCCCCCTTTTTTTTTTTTTTTTTTTAATTCAAATTCCTGGATCCGCGCTTGGGGTGCATAGAACACAGCCAAGCAGTCAGATGGTCAGAATTCCCTTTTTTTCCTTTCATACTTTGGTGCAGGGAGATAAAAAAAATCCAAAAGTTTTATTTCGGTGTACTTATAGGCCTAATGCAAAAAGAGGCCGCTCGGTAACAAAATACCCAGTAATAAGATACCCAGTCAGGAGGTCCAGTGGAAACAAACGTTTTCAAAGGCTGGCCTAAAATGTTAACGTTATCAGACCGGCCAGACTGGCCGCGACCAGTCAGCTCACAGCATGGGCCTACAATGTACCCGGGGATGAGCCTAACCCAGGCCTATGAATCTTTGATGTGCGCCTAATTCTGCGCTGGTTATGAGCTGCTCTTCGCATAGGCGGGAATGAATACACCCGTCAGAGGTTATCGATAACAGCAATCGTACTTCCGATTATCTATTCCGATTTATTGAGCGTGGGTTTATTTCATATCCCTATGCTTGTTGCCATGATGGAATATGAGCGAGGAGGATGGTCGGATTTAGGCCTTGTAGCACAAGATATCCCCAAAAGTGTGAGGTTATGTGGTATCTCTTTGTAGGTTATGCACATTTCCCTGATATAAATTTGGATATTTGTATTAAATTAATATCCGATTCGGAAATATTAGGTTGTCTCTAGAACATGGGGGTTGATTTTAGAATTGCCCATTTAGAAAAATCGTTAAATATTCAGTTATCTCCAAGGCAAAAAATGGAACTAATTATGCAGGCATAGATGGTGAATGACATACATAGAGATAGCTGGCAATGTTGGTATACTGAGGTAAACAAGATGAGGGCAGGGGCGGATACAGGATTTTCGCACGTGGCATTTCCCCCTCCTTTTGTAGTTTAGGGGTCTTCTAAAGGGGGGGGGGCGCCCCTGTATGGAGGGGTTTGTGAAAAGATAACAGATTCTTAAAATAGACTTAACTGTATTTCGCCCATATCCCCACTTCTCATCCCCTCCTAAAATCCCCTATCACTAGAAAGACTAGAACTAATAGCAATCCAATGTCGTTCAGGAGTTGATCCACCCAGTTTCTGGGCTGATAATCCATCCGAGAAAAATACAAAATATATACAAAATTCGATTTGTAGAGGCCTGTATTATTTGACCAGCGCTCGGGCCATTCCCAGCCCTAGTTATTTGCTGTATGATTTTCCAGCTTCCCCTGCCCCTATAGCTTTATTGATTGAATCACAGCCTCATATGTTGAGACAAGCAGTCAGCGGCACAGACACTAACACTTATCTTAATTAAGTGTACACAGCAGCCTCTCCTGGGGCTATCCATTTTACAGTCCGCTGGGATGGGACGGACCCTGAAAGTGGTGCATGGCTCATAAGCTCTATTATAAATGAGTTGACTAGAAACTTGCGGAGGCAGACTGCATGAGTGTTTAAGCATGTAATTATGTAAAGAAATCATCTTTTTTGCAGAGCTAATATAGTTCTGCGTAAAGTATTGGGCTAAATGGTAAAAGTAAAAATGTCATTTTCAAAATTGTTTCTTTTCTATGCTGCACTAAAGCATTATTGGTCATGTCCTGTAAAATGGAAAATTTCCAGCAAATCAGCTTTGGGGGAAAACTATTGCAGAAAAGAAATTCCTGCTGTCTATATGAATCAATATGAATGCCCGTTATAAATTTGATGATGTGTTGTGACCGAACCCAACAGTTTTTTTTTAAAAATCAGCTGATGGAGCATTTATTCTATAAAACCTATGTAAGACTACGAAAACTTAAATCTAGTCTATAAACACATGTTTTGGCCTATCCCTTTAGATATATATTGATTCATGATACGATTGAAGTCAAGAAGATAAAACATTAACAAGCAGTATAGTGTTAAGGCCTATAACAAGCAGTAGTGTTAAGGCCCATAATTCCATGTTGTATATCCCCCAGGTCTCTCGATCCCTTGTTCCATAAACTATATATATAGCCTAAGAGTTAGATGCATGGATTCATAGGCCTATTTATGGCCAGGTAGGCCTAGATTCACCTGTAGTGAGAAATCATTGGAAACTTGACAGCTAGCTCTAGATCTAGGCCTATAGATCACGTTTACAGAAGGCCTAGGCCTATAGGCCCCTAAATGGCAATACAAAAAGCAACCTTATAATATACCTTTTGATAAAATAACTACCTCATGAAGACTGTACTATAGCCTATAAAAATATGGGTCATTCAAACTTGGATGTAAGCCTATGTGGGTCATCAATGCATGATCAATCCATGCGTGAATTCATGCAGATGGACAAATCTATAGTTCCCCCAATCAACATTACAATACCGAACCATGCATGATTGTCTCACTCCCAGGGGACAAACAACGAATTACAACCCCCATCCCTCTCCCATCCCCAAGTGTGATTTCGCATGCTTTCCCTTACAACCCCCCACGTTAAGCAGCCCAATCCAGTATTAAAACCAACACCCTGGAGGCAAGGAAACACATTAGTTTAAAGCTCCTACCTGGATTTGAGGCATGCACCTGCTGACCCATGGCCTACTTTCACCTTGCCGATGATGTCAGTGTAGTCACTCAGGGGTACAGCCAAAACATCCGTCATTCACTGATGCCACCACCACCACCACTGCCACCACCACGCGTCCACTGAGCTGCTCGTGAACGACTCACTCACTCCACTCCTCCAGGGGGCTGGGAGTGTTGTGGCGGGTGTTGCCGGGGTCGCCGATACTACTACTCCCCCTTCGTGTGATCCTGATGCTGCTGCTCTTGCTGCCAGCACTGCCACCAGCAGTGTTCAGAGTGTAGCAGGTTGTCCGCCCCGCCCCTTTGGCTGATGCAGAGAGCAGCTCACCAAGTGGCAAGCACCTGCATCAGATCTGCTCCCCATTAAAAAAACTTTGCAAATGCCTTGAAATGGCATGGCAATCAAACCTGAGCTTATCAATATCATTAGCATACCTGTAATTGCTAGCAGGTGGTATTGGGATAGGATAGTGACACATCAATTGACTGTGTAATGGAATGATAACAATCTGGTTGATTTATGTTGGCCATTTTAGCGAGCCTGTTCAAACCGGAAGTAGACGTCTGCTAAGCTGCGAAAAGTGAAAATATGCCATTACATTTATCGCTGAATCAATAAACCGATAGAAATTAATTTCATATAGCATATGGTATTTTATAGTTGTTGAATCCTTTACCAGAAAATGTGATTTTACACCACAAGTTTACTTGAAGCTAAAACGTAAATTTCCGCCAGTGCAGATTTAGCGTAGTGACACCTGAAAGAAAACAAAAGCAAGCGAGAGCCGCGCGCTTTTAGGCAGCGAAGATTATTTGGTCATTCTTTTGTTGAAAACGTCTTCCATTGCATATAAATTGTGTATTTACAGATACGGGAAACATCTTAGCGTACAAGGATTCATGTTGTATAAGGATTCAGCGTTTCAAACGTCCAGGAGAGACTAAAATCGAGTGTTGATCCGTCGTCGGCGGCAAAAACATGCCTCCAAAAATAACTCCCAAATTCACCGAAGGTAAGCCCACTTTTATGCTATTTTAGCTATATTTGTGACTATTCATACATTTGAACTGTTGGAGATCTGTATTAAAGCATTATATATCAATATTGGTAGTTTATATGCGTGTACTTTGCTAAATATCTGTGAAGTACCTTATGATTCCTCTATTATCGCTCACTCTGAACGTCTGGGAAGACTCTGTAGAGTCTGTATTCAGATTCTCAGAGACTGTCTCATTGTCTTCCCTGTCTTGGCAACTTAATCTACTGGTAGACCACGTTGCATCAAGGACCTTTTGAAGTTGAATGCAATAATAGTTTCCTTCCAAAAATATCTGAAGTCAAGACAAGAAGCAGCATTTATATTCTATGGATTCTGGATAGCGGCGGGGCGGGCGCCCGGCAGTGTCCGAAATTAAGCGTTTATTGTGTGCGTCCGTCGGATGCACAATTTCAGAAGAAGTGCGCCCGGGGAATGGTTGTTGCACCCTCCTAATATATAGCAATGATAATAAACCTTAAAATTGTGCACATACCGGGTGCACACTTCTAGAAACTGTGCACCCGACCTCGGAAATGTGCGCGCCGGGCGCAGGGCGCAGCTTAATTTCGGACATTAGGCTAAACGAGATTTTTAAAAAACGACACATACATGTAGTATTATATCTGCAAATTGATATATTGATATATTTTTTTAGGTGAGCGAGTGCTGTGTTTTCACGGACCGCTGTTATATGAAGCTAAGGTAAGTAAGATATCTGTAATGCACAGTGACTTTGGTACAGATCAGTAGCTATTAGAATGCGATCGAGGATAAACAATTTACAAACAATTGTTAAGTTAAGTTAATGCCACAGTAGAATGAACAAAATATTTGTATTTACCAACGTTGTGATTTCCACATACAGAAAATTATGGGCCATTCCCCCCATTTTCAAAAAACTATCTAATAGCAATAACAATTAAATAAAAGTCAGTGTTATGTTTGAAATTAAAAACATTTACTCAAGACGCTTGGACTAATTATCACGATATAGAGTTTTGTCAGTATGTTTGAAAAACGATTTCCATATCTCTGAGAAGAAGTTTGTTTACTTGGATTACACTAATTTATGTGTTCGAATACGTGTATCTTATTAGGCAACGAAATATGAGATAAAGGAAAGGACAGTACGTTACTTCATACACTACAACGGATGGAACAAAAAGTAAGTGGATATTACTTATGATAAAAATGTTCAGCATGATAGAACACGTTATAATCAAAATGGGCTTCCCTAAGTCATCATAGATACAAAATGATATCTGACAATTACTCTGACATCAATAAAAGCTATTTTATAATGCATAGTCGGGTTTAAATCTTTATTAGACTTCCAATGTATTCCTTATCGTTAGCGTTGGCTTATTTGAAAAGCTAATTATCTTTTCACTTGGTCTGTTCCAGTTGGGACGAATGGGTTCCTGAAAGCAGAGTTCTCAAGTACAGCGAAACGGCACTACAAAAACAGAAGGAATTACACAAGGCACACGCGTAAGCTTTGCCATTTTACTTTTAGATTCAAAGTTCTCGGGGAACTTATTCTTCAATGTTCGGGATAAGTTAGGCAGTAATGCGACGGCGGGGGAGGGGGGGGGGGATAACGGTTTTGGAAATGTCTAGTTTCATTTTCCCGCATGAAAAGCAGGGTTCCAAATCCAGTTAAGTTCGACTACAACGAGTTTTATTTTATCGTGGTTTCACAAAAGATCCTGCATCCTCGTGTATGGAAAAAGAAACAGTGTGTTCTACGACTGAAAACTTGGCAAAAAATAAACTAGAATAAGAAAAATTAATAGGAAAATGTCGGCATTATTCACCTATTAATAAAAGAAGCATATTTTTACGCAAATAGGAAAACCAAATCAGGAGGTGGAGTCAAGGTAAAAGGTAAGAAACCAGACGTGGAGAAGGAGAAGGAAAAGGACAAGGAGAAGGTCGAGAAGGAAAAGGAGAAGGACAAGGAGAGAGGCCGGGACAAGGACCGATCCAGTACGCCGACTGTGGAGAAGGCTTCAAAACACAAATTGAGAGACAACAGTTAGTATGAAGATAATACATTTATTAAAAAAAAAACTTATTCATATTTCAATGTGTAGATTCTACTGTATTAGATTCAGTTGTTTGCATTTTTGGAGAGAAGTGAAATTTCGGTGAGGTTTTCATAGTGGAATTGAAGCAACAAGTGGTTACATTGATATTTTATATATATATATATATATATATATATATATATATATATAAATGATATGTCTCCTTTTAGATCACATAATTATGACTAGTTCAGTTCACATAAGATAAGCCAGGGGCGGTGAAGCGGCTAGAGCGTTTGTTTGGAGTGTGGGAGGTCCTGGGTTTGATCCTGGGCCAGGCTGGGCTGCTACACCTCTCTGCGTTTCCCCCTGTGGCAACAACAGGGTTGTCAAAGGTCTTAGGACCCAGAGATGCCACTTTTCCTCCTTTTGTACGATTTCCTACTTTTTGGTGATTTGGATTGTACAATTGATTTTCCTACATTAGTTTGATATCCCTTTTAGAGTATTTTTGTGTTAGCTTCAAGCTTTGCAAATACAAATTCAATGTCAGGTGACGCTGGTCTCCCTCCTGCTTACTTCTGGAAAAATAGTAGGAAAAGTATTTCCTACTTTTCCTACTTTTTCATCAGTTGGGAGTAAAATGTAGGGGTATGGTCTCTACCTTCTCATAGATTCGATCACCGCCTCAACTGCATGTATCTTCAATAAATGTTTAAAAAAAAAACAATTCCATTATTAAATATTACTATTTCTTTAGGCTCCACGTCGTCCAAGGACCAGGACTCCGGGTCCACTTCCGAGCCGCCCAAGAAGAAGCGGGCCCGAGTCGATCCCACAGTTGAGTCGGTTCGTGTTAAGCACTTATGATAGAATTCTGCATCATCGATGAGCATAGAGCGTCTGGTGACGGCCGAGCCTTTAGACAGAGACCAGTCAAATGCTCCAGGCAGACAGCTGTTTTTGAAAAAAAAAAAAAAGGAAAAAAAGAAAAGTTAAAGTTCATCGTTCAAAAACGATTGAATCTTAATTCTGATACCTCAAAAAGGGGAAATTGTTTTGCGCTTTTTGTCCTGAACGTCCAGACATTTTGATTTTACAACCGTATAAATATAATGGTTCGCCGTTTCAAAATTCCCATTAATTATGTGTGTGGAATTTATGAAAAGAAAGAAAATACTGACGATTTTTGCGCATTGACATCTGATTATCGCACCTTTTTAAATATTAACGGGACAGTATTTTCCCCCAAAATATATACTTGGGAACGCCATAAATAGAATGAAGGTCTAGGAATACATAAACATAAAAAAATATATTGGAATTTCAAAATCGGTAAATACCCCAAAATAATGGGTTTTACCATCATCTTTGATGCCAAGATTTCTTCATCATGCTTTCATTGTGTTGACACTATGAGTCGTGTCCTACGCATAGTAGCTCGCATGGCCCTTTAGTAGCTTGCGCTTTATTACCGGTTCGATTAAATATCCTTATTGCATGTTGAATAGGGTATAGGTGTTAGTAGTTGCATGTTTATTTCTATTTGATTCCGCTTTTTCTTGTTATGAAGTGAAGTTGTTACTGCTTTAAAAGTTTTCCTTTGCCTGGATAGAAACTTTTTCATTTATCGGATAGAAATGTAATCTCAAGCATGTCTGGTTCAGTAAATTGCAGTTGTATGTTTAGAATGTTTCTAAATGCATGTGTGACGATAGGAATTATATTTATAGATAGTATTGGTAAAAATTACGTTAGATTCTCAGATATTTATTCACCATCGTTGAAATTAATCGTGACGGGAATTACAAATGTATTTTAATTTTGCTTCGTTGTTAATAAAGTATGTTATTTTCTCCATGCAGTAAACTGTTAATAATTGTATTTCTAACCTAAAATTTCAGTCTTTTTGATTTATATTTCCCCGCATAGAATAACATTGATGTCTTTTTTGACAGTGATGACCGTGATGTAGTAAAATTCGGCAGTTGTATGGTATTATAGGGAGATCAGTTGTTTGAGAAACTAGTTAAATAGTGATTTGTCTGATAAATAGTGGCAAAATAAATAAATATGCATTTAATTGATCCAGTAAATGATTAACTAACCTAAGCATACACTATTTATATCCCCTAAGCATGAGAGAAACGGATGACTAACTTGTGATTTTCTGGTTTTAGGAAGAAACGTTCTTAACAAAAATAGAAGTGAAAGTGAAAATACCTGACGAACTGAAGCCCTGGCTTGTAGATGACTGGGACCTTGTGACGAGACAAAAACAGGCAAGTACCCTTTAGAATGCAATTAAAACCTATATAGAATTCCTGTTTTTTCCTTAACTATATAAATATTGTAAAAATATTAAAAAAAATAGATAAAAAGTTGCAATACTTAAGATCTATACTATATGCAAAATGATTTTGTTCTGAATGAATATTTCGGACTTAACTAGTGCAAAAAAAAATTTTGATAAATAAAACACTATGCGTATGTTCCTTACTTACTACGATATGACAATCCTTGTCTTCTTCGTTGGAAGATTAACAAATACGATTTTTCTCATTTAGTTGTTGAAGCTGCCAGCGAAAATGACGGTCGACAACATTTTGGATGATTACTGCAAAACAAAGCTGACGAAACCTAACAACCCAAACAAGTGAGTAGCGTGTTCATGTCTGAATGCAGAGTGCCGATGCAAATTTTAACATATTAAAAATATATTTATTGGATACCATATGGGATACAAATTTAACCGCACTAGTGTTTTCTGAACGATCATTGGCTACTTGATTTAATGAAATGCGAATATTGAGATCACAGTTGTCAATTTCCTGTGATATATATTTTTTTTCAATTAAAGAAATCTATCAATATCAACACCAACATTACTACTTGATTTGGCTGGTTTAATTTGACTCGGACTAGTCCAGTTTTATTGTCACTTAAACAATCTCCAAGCTGAGTAGAGTCCCTCGAATTTGAATTGGTTTCTCACCTCCAAATTGCATTGACGTGTTTCAGAGATGCCATTCTAGAGGTGACCCAGGGTATCCGAGAATACTTCAACTCCATGCTGGGAACACAACTCTTGTGGAAGTTTGAGCGGCCCCAGTACGCAGAGGTGAGTCATCTTTGTGAAATAGTGTGTAAATGACTAATCTCTCATTTTATTGGATCTGAAGTATTAAATTCCTTTCTCGAAAAAAGAAAGAAAAAGATTGCATATATTGAGCCATTACGACATTGCAAAATATAGACTTGAATAGAGATATGTCATTTTATGGTTACTACACACAACCGTTAGGTTGGAGATAATCTATCCATAAAATATATTGAAATGACATAAACCTTTTGGTTCGTGAATTTATGTTCAGCGCGAAAACGTTGTTTTCATGTGGTAATGCCTCCTTCTATAGCCTTGAAATAACTTCATACTATTAAAAACTGAATAGCATAGTTGCTATTGTACATGCTGAACTTGTTCTCTTTTCAGGCCCTGGCCGACCATCCTGATACACCCATGTCAAGCATTTACGGCGCCATGCACCTCCTACGACTCTTTGGTGAGATATTTTATATTCATCAAATTCAGTTCACTGGCAATTAGTATATCAGGAGGAAAGTATCTGCAGCAATGGTATTTGCTATTTTTTAAAAAAGTAATAAACATGTTTGTAAAGAAAAAAAAAAAAAAGAGCCAGTATGAGCCAGTTAGGCTAATAACAAGAAACAGGCCCGTACCCAGGGTCTCCTGTGGGGGGTGGGGGGGGGGGGGGGTTCATAAGTGGAACTTCTGTCTATATTTTTGATAATTTGAACTTGAAAAGGGGGGTAGCGAGCAGTAGAAAGTGGAACTTATCAATATTTTCCTACTATTTGTAGTGGGTTTTACGTCAAATTTTGCAAGAAAAGGTGGAACATTAGGAACAATTTCCTTTTTGGGGGGTGGCGAGCAGTAAAAAGTGGAAATTTTGCAAGGAAAGGTGGAACTTTTGGAAAGATTTCCTTTATGGGGGGGGGGGGGGGGGGGGTTGGCCCGCCACCCCCAACTACCCCCCTAGTAACGGGCCTGAAGAAATATTATATATTCGAGAAATTATTTTCCCCTTTTCCCAATTCTTACAGTTTGCTGAATCATCCTGTTTCGTGTTATGTTTGTAATAACGTGTAGTTTTCAAGTTGGTATGTTTTGTCTCTTCTCTTACAGTAAAGCTGGGTGGTATGCTGGCCTACACACCGCTAGACGAGAAGAGCATCCAACTTCTCCTCACACACATTCATGATTTCCTCAAGTAAGAAGCAGTCTTTTTTGTACAATGATATCGTATCACATATATTTAATCGTAGTCTTGGGTGATTTACCCGTAGTTCATCTATGTTCCTTTCTTTGAAGAGGAAAATATAAGTCACGTTTGCTTTCAAAACTTTTTCATACATGATAATTATGTTGCTATGTATTTGATATATCAATAATGAAACAAACGATTCTACCTAAGTCTGAACTCAAGTTACGTTACTTGTCTTTTACCCAGGTTCAACATATCCAGTAATACTTTGTCTAAAAACTATTTTGAACTCGTAGGTTTTGTGCGGGGCAAGTCTTATAAAATATTGTGATAGAGTTTGGTATCGTTATTTGCCATAATGAAAAACTGACTGTACATCTGAGTTACCGAAAATACTGATGTATTTTTACAGCAATGGGAAACAGTTCATTCAGCGAGTACATTTAAAAGAAATTTTATCTTATTTTTTAAAATTTTTCATTTGAATAAAAATGCATAATAATTTTTCGTTTGTTTTTTCTAGATACATACAGAAGAACGCGTCCACGCTATTCTCAGTGTCGAACTACGCGGTGGCGCCGCCCGAGTACCACCGGAAAGCCATTTAAACGAATCACTCCCCATACGCCGCTCATCCCCATCATCGTCAATCGAACTCACCGCTTCATTCCACATCTACAAACTGACATACCATTCTCACAGAAAATTATAGGGAAGATCTATAGTCTTATAAGAGTCAAGTTTTGAGATTTAATTTTGATCATGGAAAAGGGCAGCCTGATCTGATACCGCCATTTCTCAATGCTTTAAGAAGCATTAAACTGTTTTTAGTATTATGATTGCCTTGAGATATGTATCAAATTTGAACTTTTTATGTTGCTGTTTCTTGAAAAAAGAAGTGATAGATTATGGAAAAATTCATTTTAGTTTCACCTTGTTCGACGAATATTTGTATTTTGTCTTATGTCTGAAATCTCGCATATTGGTTAAATTTATTATAGATTACAATTCTTTGATTGGAAAAAATAACGGAGAAACTATTGGATATTTTGTCAAACAGATCCGTTTAGCAACTTAAATACGTGTGCATTTCCATCACATCTTTAAACATAAGCAACAGCTAAATCAATGTGAATACAGATTTTTTGATTGAGCATTTCCCTTTTAAATCGGAGAGGATCGTTCTTCAGTTACCTAACAACTTCATGTCATCCGTATAACGCTTAAAAAGCTCAACCAGTTTCTTTGTCATTTGAATAAAATTGCATTTCGAATAATTGATTTTTGTTTTTCTTCCATCAGTGAGTACTTATACCAGGATGACCATTCATATTTCACTTTACAATACCTGTATTTTTGTCTTGTAGTAAACTTACCTGGACTGAGATAATACATAGTAATACAGGGTTCGGGACAATTTCAGACAATTATACACTTAGTTGTAGGTCAAAGGGATAACGTTTTCAGATTTTAGTCTGAATTCTGATTTTTAGAAAAAATAGTGGATTAAAGTAGTTATGCTTCAGTAAAACAACAGTTAAATACCAGTTAGACCTGAACTAGACAGAAGCGAAGCCAAGTGAAGTACTTTGCAGTTCCTCAGAACCTGTTTAGATCTTCAGATATTATTTCAGTTTACAGGTATATACAAAACATGAAGGGAGTGAATAAATACTTCAGATAGGTTGATATTGCCATAAATTTTAACTACTGCTTACTTTTTATTGGAGAACTTGTCCAAGTTCAATAAGATCTGACATTTGGCAAAACTTTTAAAAAGCCTTATTTTCATTTCTATGAAATCGGCTTCTTATTTTGACTAAGAAAAAGTAGTGTCAGTATGTATAAAACAAAACAATTTGCGAAAACTACAAACGTAAAAAACTTCCAATTAATGAAGCAAACAAGCCACGTTTGTGTACATCATTTTTATTCGCAAGCAAGCTATAATCCACTAAATCATTCCAGCAAAAATATATTCATTACAAATATTTCGAACATGCTTTATGTGCCAATATGCTTGCCTTATCTTATTTCTTAATATGAAACAGAACTCAACTATAGGTTGGTTAGAATTGAAACAACTCAGGAGAATCGTGTTCAAAGTTCTGTTACCATAACTCAAAATAATCTGTGATATGCTGCTGTAGAGAATACTTGGGATGATTTTATTGGAAGGCACGGACTAGCATTTACGTTACTTTTCTCTCAATAATATATTTGTCAATTTTCTAGGTAATTACCATACAGCTCTCAACGTTAACGAGAGGTCAGTACAAAGAATGTGTTACATGATACTCTGATTGATATGCAAAGGACTTTCATGTGTTAAAAATAACAGTGAGTTGGCTGATTATGTCTTTTTTTTTTACAATATTTTTTGCACTTTTTCTTGACACATTCAATTTTACTAAGTGACGTTTGTTATCGAAGTGGGATCGACAACGAATGAGGACACCTTTCCTTTAAAGCCAAAAGATATAAAAGTCCCTAAAACACATTTTTAGGACATAAAAATCAGGTTTGTATATTGATATGGACATAAACTGCTGACTGAACGCATTATACGAATCTGAATATATAAATTAAGAGTATCAAGAACGACTAGCAGGTTAGGAATAACTGTATATTGATATGTTTCTGGGTTCAATATTTCGTTTATACATTGGTATACACGTGTGCGTGATGCAAAAGGCACTTAAGCATTTCTTTGCACTTGGAAGTTATATGAAAACAAACAATGATAAACGCTGGGTTTTCGACCCACTTTCCTTTTAAATCTATAGGAACTTCGCAGTACATGAAAGAGGGGAAAGGTATCTGCTTAAGCGAAATTATCTTAAAAAAAAAAAAAAAAAAAAAAATGGCCAGATGCGCCATTTGCTATCACTATGTACAGGGGAAATCAAATTTAAGGTGTCTAAAAAAGGAACGTGTGAAGCGGATATTTCTTTAACGAAATTATTTTAATTTCGAATAATCTATAAAGGATTTTGGCTAAGAACATTTAAAATCCTCAGTTAACGAAATAGACCAGTAATCTCGACTAGATTTGTGACAAAGTATAAAGATATGGGACAACGGAAAACACAACTTTTTAGAAAAGAGCAGATAATCTGTGCAGATAATCTGTATAAAATTCATAATTATGTGCGGACTAGTTTATATAGAACTTAACAGATTTTCCCGTGTATAATTCTTAATCATGATATTTTTAAGGCTAAAAGGGGTGTTGGTAAGGGAGGACAGCTCATAAAAGAAACGACCCTAATTTTCTGTATAAACACATAGCACCACATGTTTAACAATCTTTCTGTATAAAACTATTACAATGTGATAATCAATATAAACATAATAACTCTTTGGTAGCACCGCAAATCACTGCAAATAAATCTACATACCCTAAGGCGCCCGCAAAAGTATACCTCAGCACCAAATTTAGCATTCAACTTCAGTTTTGGTAAAAGCTTCGATAATCAAATACAAAATAATCATATGGGTTTTGATTTTTCATAGCACCTGTTATCATTAACAGCATAATAGGCTTGTTACCTGGACAAAGTTTGATTGGTTTTGAACTAGAAAACGACTAAGTACTAACTGCCGACTGACTCTACAATGACTACAAAACACAATAAATATACACCTTTTCTCACAGGGATAACTCCAAATACATTTTAAAAAAAAAACACACACACATGAACCTGTTTCAAAATGGATAATGTTTTTGTCGAAAATATCTACTTTTTCCACTAATAAACAAAGGAATGATTTTCCTTTGAATTCTTTCTCGTCGATCTGACGATATTTTTTCAAAACACATTATCAACTTTTTCAAAAAGCGAACTTTTTCTAAACAGGCAATTTTAACATAGACACAAATGCTTGCACGCTTTTATATTACAAATCAATAGTCATCTGAGTTTAAAACTTTCGTTTCATCATACACACATGTATTTAAATAGCATTCAGTAATAGCAATAATCGCGTAAATCATACAAGTAACTAATACGAGGTAAGGTTAATAAAAAAAGATATGATTTTGAATGATATCTATTTCCATCTCTTCTGAGAATTATAATTCTGTATTAAGGCATGGATTAGCACCCTACATGAAATTAACTTAGTTTGTTTTTCATAACATTTCACGTTCGTATATATGGAAATATATTGAAAACAAGACCACAGTGAAAACAGATAACAATGCGTACCCTTAACATAACATGTTTCTGTGTTGACTGAGAAATGTTTTGCAAATAATATCTGGGACTGAACGTTCAACTTACCCTGGATGCTTAATGCATTTAGCAAACCTGGAAGACTACGATCACGTTCTCATCGATAATGATAATGGGATTTTTTTAAATTTAAAATTCTTAATTTAAGATTTAATCCCAAAAAATTTATCAAAGGTAGGTTCATATAGAACTAACTAACAAAGCATATATTGCAAACATAACATATGCCATTTTGAATACAGCTCAACTGACTGAAATTCAAAAGTGACAACTGGATAACACTAAATGTCCTTTTTCATACCCCACCCCACCCACCCACTCCATTGAATCCCCTTTGAAAATCCCAAGTCCCTTTCTTTCTACCCTTTTCGATTTAGTCATCCTGAAAACCCTACCCACTGTGCATCACCAAATCCTTCAAGTATCTTCACCAGTGGCTGCACCCCCACTCGTCCCTGATGGCTGTTCGTTGTCGCTTGCTCCACCGCCTTCGGCCTGTGGCCACAGGCGAGGGCTGCGGAGAGCGGAAAGTGACATGGCGAGAAGTTTCTCTTTGTTGCGTGTCCACTGCCAAACCTGTTTGAAGTGGATGCCAAAGCGGCGAGCGGTGGCTCGCATGTTGCCTGACTCGATCGCCTTCCGTACCACCATGAGTTTGTAGGCTGTGCTGTAGGAGGCGCGGGGTCGGCGGGGGACGTCAGCGGGGTCAGCCGGCCACTCAGTCTGGTCGCCTTCTACCTGTCAGTAGGAAAATCAAAAACGTGTTAGCGAAAAGAAAAAGGCATGAAATGTACTATTATAGAACTGTGTTCTGTTACATAAGCAGAAGTAATGAATGAGAATATTGTATGAAGGAAATACCTAGGTTATGGCTAGGGAAATACTTCAACATTTTGAATATCTGGAAGTACACACACTTTTGGGGTTTCCATAGTAATGACTATTATTATGTATAGATTGAAGAGAAATAGAGAAATCCTTTTGATATTTACTTAGACTTAAGAAATCACTCGTTAAATTTGTAGGGTTAATCTTTAAACATTTATTATGACATACCAATTTACCTTTGGAAAAAAACTATAAAAATGGAAAAATATATTTTTTACCTGAGCGACTGGTTGTGGTATATTTTCTGGCTCCTCCAATCCTGGTTCACTCTGCTCCAACGTTGGTGTCTTATCTTTTTTAGACTTTTGTTGCTGGCCATCACTTTTGTTGTTAAATTTGGCTGCCCTCTTGACCTTTTGCACCCTCCGGGCTTGTGCATTGGAGGCCCATGTTCCGGCTTCATAAGTGACTTGATTTGGGGACGTCTCTCGCCATGGTGGACTCCCATCGGGTGGCGGCGGAGAGGTTTCATCTTCGACTTTCACCATTGGGCATTCGGGGTCATCTTCAACTTCAGCCATTTCCAATGGGACCTGGTCTCTTGGACTAGGAGGTTCTAGGACTGCTACCCCAGAATAATTGTCCAGACTAGAATCAGATTCCTCTTCATCTTTAATGAAGATGACATCCGTGGTGAGGTCTACATGGTCATTGGATGGGTTCGCAGATTGGGTACTCGATAAGGAGCTGCGCTTCGACTGAGGTGGAGGATCCGGATATTGTTGGCACTTGACTGACCATGCCACTGGTACAGCACGTTTCCTTTGCTTTGCACTACCTGTCCCATTATGAATTTGACTAGCTCGTGAACCATTTCGCTTTGAACTCGTAACAGGGAGATCAGCATCGAGATCATCCTCTATTTTGACACCGCTTTCGTCAAGATCGGGCGACAACCGTTCCATCGCAGGGTGGCGCCACACCTGCTCAGTCATTATGGGAAGTACAGCTTTATCACTAGTGGCACTTTCCCTCTTTTGCACATTGTGACAGTTTGTTCTGAGATCTATAGGACCCTGACTGGGGCTGCAGGCAGTCTTGACATCCTGCCTGTCAAGATCGTCTCCAGCGCCCCATGACTTATCGCGTACTTCCTCGTGCAGGTTGATTAGGAACACTTGGCTGTTGTCGATGGTAATACCGAGTAGGCCTTCGACACTGAAGCCCAGCTTGTACTGCAGGCTTGTCTTACACAGCATGGTGATGGCCTCGGCCAGCAGACCCCGCACCCGCTGTCGCTCGCTACACGCCACCATCCTGGGTCATACGCGCTCATCGACAGCTTGCTCTTCTATAAGCAGCTTGGTAGTTTGTCTGCTTGAGATAGAATATAAACAGAAATCTGATGAATTATTATTATTATTATGGATATTGTGCAAAAAATGAAGATGTTAAATCACAAAATTGAAATTGGATCTAGAACTTATAACTGTAGATGGTCTTATTTAATCATTATTTGAAATTCTGCTATTGAAATTTATAGACTAATATGCAATCTAAAGTTTCAGTTCAGGTCTGAACTGATTTTCAAAGAATAGATCTACATCTACATCTAGATTTGAGACTGACAGACTTCTAGATCTTGCAAAGAGCTAGACTACTGTTTAACATCTATGATGGACGGTGGTTCTCGTCTAGGCACTGCTCTAAAGTTAGATCTAGATAGGTCTAGATCTTGATCTAGTCACTGCAAATATATAGATCTAGATCTAGATCTTGTTTCAATTATTAATATGGTCACATAGTCTACAAGGAATACATTTATATTAAACCATAAGGGGCATTCTTTCTCAAAGATATAAACTATTCATGTCAAGATCTAGATCTAGCCGTCTTTCTTTAGAATAACGGTAGATAGGCCTAGTCTAGATTTGCATTCTTCTAGTCTAGATCTACACTAAGTTAGATCTACAGACTCGACTCTAGTCTAGGCCCTAGAGGCTAGATCTCTGAAACTTTCCAAACTTTGGAAACACTTCTGTGGGAATGCAGATTGACGTTCAGATCACAAATCACCTGGCCCAAACATATGACAAAACAACTCTTCATATATTGACATGTAAAGAACAATTTCCAAGTTTCTAATTCCCAGAGTGCTACTTCAGCCCCCCTCTGACAGGCTCATCCATGCCAGAGCGAGAGTCACAGACAAGATGAAGTTTTCGGACCTGCCACTCGCATCGACTCAAAAACTGATTCCAACTCGCTTTCAAAGCAATCAACCATTAAAAACGTCCTCTATAAGTTCATACAGAGCCAGCTAAAGGTCTTAGGCAACTTTTTAACATGTGAAGTTTACGCTAGTTTGCAAAAGTGAACTTTGCAACTTACTTGCCGAGTTGTCCTTACACATATCAGGTTACTCTGACACTTGTGGCGCCATCTCGTGTTAAAAACGTGAACTACGAAAAGTGGCGCCATCTAGCGAGAAACAATGACAACACTCCAAAAAGTTTTCTAGAACCGGTAAGAAAAATAAGTTTATTTACGCGGTCAATTTGGTATGTCTCACGCTTTTGGATTGACATTATTATCGTTGTAAACAAGAGCATCTGTTGACATTGTTTAAAGGTGCTAAAATCATTAGATTAGGTTGGAGAGAGTGAAAATACTGTAAATTACTCTATTATCGCTCAGCTCTCGGTGACGTGTTGTAGACTCACCCACTGTGAACCTGCCCAGATCAAAGTCAACTGTTAGGGCAAAACCAAAGTTTGACAGACTACATGGAATTTAGTCTTCAATGTTTTTCACCTTAAGGCACATTATGATAATTTAGGGCCACCACTCTCACCTGCAGGTGGGCAGTCACAGGTAGGTGAGTGATGGGTCACTCTAGATCTAGTCTGCTAGGTGTAGATCTATAATAGATCTAGATCTATGGCAGATCATGACCTAGTAGTAGATCTAGCCCTTTCCTAAACCCCACCCTGAGCTGTGTGTGACAGCAGGAGTGGTGGTAGTCAGCACCTATAGACCATATTACACAGAGCCCTCTCGTATTAGGAGGGCCTTCAGTTTACTGAGGGACGACCATCACTCATGCATGAGCGGAACTTTGTAGCTATTTTGCTTCTTGTATATCTTTTCATACCACATACATTTTTATTATTTTAGATTGCCATGTCTAAAGAAACTAAAGCTGCCCTGAAGGCAGCCCGAGAGGCCATCCGCGCTAAGGATTACAAAGAGGCCATCAAACATTGCAAGGTAGGTAACATTTTTGCTTTGGGGGCGCCATCTAGTGGTTATTGGTGGAACACGCCCCCAAAGCCTTACTGTCGGATGTTTTTCCATTGTGTAGAGTCAACAGGCGTGAAATTTGTGCTAATTGGACCCTCCCCACTCCCCCTCCCCCTCCCCCTCCCCCTACCCCCACGTGTACCAGGCAGGGAGTGGAGGTGTGATGATCTCATTGGTCTCCCTGACCTGTCAATCACCCCTGTAACCTGTACCGCCCCAGGCCCTCAGGCAGTCAGACAGGTACTGCCCCATGTGCTGCTCTGCTATGTACGTTGGGACAATTGCCCAACAACCCCCACCCCTCCCCACCCCACCCCTGGGCCCAGCCAGATGTATACAGGTGGCATACCTTGACCAGTGGTCACTGGCACCTGCAATCTGCAATCTGCCCACTCAGGTGTGTCACCAGCGAACACTGCTGGTACCTGTAATCAACACAAAGTCAATACATAGTTTGGTGGCTTGAGCTACTTCCAGCCGCTATTGGTGAACACTCAGGCGTGAGGAGGGGGGGGGGGTAGAAGGATGACATTGTAGGAGAGAGTTCTGGGGGTTCTGGGGAGTGTAGCTCTACCACATATAAGGGAGGGGGCCGATTTCGCTCTACCTGGAGAATGTGATGGGGGGGGGGGGGGGGGGGGGTAGGGGGGGGGGGGCGTCCACCATACTTTATAGATGATTGTTATTGCCACCAAAGCAAGGTTTTTCAGTCCAGAGGACTGAAAAATATATTTTCTCTTGTCTTAAATGAATTCAACTTTCAACTTTAATTTAAAATTATCTAATTTATTTATTGATCATTGCACCACAACTTTGGAAGGCACTTTATCTAACGGAAAACGAATATTCTATTAATGATCAACAACACCTGTCAGTAAAGAGTATCTCATAAATAGTTGCAGAACTTTATGAATTCCAGTTTCTAAGTCATTGTATAGTGTTAAAACAGCTTAATTCAGTATCTGAATAAATAGATCTATGCTAAAGGAAAAACTAATATCATGAACAATAATATGCTAAAATAAAACCCATTTGATCTAACGTTACAATTGCACAAATGAATTAGGACCTATTCTTTCTTTCAGAGTATACTAAAGCAGGACAAAGGTAACTACAATGCGCTGGTCTTTGTCGGGGTGGCGGCCGAGGGCCTTGAGCAGCCCGACCAGGCCATCGCCGCCTACAAAAAGGCCATAGACGTCGACGAGTCACAGGCTTTAGCATGGCAGGTGAGTGCGGTTTGTCACAGAAATACTATTTCTACAGTGTTAATATGTACATCAGACTAAACAGACTTGTATGAATGTAAGTTATGTAAGTGCACTGCAGTACAAACAGCGGTTCTATTAAACTTGAATTATCTGAGGTTATACGTGTTGAGGAGTATCTATTATTATATTTTAAGGAATTTTATAAAAACTTTATTTTCTACTTAATTTACCATTTACTGTTTTGGGCAAGGACAATTGTTCTTAATCTTTATCGATTTAATGCACGCTGTAAGATCCCTCTGTCAAATTAATATCAATAGTCATATTAAAGAGGTACTTCGATACTTTGAATTCCAGGTTAATTTTTCTCGAACCCCTTTAGTTTTTCCAAACCTTTTTGAAAAATAGGTTGGATTACATTCTTAGATTAAGGGAGAAATGGAGGGAGTAATGCTTTAATGTTTCATTTCTTTTTTTTCCTGACTAGGGTCTGTGTGGTTTTTACGAGAAGGCCAACAAAGAAGAATACCGGCCCGACCTGCTGCAGTCCTATGAGAAACTTTCTGAGATACTCGAAAGGTGAGTGGTTATAGCAAATATCATAGGGCAAAGGAGATCTGTCAAATAACCTTTATCTATCAGTATCCATTACATTAGGAAAACTAAGAGAATGATTCAGAAAATAGTCTTGGAATCATTCCGTTTTATCCTAAAACAGGTATTTCCAAATAGATATCAGAATAGGTTTCATATTACCAAAAAAACAGATGGAAAAGTAGATGAGGAGAAGCTGTTGATTTATTTGACTATTATCCTAACATGACAGTTGCATAAATCAAATAAAGGAATGTGTCATTGTATTCACCTTTTTTGTTTCACACCCTTCTATTTTCCTGCAGTGATATCGGTCGGCGCTTTGAGATTCAAGTCAAGCATGCGCTTTTACTAAAAGAATGTGGACAGCCTGACAAGGTAAGTACATGTACTTTTCTTTTAATTCACAGAAACTTTGCACATGATTTAAGGCTGGATATTTTTCTATGAAATTCTTTGACCACCAAATATACATTAAGAACTATTTATGCTAGAAATATTTTTTAAGGTTATTCCAAATAGTTATGGGACTTTTGTATTTCGGTCTATGTGATGTATTTTTAAGGGAAATCCTTAATTTGGGACGTCACAAGGACACAAATAGAGATTCCCCAGCTTTCAAAGAAAGGGAATCCCCAACTCTCAAAAATGTACATTAAGGAATTTTAGCTGTAGATTACATTTTTTATATTAGACCACATACAGGCTATAAATCATTTTGCCACCTAAATTGATTCAATTACATAAAATTTCCAACTTATTTTGAAAGGGATTTCCCTTTATTATGACGTAGCAAGGACAGAACTGAAAACCCAGAATCTAGGGAATTCCCAAACTTTATCTTCTTTCCTTTATTCTCCGGGATCGTCCTCGATCCCTTCGGGATCGGTACTTCCCGGAGAATATAGATCATATTTTTAGGCCTGGAACCAGCACTTTCGCTGGTAGTGTTAGTACACACACTTCCAAGCACCAGCGGTCAAATTTCAGCTAACGGCAGCTTTTTGATGGCTCTGCTTGGAGATCGTGAGTCTATAACACTGTCTTCTATGGGGTTTCTGAATGTAGGTCACCCGTAACATCTGTTCGGAGATTGAAATCTTTCCAAATATGGTCATGTATAGTGTTTCCCTCATAAGTTATACTATTTTTGAAAAGTTGAGCATGTTTGTGTCTGTTGTTTGATTCTAAAGGTCAACATTTATTGGTGAAAGTATAGATTGGATAGTGGAAGGACTGAGTAATGATACGCCTGTTAACCATGAGCATCAAAAGGTTGAAGAGGGCAAAGGAGGATGTCGTGGCAATGTCATGGGATGTCATGGCATTGTCCTGGTATCCCATCCCTCAACCTGGTATGCTAATAATGGTACCTGGTATGCCAATATTGGTACCTGGTATGCCAATGCCGGTGCCTAGTATGCCATTGCCGGTACCTGGTATGCCAATACCGGTACCTGGTATGCCCATCACCATCCCCATCCATCCCAGTGAAAATATTTTTGAAAGTTGAGCATGTTTCTGTCTGTTATTTGATCCTAAGGGTCAACATTCATTTGTGAAAGTATAAATTGGGTATTGGAAGCAAGGAATAAGTAATGATAGGCCTGTTCACCATGAGAATCAAAAGGTTGAAGAGGGCAAAGGTGGATGTCGTGGCATTGCCATGGGGATGTCGTGGCATTGCCATGGGGATGTCGTGGCATTGCCATGGGGATGTCGTGGCATTGCCATGGGGATGTCGTGGCATTGCCATGGGGATGGCGTGGCATTGCCATGGGGATGTCGTGGCATTGCCATGGGGATGTCGTGGCATTGCCATGGGGATGTCGTGGCATTGCCATGGGGATGTCGTGGCATTGCCATGGGGATGTCGTGGCATTGCCATGGGGATGTCGTGGCATTGCCATGGGGATGTCGTGGCATTGCCATGGGGATGTCGTGGCATTGCCATGGGGATGGCGTGGCATTGCCATGGGGATGTCGTGGCATTGCCATGGGGATGTCGTGGCATTGCCATGGGGATGGCGTGGCATTGCCATGGGGATGGCGTGGCATTGCCATGGGGATGGCGTGGCATTGCCATGGGGATGGCGTGGCATTGCCATGGGGATGGCGTGGCATTGCCATGGGGATGGCGTGGCATTGCCATGGGGATGGCGTGGCATTGCCATGGGGATGGCGTGGCATTGCCATGGGGATGGCATGGCATTGCCATGGGGATGGCATGGCATTGCCATGGGGATGGCATGGCATTGCCATGGGGATGGCATGGCATGGCATTGCCATGGAGATGGCATGGCATTGCCATGGAGATGGCATGGCATTATCATGATGATATCATAGCATCGTCATGGGGATGTCATGGCATCGTCATGGGAATTTTACTGATATTTCCTAACCACATCTCTAGTATATCTATATAATGTCGAATACCCGGAGCTCTTTGGTTTTCTAAACCACTATCGAATCGATAATTCGTTTGGGTACTTGTAATTCGCTAATACTTTGATATTTTCCATTTTTGTCTTTTGAAATACTTTTAGAATACCCACGAGAACATAGTTAGTTAGAAAATAGGCCTTTGAAAATTTATATGCAAGGAACCCTTTAAGAAAAAGCTCTTTTTGGACAACCTCATATCATATTATGTTATAGTTAGTCTCAGACCGCCCTTCATTATCAGCAAAATTCGGATGGTGTGAATTGTCGTAGAGTGCCTTCATTTATACTTGATACTGGTAACCACATATACCATGATAGAATATAAAGGCTTCTACACAGATAGACAAGTCTAGGGAATTTGAATACCCTGTGATGTGAAAAGTTACAAAATGTCGTGAATTTTTTTTACTCATAAAATGTTACTCATCCGTCACCTGCAATTATTTGATAGCCAATATTGGCATTCATTTATAAGCTATAAGAATTTACACCGTTCACAACTAGTCACTACTTGATACTGAATGTTTTAGAAATTACTTTTCTCAAATTGTATTACCATTTCTGTACTTGTTATTTACAGGCTGTTGAAACGCTCGAACAATTACTCGAACCAGTCAGTGAAGATCCAGAAAAATCAAAACAAGTCTGGAACCACATCGCTAAACTTCTGAGCGAAAGACCAGATTTATCTGACGAACATATATCCTTGGTATGTAATCACATTTTAAATAAAAGAAATTCTAGTTAAAGTACATGCAAAAAATGGCATCTTAACCCTTAGACAACGCAAGATTGGATGTTTTTGCCAAGAGCATAACTATTATAATCACCATTATGATGTTAGATAATACTTTTTGGCTGTAAGAACCTTTCAGGGTACTGATTTCATTGCACATCAAATCTTATAAATCTTAGCCACACCTTGAAATAGAGTCATCTTGAAAAATTCAACCTGCTTAGTAATAACAACACTGACTTTATTTTGTTATTTTGATTTTATTGATTTAGTTGGAGCAGGCCTATGACCGACTTGTACATACTGAAGACGGATCCGAACCTCCACCTTCCGACATATGGATCAAGTACATACAGCTCCTCAACAAAGTAAGTACAGAAATAGATAAGAAAAAGAACAACAAATATGGAATAAAGATATTTCAAAGGTTTGCTTTCATCTATTTTTGTGGAATTTATAACAGTGAGAGCTAGAAAGGACCCTTAAATGGATCCAGTTTGCTATACATTGAGTCATGTATTTTGCCGATATGTGACTCAATATTAGCTTTGGCCGAGTGGTTTCATATAACTGAGGTTCAGTTTGCCAACATTATCAGTTTGAGATATTAAAAAAGAAATCGGAAAAATGATGGAAAATTCTTTCACACCACAGATTTTGAATGCATTTGAAACAAGGTACCGACCACAATTGGAAAATAACCAAAAAAAATCCCTGACAGGGAAAACGCAGGAAATTTGCAAATTTTACCAACACACTGGGAAAACACAGGGACTTCCATTTACCAAAACACCGGGAAACACAGAGGATTTCATTTGGCCAGGTTCTGAAATTCCTGATTCTCAAACTAGTAAAGATTTGACTTTTTTGTTGTTGGGTCCAATTTTTTTCTGCACATGAAGGCTTTTAAATTGGTCAGTATGACACAGGAAAAAACTGTTGTGAGAAGGGGAAATCTCAGGGAAAACACAGGGAATTTGGAAATGGATTTTGAGTTGATACCCTGATAGCAAACAGAAACACGACCTATATCAAGACTCAACTTTATGCATATTTTCTTATCAGACCGGGGCGAGTCGTGCCCGTCTTCGCGAAGAGTGTGAACTCATGACCGCCCGCTGTCCCAACGACCCGTTCCCGCTTAACCTCTTGTGTCAGGTAGAATTGGACATGTTTGCAGGTAGGACAAGAGATCCACTGTGACAATTTGATTTTCTCAAATTGATAATTAGTATTATTTAGAATATGGTTATTGCTGAGACGTGGCAAGTTTTCACTCTTAAAGTCTAAAGAGATGTCATTCTTCCTGCTTTTGTAGGATTTTCTACTTTTTGGTAATTTCGGGTTGCACAACTGATTTTTCCTACAGCACTTTAATATCTGTTTTAGAGTTTTGGATTACTTCCCAGCTATTCAATACAAATTCAATGTCAGACCTATGTTCCTAAAGGTTATATCCCTCCTAGTTGTTTCTAGATAAAAAGTAGGAAAAGTGTTTCCTACTTTTCCTACTTTTTCATCAGTCGGGGTGGCATCTCTGTTAAGATGCTACCACAAAACTGAACCCTTGGCATGGTACGCCTGGTATATTATGTCGTGAAAAAAATGTTTAGGGCATGGTAAAGATTAAAATTATAATAACTTTTTCAAAAGTTTCTTATGTACAGCAATTGCGTTCTGTTAATTCAAAAGGTGATATTTAGCACACAGAATAATTGATAAGAATCGCTTGCATATATTACCCGCTCTGAAAATTATACATATTACTCAAAACTCTTATCAACTGTTTCCCTTTTCATTTTCAAAGAGACCAGTGAGAGTACTGCGGTAGAAGGTCTAGAGCGGCGGGCAGCTGCATTGGCTGAGGTTCAGCCGGAGTCGGTATACATAAACCTGAGCCCCGTGTGTGGCCTGATCAGTCAAGGACTGCACCACCAGGCACTGGAACCTCTGAAAGCTGGTCAGTTATAAATGTACTTCACTTTTTTTTCCTTTTTTTTTTTTTGGTAAATTTTATTTATCCTGAGAGGCTTTTCAGACTATTCAGTCCGGTTTTCATTGCCTCCCAGCAGGCAGGTTACACTCTGGGAATAGAACTTACAGTTTTCTTTTGAAAATGCTTATATATGGATGATTTAGATAAATCCCGTTGCCCCTTGTTTTGGTCGAGCCCCTGTACCGGCATAGGGGCCTAACCCGCTACCCGGCTTTTTGGCCGGCAAGGTGGCGGGGCGTCCGCCCACTGCACCACCGCCAGACAGACCGGCACCGGGTGTTCCCTTGGGTTCCGCCAACTTACTTTCCAGTAAATCTAACCTGCGAAGCACTTTATCCATCCCTGATATCTCCGTTTCCTGATATTCCTTGTGAGATAACATGAAAGCCTCTTCCAGATGCAGGAGATAGTTTGGGTCATCCCGGTTAGGATATTCCTCGCAAACAGATTTGCGTTCCATTGAAATTGTTGGCTGAACACGAGGGCAGTAACCACCGTATGGCGGTTTGTGCCGGCTGTCACACGCAGAACAAAGTTTGTCCAATTGGTACTTACAATATTTACCAAAAGGTGGTAGATGGAATCCTGAGCATTTAGAACAATGCTTATTCATGAACTTTATGAAAACTACAAGCCGTAAGGACAGGAATGTAGAAAAAATTCCATGATATGTACACAGGATATCCACTCTGCTTGGGAGCTGGTGCTGGTATGGGGCTGATCTACCAGTCAGGTGAGGGTAGGTAGGAGGTGCCACCTAGTGGTTGGTGGTGGCGACCTCTAGACTCCAGCTCCCAATTTATAGATATATATGTTGACACATATATATACCATAAATAACCAAGGTTGTTCAATGTTACATAACTTACAATATAGTATAGTAGAAACACAGAACAAAAACAAAAAACTATTTCTATTTAGCTTTTGTTAAGTCACTTCTTATATAGAGAAAGTTCTTTCTATGGATGATTTTATTTCATGAACTCGTTTAAATAGACTTTATAATTTATTGTGTGGGGGGGGGATAAAAAAAAATAGTAGCAGAGAGATTGGACAATTCATTTTTGGTATTGATCATTCCGTTTTCTTAAATAGAAAACTTAAAAATTACTGATAAAAAAAAACTACAATCAGTGCAAAAGGAAATTTGTTCATCTGTGAATATCCAAGTCAAATGATAAGAGTTTCATTGTTCCAATAATATATTTCTCTATTTTATCTTGAAGCATGTTTCATTTCTGCTTTTCCTCCCTTCTAGGATCCAAGGTTAATCGCAGTCTGGTAGGAGTTTGGGTGCTGTTAGCAAAAACTCAGATCCGTCTTCATGACAACCTGGGGGTCAACACCAGTGTTACCAGAGGTAAAGGACTCGCAAATCTAACTCTATATAGCATTATCATTACAAGCATTGGCTTTTTCTAAATAGCTGTCTATGTAGTACAGTATAAAGGTCAATTTGTATATATCATACAAACATAAATAGACGAGGCGCGCGGGGTGGTGAAGTGGTTAGAGTGTCCGCCTGTTGTGTGGGCGGCCTGGGTTCGATCCTGGGCTGTGCTGAACTGCTACACCCCTCTGTATGTCTCCCTGTGACAATGACAGGGATATCAAAGGCTCCTTGAGGGCCATCGGCTGTTGTGTGTATGGCCCTGTCTATGGGACCATGCACATTAAAGAGCACCTGCCTCGGTATAAGTTAGGGTATGGTCTCTACCTTCTCATAGATTTGATCACCATCACCACCCTTGATATGACCCTGGCAGTTAAATAGGGTGTAAAGCAACTAATAACCAACCAACCAACATAAATAGACGCTGTACTTAGACATTAAAATGAAACTTTCTTGAAATAACTCTGTATTCGTTTAATCATTTCAATTGTATTTGGAAAAAAAACACATGTCAATATTTAATGTTAGGATCCAACTAACTTTTTTTTAGGAATTACTGGGCATACTAATCATCTACAGGAATATTCATAATATCGGAAAATTGCTGGAAAATTCTTTCACACTACAGATTTCAAATGCATTTGAAAGTTCCCTGGTAAGAATGATATCCATCTACAAGAATAATACTTTTTTTTAGGAATTACTGGGCATAATATCCATCTACAGGAATATTAATAATATCCATTTACACGAATTTACCTACAAATCTTCTGATTTCCAGCCTTAAAGTTGCTGGCCGACCCGACGTCTCAGTGGACGGGTGGTACACAGACCGTGGAGAGATCCCTTAAACTCCTCCAGGCCCACGCTAAGACTGAGATAGGGAAACCGGCCGGGCTGACTGCGGCCGTGAACCTCCTACTTACTGTGAGTAGTTTGATAAATATCAAACTTGAAGATTAAAAGAATCAGGGCTATTTGAATCAAAATAGTTATCATGTAAATAATTTGTATGATTTGACAATGTTCGGCTACCGAATATGAGGTCAGTATCCATATATGTACTTGCGCACTAGAAGACCGGCGCACATCATTTTGATTTATTAGACAATGAGAAATTACAGAGGGGAAATGGACGTGCTTTCGTTGACACCCTCGGAAGAGCTTTGTATAAAGGAGATAGTTAGAAAAGCATGGAAGAACCTTCTCGTATGAAGGAGAGCCTAATATTTCAGTTACGCATACATGTTTTATGTACAGAAATACAAACGTGGGTCTCGATCTGCTTTTGTGTCCCCACCTATATAGATTTTTACCTGTTAACATGTTGATGAAATACTTGGAAAAAAAGACGAAAATGAAAAATGTGTCTTTCTACAGCTCTCTCCCGCCGACCCGGAGGTCTTGGTCTGTCTGGGAGACGCCTATCTAACCCAGGGCATTATGGAGAAGGTCTCTGAGGTAAGTTCGACTAATAAAGCAATTAATTGTTCTTAATGGCAAAGTTTTTTGGGAAAATTATGAAATATGTCTTGGATGCGATAGCTCAAAATCAAGAAAGATCAAATATGAAATGCAGAAGCGTCTAAATGATAACAGATGTTACTTAGGCCGAAACAATATCACAAAGTATCCTAAGTAGTAACTGATATTTGTTCTACTCTTATTCACTGGGATTTTTATTGTGTGTATTTCAGATCATAGGCGATATAGAAAAGGCTGGCGACAAGGAAGGATCGTGCATGCTCAAAGGCTGGTACGAATTCCACATGGACAACCTCCAAGGGGCTGAAGAGAGGTAAGTACCCTCATCATATTCCAAGTATGTTCACACATTTCTGAAGTAATTCGTCCTGCAGCCTGACTTAATTAAATTGTCCTGTTCCAAGACTCCAAATATACGACTTTTTGAGTTTGCTAAAATACCTTAAAAATCATATTACTATAAAATAACTGTTGAAAAACGAAGAAAAACACTACAAAACATCTTAGTAGTAATAATGGTGTATAACATTGCTTTATTAATCATGTTAAATATTAAGGAACGCTGTGCTTTCTGCTTCCTGTGGTGTGAACATTATTGATTGTTTTATATGGACAGTATAGTAAAATTGATTAGAATCATGCTAAAGGCACAACTCATTGTAAATACTCATATCACCATTCTTATATCATATTTGTTCCGCTTTGTTACTCGTAGGAAGAGGACAATGAAATAATAATAATAATAAAACAATGTTATAACTTGCCTGCCTCTTCAGCCTGGCTGCGGTGACGGCGGTGACGGGCCGGCTCCTGTACCGCCGGGGTCGGGTTTACTGGGCCAGGGCCGCCTCCGACAAGGACTACCGCGAGAAATGCTTCACTGCACTCTTACAGGTAAAGTATTGGCGTCAATTGATTACTATAAAGCCTCTAATACACGTTGATTTTTTAAAAAAAAGTTGTATGGCAAAAGTCGGGATCCTCTTTAAATTAGAGCGTTGATTAGCTAAGAGGATTTTATGGTAGGGGATACTGAAAAAAATATATAAATACTGTAAACTTATATAATTTCGCGCTGCTAAATTTCCGCCATCTAGTCATAAATAGCATTTTCGCGTATTCATGATTTCGCGCATTCAATAGTTAATTCATAGAACTATAAAAGTCTCCTTCACTTCTATGTTGTAATGGATCACGGATCTCTTACAGGCTAATTAAAAATGAGAAGATTTGGTCAATGGATTTCTTTATGTTAATCACGAACCCCATATTTGTGATAAATAAGTAAGAATTCTTAACTGTGATAACATTTTTGGTGAAGTGTAAAGGGTATCAATCAGTGTGTTCAGCGACACCCCAAAAGTGACTATTTTTCGTGAGACACAATTTTGAAAAATTCTAAGTAGATTCACGTATGATGAAATAATTCGTTGAAATAACACACATTTGTATCTTTTAACAGGCCGCCAAACTGGATCCCTACTACTCTCCAACCTTCTACTACCTCGGTTTATATTACCAGGAAGTGGTCAAGGACAATGCGTAAGTTCAAAGCAAGATGATAGCAAAATTCTAATTAAAATTTGGCTCGGAATAACAAGAATTTTGTAAAATGATAAATGGTGTCACAATATGTTTAAGCTTACTTACGTACTACATAACATAAGAAGGATGCCACTAACAGGGGCGGATACATGATTTTCGAAATGCGGGGGGGGGGGGAGTCAGCTTAAAGGTTATGTACTAAAACGACGTGCATTTGCGCATATGCGTGCGACATTTTCCCCTCTTTTAGTAGTTTAGGGGTCCAGCAAAAAGGGGGGTGGGGGGGGGGGGAGGTGAGCATCCCCAGGACCACCACCCCCCCCGCGGATCAGCCTCTGACTAATATCATTTTGTCCACAATATATTCTTCTGAAAATTCAACCTTAGTAAAACTAAAAACTTCCTTTTCCCATCTAGCCGCGCCCGTCGGTGTTACCAGAAGGCATACGACCTAGACGGGGGGAACGAGGATGCGGGCAGCGCACTGGTGGACAGACTAACTGCTGACGGCGAGGAGGTAAGGAACCAACTAACACATAGAAAAAATCATATGATGATAAGAGTTAAAATGATAATAAATAAATAAATAGATGAAATATGCAGTGGGTTTTTTTTTTTTAAAAAGACAAAACTGTAGGTTTCTTGGCCTACTTCTTGTGGTTGATGTGTTAGAAAATCTCAAATTTGTAGTATATTGAGACTGCAAGTCTTGTGATAGATTATGCATGTCTGTAGTTAATTAATTCTTCGTTTTTCAGGAAGCTGCTATCGCCCTACTACTTGGTGTGACACAGAAGGCGAGTGCAGGAAGGTGAGTACCTGTATTAGAAGTGTAGAATCCATAAAAAAGAGTTCCATATCAAGAATACTAAAACTATTATTTTGTTAGAAACATTCATTACAGCCGCATTCGAGTGGCTTTCAGTGTGCTGTGAAATTATTAAGTTTGCATTACAAGGAAAAGCAATTTATAAAAGAGTACACAAAGGTAGTTAGTAAAACACCTTGTGCATATAATCAATTGTATAGGAATAGAATGAAGAAACGTCACCAGTTCTATAGAGGGAATATTATAAAGTATTCAAAATTATGTGAATTACTACATCATATATAGCATGGACTGCTGGTAGGTGTAAATATACCTGTCTGGCAATAGCAGACAGGGTGCGTCTCCGAGCGAGTACCAATGCTCGGGTAAAATCAATAAACCAGACTGATATATTTAGGGTAGAGCCTATGGTTATGGTGGAGAACACTACTTGATACCATTTGGACAATACGAGGGGTTTGAATAGCTATACGTAGAAGGACATCTGGTGACTGCTCATAGAACTGCTGTGTTGCATTTGATTGTGAGACCAGGCGGACTCTAAAGGAGGAAGCTTACTCTCGGAGATACTTGGAATTGTGAACCTAGGATTCATATACCATCACCACACTGGCATATTGTACGCATTCAGGACATCCACAAATAAACCTGACTTTCAGCCAAGCGTTGTACGCGTTATGGATCTGAACGCCTATCTCGTGAATCTACCTACCACTTTACTAGTCTCTATAAAGAAGTTGATTCGGATTATTCGACTGAGCATCATAAGAACAGTTCCCCATTATTAAATAATAGCCATAACAAACAACTAGCGTTTGAGAGTCGGGATATTACAACTCTTTGGCGGAAAACCAGGACTTGTTTAATATTATTATAAATGTATTTGAAATATATATTATCGTGTTTTTACAACGCTAACTTAGTAAGTGGGTGTGGCTGAGGCTGGGCCTGAACCAGCAGAGGGTGGGGGACCACACGGCAGCCATCACCTCACTAACTTTATAACTTATTATAGGTCGGCTGTAATCAATTCATCTTAAAAATGTTTGATCGCCACATTAAGTCATTAAGTCATTAAATCCGACCCGAACATATTCTCCTCTCCGTCAACCTTTCTTAGATCTGTGACGGTGTTTTCGCGTTATGCCTCGCGTTATGTCTGTAACGCGGCAAAGTGACGATGTCCCAAATCGATTCTGAGCTAAAATGGTCACATTTTGGCGCTTATTTGAGCTTACATCGCAGAGATTTGGATATATAGAATACAAATAAATCGTTTAAATCGTCCAAAATGGGGCAAAATTAGACATTCAAGCCTGGAATTGTTACGGTGACCATGTCCCAGCGCGCGGCTGCTGCGCGTTATGTCTGTAACGCGGCAAAGTGACGATGTCCCAAATCGATTCTGAGCTAAAATAACCACATTTTGGGGCTTATTTGGACTTACATCGCAGAGATTTGGATGTATAGAATTCAAAGGAATCGTAAAAATCGTCCAGAATGGAGCAAATTAGACATTTTAAAGCCTGGAATCGTTACGGTGACGATATCCCAGCGCGTAATGCCGCGTTATGCCTGTAACACCCACCAGCCTCGCTTTCGATCAGGCAGGAAGGGAACCGGGTCAAAATCTGAATATTCATCAAATTTGCATGCCTATTTCACCATGAAATTCATCGTTCTCACGGGTCAAATAAATATAGAGGGGTAGATTTGGATACATAGATGATCAAGTCAAAGTCCAGGAGGAGATAATTTGCGAAATAACGCGTCAATTTACGCGAAAACATCGCGCTATTTTCTTGGTATTCTGTCGCGGCGACCCGGTGAACAATCCAGGTCAGACCTCACACCGGCCGGGTGCAAGTGCCCCGGTTGGACGTGTTGGCGGAAGGCTCCTCTTTCTTCGCCTGGATTACCGCGCTATATGATGCTTTCAATATATATATTTGAACGTCTGGATACCCTTAAACGCATACAACGCATTGAAAACTCATGCGGGAACCATGCGTTCGTATTGAAGGGAAAACATTGGATTGATCGGACACGTGGAGGCACTGTCACTGCTGTGCTGTCAGACCGTCAACATGGCCGGGTTCTCTCCCTGCACGCCTGCATCGATACTTTGAACTCAGAAAACCAGGATGACATTGGACTAAACCCAATAATTGTATAGGATTTAAGTATTCAGAAGCATTCAGGACTCAGGTTATACAGGTACAGTGGACTCTTGCTTCAGCGGACAAGGACGGGACTGGATGATTTGTCCGTTGAAGGGCAATGTCCGTTTAACTCAGAGTGGACAGTACCAGAAAGGTGTTGGGGGAGGGGGAAGATTCACCCTCTCTCTTTTTCTATGTAAAACACCTCACCTGCTCCTCCTGACCGCACCTACCGTCCCTTCTTTGCATTTGCATTTCTTAAATTTGACTTTAGACATAGACCTTAGTGACAGATGTGACATGGGGTTTCACTACCGACAAAGACATGCAACATATCAATTTTAAAATCAATATGGTACATCTTGACTCAGGTGAATCAGTACATCAGGGGCTCCATGAGTATGGAGGGCAAAGGGTTGCTGCCGGACTTCTCTCTTTGATAAGGGGCCGAGAGAGGTAAAAAGTGGACAGGGACCGACTGGCATGATTTCTCCATTTGATAAGGGGCGGGGGGTTATGGAGGGGACAGGGGGCAAGTGATAGAACTTCTCCCTTAGACTGGAAGCCGGGAGAGGTGTGGAGTGGACAGGAGGTGACTGACAGGACTTCTCCCTTTGAGGGGAGGCCGGGAGAGGTGTGGAGTGGACAGGAGGTGACTGACAGGACTTCTCCCTTTGAGTGGAGGCCGGGAGAGGTGTGGAGTGGACAGGAGGTGACTGACAGGGCTTCTCCCTTTGAGTGGAGGCCGGGAGAGGTGTGGAGTGGACAGGAGGTGACTGACAGGGCTTCTCCCTTTGATGGGAGGCCGGAAAATGTGTGGAGTGGACAGGGGGTGATTGACAGGACTTCTCCCTCTGAGGGGAGGCCAGGAAGAGTGTGGAGGGAACAAGGGGTGACTGACAGGACTTTGTGGAGGGGAATTTTTATTTTGGTGTCCGCTGAATCCAGGAAAAATAGCCACTTGGGACAAGAAAAGTTGTCCGTTGTCCGGAAATGCGAGTTGTCCGTTTAATTCAGGTTATTTTACATTAGATTATACAGTAAAGTGGCCGGGACATACATTTTTGTCCGTTTAAAGGTGATGTCCGCTTAACTAAGCGTCCGTTTAGACAAGAGTCCACTGTAGGTACATATATCTTTTCCAGCAGTTCAAATAATAGGCCTAGACAAGCTGCTGGACTCAGCCTCTCAGGCTTTCGACACTGGCAATCTGAAAAATAATTATTTAGACCTTATTAGGCCTATCAAAATGAAATTCATGTATATATCTATGTTCTCATATATGTGAGGGTCCTACATATCATATACTTTGATCATTTTAGGTCTGGAAACGCTTGCAATAATATTTTACAGATGGTACAATCTTAGGCCTAGAATGCCATTGAACTCGGGCGTTGGGTCGGACACTGGCAATTTGAAAAATAATTATTTAGACCTTATTACGCCTATCAAAATTAAATCCATGTATATAACTATGTTCTTCTGTATCTCTGAGTCCTAGATATCATATGCTTTGATTATTTTAGGCCTAGATGCGTTTGCAATAATATTTTACAGATGGTGCAGTCTTAGGCCTAGAGGCTGGCTGATCAAAATGATTCAACGACTAAATTATTTGTGAAATTGTCACTATAGTGTCATTTTTTCTTACCTACCATCAAAATATCCTATCTAAAAAATAATAGATATCTAGGCCTAAGTCACTGTCAGTGTCAGAATCATTACTTCTCAATGTTGAAACATAGGCGTCACACTGTCAATAAGTTTTTTGTTGCTGCTGTCAGTGTCTATGGGCTTCCAAGTTTAATATTTTTTTCAGATTGTCACTATAGTGCCAGTTCACACCTACCACAATAAATCATAATATTGTTCTTCATAACTCAATAAAGATTAAAATGGGCCGACCTATCTCTATCAAATGCTTTTGCCTTTGATAGTACCTTTGGTCATTTGGTCATTTGGTCTTGTTTTATTGTGTCGTAGGGTGGGCGACCACACGGAGGCCATCACCTCACTACCTTTATAACTTATTTTATTGTGTCGTAGGGTGGGCGACCACACGGAGGCCATCACCTCACTAACTTTATAACTTATTTTATTGTGTCGTAGGGTGGGCGACCACATGGCGGCCATCACCTCACTAACTTTATAACTTATTTTATTGTGTCTTTATCAGTGCTAAATGGGCGTGGCTAAGACTGGGCCTGAACCAACAGAGGGTGGGCGACCACACGGCGGCCATCACCTCACTTACTTTATAACTTATTTTATCGTGTCGTAGGGTGGGCGACCACACGGCGGCCATCACCTCACTTACTTTATAACTTATTTTATCGTGTCGTAGGGTGGGCGACCACACGGCGGCCATCACCTCACTAACTTTATAACTTATTTTATCATGTCGTAGGGTGGGCGACCACACGGCGGCCGTCACCTCACTAACTTTATAACTCATTTTATCATGTCGTAGGGTGGGCGACCACACGGCGGCCGTCACCTCACTAACTTTATAACTCATTTTATCCTGTCGTAGGGTGGGCGACCACACGGCGGCCGTCACCTCACTAACTTTATAACTCATTTTATCATGTCGTAGGGTGGGCGACCACACGGCGGCCGTCACCTCACTAACTTTATAACTCATTTTATCATGTCGTAGGGTGGGCGACCACACGGCGGCCGTCACCTCACTAACTTTATAACTCATTTTATCATGTCGTAGGGTGGGCGACCACACGGCGGCCGTCACCTCACTAACTTTATAACTCATTTTATCATGTCGTAGGGTGGACGACCACACGGCGGCCGTCACCTCACTAACTTTATAACTCATTTTATCATGTCGTAGGGTGGGCGACCACACGGCGGCCGTCACCTCACTAACTTTATAACTTATTTTATCATGTCGTAGGGTGGGCGACCACACGGCGGCCGTCACCTCACTAACTTTATAACTTATTTTATCCTGTCGTAGGGTGGGCGACCACACGGCGGCCATCACCTCACTAACTTTATAACTTATTTTATTGTGTTTATCAGTGCTAAGTGGGCGTGGCTGAGGCTGGGCCTGAACCAACAGAGGGTGGGCGACCACACGGCAGCCATCACCTCCCTACAGTCAGCGCTCAGGGCCGACTCCAAGGACAGGTGATACGATGAAACATTAAATCTAGTAACGAGTTTCTATTTCAAAATTCCCATAACTATTCCCTGGACGACCAGGAAAATACTCGTTTTCATCAAAAGGTTAGAATTTAATGATTAATTTGTCCTTGTTAGTAGCTTTGTCGTAAGTGTCCTCTCCACCTTTGACTTGTATTGAGCGTCTAAAATTGGTTCTTGAATCTAGAAAAGTTTTCTTTGCCCAACTTCGACAATAGACCATCGAAAGAATGAGAGACCACAATTAAATCACCATAATCATAAAGATTACTAGTGTCCGATTATTAAGACAGATTCATCACATATTTGAGCATAAGAATTTTTTTTTTTTTTTTTTTTTTTTATTTAGCTAAAATCCTGTTTACACAAGTTCTTCCTTTCAGCTTTTACACCACCAAAATCAATATTCATATCAAATACATTTCACATGTCTTATCAACACAGTATTTAGTTATATACAATAATATCATTTGAGCAATCTACCTAAGGCTGTACATCAACTTCTATTTTAAAATTCACACCAATTCACATTAGTCCATACCAACATGTTTCAAATTAGAATAATTCCTTTACCTTTTGCGTAAACTTGACAATATCTAATATATAAGTGTTGATACCCAAATGTAAATTTAAACCCCACTCATGTGTTTGGTATAATTTTCATTTCTTCTGATGGTAGCCACGTGTGGGAGTGTCTGGGCGAGGCCTACATGGGGCGGGGCAGCTACACGGCCGCCCTCAAGGCCTTCACCAGGGCCACAGAGGTGAGTACAACTCTGCTTCATTATCCAGGGTACCAACTGCACAGGGAAAACAGGGAAAATGGCAAAAAAAAAATAAAAAAATTCCCTGACAGAGAAAACACAGGTAATTTGCCAAAACACATGGAAAACACAGGGAATTTCATTTGGCCAGGTTCTGAAAGTCCTGATTCTCAAGATATTAGAGATTTGACTTTTTGTTGTTTGGTTGTCCAGTTCTTTTCTGTGCTCAGAGTCTTTAAAGTTTGAACAACTTGCTGGATATGATACAGGGAAAAGTTGCCGTGGGACAGGGAAATCGCATGGAAAACACAGGGAAGTTGAAAATGGAATTTGGGTTGGTACCCTGATTATCAAGTTTTATTTAGAGGCAATCATCAGTTTTGAAAGGAAGTGACAACATAAGCTAAAAAAACAGACTATTTAGCAGTTCAGATACGTATTGATATATTTCTTAGTGTATTTTAACATAACTGTCTTGAGGAAATCACGTTTATGATAGATGTGATGTAGTACTAGATTTAACCTTGGTATTTTCTCCTCTCGTGACAGCTGAACGAAGACGCGATGTACTGTTTCTACCAGTAAGTATATAATATGATTTACGTAATCAAGTAAGCTCTTGTCTTTTCTCGAATGTGTGTTTCTATAATCCGATGGAAGAATTTGTACGCAGGAATTGGATTTTCGAGAAAAGTAAAGAAAAATCCTGCCTTACACTATCATCTTTCAAAATGTGTTAGATGTACGCCCAGACTACTTTAGTTGATGGGTAGAAATTAATTTAGTTGATAGAATAGAATACAAATTATGTGTATTTCTGCAATCCGTGTTCTTAAAACCATAGTTTCATCACAGATGTCATTTTCCCTTCTTTTTCCGGATTTCCGGATTTTTTTTATCAGTTCAGTGTAAAGATCAAAGTAACATTTTATTTCATGACAGTCACCATTTGCGCCCTAAAGATTATTCCTATGTCCTTTCTAAACAATTTGAAGTATACATTTACGTTTTCTAGTGAATATTTCCACCCTAAACAAAAAATTCCGGAAATATTCTTCCTACTTTTCCTGATTTTCCATCTTTTCTGAGCGGCATCTCTTCTCCGTCTCTTCCATTTTCCATCTCTTCTGAGCTCTGTTTCTAATAACTAATACTGGTTACCCTATTCTCCGCAGAGCGGCGTCCATTCAGCAGTTGCTGGGGGCCTACACGGAGGCCGTCACTCAGTACGAACAGATCCTAGACAAGTCACCTGACTACGTACCTGCCCTCAAAGGTCAGTAGTGTATCTATTTATATGAAATCTCACTGTTTAGGATATGTCCAAATGTATTCACAGCTCCCTAATTGCGTAAGAATTCACCCTACCACGGATAGATAATTTAGATAATTTTGAGCAATTGCAGGCTAATTTTGACTAATTTTCTCGACACAAATATAGGAAACTCTATAGAAAATATACAAATATTTGCTTTATGATTTTCAAACCAACTTTGAAAATGATAAATATGTATAGAAACAAAGTGAAGAAAATAATCAATGCTAGATTTTCAACTGCTATGCTAAACATAATGCCATCATTAATGAAAATTGATATACTTAAGCCTTGTAACTTGTAAACATATTTGCATGCATGCATCTTGATGCAGGCTAGTCTGCATGTACATGTAAAAAGAAGAATGCTATTCGTGCTTGGTAGAGTTGCTGGGGACATGAAACTCTTTCCCTAGAAATAATCTGTGTGGAGGACGATGCTAAAGGTGTCGTGAAGCAGAATCGTTGCTACCACTTCAACTGGTAGAAAAACAAATTAACAGAACTGTTCTTGTTTCAGGGGCCGGGGAGACCCTGCTGCTCCAGGCCCGCGCCGCCCTCACCAAGTTCTCCCACGGCCGGGCCATGGACCACTGCCAGCGAGCGATCCAACACCTCACCAGGTAGGTCAGAATTATCTTTGTTAAAATAATGTTTTTGATAAGTGACAGATAAGTCAAACACAGCGTGTGGGACGTAATTAGACATGCCAATAACAAGACTTAACTGTGCCACACATTAAATTTCGGAATTTGAAAAATTGATGTATTTCTGATATTAGAAATGACTTTTGAAGATCCAATATTTACGGAACTCGCCGAATCCGCAATATCAGCAACATTATGCTTTTTTGCAATAGCCTTAGTTCAAGGTGAAATAGAGACCAAAATACTTTTTTCGTGGAGGACATTACGGACATCAGTTAGAAATAATACATAAGAAGTTGGGCTCTGTAGGTGAAAGAACGATTGTGTTATAGTAGGATTTGATATATTTGGTTTATGTTTGCTGCATCCAGAGCGGCCACCCAGCGGTCAGACCTGTCGTGTGTGTGGAAACTACTCGGGGACGCCTGCACCATACTGCACCCAGTAGACGCCGACAAACTCAAGTTAGTCAATTCTACTCTTAATATTATCAAAACGAATTCAAACAGTATGGAATTAGATAGAATTGACATAGCAATCCATGTATTATATTCTTTTCTGCCGTGCAATAAGATGATGAGTAGGCTTATTGAATTTCTCAAAAACGTTTTTCTTAATTTAAATTTTCTTTTTGGACATTTTTATAGTATTATACAAATTCACATAAGTATGCATGTTCTTCCAACTCTTTTGATTGATGATATTCATTACCCCTCCGTCTCCCCCAATGTTAAACTACAGTGAATTAAGTAAAGACATACAGAGTTTATGACAAACATAGTTTACTAATTATTTTGTCCCCGACCTATAGGTTAAGCGTACCGAGCCGGCTGCTGAGGGCTGACACCAACAAAGAGGACACAACGCCCGTTAACCGTCAACAGCTGCTCGCCCTGGGCGGCAGGTGAGCCGCTCTTTGTAATGGGGGGACCACTGCAAAGGGAAACAAGGAATTGAAAATTCTTTCTCTTTTTTATGGTTATACCATAAAAGTTTTTTTTTATAAAATTAAGGAATTGAGAATTTGCCCAAAAACGTCGAGAGAAAATAGGGAATTCGGTTTTTCTAGGATATAGGTCCATTGATTATAGATTTGCCTAGACTATGTTTTTTTGTGTGGAATATTTGTCTTTATTCAAAAGTTTATTACAAAAGTTTTGGTTATGGACGCATGAAATCTAGGCTACAAGTTTGATATGTCTTTGTTCACATCCGCATTTTGACTACAAATATGTTTAGACTTTGAGTAATATACTCAATAATAATTGACTGGTATAGTGTATGGGAGATATTTTCTTATACCTCAGATAAACAATCTGGTAGATAGCAAAAATGTTTTGATTCTAAGGACTCGAATATTGGGATAATGTTTTTAAAAAAATAAAAACAAACATAGTCTCTCCCTGTGTTCAACACCTTGATGTTAGCAATTCAAAGGTTATTTATGATAAATTTTCGAACTGAAAAGGCCAGTCTTGGATTGCACGTTTGGTAAACTGAATCATGTCAATTATCGACAACTATATTTATTTCCCTTTATTTCCCCAGATGTTACAGTATGGGCCTTCGTCAGGTCCCTGACTGTGCCTCGCTGTGGCATGACCTTGGGGTCAACTCGTTCCTCCAGGCGAGGTCACTCGGGGAAGGTGAGCGTAAACCGTTAGTAGCCCGTGCTACGCAGTGCCTACAGAAGGCGGTAACACTGGCCCCGGACAACTACCGACACTGGTTGGCGCTCGGTGTTATAGCCACATCTGATGGTGAGTAGTTTACGTACAACGGTTTGATACACAATCTTTAGCTTATGAAGAAACTTTTCCGATTTCTTTGGTATTTCTGATTTCTTTCATTTCATAAGTGCTTGTATTAACTTGTAGCTTGCACATTTTGTATGTTATTGACACTCGTCACCGGATGCTAATTTGTATCCGTGAACTATGCCTAAGAATATTATTTTAAGTACGTTTGCAAAATGACGTTTGATATACGAATCTAGGTCTGAAAAAAAGATAGTGTCCATCTTGAAGCATAACTGAATACGCTTCTCTCAGATATTGCCTTGTTAACAGGAATGAATACCTGTACCCGTACTAATACAAAGCTGAAAAACGTTTCTCGCTGTTCTTGTTTCACAGACCTAGACAACCCGTCTCTCGCCCAGCACTGCTTCATCAAGTCTATCAAAGCCGAACCGAACGTACGTTAAACCGATGTCTTTAATTTACATATTTGATATAATTTTGTGCCTAAAGAAAGTGGATCAGTTGTTAAGATTGCAACACTGTCTCTTGACAAAAGATTATATCCAAAAGACAAAACAAGTACGTAATGTAATTTTTGTGAAGAGATTCAATGATACCATTGCATTGCCTATAGTCATATGTTCTCTGTTTCTTACTTTTTCAGAATGTGGCTGCATGGACTGGACTTGGCACCCTCTATCTTGCCGACAAACAGATAGAGGTTGGTCGATAATCTTGATTTATTGCTATCTCTAGGATTTATGGAGAAGATTGCTCAAACAGTTCGTCAAGATATTTGACCTATCCCATTTAGTATTATGAAGACAAAGATTATTGAACGAAATATCGTCACATTTCACGTGTGTATCACAATGTCAAAGTAATTCACACATTTCCTTGTAAAGTAGTTAATATGATAGTCACCTTATTAGACTGGATATCGTATTATTGTGGGGCAGCTCTATCAGCAGATCTGTAGTACTTTGATCTATTTGATCTAGAGCGGCCCCTCTATACTCTCTTCTTAGAATCGTCAGATGTAAAACGTTACACCTATAAATAGACACTGTTGCCGGCCAAAACATTACCGATGAGACATAACGAAATGTGACGATCGACTCAGAGCTTAAATGACCACATATTTGGGCTTATTTTGGCTTATATCGCAGAGATTTTGATATATAGAACACATAGGAATCGTTAAAATCGTCCAAAATGGGCCAAATTAGACATTCAAGCCGGGAATACAAACTGTTATATTGATACGGTAACCGGGCGGCCGATCGCCATCTTCCTTGGTCACGTGACCCTTCCTTGCTCGATGTAGGCCATGGGAATCGGGTCAATCTCATCAACATATGCAGACCTATTTCACAATGAAATCAATCATTCTTACGGGATTATTATATATAGGCAGGTAGATTTGGATACATAGATGACCATGTCAAGGTTCAAAAATGAATAGATTGCGAAATAACGCGACAAATTGCGCGAAAACATCGCACTATTTTCTTGGTATTCTTTCGCGTCGACCTGGTGAACAATCCAGGTCAGACCGCTCTACTGTCACACGGCCGGGTGCAAGTGTCCCGGTCGGACCTTTCGGCGGGGGGCTCCTCTTTCGCCGCCGATATACCTGGATTACCGCGCTATCTGATGCTTTCAAGATATATATTTTGGACGTCTGGATCCCCTTAAACGCATACAACACATTGACAACTCATGCGTTCGTATCGAAGGGAAAACATTTGATCGATCGGACACGAGGAGGCACTGTCACTGTCAGACCATCAACATGGCGTCAACCCTTCGCCGGGTTCTCTCCCCGCACACCTGCATCGATACATTGAACTCAGGAAACCAGGATGACATAGGACTAAATACATCAATTGTGGAGGATATACCCATTCTGATTCATTCAGGACTCAGGCTGTACAGGTAGGTACATATATCTTTTCCAGCAGTTCAATTGATAGGCCTAGACAAGCTGCTGGACTCAGCCTCTCGGGGATCATTCGACACTGGCAATCTGAAAAATAATTATTTTACCCCTACCAAAATGAAATTCATGTATATATCTATGTTCCCATATATCTCAGGGTCCTATATATCATAATATAGATTGATATTTTAGGCCTGGAAACGCTTGCAATAATATTTTACAGATGGTTACAGTCTTAGTAACTCTTAGGCCTAAAGGCTGGATGTCAAAACAACTCGGGCGTTTGGTCGGACACTGGCAATCTGAAAAATAATTATTTAGACCTTATTAGGCCTATCAAAATGAAATCCATGTATATATCTATGTTCTCCTGTATCTCAGAGTCATAAATATAATATGCTTTGATTATTTTAGGCCTAGATACGTTTGCAATAGTATTTTACACATGGTGCAGTTTTAGGCCTAGAGGCTGGCTCTTCAAAATCATTCAAAAATTAAATTATTTGTGAAAATGTCACTATAGTGTCATTTTTTTCTGACCTACCACCAAAATATTCAATCTGAACTTAAATATGTCTAGGCCTAAATCACTGTCAGTGTCTAAATCATTCCCATTCAATGTTGAAACATAGGCGTCACACTGTCAATAAGTTCTCTGGTCACTGGTGCTGTCAGTGTCAGTGTCGGACACAGATTTAAGATTTAAATGATTCAAAGATTAAATTATTTGTGAAATTGTCACTATAGTGTCATTTTTTCAGACCTACCATCAAAATATCTGAATCATTAATATCATAAAGATTAAAATGGGCCGACCTATCACTATCAAAATGCTTTTGCTTTTGATAGTAACTTAGCCTTAGGTCATATGTCGTTTGGTCTTGTTCATTTTAATAATTAATACTTTTATTTCTTTACTTTTTCCCTTTGATACTGATATTTCATTTTATTGTTTTGAAAACTGCTGCCCCATGGTATCAAAGCTTGCTTTGATACACAATCATTAGATCTAAATACATGATACTCTAAAACGCTGCCACACTTTAACGTTATGACTTGTATTTCTATTTGTGATAAATCTCATTTTAATTTGTTACTTACTCATTACCAGCTGGCTCACGAGGCCTACAAAATGGCGCAGTCCCTGGAGCCGCTGTATGTGGGGGCCTGGATCGGACAGGTGAGGGAAATGAGGATTGTGTATTCTTTGTGATTGCTGCGAGGTTAAACGTTGTGCATTCTTTACTGACAAAAATATAACTATTTATAAAGAGTCATTACCCAAATATTGCCAATAACTTACTGAGTGAGTTATAGTGCAGAAGGGGTTTCAATGCGAGTAATAAATGATTGTATTCTGTGTTATGTTCCACTTCATTTCCTCCTCCTGTTTTTGTTTTAAGAAATGCGGAGTGGGTAAATGGCTATATATTTTGTGCAGCATGTTTATCATGTGTTCTTTCATAAACCAGTGATCAAAATTCAAACTGTTCAACGTGATTACTTGGGTAAAAGATAAGTGACAATATTCACTGGAGATCATGTTGTATATCCATGTAATAAACCAACTATTGCCCTGAAATGATTTAGTGTTCTACTGATGTGTATCCTTTCTGTTTGTATCTGCCAGGCATTAGTGGCGGAGGCAGTGGGCCATGACGACGCCATGGACCTCTTCAGACACACTACTGAACTAGCCAACCACGTACGTACCTGTTTTATCACTGTTCCTTTCGACAACTTATCGGAAATATTCCGTATATTTGGCATTGCTGGCTGATAATCGCAGAGAGAGGCTTTTTGCCACTGCATTAACAAGTTTCCAAAAGTCAAAGGTAAATGGGGAATATTTCAGTTGTACAAGGAGTGGCATTTCCTTTTCTCATGGGTGAATTGCGGAATGAGAAAAGAATTAAGACAAATTGATGATATTTCAGGAGGATTGAAAAATTCAAACTTTAGTTCACCGTGTACAAAAGTAACCATAAACCTAATACGGCATGTTCACTGTGAGTATGACCATTTGCGTTATAAAAGCTGCAAACGATGGTTGAAATTCTAATAGGGTAAGTAAACGATCCTAGTTAAAAAGGAAAATAACATGTCTTGTATATGAAAAATCAGAGCTGTTTAGCTGCACTTTCAGAAAAAAAACACTTAAACCCCTTCATTGGGCCCTCAATAGACGGAGAGTGCGCTTCGTGGTGGCTATGATGAAAAACTTAGTCCTACCCCTTAATAAAACGTGATTAATATCAATGTTATCCCACTTTGCAGACGGAGGGCGCGCTGGGCTACGCGTGCTGGGTAGTCGGGATGCTGGCCGACAAAGTCAAGGTTAAACCCGAGGTGTACGCCTACACCATAGAACAGATGGCCGCCGTGCCCGCTGCCTCCGATGCACTCGCCAGGTATATAGGTAGGTAACACTATGTATAAACGTTGTTTTTTAATTAGTACAATTTTATTTTTGATATAAAAGCTTATAATTATAATTGTTGGGTTTTCATTCTATGACAACATAAATACAATATCTTCGTCCTCACATAGAGATACATATAAACATGTTATGTATGTATATGGTCCTCACCATAAATATGGGGTTTTGACTAAATGTACTGAAAATTTATTACGTATGGTACCCTTTTATTCTTGTTCATCACCAATTGTTTGTACATTATGCATTTGTATTTTTTGAGGTATTCTTTAAGATGATGTATGAGTTTTTGCAAAGAAAATTATAGCGGTTTTCAACAATAATATTTATTAGACATCCTCTTAACCTATGCTTTAAGATGACGAAATTGTGGTAATAATTGTTACTTCCATTAAGAATATACCTATAAAATATTGTATATCTACAGACCGTGTGAAGACGAACGCCTTGGCCTACAACCTTCACGGCCTTCTGTTGGAGAAACAGGGACTGATCCTGGAGGCCACTAAAGCCTTCAAAAGGTGAGTCTCGATTAAGAAAGAATTAAAGAAGTAATATTTTTTGTTTGTGTATGTATCATTGGCCAATGTATCATTGTATCATTGGCCAATAATCCAATGTCACTGATCTTCTTGAACTCAATGATACGAGATTTCGTTTGATGTAATATTGTTTATTAAAGGAGATATGTCATTTCTAAGACATTACCGGTAGTATTGAAATGAAATGTAAAGCCCAGCATAACTATATAACATAATAATATTATTATGATAATATATAACCAGATTATCATTGCGTATCTTTTAGTATGAGCCGCTTTGCTATATTTCTCTCTTTTACACACTGCAATATCCCCTTTCAGTGCTGTCAGGTTGTTAGACCAAGGCCCAGCAGACCAGCTCCGGGATGCCAGGTCCAACTATGCCAGGCTTTTATGGTAAGCGTCAAATACCAATTTACAATAGAACTTCACTACCATATCAATAACCTTAATATTTCTCTTGATTAATGCATTTAGAGTCTGCTGTACAGTCGAATACATTAGAATTACTGTCTGAAAAGTTAAAATTTGAAATCTAGGAATGCAGGGTTTATAAAGATTCCTTTTGTATACGTAAATGAGTTCCTGATATTAGCAAAGTGGTAGCATAAAATATCTTTTCCATAGCTTTTTCCACTTCCCAAAATGAATGACAGCTTGTCTGCATTTCCTGGACTGTTAAAATTACCTGACTGTAATCTATACTTGAAGCGCGAGCGAAGAGGCGAGTGAGTCAGTCAAGATGTACGAGTCATGCAGCAAACCACTGTCGTTTGAGGAGACCTGCGGACTGGGGCTGGCTTTGTACAAGGCTGGGGACTACCAGGCAAGCATGAAAGGTAACCCTCTAGCACCTGATGCTTGTTATCTATTTCTTTGAGAACTCTCTTTTTTTTTTCTGGAAATGAGAAATATTGAAATCAGGAGTAAACCTTTATATCATAATTAATCCTTCCCCCTGAGAGGAAAAAACTCGCTTACCATATTCTGTAAGACTTAGCTGTGAGATTTGATTATAGGGGTTGAACTTTCATACAGCCATTTTAAAGTATTATTAGGGCAGACCCACGTTTTTATATTTTACACAGGGTGCCCACGCAAGTCTTAAAAGTCTTAAAAAGGTCTTAAATTGATTTTCTCAAATATAAGGCCTTAAAAAGGTCTTAAATCTCATGTTTTTCTTGGAAGAGGTCTTAAAAACGTCTTAAATTGGATCTGATTTGAAAATGAAAATCAAATGGCTGGTTCATTAAAATGCTGCTCTTTTTGCTGGGCGTTCATACATCAAACCTCAGGTGAAGATATTTTTCACAACATGTGGCAAATAGGTCTTAAATTGGTCAAATTTGGGTCTTAAATAGGTCTTAAAAAGGTCTTAATTTGATTTTTGAAAAAGCGTGGGCACCCTGTTACAGCCTATGAGGAGGCGCCATCCAACCACATAGGGTTAATATGTATTATGTAATTACCTTCTAACTTATATTTCACAGTTTATGAGAAGGCCCAGACCATGGCTCCGGGTCCCTCAGACCAGTCCCATGTCCAGGCCGCTCTGGGCCTGGTGGCTTACAAGGCAGGAGACCCACAGATGGCCAAGACACTGCTGTTTAAGTGGTGAGTGCAAAACATACTTTTCACTATGTTTTTATTGGTACAATGTATTTTCTTATTTATCGTTAAAAATGGGGGCTAAACGACCAAATGTTCCCATCATGGAAACAAGAATTCTTCTTACTAAGGCTATTTTGTTTCCTATATCTCAATGGGCGAATGTCATAGTCTTTCAAATATATCAAGGAATGAGTATCAGTAATGGAAAGGGAAGATATAAGGTTTAATTTTCGTGAATCCCAGGGATCCATGAAGGTGCAATACTTAGAGTAGTCTGAGATCTCGTTTTCACGCCAGTGAAATATTTCCAGAATTTAGATATATCAAATAATTTTCACTTTAAAAAACAAGGCTTTTTATCACCATTCTTTGACTGTACCATTAAAAGTCTCTCCTCCCTTTCTATACAGTTCCCAGGTGTCACCACCTTCTGTGCCGGGCCTGTTGGCGCTGTGCAGCGTCGGTCTGATGGAGGCCGATCTAACACTGGCCTTGGCCGTGCTGCAGGAGGTGGACAAACTGGGCTACATGGAGGACCACTCGGCCAGTGTCCTCTACCTCACCGCGCAGGTCATGGCTGCCCAGGTTAGTGGACCTTTACATGTCTTTATCTTATGGACCTTTATGTCCCTTTCTTTTATGGACTTTTCCACCCATTTATAATTTACGTCTTGTATATGCCAGTATGCTCAATTAATATAGTATTTACTGCATTATATTTCGTAGTCCTTGATGATGTTTAATAGTAAAAATTATATCTATGATTTAAGAAACAAGACAAAGTAAAAACAACTTGAGGAAAAAGAAAATTGGTTAGACACCAAAGTTAAATGTATTTGCAACAGTCAGTTTACTCCATCAAGTTTGTCTCAGTTATGAATCAATTTCTCATTTGTAAAAGTTCAGTGGGTTCGGGGAGGGGGAGGGGGGCGACTCCTCGCTTTATTTTTCATTAAGAAAATGATCATAATCTAACAAGCAATAATAAGAAAATCCTCTAAAACAATTAATATGTTGGATTCCAAAATTTCTAATCTAAGATGAATTAATTATCAAAAGATAATAGATAACATATAGAGTGAAGACAATAGATACCATATAGAGTGAATTGTCTATAGATAATGTATATTCAAGTTATATTTTATCATCCATTTTATCATCACAGGGTAATGTCGCCACCGGCCTGGCCTACATTCAGCGCGAGCTCCACCGTCGTCCCGCTAACGCCCCGTACTGGCAGACGCTGGCCCAGTACCTCCTGCAGCACTCACCAGGGGGCGCCCAGGTGGCGGCCTCCTGTGGACAGGCGGCACAGAAACTCCAGGCCTCCAGCGACAAGGTAAGTCTTTGATTTTTTGATTTTTTTTTGATTTTTTATTTATTTATTCCATAGCAAATCTTTCAGGGAATTTCCCTGATCTTCCAAGATGGCCGTTCTTGGTACAATTTGGCCAGTCATAATTGCAAATAATTGCCAGAGACAGAAGTTCAACAAAAGATGACTAGTTTTCAGTTTGATAATTATTAATGGTACAAAAATACTAAATTAGGTATTTGTTAAAGCATTGATAGTGCCTTATTTACAAAAAAAACCTTTGATATCTCAAGAATAATCCAATTGATCTTAGATAATGTCTGAGCTGTACAGAAAGTAACTACGATCCATGGTGTGAGAAGAAAAGATTCAACAATAGAAAAACTATTATACTGTATGCAAATAGTTGATGCATTCCTGCTTCATAACATGATAGCTCAAACATATCATATTAAATAAATGATAATGAATTATATATTGTCAAAATATTTCTTGCGCGAGTTGTCCTTCGTGCATACCATGACAAAATATTACATAAAGAGTAACAGAAATATATAAAATCAAAATATTCGTATCTTGCATGAGTTGTCCTGCATGCTAAACAGGACAGCTCCAAAAATCATAAAGAATAAAAAATATAAAAAGTAAATGTTTTCAAAATATTTGCATTTTCAGGAGTTATCCTGCGTGCAGAGTGTAGCCACCCTAGCCGGTGGCCTCCACTCCCGTAGCGACTCTAACAACGACGCCTTCAGCTTCGTGCAGAAGGCGGTGCACCTTCACCCGCACCTGGTGAGCGCCTGGTGCACCTTACTGGGGGCGGTGCACGCCGAGACGGTGGTGCGCCAGTCTCTGGGGACTACGTGTAGGGGCCTGGAGCATACCGCCATGTCACTAGCCGCACACCTCATGGCCAAGGGTAAGGCGTTGTACAATTTCTGTCCACTTTTTTTTATTTTTTATTTTTACTGTTCCACATACAAGGACATGATCTTTGAACAGTAGTAGATATATATAACATTTGTAAGTAACCTATACATGATTATTAATTTAAATTAACTTTCTTTTATTGCTGATTTCAGTTCACACTAGTTCTTCTATCTGTCAAATTATATGATAACAAAATGTAAGGTTTTATGGCCAAGGATAAGTGGGTGGTCTACAGTTGTGGCCCCTTTTATTGTTTTGTTTCGTTTTCAGTGAGAAAAAAGTGTATAGAATTGGGGGGAAAAATCCCTGGTGTTATGATTATTTTCTTCCTGGGAAAAGTACAAAAGATTTTTCAAATTACGTGTACATGTAGTCCGTTTTCTATTTCTTGCAAATGGTAAATTTACGCCAGCAAAGCCAGGCTAATCTAGTCAATTATAGCATATGTGATGATGTACATTTACTATCGTATGGCACTTTTTTTCAGTTTGATTTGTTTTGGTTGCCATGGGTTTGTTTTACATGCCGTGGAAAAAAAATTGAATCAAGTCTCCAATTGCCCGTCGAGCTAGCTCGCAGTCAGCAGATGAATTACACTATAAAACTGCGCAATAACCCATATCCTCCCTGTTTACGATAGAGTCTGAGCCAAGTCTAGGGTGCCACCTTTATCCTGTGGATCGTTAAAAAGTATTAATTTTACACGTTTTCTTTTTTATGCTTTATTTTACAGTGGAGTCGGAGCTGAGTCAAGGGTCGGGCGGCAGACGGGAGCTGGCCGCCCTTCACCTGTGGACCGTCAAACAGTACATAGATAACTGAACATGTTTGATTTTATTTTCATTCACAGTGGAGTCAGAGCTGAGTCAAGGGTCGGGCGACAGACGGGAGCTGGCCGCCCTTCACCTGTGGACCATCAAACAGTACATAGTTAACTGAACATGTTTGATTTTATCTATATTTACAGTGGAGTCAGAGCTGAGTCAAGGGTCGGGCGACAGACGGGAGCTGGCCGCCCTTCACCTGTGGACCGTCAAACAGTACATAGTGACCCTCCTGTCCCTCGGCCGCACCCAACAGGCCCAGCAGTTCTTGCAGCAGGTAGGTCATGTCTAATTAAACTGATTCAAAGCAGATCAAGATTATACAAGTTTAAGGCGGATCTAGGATTTTGAAATAGTCCTGTATTATTTCCGACAAAATTTATTTCTGAAATTCTTTTTTTTTTTTTTTTTTTATTTGTAAATCTGAAAATGAGGAAAGGTTGCAAGTTGCTGCTGCTTGGTGTGAAACCAACAAAGTCTATCTAGATTAATCTGATAAAAGTAATTCTATTTACCAATTGTATTAGTGATGTTTGATAGTTTCACGTCTTTATACCAGCGATAGAATACTGGAATTGTCCTGAATCGTTCGAATAATCCTTAAAGAGCTGTAACTTGGGAACTACATGTAGATTATAATGAAAATGTCATCTTAGGATTTTCATTGCAATACTCCTAATTGGGTTAAACCAACAGGAGCGAGAATTGTTACTGTCCTGGATATCCCGTAAGTGTGCATTACAACTGTATAAACTCACACTCTGTCCCTCCCCAGGCGATGTGGCTGTATGAGACTGACCCGGTTCTCAAGAGTCTGTCCGCCTCGCTCGACCAGAACTTCCGCGGTATGCGAGTGGCCCTCAACGACCAGCAACAAACGCCCTTCTTATGGCAGGTCAGTTAGACCTTCATGTGAACTTCAAGCAGTAATAGTGTGTGCATTCATCATACAAAAAAATGTCCATGTTAACATGAACAGAGTTATCACATGATAAACGCGTTTGTGGTTAAAAAAAACTGTTCATTAAAAAAAGAAATATCTTGTAAGACTGCGAAGAGATCCAAAATGTAAGTCTTGAAGCCAAATATCCACAAGTGTGAATTGAAAAAAGACAGTAAATTAGGAAAATGTCACATTCATATGTAAGAACTCAAAAGATTAATCTAAATAATTTATTGTATTCCATCTACTACCATCATCATAAAAGAGAAGCCATTTTCTTCGTATGAAAGATTGGTTGATAAGTATGTTTATTTTTCTGGATCGTATTAAATTACCTTTTGTCATTCCAGTTGCTCGTGGAGGGACTTAAAGGACAAGGTTTGTTTAAAGAAGTGGAGAAGACATTGAAACAGTGGCTACAGTCAGCAAGGTTTGTTTTGTTTTATTTCCAGTTGAGGGTAAAACATGATATTTTAAGAACTAATTCTCCATCGGCCGTATTTTGTTCAGAAAGAGTTCAACTTTCTGAATTTTGCTTAAAATTTTTTCGATTAAAAGTAAAGTTTTCCGATTAAAATTGTTATTTATTTATTTTTATTGGGTATGTAATATCGACAAACATTACGACATTGGGTACGTAACATCCAAACATGCACGATCATTACAGCCCTAAAAAATCAATGTTTGTTCTCCTTTAAGCACAAGACCGGCGAAGCTCGTTCCCTTGGTCCAGCTAACCCACTTGGCCTATAGTCAAATTATTGTAAGTACAAATTGATCAACTTATCTTAATTATCCTAGACTAAATACTTGGGAAAACACACGCTCTTTAGCGGATCTAGTGTTAGTCGCATATATTTTTTACCATGAGATTGTTTTCTAAACCTGAAACCAATAGATATTTCTTTCTACCCACCATACCCTTCAGTTTCTCTACTTTAATGTAAAAATTATTCCAGAAAAACCTAAAAGCACCAAAATTATCTAAAGGGCCTTCCATTAAGTACGTACGCACCAAGGGGGGGATCTGAGAATTTTGGAAATTTGTGTACTTTCCTATACAAATTCAATGCGTATTTTAGCCTTAGGTGGGGTGAGGGATCTAAAATTGTTTTAATTTTGCGTACGTACAAAACGGAAGGCCCTTAATAGCACGCCATACTCCTTTTTGAAACTACAAAAGCCACTAATCGTTTTTCCATATTAAACAAAACGTTCCCCTTTCAGGCGGGCCGCTCAGATGACAAGTGGCGGGCCCTACTGGCCGAGGCGTCGGCTGAGGCCCTACGTATAGACCCGCTGTGTGCGGCCGTCCACCTCCTGACTGGGATGGTGCACCTCTCTGACAACAACAAAAGGTGAAGAATACATTAATATTTTTTCTCTTTTTTTTAATGATTTTATTAGTAATAATCATTAAGGTTTCCCTTGGTTTTCAGAGTTATTACATAATATAAATGTGGAAAATGTGAAAAATTGTGATATGTTAAAAATTATCAACTATCATTAGTTTCGCTTGAATCTAGTGTAGGAAGCCTTATCTGATCAAATATAGCCTACTTGTTTTTGTATTAAAAATTGAATCTCAACGTGGGTTTAGAAGCTTACAATAATTTCAACAGTTATAAAAAATATGAAATTTGACAACTTCTTCAAGTTGATCTCCCCAAAAAATCACATCGTTTAAACTTGAACCGGAATCATTCTGGAATTACTATAACTAATCCTATTAACATGAAAGCTGTGAAATTAACTTTGAACGATAGCACAACATTTAAAAAACAAGATCGGGGTTCCTTATCCCAGGAAAAAAAGGAAATATATAATTTTGTTGTTATTTTTTTCTAAAATGCTATGGGTTCAAGATTATGGATCTTGATGCCCATAGTTTATATTAAATGTATCCAAATTTTAATCAGGTATCTTATTTATTTTGTTCCAGACCCGCTCGTCATAGCCTGCACCAGTCGCTGGCTGGGGCACGGGCTGGAGGACTGCCCGCTGCGCACACCGCAGCCCGCAAACACCTGTTACACTACTACACCGAGAAGGGCGAAGAGGACAGAATAAAGGTCAGTATGTGGTACAGAAAAGAAATTATCTTAAATGTACGTGGCTTGTTTGGTCCATAGCCAGTCAGCATGTGGTACGGATAAGAATTATCTGAAATGTACGTGGCTTGTTTGGTCTATAACCAGTCAGTGTGTGGTACAGAAAAGAAATTATCTTAAATTTATGTGGTTTGTTTGGTCTATAACCGATTTCTATGTGTCACACATATCTTTAGATCCATATGAAAAAAAAGGGTAAATTAGATTTTACGTCGGGTGCTGAGGTTCACCTGAAAAAAATACTTAGTATGAAGCTTCAAGTAATTTAAACTCTCTAATTTCAGAAATAAAAAGAATGATGTGTGTTTTTTTTCAGAGGTTCAGATTTCTTGCATGTATTTCCAAAGAAGTCGCGAATATTTATTTGTAATGATGTTGAGGCTGGTGTATTATCAAGAATTGCTCAGTATTGCATTGATTGTTTCTCATGTTTTTTTCCTGTCTTTTTTTTTCAGAGCCTTGTCGAAGATGCAAAGGAAAATGGAGATAGAGACTTTATGGAATTTTACAAGCAGTCGAACAAAGCTGGTACCTCAAAGGATTAATCGATAAAATTAATAAAGTGAATTCAAAAGAAATAAATTCAGAATTGAATGAAAATTAAATATTGAATTTAGACCAACCCTGCTAAATTCACAGCATCAGGCCCCCACTACACGCTTAGTTATGTAATCTATCTTACCATAATGAATCAATATTCTTACCTACCCATGATGAACTATGTGGCAAACACCCGACTTGAATCCCTGACCGTTACTATAAAGAGTAATGAAATTTCATAGCACGATTATTACATTAATATTGTGCTGAATCTTTTATGATTATTGGTAGAAGATTCTACAATTACGATAAGTTGGTTAATAATCTATCACAAAATTTATTCAACAACAAATAACTTTGTCAGAAAATTAATAAAAAATGAAAGAACTGTTCAGGTACAATAATGCTGATAGAATCATGTATCACAATAGTCATATCTAATGACAATTCTTGTTAACGCTTGGTATCCAGAAATTATGTTTAGCTTATGTAAAATTGTATGATTCTAAGTATCTGCAATTATAAATATCTATAGATCTTATTGACTGATAGATTGTTGTGTATCATGATTGAATACAATAATTAAATCTCGAATGACCCAGGCTTTCCATAAAATCGCCAAGTGAAGCTTGCTTAGGTACTACCATTTTCAGGTAGATTATGAAATAAATTGTGGATTGCATTGAGCTTTGTGTCCTTTCTGATTGTTTTCTACAACTGATGAAAACGAAAGTTCTCAAATCTATCAAAATTAAAGTAAATGACACTTGCGATAGAAGACAATGTGCAGAGAGTGCATGGACGTTTTCCCAGCTCATTAACTCTACTGGAGCAGGGTAGATCTAGATCTATATTCTCGCTATGCCTCACAAAAAACTGGCCTTATGATATTATTATCAATGAATGATATCTAACCATTTCGTTAAACATAGACTAGATAATTATGTGGACCTATTAGACTCTAGTTCTGAGAGTAGAAAGTAAAGTTAGATCTACAACATCCATCCCTAAGCCCCCTCTCCAGTTCCCGACTGCCACGCCCCTCGCGCGGTGCTGCCACCTCGTGTTTCAAACCAGAACCAAATTTACAAAGTGGCTCCACAGAGTGCACACCATCTAGAAACTTCCGGTGTAGAGTGAAGGTCAGACCCCAACTCCCTCCGCAACCACTCTTTTGACGTCTCATCCCCAGTTGGTGAGGTTGTTGGTGGCTTATGCTGCAAAAAGGGCAAGTTTAAGACTAGAAGCCTGGCTTCCAAGAAGGATAAGATTCCGGGAGGCGACTGCAAGGAGCATGGAGTGAGCAGGAAAACCCGACCAAATCAGAACGGTAGCAGGGCGGCTGCCTGTCGAGCCTGTCGCCATCGGGCTACGACGAATAACAACAAAACTACAGCCGCTAAAACCCCAAACAAAACCAAAATGGATAGCCAGCCTTCTTCAGGTCCCACAGAATGCTCCTCGGATTCTTCTTCAGTCGGTAAGGAGGGTTCTAGGGAGGAGGAACCGCCGCAAAACCCGAGCAATGCGAGTAAAAATGCCCCTGGCAGTCGGGAGGAGGCCGGCGGTCCCCGGAGAGGGGTGCCGGGAGCCCGGGCCCGGTCGGCCGGGGAGGAATGTGCGGCCAGCAACGTTCTTCCCTCCCCTGCCCCCCGGGCGAATAGTGCCAATGGAACCCCTGCCTCTGGACACCAAAGCATGGAAGAACCCAAAGTTTCCATGGCCCAACAACAGCAAGCGAATAGTGGGCAGGGTTTGGGTAATATTGCTGGTGATGCAGTTAGATCTACAGGGGGAGGTGTGGATGTGGATTTGCCAGCGGGGACGGCGTCAAATAATTTTTTCAGTGCCAATCAAGGGGCCTGTGGGGACCCCCACGCCCATCACCACCAGCAACAACATCACTCCCATCCCCACCATCATAGGTCTAGGGGGATGGGAAATCGTCAACGTGGGGGGTCCCCGTCTTCATCTTCCTCCTCAGGAACTATGCATTCAGATGTAAACAGAGATGTTAGACTAGAGGATATCAACGTTGGGGTTTCAAATTCAGCTGAGAAGAGGCAGAGGGGTAATCATTGCAATACTAGGCATGCCACCAACAACAGCGTCCAACAACTTGCCTCCCATCCCTCCATGGTCCATGCCCTCACCCATGGACACCCAGGGTCCAACCAACAAGGGGCCCCATACAACTGGCAGTCCTCAAGAACCACCGTCAAAGAACGCCTCCAGTACATGTTCAACAACGAAGTCATGGCAGATGTTCACTTTATGGTCGGAAAAGGGCCTCAGGTGCAACGAATCCCCGCCCACAAATTCGTCCTATCTATCAGCAGCGCCGTTTTCGATGCCATGTTCAACGGCGGCATGGCGACTTCCTCAGAAGAAATAGACATCCCCGACGTAGAACCCTCAGCTTTCTTAGCCCTCCTGCGATTTTTATACACCGACGAGGTCCAAATTGGCCCAGAAACTGTTATGACCACGCTCTACACCGCCAAAAAATACGCCGTGCCAGCGCTGGAAAGAGCCTGTGTTGAATTTCTCAAACGCAACCTATGCAGCGAAAACGCCTTCATGTTGCTAACCCAGGCCCGTTTATTTGACGAGCCCCAACTGGCTGCCTTATGTCTAGAAACCATAGACAAAAACACCAGTGAAGCCCTCAATGCGGAGGGTTTCACTGACATAGACCTCGATACCCTCTGTGTAGTCTTAGAGAGGGACACCCTGGGCATCCGCGAGTGCAAGCTCTTCTGCGCGGTCTGTCGTTGGGCGGGCGCAGAAGCACAACGCCAGAATCTCCCGGTAACTCCAGAAAATCAGCGTGCCGTACTGGGCCGGGCTCTCAGCCTGGTCCGGTTTCCACTGATGACAGTCGAAGAGTTTGCTGTCGGTGCGGCACAGTCTGGCATTCTGACAGACCGGGAGGTGGTGGAGCTGTTCCTGCACTTCACGGTCAACCCCAAGCCCGGGGTGAATTTTCTCGACACGCCCCGCTGCTGCCTCACGGGCAAAGAGCAGGTGGTCGCGCGCTTCTGCCAGATCGAGAGTCGCTGGGGCTACAGCGGTACAAGTGACCGTATTAGGTGAGAATCGGTTTGAGTTTTTTTTGGAATAGAAAGATGAAAATAACAGAAACATCATGTTTTTCTTATTTCCATCTTTTTATCATTCATGAAGATGATAATACTTTTAAATCTTTCACTGTTTATACCTTTTTTTACGTGATGATAATCATCTGTCTTCCTCCCCAAGAGAACATCTATGTCCCTCTCTCTCAAGAACATGGAAGTAGAGAGTTCTGAACTCATTCAAGATTAGATATATGCATTTTTCCCAATAGTAACTTATTTGCTGAGATTCCCTCTTAGGGATAGAGAACACATTAAGGAGGATTACTATACATTTCCAGAATTCCAGAGAACTTGCAAGTAGAATAATTTCAAATGAGCAAATGCTGTATTAGTAATAAATGCTCATAATTATTTGCTAACATGTCATTGGTTTTACCTTTAGGGGTATCTTGACTCTCAATTTTCACATAGTGAACAGACAGGGAAATAGATGTTTTATCAGTTTACATACATTTGCTATTATCATTCCTTTCCAGGCATTGTCTATTCTTCTATGAATAAGGCATCTAAGATGTAGATCTACCAATGGTTGAATGATAGTATGAAACTTGGGTTTAACCTTAGACTCTATTGGTATGTTCATGTATCCCCGAATTCCCAAATGTATTTGAAATAGAATGTCAGACATACTAGAGATAGTTGATATGTTGTTTAATTTATTAATTTTGTGGTAAAACCTGTATCATACATTTATGTACATGCATATTGATAGCATTTGATCTTTGCAGCGTAAAATATGTTTTTAATTTGTCCAAATTTATTCATTGTAATTACACTCATCGATTTAGCAACAAAACAAAGTGAACCGTAGTTTTCGAGGTCCTGACTTGGAACAAAAATTACTTAAACCAATTATCTATTTATAACTCTTTTTTTTTGTAAGCTGTTGCACAAACTACATCGCCACGTCGTTCGAATATAGCTGTGATTCTCTAAAGTAGAACATCCTAAAATTAAATAAATGTCACCCTTTTGTAAGTACCAGACCATGCGTTGTTTACTACTCAAATGTTCGGCCTTGTTTCTCATTGGTCCTCAGCTGTCCTATATTCTGGTAGTCAATAAGTAGATCAATAAATCCATCGCGCAGAAGACCTTGCCAGAGATTATTGATAAATAAGTCCAAATGTGATTAAGATCCTTTGTCTTCAGAGTACGGTACCTACTTATTAGTAATTAGTAATAAGGCGACTTATGGTTAGGATACTGTGTATTTATCCTACCTGCCTTACTTAATGAACACGTAATGAACTGAGTCATGATAAACCGACAGCAGCAATGATTATTATGAGCCGGCAAGGCTTTAAGTTCGAATCAGGGCCTAGGTCACCTTAAGATCTTATGCCGCCGAATTCCCCTTTCGTCTATACGATGACCTGTGACGCGTTTATATGTAACACCCGATGAGACGATCGCTCCTGGGCTTAAATGACCACATATTTTGGCTTATTTGGGCTTATATCACAGAGATTTGGATATATAGAAGACATAGGAATCGTTAAAATCGTCCAAATCGGGCCAATTTAGACATTCAAGCGCGGAATCCAAACTGTTATATCGATACGGTCGCCGGGGCCCGGCCCGCCATGTGACACCTTCTTCTCCGATCTGGGGCGCCCGGGAATCGGACCTATGCAGACCTATTTCACCATGAAATTGGTCGATCTAACTTTAGTTTTTGATATACACAGATAGATTTGGATACATAGATAGGTATCTCATGGTCCAGAAATTCATAGATTGCGAAATAACGCGACAATTTGCGCAAATACATCGCGCCATTTTCCACCGCTTCACTGTCACTCGGCCGGGTAGAGTCGCCGCGGTCGGACGTGTTGGCGGGAGGCTGCTCTTTCGCCGCCTGAATACCTGGATTACGGCGGTATCTGATGCTTTCAATAAATATATTTTGGAGTCTGGACCCCCTTAAACGCATACAACGCATTGACAATTCATGCGGGAAACATGCGTTCGTATCGAAGGGAAAACATTGGATCAATCGGACACGTGGAGGCACTGTCACTCGGCCGGGTGTAGTCACCGCGGTCGGACGTTATGGCGGGGGGCCTCCTCTTTCGCCGCCTGGATACCTGGATTACCGCGCTATATGATGGGTTCAATATATATATTTTGGACGTCTGGACTCCTTTAAACGCATACAACGCATTGACAATTCATGCGGGAACCATGCGTTCGTATCGAAGGCAAAACATTGGATCAATCGGACACGTGGAGGCACTGTCACTGCTGTCTGTCAGACCGTCAACATGGCCGGGTTCTCTCCCCGCACGCCTGCATCGATACTATGAACTCAGAAAACCTGGATGATATTGGACTAAACCCAATAATTGTGGAGGATTTAAGCATTCGGAAGCATTCAATTGTACAGGTAGGTACATATGATATATCTTTTCCAGCAGTTCAAATGTTAGACAAGCTGCTGGACTCAGCCTCTCGGGCATTCGACACTGGCAATCTGAAAAATAATTATTTTAGGCCTTATTACCCCTACCAAAATGAAAGTGATGTAGATATCTATGTTCCCATATATCTCAGGGTCCTATATATCATAATATAGATTGATATTTTAGGCCTGGAAACGTTTGCAAGAATATTTTACAGATGGTTACAGTCTTAGGCCTAGATGCTGACAGCTGGATGTCAAAGCAACTCGGGCATTTGGTCGGACACTGGCAATTTGAAAAATAATTATTTAGACCTTATTACGCCTATCAAAATGAAATCCATGTATATATCTATGTTCTCAGATATCTCAGGGTCCTATATATCATTATAGTTTGATTATTTTAGGCCTAGATACGTTTGCAATAATATTTTACAGATGGTATGAAAAAATGACTGGACTCAAGACTCAGATAGGCTAGGCCTAAGCCCCCTCCGACACTGTCAATGTATTATGGAGGCTCCGAAAGCAATTATTTATGATCCAAAGATTAAAAGATTTGAGAAATTGTCACTATAGTGTCATTTTTTCATACCTACCATCGAAATATTAAATCTGAGTTCTGATATGTCTAGGCCTAAGTCACTGTCAGTGTCTGAATCATTCGCATTCAATGTTAAAACATAGGCGTCACACTGTCAATAAGTTCTCCGGTGCTGTCAGTGTCACAAAGATTAAATTATTTGTGAAATTGACACTATAGTGTCAGTTCAGACCTACCACAATAAATTACACATTAATATTATTAGGCCTAGATCCGCCGCCTCATCGGTAACAAAGCTGGAAGCTTTGATACCATATAAAACATTTTTACTATATATTACATTAAGAGATTAAAACATTAAAACATGCCGCCGAATTGATCAGTATGGCTAGACGTTTGGACTTGTTTTTTCCCAAAGTAATTAAATCTCCTCTATAACTAGTACACCAGTTTTTAGATACTAAGAACAAATATCCTTAATGACTCTTTGTTTTAAGGAACACAAGAACAAGCACAAACTTTAATGATAATTATTTGTTTCCAATCCCAAGGTCCTCGCTCCCTCTTTAAAAGTAGCGTAACTTTGTTATAAGATGTTTAACCCAAGTCCTGAACAGGTTTTAGAAAATTATTGTATCATCAGAACGCATTGATACAGCTACTAATGAATTCATTTCCCATAAACTGTAACATTATGTATTCTAAAATCTATCATGAATTAATTTATCAAACAGCCATTCTGCAAATAATATGTAAGTTGCAACATAAATAGTAGCGCAGAAATTATAATTTATATCATCTCAGCTATTTTTAGTAACAAAGTTAGCGGCGCAGACAATATCTTATCTCAGCTATTTCTAGGAACATAAGTAGTGGCGCAGAATGTTGTTGATCATGCTAAAAATAAACAAGGCGTGGGCAGTGGGAGAAGAACGTAGTTTTATCAGTGGAGTGTACGTGTTTGAACCAGGTATACTCAGCTGAGTGTAAATATGTAACCCAAGGCTACCCCCAGACCCCCGCCCCTAGTCCAGATCCCCTGGGCGCGCGGGGGGGGGGGGGGGGGGGAGGGGGGCACTGACTCTTTGAAGGTCACTACCCACTGCCAAACTACTGCCCCTGCATTTTGTGACTGACCGTCCCTCAATTTTAGTTGACTGCCCCCCATTTTTGGGTAATGGAGATCACCACCCCCAAAAATCAGGATGTATCATTTAATTATAGTATCAATACCAGAAAATATACAGAATCACCAAAAGTGTTTAGGAAAACTTCTGATAACCTTTCATTAGTTATTTCTAGGTGAAGTAAAGTAACAAAAGGGCTATGTTTCAAGGTATTGCCACTGCATTGTTCTATTGATTTAGTTGACCACCCCCCTTCTTTTTTGCCTTAAAAAGTGATTCATCGCCCCTCATTTTTGATGTTCACCACCCCTGTGGCCCTGGTCCGTTTGGCAGTGGGTACCTTTTCAAGTCCAAGTGCCCCCCCCCCCCCCACCTCGGGCCCAGACCCCTACCCTGAGTACTAGTTCTAGCCCCCCCCACCCCGACATACACACTCACAACCCCCTCCTGACCTCTGGTTCCAGCTGCTCGTTCACTAAATTTCCCTCTCAGCGCCGACCTACACAGCTCACCGCCCTAACAAGTTTAAATCATGTAAAAAGTTAAGGGTTAACCTAGAAATGTCAGATGTGTGCAGTGCAGAAAGTAGAACGAAGAAATGAGTTTTTCATTAGAAAGAGTTGGGTATCCTTAGAGTAGTTTGAATGAGTAATTATTTTTTATAAAACGTGTCCTGATTTATGAGGAAGATATGATTTTATTTTTAATTAGGGATTTCTGCGAATTGTGGTCAAAATTTGCAATGAAAATAGTTGCTTCTTTTCTCAATATAATTTATTCTTATAAAACACGTATGTTAAATAGCTACAAAATAAACCCCCAAAAAATAAAATCTCCTAGGTTAAAAGAAACCGCCTGGCTAGGGGCATCTGATGATCTGCAGATTTTCACAAAGTACTTTTAGGTTTAAAATATCGTAGGTTAATCTCAAAGCTCCAGTACACTGGAGTTCTACCTCCCAAACTTTACTGCTCTACCTCTGCCCTACCCCTGGCCCTACCCTATCCCCATCCCTAACAAACTCCCTCTACCATTCTACCGTAAACTTCACGATGGAGGCGCGACCCGAATGTGTAAACTCTCATTTCCAAAAAGAAAAACAGTAACAAACCATAGATATGTTGGTGGATATTTTTTGCGAGTTTTTTCAATCATAGCTGGCAACTTCTAGCATTTACAGTAAAAAAAAAGAGAGAAAAAAAAAGTATCCATTCAGAGAGGTAGGGTATAACTTCGGGCGTTTACGGTTGACCAGACAGGGCTGGCGGCAGGTGAGCTCCCACCCTGGAGGAGGCCTCCCCCCACTGGAGGAGGGCCCTCCTCCTGCGCACCCAGCCGCACCGGGAGGAAATATTATCTACACATTTCCATGGAAACGCTGATGCGGTACATGTACCCCCAGTCTACCTGGGGTGAACTGGTGAAAAAGAGCAAACGGAGTATGGAAAGAAATGTTTGTTTTATTGGTTGTTTTGTGTGAGTTCAGAAGCCCGCATTGATTGAACACACCCACATATATTTATAGATAGCTTAACAATATTCCCACATAAATGCGTTTATTGATAATGATTAACGATAATTAATATCAAAGATGTCGGCAATGTTAGTGGGTCGTCTTCTACTTGTTTGTCAGACTTTAAATGGAATGTGTATCAACGTTTCTCTGTTTTGCGTAAAAGAAGATTTTTCTTGGTCTTATCTAAAGATGAATAATACAATATGATGAGCTACCTTGGGGTAATTGCATGCGTTATATATGCGCGATGCGCGACCTAACCCACTCACTGCTTTTTACCACTGTGCTGCCTGAGGCGAACTTCAACCCCATACTACTTATATATGAATTTTATACATAAATATATAGGTAGTAATAATCATTACTGATAATAATTAATAATCATTATGGGGGAGTTTATGTGCTGCACCCGTCTTGATTTACATTCCGCCCTTCCTTCCCAAATAACCTAAACCATCTCCAAACAAAACATACTTTTAGTTGTACGGATAGGCCTTATCAAAGATATCAGATAGAAAAAATATTCGAAACTACTGGCGTAGCTCAATGTGCACTTTGAAAAACTGTGCAATTGAAAGAAAATGACGGGTCAGGCTTCATTCCGTTAGGACTTTGATTAAGTATAGGAATAAAAACATGTCTGACTATACGATTTCTTAGTACTGTACTGCAGACAAGTGATGTTATTTTAGGAAGGCCCCTCATGCATCTGACTCCAGCGTTGAGTCATATTGAATCTGTATCTTCGTTTGCTAGACAGTACTAGAAGCAATCAATTTGTATTTGTACGGACGATGATGCGTCACCACACATAATCCTACATGCATACATTCTTTGAAAAATCCGTAGTTTTTTGTTAGACATTCCTAATATTGATATAATTCATGATCGGTTAAATGAGAAATTGTTCTCGCTGTACTAGTTCGTTTGTTTCGTTTCCTCAGGTTTATGGTGAACCGTAGGATTTTCGTCGTTGGTTTTGGACTGTATGGATCGATCCATGGCCCCAGCGAATACGCCGTCAATATCCAAGTAAGTGTGTTTTTTTTGGCCTGTATAATTTTGTTGTGTAGGTTTGTCTTTTTTCAACGTGAAACACTGGGAAAGTCTGGTATAAAAATGGGCCTTGTTTCCTCGGGAGAACCTTTGTTGATTTGACATTATGTAGATAAACTCTTGTTTTCACTTTCTGTTTTATATATGGTCAATCTTATATAAACGGTTTTTATTGTCGATGTGTAACTAGTTGACAGCGACAGCATTAACCAAAACCAATGTACCTTAGCCCTAAAGAGTTACCAAATTGAGAAAATAAATAACGATAGAAATATATTCGAAGAATACAATTTAGATCAATTGAACAATAAAGCAAATACACAGTAGATCTTTAAAAAAAACATTATTATCAACGTAACTTAAAGTAGACCTTCAAAAATTCACTTTGATTGAATTGTTTCATGTCTAGTGATAGAAATGCAAGTCGGTTGGCCAGAGTTTTTTTTTCCTGCAATTTCTAAGGCAAATTATTGTTGCCTCAAAATTAAAAGAAAAAAGTCACTGTCGAGTCTCAAAATTATGGTAGTCTGATGCCGGGTAGGAAACAGTATTTCACTAGAAAATACATACGTTTCTTGATACCAGAAAGTATACGTGTATTACGAATGGTTATGTAAACAAAAGGAATAGTAACAAATATTCTTTTTTTTTCTCAAATTTCACAGATTATCCATACGGACACGGGTAAGGTGTGCGGTCAGAACGACACCAGTTTTCAGTGTGACGGTACCACCTCCACGTTCCGTGTTATGTTCAAGGAGCCGGTCGAGATCCAGCCGAACACCAACTACACCGCCTGCGCCACGCTTAAGGTAGGGGAACACATAATTTTATAATAATAAATGGGATTCATTTGTTTGAATACTAGGTCAGCTCTAGGGAGTCGGTTGTCAGTATTTATGAACATGATAACGTTCACCTTTTGATTTAAGATTGGTTTTCCCTGGTGTTTTTGTTAGAGCTATGTCCGCATCTATGAAGTGACGTGTTTGGGGGGAAAAGTTTTTGTGCTTTCCCTTCAGTATACTTCTGTGATCCTCATACAAATTCTTTTTATGTTAGTATAAGGTTCCTTCCGGTCAGACTTTATACATTTTCTTGTCAAATACAAATGAGAAAAAAGTAAGATTTGCCTAGATTTTATACAGCTGAACGTTTACAGAACATTTTTGTTGCGTTGGTGTACATACAACTATAGATGGTCTAGGTATTAGTGACCAACGCAACCAAGGTATAGGTCCGTTTTTGAAGTGGGTCTATTGTTGTGGACCAGTGGACCGTGTAATTGTTTAATTGGTGTGCCCTCTCTGACCCCCAGTGGTGGTCAGACTGTGGGGCCTCCAATCAGTGTCTTCTCATTGGTCACTGGTGGTAGAAGTAGGAGGGACAAGTATCAGTGATTGACATCCAGTGTCCGTGGGTCCTATATATAGAGCTGACTCACAACTTGTTTTCACTAGTAAAAGTCGGCTGTCCAAGTGGAGGGCCGCCCCTGCTGGTCTCAGCACCGACGGTGGGGGGAGGGAGTGTGTGTGGGGGGTAAGGCGCTCTCCCCTGTGCTCATTGGTTGGCTGTCCAAGTGGAGGGCCGCCCCTGCTGGTCTTGGCACGGACGGTGGGGGGAGGGTGTGTTGGGGGGGGGGGGGGGGGGGGGGGGTAAGGCGCTCACCCCGGGCCCTCTGGTATCCGCACGGACGGTGAGTGGGAGTGTGTGTGGGGGGTAAGGGACTCCTGTGCTCATTGGTGGAGGCCCGCCCCTCTGGTCTCGGCACGGACGGTGGGGCATGCCAGACTTACACTCATTGGTCAACATGATTGACTAATAGGACTCCCTCCTGTACCACCGTCCGTGCGCTCAATCAGCCGTGACCCGGGGGGGGCGAGGGGGCCGGTGGGGAGAGTGGTGCCGGGCGCCGCTGGGCCGCCGTGCGGGGACTGGTCTGCCGTCACTCTCAGGGTGTCAGGGTGGCCAACATCGCTGAGGTGTTGGTACCACTCGTTGGGATTGGCACCCCATGGGTTCGCGCCGCCAACGCAACATCGGCCAGTTTCTGGCCGACAATCTTCAGATTTCTAGTTTTTAACCTATAGAAAAATGAAGTAAAACTTGTAATAAAAACATACTTGATGTGCCAAATACATTTATTTTGTTGATTCCATGCATTGTAGGGCCCAGACTCTTATTATGGTACCAAAGGCCTTCGTAAGGTGACACACGAGTCGTTAACATCAGGAAAAGTCACCTTCCAGTTCACATACGCCGCGGGCAACAACAATGGGACGTCGGTGGAAGACGGGCAACTACCTGAGATCATCTTCTACACGTAAAGAAAAGAAGTCTAGGATATGTTTTGCCCATAAAGAGAGGGAGTCAAGGATATGTTTTGCCCATGAAGAGAGGGAGTCTAGGATATGTTCTGTCAATGAAGAGTTTGAGTCAAGGATATGTTCTATCCATGAAGAGAGGGAGTCTAGGATATGGTCTGCCCATAAAGAGAGAGAGGGAGTCTAGGATATGTTCTGTCCATAAAGAGAAGTAGACTGATATAATATATGTTGTGCCCTTAAAGAGAGGGAGGCTAGGATATTATGTGAAAAACGAGAAGTAGGGGATATGTTCTACCAATAAAAAGAGGGAGTCGAAGATATGTTTGACATAAAATGTAAAATGAATGAACAAATTATGTTCTGCTTATAAAGAGTGGCATCTCTTTCATGATGAGATGTGGAAGAAAAAATTAAAATTGTTTTCCCCAAAAATATTTTTTGTTAATATAAGACCGTCTTTAGAAAAAATGAAATATTTGAGTGCCATGTTCAGCAAAATATTATAAACAATATCAAGACCATACAGATCTTTGAGCGACTCCACAGTAATCATTTGGGTGCCCTTCGCTTCCTTAGTGCCTTTGCTCTTTAGGGAAAAACTAGAATGTCAAAAATAGGCAATTTTATAGATCTGGTTTCACACTCATTGACCTTTATAGATCCCATGCGTTTCACACTCGTTGACCTTTAATTATATATCCCATGCGTTTTGTTCTTGTACAGCTTCAAAAATGCGTCCTTGCTGTAAGAAAGATCTAAATAAGTATCCTGATGCTTACTCTGATATCGTTGAGTGATATATATGATATCTTAGATATTTGTGATACCATACCTTTGCCCTTAATTTATAAGTAATGCTCTGTGACGTCTTGGTAAATCCAGTATACCCACCTATTCAATGCTAATGATAAGATACTGAGGTTAGAATCTATTGCTAAATGTTGCAAAAATACAAATTAATGAACATTTTTATCTCGAAACTAAGACTTGATTGTTGTTCATAAAAAACAAAGTATTTGATTTTGTTTCCGATCCAATCCATGTAAACACCTGTTGAATATTCACACTCGTATCATGAATAATTATTCAAATTAAGTCATGTGAAATGCACTCTTTCTAGCTTTTTTTTTTCAATTAATGCTACTGCTAAAAATGCCTGAAGCCTTGGCTAGCACCGGGTAGTGGTGTGTGTAGCGTCTCATGAAAATGAGTGCCGATTTTTGCCACTAGGTGGCAGCTGTTTCCGCTATGCTATCGCGATTCAGCTGTAAGCAAGTATTGACTTTTTTCTACGCCATGTCTTGACCATTCTTTTTTTTTTTTTTTTTTTTAAATAAATATATATAAAAAATGTTTTTTTATATTGATAACATTTCTAGAAGTTAGGTTTAATGGTATATAGAATTTAGAATTTTTCGATTATGTTAGAAGATATGATAATGTTAGAAGACGGTTCCTAAGTTTAATTCCTTGTTGTCAACAAATTAACTTGTCATTGATGTTGATAATGTTGTTGAGTGTGAGAATTAATTGTCATTTGGAGGCAAACTTCCTAACAGAAAAATGGAACGTGAGAATTTATCATGATATAATTATGGTATTAAAAAAGCATGTGTTTCAGGATATGCCTGCTGCGAGTCAGGGAGTGTAAATGGATTAATATTTTAGTAATTGACATGTTTTGATGTTAAAATAACGGTATGGAAAATGCCATTCTTACAATAAGTTGTGTTACATAATCCTTCATAATCCATAATACCATTTGAAATAATATTACATCAATAGTAAATCAATAGCAAATGTTATAAATGCTTTCTATCTAAGAAATTATCCTGTTAGACTTATGACGAAATATGTTATTTAGTTCATCCATTAGTTAAGGAAAAATAAGACGGGTAACTATTTGCGTATTTAAAATATTCCGAAGCGGATAGACTTAAACGTTTTTGCATTACATCTTCTCAGAGAGGCCTTAGGGTTGTATCATTGACTTGATAAGAACTGATAATGGTTGTCATTTGATCTCGTCAGTTGCATTTTATGCAAGTCAGTCATCTAGTCTATTTGCTTTTATAAAATAAATATCCTCCCGTTGTTTTTACGCAGCTGGTATGATTAACCAACTAAGGCTGCATACTCATATTAGGTAATTTCATAAACTCAAATGCATCACGTAACCTAAACGTAAGGTATCTTTCATCTCCGCTTGAATAATACGTTTCAAATAAATTTCATCATGAGTATACTATTCTGTCTATATCATCAATGACCGAAGAAATAGAATCCATAAATTGTGTCTAGTTATTCTCGAAAAGGACTGGAAGAATTACATACGTAATAAGTCAGTATGCGTTATGATTTCTGAAACCCCCTAATTGTTGTTAAATTTAATGATGTTATGTCGTATGTTACGCTTAAAAATATTTCTTCTCTTTTTCCCGCAAACATCTATCGAGTTTTATCCATTGTCCGTAGTATGAAAAATAATGTCCTATCTTTGTAAATGTTGACACTTAATATCTGTAACATTGAATCTCTTAGTAAAGGAGCATATCTCGCTGTGAGACGTTTTAGTTTGGAAATGAATTGAAGGCTTTCTACATGTATTCCACTACAAATTGGATCACTGTTACGTTGTGCCAACTCACTGCAGATGCCAGACAAGTTGCTTCAGAAAAAATAATAAATGAATTCCCTTAAATAATTAAAGCTACGACAAAATATGTAGGACAAAACAGTCCCGTAAAATGTTTTTGCGTGTGCTGTAATAAGTATTAACTTCTGCATTGTTGGTAACAAAAGTTCACTAAAGAACATACATGTCTAACCGTGTACATTCTCCGTTGTCTTAACGTTTAATGAAACGTTCATTGTACATGTATTGGGTGTCTCAGTGGTTTCTAAAAAAAGAGTATATACTCAGAGATTATCCCCAAAGTAATGTGGGAAGTCTACAAAATATGCAAAATAATCCGAACTTTGAGTTTACATTGGTTAGTGTCTACGACGAGTGCAAGCGCAGAATTAGTATAATCAATTATTGGGGGACAGTATTGCAAGAACCAAGTTATTCAAAATCATCTCTGAAACATAAATGTGTACCACTTTCAGTGTAGGTCTAAAAAGAGATAAAGTTCTGATAAATAATATTTAGATGGTCTGAAGAAACCACAGGTTCTAGAGTTGAAAAATTCGAATGGAGATGGGTTTATTATGCGGAATTTTTTGTTTATGTTCCTCTTTGTTTGCTTTGAATAAATGCAATATGAATATTTCATATCTAAAGGTGTTTAGTTATACTTTGAATAATTATACATGTTACGATATACAAATTCTTCCAAAGTTTCAATGATCGAGGTGAATTATCCAACTGCGATCTAAAACAGTTCTAACAATATTCAATATACAGAAACATTGTAAAGAAAGAATGATGCGTAAAATTAAGTAATTTATCATTCCTCCTTTGCTGTCCTAGCAATCTCCCTAAGACCCAAGACACTCACGGAATTAAAGAAGAAATTAATGTGTCGTACTCCCTTAGAAGGATATGGGTCTACCTGAGTAATTTTAGGAAGTCTGAGGGGTAGGGGCGTCTTGACTATAGAAGTCTTTGACCAGGGGCAAACCCTGAGCCAACCCTCTTAGAGGGTTTCTGGCACATACATTTAGAAGTCGCTATTTTTTTGTGTAATCAACTTCTCTTAAGTATGCTTAACCAGCTGTTAACATACTTCAAAAGAAGAAAGGGGAAATATTGAATTATTAGCGAAATGTAAGGAAATAAGATTAAATTTGGGGATTCCCAAATTTTTGGGCTTTTCATTACTCCCCTTGGTACGTCATTATGATGGGAATTCCCCTAAGAAATAACTTGGGACTACCCTGTTAAATATGAGTGCAAATGAGTAAATATTACAATAATAATTTATTAATAACCTGAATGTATTATTTTGGGTCCCGATACCTCAAAATTGTTATTTCCGGGACAGGGCGGTGACGTAGCCTCTTCCATTACCATGGTTACGCGGTTCCGTTGACAGGTTACTATATAAACTCGGAGCGTAACCGTTATTATTCAGTTGCTCCCACACCACCGACCTGTACACATCGTTGAATGGTGAAACCGGCTGGGGATAGCGGTTAAACAGTAGAAAGGCTTCTACTCACCAGTGTCAAGGACGGTTACGCAGTTTGTGTTCGTAGTTCCGTGAGTTACGGAGATGGCGGGTTTTAATTTTTGCCGTAGTTGCAAAAATCGACACGCTGCTCCTACGGGGAAAAAGTGCAAGGTTGCACATTCTACGGGTGTGCAATTGAAGGAGCAACAGGGCAATGTCCATGACGTTTCCTCGATTCGTCAAAAGGGAGAGAAAATGTTTGCACAGCAGGGCGCTCGAATTGAGAAGTTGGAGAAGACAGTTGACAGGATGTCGGAGAACATCGAGATACTCGTCAAGGTTGCGACGGCTGGGACGGACAAATCGACGGCTGGAGCGACGGCTAAATCGTCAGCTGATGAAGGATCCTCTTCAGGGTGGGAAGACGTGAAGCCGAGAAGGCAGAAGAGAAGGCAGACCAGGAAAGTGAAAACTCCGTTACGCAGTAAATCCTCGTCCTCTCGCAGTAGTTCCTCCTCCTCCTCGTCCGACAGTGAACCTGAAGAAGGTAAACGTTACACAAAGAAATTCGGCCAAAAGAAATTTTTTGCTAAGGGTGATGAGCCCAAATGTGTAGAGGATATTCTGTTAATCGGGGTTAAGACGGTAGAAAAGTTAATCGTCGAGAAGGCGGACCCATCGCCAGCAGTAAAGCATTTAAAAGTGTTAACGGAGAAAGCCTCCAAGAAAATGTATACTTTCGACACGTTTAACAAGTACGACAGGGCCGTTAGAGAGAGGGCAAATCGACTAGGTGTATCTCAATTTGCCGCTGTTGATCAAGAGGAGATCTTCTCTCATTTCAGTTTTGAGAATACATTTAAGGCTAGCTCTGGAAAGAATTCATATAGAGAAAACAAGAATCGTCGTAACACCAGTACAGGTGGAGGCGATAAAATATGCTTTAGATTCAATTCTGAGCAGGGTTGTCAGGGTAAATGTAATATGGTACATGCATGCATCATTTGTGAAACGAAAGGTCACGCAAAGAAAGATTGTTATCGCAGTGGCCCAAAGAAGGACCAGAAATAGGAGGGGGAATTTAAATCTGGCTTGCAAGTCATCGTTGGAGTTAATCTTCGTAACGATTTAAACTTATCTGAGAATGATGACGTCACGCCCCGGGGGTTAGCCAGTCGTGTTCAGACTTTCACTATCGTAATGATCCTCCTCCTACGGTGAAAGTACATCACCGTTGCCCCGATACGGTAATCCTAGGTGATCTTAATGTTAAAAGTAACAGTGTTAATCGGGTACTTTGTGTCGATGCGAGGGTAAACGCATCAAAATGCACCTCCGCAAACGCCTGTGGTGGAACTCCTGACCTAGTTTGTGAGGCGAATGCCGGTACAAAAAGTGATGACGTCACGGTTAGTGGGGCAGTAAGTACACAGGTGGATGCGGAGAGTGCGATCGAAATGTCATGTTGCAGTAGTCCTTTTCGCGAAAAAGGTGAGGATTTCGCTAAAATCCAGTTTAATAACAGTGGTAATCTTGTAGAAGATATCACCCCGGTCACGCAGATATGCGATGTATTTGGGAATTCTCTGGAAAAGGGTAGTTACGAGAATTATCCTCTTTACGGTCAGCTCAGATATGGGAAGGTTAGTACGTGTTCGTGAGGAATGCGCGCAAGGCATCTGCCAGTGCGAATTCTTTATAGATAATACTCTGGCTCAACTAAAACCATGTCGTTTTCAATATATATTATCTCTGGGTTCGACAGAATGCAATGAAAAATTCAGATCCATGGTTAACGCAGTAACCGATGGCTTTAAAATTGTAGATGATAACGCTGTTGAGACAAAGCTAATCTATGACTGTAACAACTATAAGTCTGTATACGAAGGGTCTAATTTTGAAAAAATGGACAAAATAATTCATAAAGAGATATCGGAAGGCTATCTAAAAATAGTGAATGAGAAGCCAGATTGCATACATAGTTTAGGGGCAGTACCAAAACCTGATGGGGGTGTTAGGCCTATCACAGACTGTAGCATGCCAAAAAATATCTCGGTTAATAATTTCTGTGACAACATAACAGAAGAATTCCAATATAAAAGTGTAGAAAATGTCTTAGCAATTTTACAGGAAGGTGACTACATGGGTGTGGTGGATATAAAGTCAGCATATCGGGCAGTCCCCATTTGTCCAGACCATAGGAAATATATGGGTCTTAGGTGGGAAATGGATGGCCAAGATGTATATTTACAAGACCATAGGCTAGCTTTTGGCCTACGCTTAGGCCCCATGTATTTTAACCAAATATCAGAATTTGTTTATAGCACATTAACAGATATCTACAATTTACAGGTGGTAAATTATTTAGATGATTTTATAGTAATCGAGTCCACCTATGAAGAGGCTTAAAGGGCTCAAAGGTTAGTGATACAAACACTAAGGTACCTAGGATTTTATATTTCATGGGGTAAGGTTACTCCCCCCTCTCAAGTATGTAGATATCTGGGCTTAGATATCGATTCGCTGGAAATGGAGCTTAGATTACCACTAGATAAGCTTGAGAAACTTAAATGCCTGTTAGAAAAATATTCAGGAAAGGTGACTATTGCAAGAAAGGAATTAGAAAGCTTGGGTGGATTATTATCACACTGTGCTCATGTAGTCTCGGGCGGAAAAATATATTGCAGAAGAATATTTAACTTGTACAAGGTACTTCTAAATAATAATTTAAATGCAATTAAAATCGGACAGGCAGCAAGGGACGACCTTAGATGGTGGAGGAATTTCTGTGAGAATTTCAATGGTCGTAGAAAATTAAATTATATAGAATACCACCTCCCACTTGTATCAGATTCATCTCTCAAAGGCTATGCTATATACAAAGGTCAGGAATGGATAGCCGGATCTTGGGACGAAACTATTATTCTAGGAGGTTCTCAATGCAATCACATACAAGGCCCCCCAACTAGTGACAGCTATGATAAAACTAATATTAATGAGCTGGAATTGTGGCCAATTTTGGTAGGTGTAAGATCCTGGTTGGACGAATTGAAAGGGCATAGTGTAAATATTTTTACGGATAATACACAAGTCTTTTATATGATCAGAAAGGGGGTTAGTTCGAATCCTACCTGTATGGCATGGCTGAGAGAGTTATTCTGGATCTGTAAGCTGTATCATGTCCGCTTGGTACCTCATTATATCAATACCAAAAATAACCTTGTAGCTGATACCCTATCAAGAATTTTGTATGTAAAGTCAGAGGGGGAGGTCAGAAAATGCCTAGAAGGCTCGAATTTATGTTGTATTGACAGAATTTTTGAATTTTGCAGAGAAAAAGGCCTTAAAAATGAGGGCAAAGGTGCTGATGAAAGCCGCTGTGTCTACAAATACACTGAGATTGAGGAGGAAACAATGGGCTTGCTACAAGAAGGTCTGTAAAAAATTTGATTGGCCTATTTATAATATTAATTCAAAACAAGCCTGCAGGTATGTAACTTACCTGGCGTCACATATGAAATCCTCCTCAATAATTAACTATTATCAAGCGGTAATATTCTATCATAATGTTAAAGGCCTACCAGTACCGGATTGGTCTGACAAGCACCTTAAAATGACTGTAAAGGGTATCAGAAATACAGAAAATGTAAAATTGGACAGGAAAGGTCCAATTAATATTACTCATTTAGAGTCAATGTGTAGGAAGGTGAACTTTTCGTCAGAGAAATGGTTCTTAGTCTGGTTGATTACAATTTTCCTATTTAATACCCTATTGAGGGTGGGTCACGCTGTTAAATCCCACCACACCTTACTTCGTAAGGATGTAAAATTTACTAATTGGGGTATGATTGTCATGGTAACATCATCAAAGACTACAAAAAATGTGAAACACTCGATCCCAGTAAATAAGGGGGGTGTTAGGGCCCTATGCCCTGTATACTGGATGAAATGGTTGTTCGAAAATCATCCGGGAGGTGAGAACACTCTGCTATCCTCAACAAAAAATTATAAATTTCTAAGTTACTCAGAGTTCAATAAAATGTTCAAAAAGCTGGTTAATAAATCAAAACTTATTGGCAACTTTTCCACTCACTCGCTTAGGAGGGGTGGCACTACGTTTTTATATAACAAAGGTGCTCCAATAACTTTTATTAAGGAGCGAGGCAAATGGGCATCTAATTGTATTTATAATTATATCAAGCCTACAATTTCACAAAAGGCTGTACAACAAAAAACTTATTCACTACGTTAGGTGGTTAGTTTGGAGGGTTGGGATTAATAAATATTTATCATATTTATATATGTCTAAACTAATCACTGTTGTTACTTGTTATTCCTATTCCTAGCTGATTTATTGATAACGACCTTATCCGGTAAATGTATTATTTTGGGTCCCGATACCTCAAAATTGTTATTTCCGGGACAGGGCGGTGACGTAGCCTCTTCCATTACCATGGTTACGCGGTTCCGTTGACAGGTTACTATATAAACTCGGAGCGTAACCGTTATTATTCAGTTGCTCCCACACCACCGACCTGTACACATCGTTGAATTTTAAATTTTAGCTTATTGTAATAGGAGGATTAATAAATATTTATCATATTTATATATGTCCAAACTAATCACTGTTGTTACTTGTTATTCCTATTCCTAGCTGATTTATTGATAACGACCTTATCCGGTAAATATGGCCAAATGTTTATATTTCATTTTAAGACCCATATTCATTTGTATACATATTTTAGGATGGGGGATTCCCTTTTATGGAAAGATGGGGATTCCCAATTAGTCACCGTGTGACGTCACAAACCTGGGGATTTCCCCTAGAAAATTATATATAAGACCAAATCTAAAAATCTCATAACTTTGTCTAAAACTGAAATATTATTAACATATCTTCAGCATTATAAGTTCATGATGCATACCCCATGTTCAGGGAATTTCATTGAAAAATATTCATCTTACTATCATGTGCAAGGATTCAGAGTCCGTGATATACTTACATTGTAGAGAAAAAAGTTGTGAGTGTTTTGACGTTGAGAGTAGTATATATAAATTAGACTATTTGGGCAGGCTCCAGTGAAAGTACCGTTGTTTTACTGCAGTTGGAAGTGTATTACTGGCGTGTAATTAATTTCCTCAACTTTCCAACAATCATTATGTGTTCTGTTCTAATATCGAAGGTTTTGGAATAATAAGAATAGACTAATTTTCTTAAAACTTCTTATAGTTCAGTTCGATGTACTCTCAGGAACCTTTAAGAAATTAGCTTCAGCTGAACAAACAAATTTTACTTTAATTTCAATATATATCCCCCTTTGAAAATCATAACGATTGTGTAAGTGGTTACACCATTAGAAATAACCGTAATTGGTACACAAACGTAATGAGTTCGATTACATAACCTGGAGTTGTGCTGCATGCGCTACTCCTACTTATGAAAATCCCCACCTATTGGCCGTATAGTGGTCCCTGTTTACCTCCAGCACACTCCCCACTGATAAAGCCTACATGTTACAGGTGTGGCAAGGGTGATAGGTACTTGTGAAGGTGTCAGAAGTGGCCACCATTGTCGATGAGGGTTCCGATTCAGCCAATCAGAGATCACCGGAACTACATTGTTTATGACCGGAACTAGTTTGTAAAGCCACACTAAAACTTTGTGAATTTCAGCAATATTGATGTAAAATTGATTTAGAATGTTCTTATCAATATGGATATCTCAAGGCATACGTAGGAGGAAAAACAGGAAATAACCCTTCTCCAAATCCATTAATTAAAGTTTCAAGGTGGTATGAAAAATAAAATGGTGGAACCCACGTAGCAGGTATACCTTGTGTTGTAGTCATCAGTCAAAATGCATGATTGTCGGAATCGGGACACTCCTGGGCAATATATCGGATATTATAAGAACTTCAATAAAACTTAATTATCATACTGTACAGGCTTGCAACACGGTCAAGGGTTCTCCCTTTAGGATGAGAACATGGGGAGAACACTCTAATTATCTGTAAGGTATTTATTAGATCAACATTATTGTATATAAAGTCAAAATGGATTGTAGGTTATAATTTGTAATAGTGGAGATAAAGTGGAAAAATAATCATTCGAAAGACTGCAAGATGACAAAATAATTCACATTCAGGAGATTGTTTCTAGAAGAAAATCATAATTATTTATGTCTTTTAGTTTTCTGTGCAGCAGATACTTTAAACATTCCTCTTGTCCCTAACGTCATCTGCTCTTATTCTATGTCCTGCGGCTAATTGATTAGGCAAGTATTTAACCTTGTCATTGAACGGAGTGCTCGCTCACTATTTTGCAGACACATTTTCTAAAATCAATAATTGCAGAAATAACAAAAATACATCTGCATAAGTAAGCCTTATTCCATGTAATCACATTGTTTAATAACAGAGGTCAACAACACTGCATGCCAACGTATTTTATTTGCGCGCTGTAGTTTTTACGGACAATTTACACCCTGTCTTCCATGTGCGAAACATGCCGTAAGCGAAAATAAAATGATTATAAGAAACAGAAAAAAAACACGAAAATAAATAAATACATAATTATGTGAAGTTATGACTGCTCTAAAATGCATTTGAATGGTCGATGCGTGAAAAAATATGATGTGAGCTTTCATAGTACATGTAATTCAATATTATATATTGACAGGGAACTCTCTGACTTTGTCGAAAGCATACATAGGCCCCGCGCGAATTTGATTAATTGATCCCAAGGACACGCCAGGCATTGCAGGTCTGCAGGCGGCATTAAAATGTAATATCCAGTTGCTTTGTCAACATTGTAGCTAGGCACCCTGCGGTGTGATGCCTATGTCTCAATCGAACAGCCATATGCAGCCGCCAACGTGCGTGCATGGCTACAGAACGCTATGAACTCGACTGCATGGTGTTTATACCTTCACATTTATTTGTAATATAAAGCACAATTGCATGTGAAGAAAATTTGCAATATGACGTGAAATATTATGTATTAGAAATCTGACTTGTAAAATTAAGGCTTTTAAGTCGATACACTTTTCTATAATTATTAATAAATCTACAAGAAACCCTGTATCAATTAAATGTTAATCAAAACCCTTATGAAATATATATGACCATATATAGTCATTGGAGGACGTCTGGGTTTCCTTATAAAACGAGGATATCGGTTGGGGTCTTAAGTTTAGTTTTTTTTTTTTTTTTAAATTGTTTATTAAGTAAATCACTTCAGGGTTGCCCCTGGTTTTCGGTGATATTACAATGATAAAGTGTAGTAAATAAACATTTCAGGTGGAATCTATAAGTATGTACATCAAGATAATACAATATATATTGGACCTAATAAAGTAGATCAGTATAAGCACAGTATCTGTGTTTGATCAGATTAATAAATTCATTGACACAGGTTGCAAATTGCATATCATGGCATAGTTCATCCCAAATGATTGTCCCTTTATAAAAAGCACTATTCTGGAATTTTGTTTTCATTTTTGTTGGGACAATAAACTAAATGATAAAGTAATTATTGAATAATAGAAAACACCATGCATCAAAAGAAAACTAACCAGTATTCGAAATCAACATATGACACGGGGACCACCCATCCATACCCCTAATCAACACTACAACGCCTATACGTCCCAATACCAATCAAGCGAGCAGCTCACCACCTATATAGGCCTTCAGCCAAACATTATAAAAGTAGCAACCACTCAGTGCGTGTTAGCAGCCTCGACGACCAACCACATCCACAATTGACTCTGCCAGTGGAATGTTTTACTGAGTGCCAATATTCCTGGGGGCCCCTGTGGAGCCACACAATGTAAAAATGCCACCAACACGCAATGGTTTTTGTTCGCAAAGCATTGACCTGCCGAGCTGCTCGGAGCGACTCACCACGCATTGAGTGAGCTGCTCTCAGTATAGGTATGGAACGGCTCAGGATGGGACGGTCTACCAACTGGCTCCTACTGGTTCTAGTTGTTTGTGGGTTAGGAACAGGTAGGTGCTTTATTTTTCTATAATGTATAAATAGATTTTTGGTGTAGGCCTATATATCATGAACCAAGGAAAACTAGAACTCTTATCTTTATAGTTGGTCTTGGAGTTGTGAATTGAGATGTTGTTAAAGACAGGTAGGAGCCATATGCTATATTGTATTGATATTGATTGCTTTGGAATACAAAATCTTTATATCATTGATATTATGCAGATGAACGGAGGAAAATATGACCTCTTATCTTCAGAATAGACCACGGGGCTGTGATGCAGTTCTGCCTCATAACATATTCGCAATGAGGCAAAACTGCATTGTTGCATTGTTGTCAAGATTTTTCTTGATTCACACAAAGGCGACTTGTAATTCGCATGAAGTTGACTACATCAATTTATACATATGAATCAGGACAATAAGCACCATGTCAGCACAAGTTTACCGGGTTTATCTACTTGGATATCCCGAGAAAATGATAGGTCTATGTCAAAATATTGTACACATATAGGCTGTATTTATTGAGCCACGCATATGCCAGAATACAATACCAAAATGTAAAATGGCAAATCAATATTCAAATCTGAGTCTTCGAGAGAAAATCAGCTGGTCATTTAACTATGGTGAAACAATTTGTTTTTATAATTTGCATAAGTTATGGAATATAAGGGGGCGTGGCTTCACTAAAGTTATTCCCCTAGCTCTCTGCATTTCTATTGATTCTGCCTTATAAAAGGGGGCGTGGCTCTGGTTTCCTTGGTTTTCCAGGTGAATGACTTTTTGTTATTCCCCTTCTCCCTGAACCTAAGAATTTAAATTATGGGAACGTCATTTTCGTTATTCACCTTGTCAGGAAATACGGAAATCTATAGGCACAATCCCATTACAGGTGAAATAATAAGTCGAATAAAAGTCACACCTATTTATAAATATCGCTACAGATTCCTGTTGTCAATCTAGAAACGGGATACAATAATTATTATTATTTTTTAAATATAGAGGAAATATACAGGGAAACATAAATAGGTATGACTAAGTACACTCGTGCATAAAGTAGGGATGAGAAGCCATAGGTAGATATCGATTCAACAGGTACCACCAGGCTTGATCGATAGTTGAACTGGAAGACACTCAAGCTGTATAATACCCCATAACCAAGGTGTAAATAATCCAAGTATGCTAACCTATAGCCTGTCTGCATAAATAATACCTGCAGGGAAACGAGTGTCTGCTTAACGACCAGAGTGGTGGTTGTGTTGGAATAATCGTTGGGATGGAACGACTGTCCCTTACATCTATACTAAAGTCAGGTGGTAGTATGAAACCTGACTGGAATTTCTTTAAATCAGGAACTGCTGCAGCGTTCCTAATCATTGTTATTTTCGTACACGGTTTCATAAATATTATCCTATGATAGGCGTATGATAGATTGGAATAAGATAGGGTTTCCAGGTGTAGCAATATCGCCCATAGGTCTGTCATAACAGCTCTAGAATGCTGTGACATTAAGTTCACTTGTGTGGTTTCTATATAGGCTAGTTATATCGCATTGTAGATATCTAGCCTATATATTTTAAAGGGCGTAGATAGGAGAGGCCATTCGACCAACTCTTTCGGTGTAAAACGATTGATATTAAGTGGAAAAACCCTCCAAAAATGACCCTACTGGGAATATACGACCCTCCCTTTACGGGCCTATAAACCTATTTATGCCCCTGGAGGTCTCCATGCTATTGATTTGGCATAGTATGATCCATTATATCGGCATGTGGCAGTCATGTTTTGAATTGGCAATTGGTCTATTTTCATTCTCTGTTGTGATTCTTCTTTTTCTGTATGAATTCCTATAATTACCATTTTGAAAGCCAAACTGAAACAATAAAGTACAGAACGTTTAGGCATGAAGGGGATAATAACAAAATTACAACCGCCTATGGATGTTCATCCTATTGTATTGACGCGGGTGGTCAGTCCACACTCAAAGCTTAGCTGTAGTGTGTTTACATCAGCGCATGCTTTAGCTATTATTCTTTGTCATAGGTGAAGAGTAGGGAGGAATCTAGTAAGCGGTGTGTATTGTACCATCCATACATAAGTGTCATTCAGGGCAGCACACAGTCAGAGAGCTGAATGCTGTTGTAAGTTAAACATCCTGGAAAGGTTGTCTTCTAGAAGCTTGTTCCTGGAAATGAAATTAAAGCTGATAGACTGCTTAGATTGTGGGAGCGTTGACTGAGCGTGGTTGAATGGATTCTATCCTTGGAACTGTTAACTGTCATTGAAATCATGTCACAAGAATATCACATACATAGGATTATTAAAAAAAGAACATCCTTTCACGCAAGTGTTATGTTGTACTGACGTGGATGACCAGTCCATGCTCTGTTAGTGCTCTTAGTGCAATGTTTACATCAGCGCACGCTTTAGCTATAACTCATTGCCGATGTATAGGAGTTAGGGGAGGAGTCTAGGTATGACGTACCATACTAAAGGGGCGCGTAACACCTGAGCTCAGTCAGAGTTAGCTGAACATTGTTGTGAGTAACCATCCTGGAAAGGTTGAGTCTTAGAAGCTGAGTCCTGGTCTTGGAATAGAAGCTGATAGACTCTATAGAAAGGCAGGAGCATTGACTGAGTGTGTTTGAGGGGATTCCATCCTTGGAGCTGTTCATTGTCAGTTGAGATCTTCTCATGGAACTACAATATACAGGAAATAAATAAAGAACATCCTTTCACGGGAATGTTACGTCTTACATGATGTGGAACTATGTATTGGACGACAGCAGTCGAACGAGGAGGAGACTGCAATAGGAGCTAGCTATTATCCAGAAGGAAACACGACTAATTAAGTACACCTAATATTAACGGATAATTAACTCTCTATAGTTCAATGTCTTACATAATATGGAACTATTATCATGTATTGGACGACAGCAGTCAATCAAGAGGAGACTGCGATAGGAGTTAGCTATTATCCAGAGGCATATCGGCAACACAAATAAGACCTTAACTTTAATGGATATTAACCTACTATAGTTCTCTGTATACTCTTCCGTTATTTTAATCTTAATAGCCACTTGACTACTCAGAATGAGATGATACTACACACATTAGTGTAATGGCCTAAGAGAGAAAATGATTGCTCAGTTTGTTTAAGAATAGGATTGCATTAATAAGCAACTAACTTTGACATCAGTCATTATTGAAGTACTGAATTAGATCCATTCACTGTTAATTCCCTGTTTGTTCGTTTAAATTACATTGGAATGTGATTGCCCAGTTAATGAATAACAGGCTTACATCAATGAACAACCTTCTGATTTGCATGGTAACTGATCACAATTTGATATTGCAGGTAATCGAATTGGCCAGGATGGACATTTGCAGTTTGGGACAAATAACGCTGGACATAACCATGCGTTGCGCACCGGTCATAAGACCAGAGAATTGCTCACCGTCACGATAACCGAAGAAAACAGCCCTGACTTCGACAACACTTCTGCAGCTATTGAGCAGCTCAGTGCCTATTTCACAAACCTAACGACGTCAGAAAACGACGTATGGCGACGTCAAGAGGTCGGCGACGTCCAGACCTTCATACAAACAAACCTAGGTCAAATATACGAACTGCTCCAAGCCCTTGAGCAACTCGTACCAACTCCATCAGAAAGTAATGCAACTCTGAGCAGCTCAATTGCCTCAAAATGCTCTGATCTGATTTCCACACTTGAGAAACTCTGCGGACTGGCTCTGCGCTTCATGACCCCCGGAGGGGCCGGAGTCATTGCCGCTTGGCATGGCAATGGGGATATTGAGCTGCGCATTCTGAAAAAAACAAAATCGGCATTTCAAGGATTTGACTTTGAGTCGACTAAAGGGAATAATCGAGTGTACATTTCAGTACCGGAGGCGGCTGGTAGAGATGCCATGGCAGGAATGATTGCTTTTAGTGTGCAAAGCGCGCCAAAACTTCTTTCCGGAGGAAGTGAGGGTAAAGTTGTTACACCAGTTGTCGTCTGCTCCATGTTGGACGCTACCGGAAAGACTTTGGAGGTCACCACCCTTGATCCAGTGACCTTTAGTTTGGGTCATGATGGGGTCATGCCCAATGAGGATTTGAATGAGGTGGCACTTTGCTCCTATATTATTATGGATACAAACACAGATGGTTCCTTCAGGTAGGCCTAATTCTTTTCATACATATATATCCTCATTTTTGGTTTATGAAAGAAATAATACATTAATGAATATTGAGAAACAAGCTTTTAGCCTACTGTTTTTTACTGTATAGGCCTACATATCTGGCAATATCAGTCCCATCGTCACCATATAGAGAACAAAGTTTAACAATGATATAGATAACATTAAGAATTGAATAGAACATAACATATTGAGAATACAATGTCATGTGTGGATAATACTTTTGGTAGACATAGGGAGGCATAGTGTACCTAAGTGAAATCGCAGAACGTTCTAATAGCATCGCAGACCGTCACAACACGCTATATAGGTATAAATACTTTGCAGGACATTAACGTTACCTCGCTCCTTCTCTGGGGAACCTGCCCTGTTGAGTGCGTCTCCACTTACTTTTCCTATGATTACCACGTTATCCCCTTTTTTAAGCATCTTTTTGGCTGAATTACATCAAAGAACATCAATTTTCTTAATCGGCCGCTGATATCACTCACCCTGTCTTTTCGTGGCATCTTAATCAATCACTTGGTCTTTTTGATCCATCCCAACACACAGAAAAGACAGCCTTGATCCTCTCCTCCAGACCATCCCTAATTACCAGTCAACATGCTACCCCCCTCCTAATCATCAGGTGACTGGTAGGTTCCCCCACCCTAACCAAGGGCCTGATGGCATCTCATTAATTTAACACAACTTTTTACCTGAATTTTTGGAAGGCTTGCAGAATCTCCAATTTTATAGGTGTCCCCTCACCTGTGGCATGGTATAAGGAAATACAAGTAGATCCTCATGTATACATGTTAGCAGTATGAGTGTGCATGTGTGGCAGTTTGCAACATGTTCCTACCTCTAATAATCTGTTTCTGCTACTGAATAGTTGGTCCAGCACTCAGTGTGGCTTAGTGAGTCAGACGTCGGCCGAGGTCGTCTGTCGGTGCACCCACCTCACCACCTTCGCTGTCCTCTACCAGCAAGAGGTAAAGTCATTCATATCCATAATTTTTTTAAAGTTCTTTATTAGAGTGGCTCATTTCAGCAATGCCAGTTTTCTAATGAGTCCACCGAACATCTGATACAAGGTTTTCAAAATAATATCATGAGATAAAAAGTAACAATATAACGTATAATACAAGACATTCAGACAGCTTTGATATATTATAAAAAAAATAGTGTGCTATAAATGTCAGGTATACTCAGTCAAATATTTGTTCCTACCAGATATTACATTAATTGATGTATTTGGCAATGGAATCACAATAATACATAAATAAATAAAGTCAAGTAGACAGTGAGGGGTAAATGGCATGTACAAAAGAAAATATCAATTTGTTACTTGGGCTAGGGCTGACTTTTTTGCACATTTTTAAATTGGTCATAGCTCTCTATATTTCGAATTGGTACTGGTAAAGCATTCCAGTCACAACAGCCGTAATAAAAAATATTCCTTTTGTATTTTTCACAGGTAGGTCCTGATGTTCGGAAAAAAAAAAGGATCATGTGCATGTGTAGCTAAATTTCAGTTATCTCGATATTTCCTGTTTTGTTTTTGTTTGTACATAAAATCCATACTATGAGAGGTTCTTCTATGACTAAGGTATGATAGGTTGGCATCAATATGTAACTGTTGAGTAGTTGCACCAATGTTGAGGGGATAACATAATTATTTTCAAACTTCTATTTTGAAGTTTTTGCAATTTGGAAAGTTGCTTAGAGTTTGCCCCTTTGAAAAAAATTAATAATATAAATTCTATAATCCATGTAAGAAGAATCATAGTCTTATATAATAAGATTGCTGAACTGGTGATGTATCTAAGTACTTTTGTAATAAACCTATCTTATAAGAAACATTTTTGATTGTTTGATTTAATAGCTTGGTAAAAGTTAGATTATTATCCACAATTACACCAAGGTACTCGTATTGGTTTACAAAGTTAAGTGGTTGACTGTTCAGAAGTACAGGCTGAATCATAGACCTATTTACTTTATGCTTTGACCCAAGTAACATACATAGCTGATTGTTGAGTGTTCTTTTTGAAGCCCCCCTGGTTCTGCCCAAGTATATGTCTGTCTTCTAAAAAATCATAAATTCTTTTACGGAAAATTTTCTCAATAATCTTACCTGGTAAATGTAACATAGAAATTGGTCTATAATTGGTACAGTCAGATGCATTTTGTTCCTTAAACAATGGTGTAATAGAGCCAAATTTCCATTCAGTTGGGAAAATTCCAGTTGTAAACAATACATTGATCAAATGAGTCAAAATATCACATAACTCAATGAAGGCAATCTTTAACATTCTTGACGAGATGCCCTCAATAGAAGAGCTTTTCTTCTTATCTCTTTACATAGATTAAGAACTTCTTCATAAGTAGCTGAGAAATTATCTGTGGCATCTTCGACAATTTCACCATCAAAAGACCAAGCATTGTTCAAATTAGCATGTAGAGATATTAATCCCAATGGTTGCAAAGGAATTATTCATATGTATGGCAGCTGCAAGATCGTCAGGGAAATCTTGGTCATAAGAATCCATAAAATTTCGCAATTTCTAGAAGATTGATTAAATTCGGCTAAATCCGAAGTAGATACATTTAGTGTATTATGATAGAAACAACAGATTCCACCACCTTTTTTTGGAGATGATTGACCATCGTCTGACCAGGTTCTATCCAGTCATATACAATTATAATTAGGAATATTTATTAATGAGGTTGGTATTGTGTTGTTTAGCCAGGTTTCAGACAAACCAATAACAGATAATCTACTATTACTCAAAGTTGTACGAAACTGATCAATCTTGTTCCATGAACTGCAGATGTTCAAATGAGCAAAGTACAAGCCACGCCGAGTTAATTCATTAAGTAATACCATAAATACAATTCAAGTAATTCATAAGTAGCAACAAATGAACCATTTTACAGATATGAATTTTCCATGCCATAAAACGGTTAGTCCTAACTTTGACTATATTTGACCACCTGAAATTTCTTTTGCACTGTAAAGTGAATAATAACCGTGCTTGGGATGGACCTTTTGGGTATCCCAGCAAACCTACCATGTGTCCCTGTACAAGTGTGATGGACATGATGGCATCATTTGGCAATAATTATTTTATATAAAGTTATCGGATCATTTTTATGGAAATATCTTTTAGCTAAGCATTGCCTTTTGTCAGTCAATAGAAAGTGAGAAGCCAACAATCGCAAAGGACAACTGGTCAATTAAGTAGGCCTATACATGCAGGTAGCTAGCTTATTTCAAATACGATCAATGTGAGAATGGCTACTTTATTTGCAATTTTAAAACAGAACGTATTGAAATACAATACATTATATTTTGCAGACCTTAGAAGACAAGGTACAAATGTTCGCCTGGCTGAGTTGTGGATTTACCTTTCTCTGCGCGCTCGTCACAGTTATGACCATCATTGGCTACAGGTAAGAGAGACAAGAGACAGTACCAACTATTAAGGGGCTGTCCATAAATGACATCATGCAGCAGGGGGGGTTCAATTTTTCATGACCAGGCATGACAAGGGGAGGAGGGGGAAGGGGGGGGGGGGGGTCAGGTGATGCATGACATCATGTTTAGAAATTTCAGTTTTAAGTGTTTTAGAAAAAAAATTGTAGGTAAAATCAGGATTTTTTAAGCTAAAATTTCTGTTTCTATAAAGATGAAAGATTGTCAAAGGGCCAGTGGTACTCCTAGGAAAAAGATCTAGGGCTTTTTCGGGATTTTGGGGCCCTGGTTGAAGAGGGGGGGGGGGGGGGGGTCCTCTTGGTATGATGTCATTTGTAGAGGGGGGGGGGGGGGGTCAAGGGTCACATGACAAAACAGGACAAGGGGGGAAGGGGGTCAAAAATGATCAAAAATAGCATGACGTCATGCGTCAACAGGGGCGAATCCAGGGGGGGGGGGGGGTATCAAGGGGGTCCTGGCCCTCCCCCCTACCTTTTGGTGGACACTTAAACTTCACAAAGGGAAAAAAAACGTTGCTTGTGTATGCACGATTGTGCGACGTTTTAGTACTTAGCCTATTTGCCGACCCCCGCCCCCAATTTCCGAAATCCTATATCTGCCCCTGGTCAAAGTTATAGTAATTTCTAATGGTTGGATTTCCTGGCCGTATTAGCAGCCAATGGCAAGTAAAGGGGTTATCTGTTTTAAGGAGGAAACTGACCCCTTTTCAAATCAAATGATATGCTTCTGTGTGAGACCCATGCCAGAGACGAAAACGCCATAAGTTGCCAGGAAGAAATATACTAGCAAGCAGATAGTATTTTTCGCCATGTTGTATTTTTCGCTTAATGTTATTTTTTCATTTAGGCCTTTATACATAGTCATGGACTTTTATAAAGCACCTGTTGTTTGAAACTCAGCCTAAAGATATTTACCGTTTGTGAATATGTTTGGCTTCGTTCTCTATAACATGAATTCCTTATGATATCGCATTTCTATCAGCCTACTTCTGCTCTATAAACACGATAGCATGATCTGATGATAAGGCATGGGATGAAATAAAAGAACAAAAGTGATTATTAGCTATTCTTTGTGTACATATTGGTATCACTCATAAACACTTTAACGATCATCAGTTCGTATGTATCACTGTATTCAACCAATGACGAATAGCAAAACACTAAAACATGTATCATCAAGTTCTATATACCCATTATGAATAATTAATTGTATATTTCTGACTATAGACTTTTAGATAGTGACCGGTCCTACGTCCGTATTAACTTCCTGGTGGCTCTGGGGATGGCGGAGGCCATATTCCTCACGGGAACCCGATACACCGACGTCCCGGTAGGTATAATTACTAAATATGTACTGAACTACTGAATATTTACTGAACCACTGAATATTTACTGAACCTCGTAACAGGCCAGTCTTGTCGATTGGCGCTGGTAGTTATTGATCTATGTATGGTCCTTGGTGTTGAACTATTAGACTTATACCCCTTACTCTATAGAACTTGTACTTGTATCTAAAAGAGAGAAACATTCCCATTACAGGTAGGGGTTTAACTCAAAGTTCCAATAAACGTTTAAACTGTATCAAGTCCATGGCCTGCATTACACAATAACCAGATATAACAGGCCATTACTCAACAAAGAAAATACATCAATAAACGCCACTAAATTCGCACATAGTACAAAATGGACTCCAATTTACTCAAGAAATATCCCCAAAAGACTCCACTTATAGCATAAAGTTTTAAATTAGACCAATAACAAGCTAAAACTTGAATTGAAATAATTATTTTCCAAATGGCAAATTGCAACCGCCCCGTTTACCCCCCCCCCCCCCCCCCCCGGATCTGCCACTGAAGTCTATGTGACATGGTGGTGGGCGTCCTACACTGCTGCTGTTTGGATTGTTTTACCTGGCTCTTTAGTTACCAAAAATACCTAACCCTTTCTGTTTATAACTTTATGAATACAGATAGTGTGTTACATGGTGGCGGGCTTTCTCCACTGCTGCTGTTGGTCCTGTTTTACCTGGCCGTTTAGTTACTAAAAACCAAACTAACCATTTCCCATCTATATATAACTTTCTCCATACAGACGGTATGTTACATAGTGGTGGGCTTTCTTCACTGCTGCTGTTTGGCTTGTTTACCTGGCTGTTTAGTTGCCAAAAACCAAACTAACCATTTCCCATCTATATAACTTTCTCAATACATACAGTATGTTATATGGTGGTAGGATTTCTTCACTGCTGCTGTTTGGCTTTTTTATCTGGCTGTTTAGTTTTCCAAAACCCTAACCATTTTTCGTCTATGACTTTCTCAATACAGACAGTCTGTTACATGCATGGTGGTGGGCTTTCTTCACTGCTGCTGTTTGGCTTGTTTATCTGACTGTTTAGTTTTTAAAAACCCTAACCATTTTTCGTCTATAACTTTCTCCATACAGACGGTATGTTACATGGTGGTGGGCGTTCTTCACTGCTGCTGTTTGGCTTGTTTTACCTGGCTGTTTAGTTACATACTACTGCTGGGTACTGAGATGAGAATGACCAACCCATACAGGTAGGATATCAGATCATTATTACACCTGTGCTTCAGGTAATTAAAGGTGTAGCCACAGTGTGATAAAAAAGTTGGACGTCTTTCGATCTTGAGTTTAAAGACCTAAATTCAGATGGTATCAAACATGTTGTTTTAAAATAGCGTCAGGCCCCTGATCACAGCCAGCCACTGCATGGTAATTCATCTGTTTATTCCGTTTAGAATTACGAAAGCATCACTCTATCCCCTCTCATATGTAGCGATTTTGATTGTTCAAATGTTTTAAAATGCCAACCTCCATACTCGATCTAAAGTTCGACCATTAACCAATTTCGGGGACAGATATGCAATATTTTGAAGATAAATATTCTGCGCGGTCCTACATGTATAGATCCTATATGTGATGATAAATTGCTACAATTATCTGTAACATCATAATTTATAATAAGGTTATTGGCAAATGTCCAAGTATGAGCATATCCAATATACATTTTAACCTTATTACAAGTATTACATTAGCCCCAGCAAGAAGAGGGCAAAATATGGCTATACTCAATATCGACCACGCAGGTGTTCAATTGAATTACCATCAATTACTGCTGCGCTATTATCCTACTCATCATTCTCATAGTGGTAGTCTATGTATAACCAATATTGTTTTTTCTTTCAATTTTATTGTATAAACTTTATATTATTTGATTGATTTCAAGAATTGATTGGTCTTATTTATTTGATTGATTTTTGACAATTTGATTGATTTTTTAATGTGTTTTCCCTGCCAGGCGCGTGATGAACAGGGGTATGTACACAGTGATGGGGTGGGGCGTACCTGCCTGTGTTGTCATGGTCTCCATGATATGGAGGTATGAAGATTACAGAGACAAATACTAGTAAGTATGATTTTGGTGTGCAGTAATAATGAATTACTGTAAGAGACATGTACTAGTAAGTATTAAGTTGGTGTGCAGTAATAATGAATTACTGTAAGAGACAAGTACTAGTAAGTATGATGTTGCCGTGAAATAATAATGAATAACTGTAACATGATTGCCTTGGGAATTAAAAAAAACACGTATGATTATTAACCAACTATTATTATGACAGCTGAAATCATTGCTTAAATTCTTTGGTTAATCATATGGGGAGCTGACAAATGAAATTTTATGTTTAACCTGAAATTATGATATCCCTATTCTCATGTATCAATCGTTATCAATGGCAATGATGTATGAATATGGGGTTGTCCATACAGTTATAACTTCTTTTTTTTTCAAATTCGTTTATTTATACTGATAGCAGTGCTGATAGGCATCGGCTACACAGTCGGTTTTAATTGTTTACCAGTAACCCGGTAGTTCGGATATACATTCAAATCAATTCAACTTATATACAAATCTTTCGGATATAAGTATATACATAATGATGAGGCGGTACCCATAGCCATAACCATGCTGTTATTGATAGAAATATTTTCATATTTCAGTTGCTGGCTCTCAACAAAACATTGGCTACAACTAAGTTTTCTCCTGCCCATCGCCAGTGTATTCATAGTGAGTCCTTTTAACTGTAATATTATGTAATACATGTACATAATTATGATAATTATATCTCACATACGACGCAGCAAAGACATGATTTCACAATTTTCTCACCAACACTCCCAAATATTACAACTTGCAATAATATGTAACACATTAAAGATACAACAATGATTATTTCATCATCAATTTTATGAGGGGGCAAACACTTTTCATGGCCTTTTAAACATAGTGTTGGTCTATCAGTGTACCGTGCTGGTAGCCAGTGGCACAGAAAGTGTATATTGTTAAAATATGACTGGTACCTATGCAGCATTCTAGAAAAGTATTTCTCGTCCCAATTGTGTTAATAATTAATAGTATTGTTTAATTATATTGTATTATCTCTGTTTGAAGATTATATCTTGAATGTGAAACAGTCTAATATAAAAAAGGTTTTGACTTCACCTCACTGCTTCCTTTGTAATTGTTTTGAAGGTCTCATGGGTTTTACTCATCTACGTCATCGCCCTATACAGAAAACTAAAGGATGACCCTTGTAAGAGGACCTTGGTTGCTGTAACTTGGTGAGGATGCATATTTTGTTATTAACTTTTTATTTATTTCCATTAAAACATAAGATGATTTACAGATTTGTAGTATGAGTTCTGCCATGTGGATTAGAATTTGCTCTTGCCCCTTTTGATAATAATCATATATTCCTCCAATTTATTAGAGGCAATGATACAATCAATTATGAAAATTTTCATATTATTGTATGAATTCATAACTTAATAATGCCAATGATTAGATATGTAAATTATCATTTTCTTTCAAACGATAGTACAATGGTAAGCTCCTAAGAATATACTTTTGATAATATAATTAAATGAATATTCTTTATTTCTGCAATAGGTCCGGTATCAGATCCTGTACCATCCTGAATCCCCTTATCTCGGCTACCTGGGTGTTGGCAGCCTTTAGTATCACCCTAAGAACTATTTGGTTACAGGCTATGTTCGCCATCTTTAATGTTGCATTGGTGAGTTTAATTTCTCTGATTTATTTCCTATTTTCTGCATGTACAATAGTATCCCCAAAAGGACACATAGGGAATTATATAAGAGCCTATGTATATATATATATATATATATATATATATATATATATATATATATACATTATATATATCATATATAGTAGATATAGTAGATTCACAAGATAAACACTTTATATATACTTCATTTTTGACTCTACAATTTTACGTGTTAAAAACACTTACCATATCACCCATTGTTCTTGACTCATTTTTCAGGGGTTGACCGTATTCTTCTCCATGTGCTTTTTGAATGAGGAGGTAAGATTTCCTTATAATCATAATTATACGACGAAACATTCTTCTCATAACATAATCTTTTTAGTAAAAAAAAAGTTCCTTATTAAAAGAATGCATATGCTTAATCCTTTCAGCTAAGTTGAATTATTTCTAACAAATCAAATAATTATACAAATATTCTCCATGTCAAAAGAATTATTATGCACAACCTATAACCCTACTCACCTATTAAAATTTAATTATGTTTCCCTACAAATCAAATACAAATTAACCATACTTTCCTACATTAATAAAATCCACAACAGGTCCGTCTAGCCCGTCGTCAGAGAAAAATAGCCCCTGCAGAACAGGAGAGCCGCTTCACACCTAAATCCATAGAGGTAGAAAGCATCATAGATGGCTGTGAGTCTGGCAACTGCATCCACAAAAGCAAATGTTTCTACGGACAAGCTGGTTTTGAGTATCACACACATCCACAGAAGCCAGTGAAGAGAGAAACTCCAGTGGCGGAAGGGGAAACACCAAAGGTAGCTCATCAAAAATGGCCGTCTCAGGCTAGTGGACGTCCCAGACTTGTTGACGTCACCAGTGACGTCAGACGCTCTCGAGCAGACGACATTGAAGAACGCCCGCCATCAGCTTACCGCGCAGACAGCATGGCGCACCTCCTGCCGGTAAGAGAATCGCAGAATTCATAAAAAAAGGAAAAAGAATTGATTGTATTTTGCCATTACTCTTGAGTAAAACTAATTTTGTGATAATTGTAGTTGGGCTTGCTGGTAAAGGTAGACAAAATACATAGCTAAAATAGTAAAACTCTATAATCTCCTCAGAGATATATTTTCAATTGGTAGACCTAAACCTTCAAAAAATATTTGGACAAATCTAAAACCAACTTAAATGTGTCTGATGGGAAGCGGGTAGAACAGTACAAAATGCCATAGGCCTATGAGGTCATTAACAAGCATCCCCATGACTATAAAACAGTATAAAAAATATTGCTATCTTAAACTAAAAGGTATGGGAATAATTCTAACATGATATCCTATGTTTGATACTAGTAAAGCCATACAACAATTGGTGGAAATATTGTTTCACTATTAAAGTTGTCCCATGCACCAGTCACACGGGGTGGCCTAGGGGAGTGGCACAAGCGTCCGGTGCTCAATGGAGGGGGTTGGGAAGTTTATTTTTGATTTCATGGCACCCTGCGTCAAGCAGGGCTACAAAAATTTGTCTATAGACTCATTATTTGTTCCTCCCCACGGAAATCTTTAGTAAAAGGCGAAAGATTTATGCGTGGTTTTGAAGAGAAACCAGAGTACCGATTATGGCTGGAATGAGGGACGCGTCTGAAATATACCACATATCAAAAAGGTGTCTATGTAACATGCATAACAGTATAGGGTAAAGATAAAATCGCACCAACACAATAATAGTATGCTTTAAAGTGCAACATATTTGTATATGATTGTGATAAATTTGTTTTGGTGTGACAAATATCCATTTCTTGTTTTAAGCAAAACTCCTTATATCACCTCAAAACGTAGCTGTAATTTGTGTGTGCTGCCACCTACTGACAAATATTACCGGTCCTGGAGGTAGACAATAGACTGTTTCCAACTGTATGCCACCTGGTGGTGAAAAAGTGAAGCTCATCCCCTTGCAAACTAAAATCTTATATTTTGGTCTTCTGTACTAAATATTATTTATCATAATTTGGAATATAACCAACCGGGAAAGAGTGTCCATTCCACTTAGGCCAAGTTGTGTTAGGGATATCAGTCTGAGAGGACAGGCCCAGAACACCACTATCCCTGACATACTGAGGATGGATAAAACCATTAAGGACCCCCACTGGTTGGTTATCTGTATACCATACCCTCAGACATTATCATTGTGAATTTATAAATATAAGAGTAACGTACTTCATAGAATTCTTTTCTACTGCCCAAACTAGCTTTTGCATCACCTTCCTTTGTAATAACACTTTCAACACTTTTACTGTAGCCCTGTGCACTTTTGTCCCCAATAACATTAAATTTATATGTGTCCTCATATATTTTTCTTAACTTCTCTAAAGTGTTATTGTTTTTTGAAAATCTAATTTCTTTCTGTTTATTTTTCGACGCTACTCTCATAATTAAATTTTATTTGGTCCCTTTCAAAACTTTTCTGCTGCCAAGTTTTATTGTCCCCTATACAAATGAAGAATTCTTAAATAAGGCAGGGCATTTAGGGTAATGGAAAGAAATTTCCTAGCAGTAGTAGACTGACAGAGAAATATTTACTGTCAAAAGCAATAGAGAGCAATATGAGGCAGCAATCTGAGAAAAATATGACGCAGCAGATATAAATTTTTACCAGCTGACAGAAATTTGAGAGTCGAACAGGCAGGAATTTTAGAGTAGCAAAGAAAAAATAATCGAGGGAAGATTTGTTTTAATAGAGGACAGTACTAGTAGGCCCTATATATTTTGGAGCCCCAGAGAAAGAATAGCATGGACATAGAGACGTTTTTGTAAAGGACATTAATATTCCGTCATTATTTATTACAATCTGCGTCATACTTATTTCACTAGCAAACACTTTTTAGTGAAATTTCTAATGATTTACTCGCTTTTCTTCTTATCAGTTATAATGTTTATTATATTACATTATTACTATTTCATATCTGCAAGCACACACCTGATTGGGAAATGAATTAGCGCATGGGAAGGGTATTTCCCTATTAAATCAAAGAGTGAGTTTTGATAAGTATTTAATCCAATTAATTGTGTGATTTATTTGCGAGATGTGAGTCAACCTGTTTTACTTTTGACAAAATAGCATGATTATTATTATTAAACGTGTTTCGTTTCATATGCTTTTATTGATGACTTTTTTTGTGGTGTGTGATTTGAAAATTTGGGCTGATTTCGTCCCTAATTTCGTCCCTCTGAAAACATGTAATTCTGGCATTGAAATTATATTACATTAATTTTGTTAGATTCAGAAGAGAATTGGTTAAATAAAAATCCATTTTAATTGTCTTATTTTCTTTACATATGACTGTGTGGGATATCAAATTGTTTGTGTGGAATGAAATTGAAGTGACTATACACTTTGGGGTGCCTGGGCCCATATCTTCGTAGCTAATTTGGCTGATCATGGAAATTTTGATCAGGGCCTCAATATCAGCAATTTTGTCATTTACCAAAATTGATGATATTATTGCGAAATAGTATCAAAGAGGGATACTCAGATATGAAATTTATTCATGATAGACAGAATATCTAATTGTGAGACACTGATCAAGATTTACCTGATTAGCCAAATTAGTTACGAAGATATGGGCCCAGGACATTTTACTATTTTTCTCAGCTTACTTTGCATTGAAAAATTAACACATGAAATTCGATTTCTTTGACAGGCGCTCGAGGAAGAACGGGGTATTGAACCACTTTGTTAATCAAGGCATCGAGTCAGGAGAAAGAAAGAGGAAAACTGAAGAAACTTATAGAGGGTGCCCACGCATTGGATCTGGATAAAAGATAAAAATGAACTTATAGGATGAGCAAAATTTCTGTATTGACGAATATTGTTACATCAAACCTTAGTCAATTACATTTTCTTAACCTGTGGAAAATCAGTCTTAAATTTGCCAAACTTAGGTCTTTAAAGGTCATAAATTGAATATTGAGCAAGTGTGGGCACGTTGTTATACCAAAACAGCACTCCGTGCATTATAACTCTTTTTGTGCTCCTGTGAAAAAAGGCTGTATATATGTATGCGGATTAAGAATAATGCATCCACCAATTGGTAGAACTATGCTGAAGCGAGAAACGTTTTGGGCGAGTCGATTATGGAGAGGATAATAACTCTTTCAGAAATGTTTAGTTAGCCCAGTTATAGGCATAATGTTTGATATAATATTATGGGTAATAATATTGCCAGTTTAACATCTGTCTATTTGTAATAGAGTTATGGATATGTTTTATTGTCTAGCTTGTAATTACCTTTGTCTTTTCTTGTATGACTGATACTATATTTTTCAAAAAATGAAGCATTCATCAACATCCGTAATATCATGTACATATTGCTACGCACAAATACAATCTTATTGCATTATGGAATGTCATTTCTTATCTGAGAAAATCAGGCACATGTCGTCACCTATAGGAAATAATACGTAGATAAACAAATCCCCCCCCCCCCCAAAAAAAAAAAAATAAATAAATAAATAAATTTAAAAAAAAAAAAGAAAAAAAAAAAAAAAGAATACCGTATCTAGAATGTTGGCAGCAGCAAAGAAAATATTTTTACATCATGGGATCACTTCGCATAATAATCTTTCATATCAAAACTACCATTGTTAACCTGTTTATATATTAAAAAAACTAAAATGTCTTACCAATAAAGGATTGGACCATAATGTTATGGGTAGTATCACCAAAAACAACACTCATTATGATTTGGCACATAATTTCCTATCTAAATCACTTAACCTAAGTCAATTTAGAAATTCGAATCCTTGTCCTTGGACTTCATTATCCCAGTATTAAGTCAAAGCTGATGTTAGGTTTAGATAAGGATACAGCTTAAATTGGCAATTATGCAATACTAAATCCACTCATTGCAATAGCACAAGCCTATTCAACTTATCATAGAACCATAGAACTCTCTGTGCACTTCTATGATAGAACTTAATAAGGCCAATTGCAAATGTTGTATGTATGAAGTTTTCCTATACATTGTTCCATAATACACGTCTTTGTATTATAATTGTTCACGTCTTAAGTAAAATAAAGCATGACTTGCATTTTTCAATTATTCAGGATGTTATGTCATGTCATTTGTAATCAGTCGAGAAAAGTCTAATAATATAACACCCCCAAAGTGAATAAATTAACAATGTAATTAGTGAATGAGACATTAGGGTTTAATGAAATGATGAAATAGAGGAACACAATTGAAGATATAACAAAATATAAAAAAAGAAATATCCACAAAAGGCAATTTCCCACATTGGTTGCAGTGCAAACACGAAATAGCAGAAACTAGTGTTTATAGGAACCCATAGGTGGCGCCACGATCACTTTTTCATTCCATGCAGGAAGTTAGCCTGGGCGCGGTCTCAATTGAAATGTTTCGTTGGCCCGGCGTACCAGGCTAGCAGGAATTTAACAGCGTATCCTTGCCACAGCGCTTTTTCAGTTTCATTATAAAAGAACTACACATATAAACTTTAAATTTTACAACCAGATAATCAATTGTAATGTTTGAAACAATTTCATATAAATGTCCTATTCCTAGACTAAGATTATATTGATTTCTTTCAAAGTCGGCAATGTGATTTACACAATGTATGGCATATTATAACAAACAACGAATTCTTTGATATAACAATTTTTCTTTATTCAATCTTTTTTGTTCACAAATTCAAACGGTATCGATATGGTATCATTTAAACTCGTGGAAGGACTGATAATTGGCCAGTACTGCCAAGGTTTTCATTAAGCACCATCCAAGTTAAAAACATGTTTCCACAAATTCTTATTCCAAGTAACGCACTTGAATTAATAATATGCAATAGAAAAGATCTTTATGAAATTTTAACCTCGGTGGGTGTGTCTTCAACTGTTAACTACCTATAAAAATCTATTGATATTATTTTTCCTTTTTTTTCAATTATAAAAAATAAGATATTTTGTACAGGTATACAATATGAAGGCAGTGTTGTGACCAATCATTCAAGTGCTGCCGTTATGATCATCAATTCACCCTATAAGTACAATGACCAGTTATATCTCAACAGACTCAAAGACATTGCGTTCTGAACTAGAAAAATTACAATGACAGTATCTTTCTTCCCTTCCCCCCCCTAGAAATCTATAACAACTGTCTTAATTTTGACTCGGATTTGTTTTCATAATTGATATTGAGCAAAAACTACAAGTGTATTAACATTCAAAGTTTAAACCCTGATTTCCCTGAACTCTATACAAACAGTATTCAATTTGCTATCAAATGTGACAGAACAATATACAAAATGGATACAAGGGTTCGGTTTTCTACCCCCCTATAATTAAGCAGTTATAATTCTTGAATGTATTGTCCTATATTCATAATTATATAATATGGAGTCTAAGTCCGAATATCTGTCGATACTTACAAGATACCTTTCTATTTCCTATTCCAACCGTACAAATTCATCTGTCTTTGGTTTGTGTACCAAAACCACCACCCTTTAACAGCACCCATGACGTTAGAGACGTCAATATGACGTCATCATGACGTCATGTTCTTTCAAGTAACTCAATCCAGTCTCCAACAGTAGACCAACTTTCATACAACAAACTGGGGACCACAGCCTTGATCAATTTTCGCTCAAAGAGAAACAGTAGCAGTGTAACAAAACGATCTAAGAGTTATTAAAACTTTTTTTTCCTGAGACAACATCCTGTTTTCGACTTTTTGTAAGCTATTAACAGGCAGAATGGATTTCTGTTCAGTGTATTATTATTTTATCTTTTTTTTTTTGCAAACAGACAAATTACTGTCTGAAACTGTGAAAAACATATCCTGAGTTTCAATTATTTTTCTAGAGACATTGATATTAGAATTAACAATATTATAAGAGTGTGCGTTTTCTTATCTTAGATATGGACTTTTCATATCAACTTCTGAATAACATGTGGAATTTCAACACAATTTTCTCCTCTTAAGCAGACAGAATAACAATTTCGAACCACAAATTCTTGCCTCGTATATAATATTATGACTCAAATACACACTGGCATACAATGATATTGTGAAAATATACAAATATACCCTTCGCAGAAACCTTATCAAAACTGGACCTTTTACAAGCCCCAAACTTAAAAAAAACAAAAAACACCTAAAATATAATGAACACAGCACAGCTTATATAAACATGATAGCACACAAATTCAACTTTCATCACTATTATTAATATTCAAGAGTATAAAAATGAACGCCAATTTGTTGACTCTACTTTCATATCACACAAGATCACTTTCCTTTTCCTTCAACTCACCCTCAATTTCTCGCCTATTACAGCGAGAGCAATTTTGGAATCTACTACCTTACCATTCGACTTTGCAAGTGTCATTGCTGCGTTCTGTTTTCCTAACACAATTCGTCCATGCTTTGTTATGTAGTGAATAGTTTTCAAAACGCATACAACATATGAGTACAAGTTCTTATATAGTATGTGTAGTGTAATGTAGTGTAATGTGTTTTTGGAGGGTTGACTATGTACAGGGTTGTTTGACAAATGTCAAATTTTGCATATGTAACAAGAACAACATCGATTAGAAAAAGAAAATACGTTTGAAATTTTCCGGACACAATTGTTTTCCGTATATTCTTTAAACCGTTCAAGGTATATTTTCATATGAAATATTTTAACTTTTAGGTAGATGCTACCTGCTATTTTTATAGAATACGTATACCTCATGTCCACTCACACAATCTGTTACAATATATAATATTATATATAAAGTTTATATACGTATATTATTATAGTACAGATACACAAGCACACCACACGTGTTTATGGCTTGTCGCTAAGTTAGTCGTGCGTCTACTACAAGAGAATACACGGTTTTGTGTAAGCAATAAATAAGTCAAGTGGACTAACTCTGGGTATGAAACGATATGAACGTTCAATAAATAGAAGTATGAGAGTATACAAGTTCTGGTCGCTCTGAAACTGCCGTTTTCCCTCGGCCAGTTTCCTAAGGGTGCTTAAACCTATTTATGACTAAGCATGCAGGTGATAATAATAATAATTATTCCTTATTTATCTGTCTTTTCCTAAATGGGCCGGTCTTTTCCCTCTGTTCTGGACTCCCTAAAAGCTGCAGGCACTTTTACACAGAAAAGAAAAAGCTCCCATTTAAGACGTCATTGCTTGTGAATGTATGACGGTAAATAGTCTACAGGGGCCAGGGGGAATAGACCATTTTATCAGTTGAGCCCATAGTGCATTCTGAACTAAGTGACTGTACACTGTATAAAAACCTGATAAGTTGGGAGATTTCTCAAAATTTCCTAGCATTTTTTTCTCTCTCCTGATACAACTACAAAAAGTAGTATTGTGTTTGGAAATTATTACAACAATGGGAATTTTTCGAACTCCTATTCTCCTGAAAAACCAGCGTGGCATCAGCGGGCTTATCGCTCGCACCATTAACGCAGAGTTTCTTCGGGAGGTTAAGGAAAATTATCTATACATGTTGCCACAGCACGATCAAGTCACAAAAATGATATATATAATATTCAATCGCAGATATTAAGCAATCCCTTTGAAACCGTAAAAAAAATCTGTCGGACCATTACGGCAGACAGTACAAGGCTACCTCGCGAACCCCTCCATCGATGAAGGCGTACGGGGGATCGAACCCAGATCTTCGCTTCCTCGAACCTTCTCGGCCGTAGCAGCAACAGCAGCAGCACCATTCCATCAATCACATAAGGTCTGGTCTCTAATATAAAACCACGCCCCCCTCTCTTCAAGGCGATACCTCATGGCTCATTGGGAACACTGTGCATGTCTGCATGTCCATAGGGATAGGGCTGAGGCTCGATGTGGGCGTGGGCGATGGACTCGAAGCGTGGGACAGGCCGTCACTGAGAGATGCAGGTTTACGGGCTACAGCGCGCTTCAACATGGCTGAGTCGAACTCGGGGTGTCGTTTGGCGTGTTTGTTGAGGTGGTCGGACCGCATGAACCGTTTGTCACAGATGGGGCAGCAGAACCGCTTCTCTCCTGGAAATGAGTAAAGCAAAACAAGTTTTAGTTGAAAGTTTCTTTCAATTTCTGAAACAATTGTTAAATCAACTATATATACATGGAAACCTTTGCATATCTTAGTTCTATAGTCATTACAACGGAAACTACTGATTCTTAAAATATTTTATTTCTATGAAATGTCTTTATTTAAGTGAGTTGCATCATGATAGAACAGTTTTTGCATGGACACATGTTTTGCGAAGGATGAAACTGAAACATGACCAAGTAGTTTCCTGGAAGAACGTGAAATTGATATGGAGGTAGTGATTGAAACTGGTTAAAAAAAACAACACTAAAAACTAATGCTGCATAAAAGTCAAGTCGTAAGCTTTATACAGCGGATTCATTTAGGTGGGTAGAAGGACCTGAATAGGCTTGTAGATGTCCTCCCAACAAATCGGGGAAATTCCCTCAAAAAGCCCCCTATACGTACAGGCAATTATCTTAATCAGAGAGGATTTATTAGCAAAACCACCATTTCTTATTACCTTACAAAAACCATCTGCCTAACAAAACACTCATCAATTCATCCTAGCAACTGTAGGGGAGTGCCGCAAGAAACATCACCCTCCCCTCTGAATATTTCATGTACCGCCAAACCACCAACAGAAATCCTAAATATAGATTAACCGCCAAAATAATTGCCTATCAAAGAACAAGCGGCAAACCACCCTTCCTTCTAATTGGGTCAGTGTAAACACAATGACGTAACGAGTAATAACTGTCTTTATCCTTTAAAGGGGGAGGGTCGAGTAAAAATCGCCATACCCCTTAAAGCAGGAGGGGGTGACAGGTGAGTTGAGGGCGTCGCGGCGGTTGTTAAAGGGCCCGGGGAGGGGGTATTTGGGCACCTGGCAGGTAGGAAAACTCACCTGTGTGTGTTCTGAAGTGTCGCGCCAACTCGTCGGAGCGCGCGAACCGTTTGCCGCAGCTGGACCACGTGCAGGGGAAGGGGCGTTCACCTGAAAGAGGGGAGAGGAGGCGGTTAGCATGGGTTAGGGCTATGTTTACATACAAGTTGTTGGGCACTGTTAGTGCAATGTTTACAAGTTGTTGGGCACTGTTAGTGCAATGTTTGCAATACGTTGAAGTTGAAATAAAATATTAACTCGAGTATCTGTTTTACATGATCGTCAACAATTGCCATATGATTCCTGTCGACATAACCTTAAATCAAAGTTCAGATAGTGAAAATTTTAGGGCCGCGCCATGCGCCCTGGGCGCAATAAAACTTTAATTGACACATTTATTTTGAGATCAATGCACCAATGGAACTTCAATCTAATTGAAATGGACCAAAACTGGCGAATCACAGTGATATGTCTCAGTAAATTTTATAGGGAGTGCCATTGTCGCATTCTAAGTTTGTCTAACTTTATCACTGTTCTGATCACTGACCTGACAATGAATATTATTTTAAAAGAACAGACAAATCTTGCAGATAAAACACCACTGACTTATTAAAGGACATTGAGTTCTATTTTGAACTTAAGACAAATGAGAGTCTAACCTTTTTGGGGGAAATAGAAGAAAAAGAGGGAATAATTTACGTGTTTTCTAAGAACAGTAACACTTTTATTTTAATGATGAGAAAGTGAAACCAGTGCCCTACTGACCCAAGCCAGAGATAGTGATAACGTAACCAAGCCCAACGAGGACAAATAAACATCCTAAAAAGCTCGGGGCCCATCCCCTTAGGTACCATAGTACAACCAGTCACTCAGTGTTGACTACAAACAACCCTCACTAAGTTGTAACCATCACTTGTCTGGGTTGTGACTAGTGGGGGTGTGTCCCTAACTGTCTTTGTTCGTCCTACTGGTAGCTCGCCCCCTCCCTCTCCCCGCCGACCCCTATGATACCCTCCTCCTCCTGTCCCCCTCCCGCGGCTTGCACTTGTTGATGGGGGTCGGGGTTCCGGGGACGGGGGCGGGGTAGGGAGTGGGCGGGGTCACTTTTTTTACTTTTTTACTTTCTTATTTTAATTTTAAATTAATATATTTTATTAAATCTGTTCAAAGACTTTAAAATGTATTAAGGTCCCTGTAATGATTGCCCACCACGTGGTTCTATCTCTAATTTGATATGGATTCTAATCAAAGAACAAAGTTTCCTTTAATATATGAAACAAATTATAACCATCTTCCTCATAGATAAGAAATCATAAGCGGAAGACTCAGAGCAAATATCTCCAATCTTTAGATCTATGACAATATTATCGTTTAAAATCTGGCAAAAACTTAGCTTTCTATTCTAACTACACCAGTTATACTCAACTACAAAGACAATTGGTACAGTTATTCCTACCCTTAAGAAACAATCACATTATCTCCATATCTCTATTCACTTCATTTCCTTGTTATAAATAACTCATTCTATACAATCATTTTTCCACCAAAGTACCCCCCCCCCCCTCCCTGGTCCCATGCGGTTCCGGCTCGGGCCATCTGTTGGTTCAGCCTCCGTGCTAGGACCTAAAGGAGGGAGGGGGAAGAGGGAGAGGGGGGGGGGGGGGGGGGGGGAGAGACCCCCGCCTTCATTACCATACAGCTGTTTCGGTTAGCGCGGGAGACTCAACAAAGGGGGGAAGCCTAGCAGCAGCGACCAGACCACGAGGCCACCGTTGACTGTTGCTGGGGACCCCAGAAAAGTTGGCGAGTTAGGTGGGAGGGGGGTGGGGAAAGTTACAAAGGGGGTTTGGGGGCGGGAGGGGGGTGGGGTTGTGTCTTAAGCTTAAGTTTTGCACCCACGTGGTGTCACACACCCTCCTGGAGGGTGACATTATTAGCTCAGGTTAATCATAATCTTATACCTTGTAGTTTAAAAAAACTTTTATTCGTTGGCCGTGCCAGCCAGGCTGACGTCAGATGATATAATAACTTGACATGTATGTCACAGCCTACACAGGCTACAGGTATAATCATGCTGCAATGTGTTATAATGTTGCGAAATTTGCTAGGTGTAATTTGGCAGTGACACCCAAAGTTTGAATTTCCCTGTGACACCTTGACCTCGAATTGGTGGACCACACCCACTTTTATGTCTTATACTGTGGGATATGAAACTTGGTTGGTTTTGCGATGTTTTTCCCAGTCGTACTGGATCTCAGGCAGATTTTACATGACGAATTTGTACCATGAAAAGCAAAGCCTTAATTAATGGTCTTTAATTACAATTCCGCTTAATAAATAAAAAGAGTTAATAACGAAAACACTGGTAAATATATAAGTAAATATACTTGATCGTTTCTCAAAAGTTAATCATACTTAGGTGTAAAGTTAAACAGAATAAATCTTTGCTATACCTCCTGACTTAATTTACAAGATTTGAAAAATACTGACAAGTATCAAAAATTGAAAATATTCTTTTTAAACTTCTTACATAAATCAAAAACAAGATACTTCAAATTACAAGTAAACTGTTAATCAGTTTGTCATTTTATAGTTTAAAATTAAATAAATTCCCGACCACGTGCTCGATCGTCTTGGGGAAATTCAAAGTCATCATCAGCCTAGACAATGTCAAACTCAAAGGGGCGTGTCCCCTCTTGACATGAAGCAACAGGTGCGAGGTATGCCATAATCTGACGTTAATTATTACTGATAAGTTAATCGCTGATTAAGTGGGGGTTTTCCCATGTCTGCATGGCTGAGTCTAATCCCCCTGTGACAGGAGGGTTTGGGGTGTGACCACGTGCTCTCACTACTAACATCTTGCCAAACAAAGACCTAGGACGGCTGAAGAGGGGGGTGGGGGACCCTCCCTCTCACAAAGGATCCAGCCAATTTTGGGACTCAAATCCATGGATTTCATCAAAAATACCCCACCTAGGACTTCATAAATGAGTAATATGTTCGTACGCGTTGGTAGGGTGACTCAGATTTGTGAAATAGAGGGATAAACATTGCCACTCGGTCGCCCTTGACTGTTGAGTATGTGTTGTGAAACCCACGTGTTGCTACTGCTACTCCCACTTCCAACAAAATGTCGGCGAGTTTTCCAGGTCACCGCTACCTAAACAAAAGCCTACCGACGCCACTACGTCGAACCTACGACCCTAAAAACAGGCCAGAATACGTGAAAATGTTAGCTGTTTCTGGCTGAGGTTGTGGGTAAAGGTTTGGGGGTTGATTGGGGATTTTTGTGGGGGTAAATTGGGAGGGTGGAGTGGAGGGGTAGGGAACAAAGAGGGGTTGTCGGCCGACCACGTGGTTGGGCCCGCCGACCAAAGATCGGCCATATGTCGGAGTAAATAGCGAACTGTCAAGGCGTAAACAAAGCTCAAAACCTACCTGTGTGGGTTCGCAGATGGGCCTTGAGGTGTGAACTCTTTCCGTAGACCTTCTCGCAGCCTTTGTAGTGGCATCTGTGGACTTTTTTCCCGTGGAGATGCGAGTTTTTGCCCGACGGCCGCCGCCCCCCCTTCGGGGAATCGTCGTCCGAGTCGGAAGGCGTGGTCGCTTTTGGGGTTTTTCGCCGTCTCCGTTTAGGTGTGGCCGCCGATTCTCTGGGCATTTCTGGCGAATAACCGTGAGGATATGTGTAACTCAGGTGGTCAGGGGACATCTCCATGTCGGTGATGGACTCGATGGGTTCCTGTTTGATTTTGTTCAGGTCGGTCAAGATCCGCGCGATCATGTACAACGGGTTGTTGCTGTCATCGGGGAGGGGCGGCGACGGCTTGGTTTCTACCTCGACCGTGGCTCCCAAAGCCTCCGAACAGTGAATTACAGGCTTGGAAAGCGCCAAAAGACACTCAGAAGCCTCGATCAGGTCCTTATCCGCGTCCGAGTAGCGATCGTGACCGTGGAGAGTCATTTTATTGGGTGTAACTCAAGTTTTTCTCCGGCCCCAACTCGTCTGGAAACACGCCCTCTTCGTCTTTGTCCTTCTCGCGCGGCGGCACAAAGAACAACACAACTTCGCAGACGATCGTCCTTCGCTCTTTTCTCTCTAAATCCCGATTCAATCCACTCCAAACTGAATCAAAGTCTTCCTCGTGTTTCCCTCGAGGTCCAGACACAAATCTGTCCGTCTTCAAGCTGGCGATCTCTTGTAAGGTGGGTCTTTCTCTCCTGGCAACCACCACGATGTCTGTTAACCTACTAAACGCTTAAAGGTGGGCGTGCCTTCATTTCCATGTTCCTGATGACGTCACGGATTTCCCGCGCGCTGATTGGCTGAGAGCGCGAGGCCTTCTGGAAAGCGCGCCAAAAGTCGAGAGTAGGAGAAAGATTTCGAAACAGCTGATTCCCACACATGGCCGGTGTGCTTGGTGTGCTTATAAGGGGTATTTACTGAACGGGCCCTGGCTGGGATTTCCCCATAGGGACATATGTTGACGTCATATATATATATATGTTTCGTAGGAATAGGGATTGATTTTCAGAACTCATCCAACTGGATCCACACCTCGTTAATTTATTTTATTTCATCAATTTATTTTATTCATATTTCACATGGTTCATAATTATAAATGTAAAAAAAAAAAAATGAAAATGAAAATAAGCGTTTTAGGTAGCATCTTTTATGCATGGGATTTTAGTGATCTACCAATCGATAGAAAAAACATCCCAACATGTTTAATGAATACATAAATGAGAATGATCTAGAAGATATACAGATTGAATTTGAAAAAAAAAAAAAAAAAGTCAACACAGGTGGAAACAACAGGATAGGTAGTTTGACCAACCACGAATGGCCAATTTCTTGAGATTTGCCTGCAAGTTAGCCTAGATCATGATGCGTGCTGAGTAATAGGCCTATAGGCCTATGCAGACAAATCACAAGGCTTTAATAAATTTACTTAATTATTTAGTAGTCTATTTGGATTATCCATGAATCATTTCATAACCAGAAGTTTTAACAAGATCCCTAGATTTACGTCATTGACGTAAATCTAGGGATATTTTTTTCTATTATTCTTATTCTTATTCATATACATTAAATATTTTTTTAAGTATTTAAAAAAAAAAAAATATTCATTAGGCCTAGATGGACATGTGACGATTTTTTCAAAAATAGTTTTTCATGGGTTTGACTACAATTTCACTCCAAATTAGCCTGCAGACACTTAAAATACTGTACGTCGACTATCAGTGAAAGGGAGTTTTTCCATATTCTATTTATTTAAACATTTATTTATTTATTTATATTCTATTTATTTATTTATTTAAACATTTATTTATTTATTTATCTATTTATTTATCTTTTTTTTTGGGGGGGGGGGGGGGCTCTGGTATTCTTGAAAATTTAGAAATCACACGATACACCCTCTACAACAACTTCTGGCATTTAAAAGACATATCTTTATCAACTATATTCCATTTCCTGCAATTGTTTCATTTTTATTGAATTTTGATAATTCTTTGACAAATTTTCACGACAAAAGTTAGGTATATAGGGCCAATATTTTAGGTTAGGTCGGGTTACCTGGACACAGCACTGTCCTCTTTTTAGGTCTTACAAACTGCAAACTATGCAAATAGCCCAAACTTTATAACAATGCATTTATTAATAGGGCAATAGCGTGAATTAACGGTACAAGGAATATGATCAAAACGTGATAATTATTTCTTTTTTTATCATTCAAGGCAATATTAATTCTTATTTTATGCATACTGCGAACGTAATAATTTTCGTGCTGTAGGCCTGCATATTTATGAATATAAAATATGAATATAAAATCAGTGAAACAACAAAACCGTACTGATGAAATAAAAAGAACAAAATATACGTAGGCCTAATTATCATCCTTAAATTCGACAGCATTTCTTAAATTTGACAGGCGTTTAGGGAAAATATTTTCCTTACATACTTTTTGGCCGAATTTCACAATAAAAAAAGTCTAAATTCCCCCCCCCCCCCTCCAAAAATAAAAAAAAAAAAAAAAGGGAGGGGGCCGCGCTAAATCTGCCACTGCGGTGTCATACAGTAATTTCTTAAATGCAACAGGGGACATTGGAAAAGTGGAAACTAGTATACTTTTAGAAACTATTCACTGCCTATGAATTATTTATTTATTTTATTTCAAAGCATGTTTAATGGCTGATAAACGTGCAGACAATGCAGATACCAGATACCTAGGGACTGCTGAAAATTCGAAACTTTTTTTCATTTAGATTAAGTCATAATCAGGGTTTTTTTAATTTTCTTTTTATTTATTAAAGCAATCTTCAGAGTTTTCACACTGGTCTTCCAGATTGGGTATAGGGGTCCGGTTGCCCCATGTCCTCAGATGAAGGATTGTTACAATGGTCGGTTACATATAGATACTAATAAAAATGTAAGCCTTCACATGATTTACAGTGAGTAATTTAAGATACATAGTTTAATTCTAAAGGGTATTTTACTGAAAATGAATGACTAGTCACTAAATACACCAGCCTAAAAAATAAACAATGCTCGACGCTGTAAATCCAGAAAAAACAAATTAAGAAAAAAACTGAAAAACAGGAACAGCATACTGACTGCAAAACACTAAATAAACAAAGGAAGATTTATGTGTGTTGGGGGTGGGGGTGGGGGCAATCACCATCACAGAGATTAATGAGATGCTGTCACGAAGACACCCTTTCTTCAGGGACACCCAATCCAAACGCACCTGTTGTGAGCAACGCTGAGGAGCAGTCAAGCGTGAACACCATCACAGCCCCCACCACCACCACCGCCCACCACCACCACCACTGCACCACTACCGCCACCACCGCCAGCACCACCCCGCCCCCTTCTCCTTATTCTTCTTCTTTGACGGCTTCGTCACCCTCTAACCACTTCCCTGTATCCGCATCTCTCCTTCTTTGTGATAGGATCACAGCTGGGTCAGAGTTTGGCGCGCTTTTTCAACTAACCCCACGAGGGATCCAACACAAAGAGTTGGTCCTGCATGGGGTAGACATAAAGGCTGGGCTGTGGCGCACGCCTCGGCAACAGGGACAAGCTCAGACCTGCAAATGGACAAAAAGAAAAAGTCAAGTAGGGGAGCTCAATTCACAGTTGGGTTTCCTTGTTCTGCTAGTTGGGGCTACCTGTGTTTAAATGGTACTTATTTGAGGACCTGAATGGATGGATTACATTATTGTAATAGGCATATATCGCTTTTTATCTATCTAATTTGTTACGTATATATATATATATATATATATATATATATATATATATATATATATAATGTATTAATTAATTAATTTTGTATTAAGTAATTCATAAGATAATCCATTTATTTACTATTCATTCTCTTTTCATAAATTCTATTTGTTCATCAATCTATTTTTCAGTGGCGGATCCATGATTTTGAAAAAAAAAGGGGGGGGGGGGGCGCTATTGGAAAAAATCCTCCTTAATGAGTTTTTGGCAGAATTTCAAATTAAAAAAAAATATATCTAAAATTGGCAACAACAAAAAAAAAAAAAAAAAGGAGGGGGCGTGCGCCCCCGCGCCCCCTCTAAATCCGCCACTGATTATTCACTTATCTAATAATCCATCCATCCGTCTGTCCACTTGTGTCTATGATCTGTTTGTTTGTCTGGCTGTGTGATTATGTCTGTCTGTCTGTCCTTTTATTTATGATGCTATCCTAGATGCTGGCACCTTTAGGTGTTTGTTACTTTCATCTTTTGTAGTATGTTCAAATTTATATTGAGGACATCAATGGCAATTTTTAGTTAAATTCAAGAGGTCAATTCGAAAAATGGAAAGAGACCTGAAATGTATTCGTGACTGAACATATAACACTCCCACTCTCATTCCCTCAAAAGTATCTTGACATCTCACTCCAACGCTTGCCACCTGGTGGCAAATCTGTCGTGCAGTAGGCATATACTTAGGCCTAATAACTATATAGGCGAATACGTTATTTATGTCACTGCTAGACCACAACAGACTATAGTCTACATGTGAAAGATGCGACAAGTTTTAGTAGTTTCATGCGATCCCAAGATCAATGGTATAGGTGTGGGGTAAACAAAATCGTTAACTGTTATTTGAATTACACTAAGAAATGAATGGTTGACAGTGATGCATACACTGTAAAAAGTTAATGTTATTTTACAGTAAATATTACAGTTCATTTACAGCAATGTTTGCTGTTGGAAAATAAACAGTTTAACTTGCCGTAGGATTACAAGATATGTACTGTAAATTTGAAATTACATGATGAGAATGTGTTTTTACAGTACACCGTACTGTAAAATACAGTGACCACCAGGAGTGCAAAAGCAAAAACATAAAAACGTTTTTGGTATATTACATTTAAAGCATATTTTCAAATGAATTAATAACAATTAATGATGTCAAAGAGTGAATACCATACTCATAAAATGAACTGATATTTTAAATTATTGAAATACACATTAATAATTGTAATTATTACGAGATAATTATAAACTGTATGCATAGACACCTTTTTGGTGTAAAGTCTAATTTATAGGTAAGTAATTATCTCTTAAACCTGCTGCAACATCACCCAATGCATGTATGTGCTAGTAAATCTAGCATAATTACATCCCACAACCTCTATCCATTGGTTTGTGGTTGGGAATTAACATTTTTGTTTGATTTATGGGGAATATTTTATATTAAATTGATGTTTAATGGCTTTTAATCTAAAGTGCTGTAAAATAACAGTGCACTGTAAATTTACAGTAAACTTTGCTGGAAACTTTGCTGCCAGCAAAGTTTACTGTAAATTTACAGTACTTTGTTTGCTGTTAATTTACAGTAATGGTTGCTGTAAACATCTACAGTATCATGCACTGTAAAATTTACAGTACAGTGTATGCTGTAATTGTACAGCAAAGTTTACTGGAAACTTTGCTGCCAGCAAAGTTTACTGTAAATTTACAGCATTTACTTGTTACAGTGTAACATAAAAGACCCGCACAGTCGTTTATATTTTCCTCTCCTTTTGTCCTCGTTCCTTCAAGCTTAGAGAGATTGGGCCTGTATCTAAACCTTAGTTGGGAAAATAAGGATTTCGCAGGAGTGGACAATAAAACCACTATTGGCCGCTAAAGTGAACATTGTCTGATAAAGTATAGTAGTGAAGTAGAAATTTGCATATCCCAAAGACCTTTGACCTAGCAATTTCTAAGCAAAGAAATACACTTCTGTTTTTGTTTATAGGATTAAATACTTAAGTAATTATTGCGTAATATAATTTAGGAAGGAACAAATGACCCCCATATCTCCAGCAGTCGAGTGTGAGTGTTGAGGGGCCGGGGATTAAGAGGGGTGGCAATGTAAATATATAATTATATCAGGATCGGGATAATGAGATAAGTCTGTGTAACAATGATGATGAAAGAAGATAAGAAAAACAACAAGAACAAGGACACTAATAAACGATACAGTGTCTTCAGTGTTGCATAAATGCCTCGAGGCCTGTATAATATAACATTATTATGGAACAAAATAAGATGATGGTCAGTGCGCTGGCCTCAAGGCTACAACGTTATCAGTCAATTTGTATTTTGGTTTTCTTGGTTTTCTTCATCACATTTTGATATGTGGCAGCCTTGGGGGTTTGAAAAGGGGGAGGGGTTTTTTGGTAAAAAAACAAATCATGCAAGACGTTTTATCCATAATGGAAGGGACCCCGGAAAGGGACACGCCCTCTTTCACTGATATTTGATAAGTTGTTGTTGCAACATGTTGTTGTTGTTGATGTTGTTGTTACTTAGGCCTTTAGTAATTAAGTGTTGTTTGCTTCGTTGTCCTCTTGATATGTGTCCTTGTCGTTTTACGATATACTTTCTAGCCCTTGTTAATTGTGAACTTACTATATACACAATGCCATGCACACCTGTCATTCAAAGAATATAATTCATATCATATTCCACTTAACACTATTAGACTATTGCACCCACGTGCACACCTCATACATGTAAATATATAGCGTGAAGTCTGTAGTGTGCAGACCTGTGATTTGACCCATCAGTGACCCATTGTGTCCAACTTGCATGCTTGCTACAGTGGTAAGCTATATAGAGAACGTGTTGAATAGGCCTCGGGCATTCACGATATGATCATAACTGGGTCGTTCCATGTCATATACATATGTGCTACACTGAAAACCCAGACTTGTCAAAAACTTGTCAAATTGACAAGTTTAGCCTTGTCGTTTTGAAGGTGCCCAAAACGACAAGTCTAGACAAATAGACTTGTCAAATTGACAAGTCTAAACTCGTCACCTTGTCAAATTGACAAGTCTTAATCATTAACTTTGATAATGTAAGATTCCCGCTGCTGCCCATCACTGCCCACTTCTGCCCCATAATTCCCTTTTCTCTGTATCTTCTCCCCAGACTCAACATGATTTAGTCATCATTGTTGCAGGAGAATCCAATAATATATTGGTGTTCAATTGCTGTAGTCATTGCAGTATCTGACTGACCCTAACCATCTCTATGAAATTATTATACATTAAAAAAGGTGTCTGAAACGTTTTTTTACTTCATATCTGTTAAATAAAGATTAGTAAAATGTCAAAATGGCTATTATGATATGTAATACTGAATCCCTATGACTATTTTACTATTCTATAAAGATATTCTGCAAAACAGGTTCATATCACAATGATAAATACATAATTGTATTAATTTGATAGTCCAAAAGTCACTCAAATTGAACAGTGGCTCCCTCTATTTCTTTGACAAGTCTTTGACAAGTCTTTGACAAGTCTTTGACAAGGCGACAAGTCTAAACTCGTCAAATACTCTGAAAAGTGCTTGACAAAGCTAAACTTGTCAAATTGACAAGTTTTTGACAAGTTTACGACCATTCAGGTTTTCAGTGTAGTAAGGTAGAAATATACAACTGTATTGTCATAACAGTGGCACTGGCAAAGAAATTGAGGCTCCTTTATCATAATTTTATATATTTGTCGTTGCATGTTAAAGGGCTTACCCACTAAGAGGGCCAGAGGTGGGGTGTATAGTGCACCGGAAGCGAAGCGTGCATGCATGGCATGGACTGAGAGGTCATAAAGAAAAGGTCACTAATGTTAACGCAAATCTCAATACACTATTATAAAGGGCCAATTTTCTGAATAATAGGCATGAAAGTATGTGATATAAAAATGAAAGAGACAATTCTTTTTGGGTAAAAGCTAACAGGATTTTGCATGAGAATAAATAACGATTCTATTTAATGATGCATGTATTATTTGTTCCTTATATAAAAGCTATTGATTAGCTTGCTAAGGTGCTACCCTGTATGTTTTGCCTCTTTTCAAGAGTCCATGGGTCTGAGACTTTTAGAACTGCGTAGGAGCGCTTATGTGCAAAAAATGAAATCCTTGTGGGATATTTTGCACGAAAAATTACTTTCTCAAAATTGGCGTTGGCTGTTCATGAAATATGTTGTGTTGTAAAGGAAGTGCACAAGTGTGTTTGTGTGGTGTTATAGAAAATAAAATCGTTAACTATTACCGATAGCGATTTTTACAACTATAGTATATATCATTTTCTCGTCAGCAAGTGCTAATTGAATCGTTGGTATCCATGTTAATAGTATAAGTGTCTGACTACATCATGCTAGAGGTGTGGCAGCAGGTGTTCTCTCTTATGTTTATTTATATTATGTTAAAGACATAGGCCTTTAGATGTGCAGGGCTTTCGAGTGTCCACCCCTTTTTTGTATCAATATTTTACCTTCTCCCTTCTCCCTTTTCCCTTTTTTGTTATATTTTTTTCATATCACCCTGCTCCCTATTACACTATTTCATCCTTACAGTACATCCCCTAAACCATTTTCCCTTTTCCTGTTCCATCCATTTTTCTCCCTTGACCACTCTATGCCATTTTTCCTTTTTAGTGTTATTCAATTTGTTTCATTTTCCCTTTTCCCTTTTTTGTAATTTTACAAATTTTGACCTTTTCCCTTTTTCTTTTTTTCACAACTCATGTTTCAACACTCTTTAATCCCGCCCCCTAATTATCATAGCCCCTCCCCCTAGTCACTTGAGGCCTTAATAAATATCAAGCCTAGCTCACTAAAATTATATTTACTAAATATCCCACCAATGGTGCCCCACCAATGGTGGTTGCAATGGTGCCTGTGAGGTCGGGAAGTAGTCCAACATTGCATACTAATGAGATGGGAGGGGCCTATTTTGTGAGTAGGATAAGGAAAAGGGAAAAGGGAAAAGGGAAAACGTAAGTAGGTTTGCCAGTTTGCAAACCATTTTCCATTTTTACAATTTTGATAAAACAAGTTAAAAATAATATATTTAAGACCAGGATTTAGTGGGGCAGAAAATGAACCTTATCCAGTACTCTCATAAAAGAACCCAATATAAGGATTTATGGAAATAAGGAATTGGAATTGAGGGTTAATGGACCCATATTGGTAATAAGGAATAAGGAATAAGGCATAAAAGGTGTTGGCCGGACCATACCCTGACCCTTTCTACCATTTGTATAGCAAAATTGAATAACCACAAGAGACGAGTATAGTTTTATTTTTTGTCGTATAAGGTTTAAACAGATACAGGTAAAATGTTGTTTTAGTGTGTACCATGGTTGATGTTAACATTTTGTAACAATGTAACAGCTTTTCATGTTCTTCATTCACGAGGTTTTGAAATAAATCAAGGTAAAATCTGCTTTTGTTGTGCACCATAATGGTTTTGTACAGAGTGATATTACTGTCACAGCAAACGCGGTATACCTTTGTGGTCAACACTGTGATATCATGGCTGCTACTGAAACTAGATATGGTATATCAGAAACATACACATACAATTTTCTTCATAATCATCTATATCAAAGCTCATGTGCCTAACAATATATTAGTGATTCTATTGTCATGTGGATATAATTATACTATGTAGATTTCAAATCATGATGCAGGGGCGGATCTCGATGCCTCATGGGGGGGGGGGGGGGGGTCCAAGGAGTCCAGACCCCCCCCCCCCCCCTTTCTTTTCTTTTTTTTTCTTCCTCTTCTTTTTTTGGTGGACACAAAGACAAGGCAAAGAGGGAAAGTTGTCATCTGCGTTTGCGCGAATAAGCTTCTTATAATCACTCAAATTGACATATATGTCTGTCCTCTACCCCAACCCTTACTCCTCAAGAAAATTCCAACTCTATGACAATCATACTGTCACAAAGCGTTTCACCTGTTCACCACATAGTCAAAAATATTACTGCAGGACCTTAGTGTGCATAAGGCTTAATTCCTCCATAATGAATTATATCATTAGTATATCCTGGAGATGCATGGCAACTATGTAGACGCCATTCCATACATTAAGCCACACAATTGAAAAAGAATAAATTGCCATTCCACACCTTGTTTATGGTTATGAGGGTCCCTTATCAACCCATCAAAAGGACCGGAACTACAATGGTTAGGACCGGAAATAAGTTATAATATGGAAGCCATTCCATGGAAATTGTTATTCTAATAAGAATATAGGAAAGAAATATTTTAGAAATATTTACATATACAATGTAAAAAGTAAAACTAATGACGTTGTTGCATATAGATACCGGCAATTTTTTCAGTAAATCTAGTATGCCAGCCTATTGTAGCTTATTTAATTTAACGAACTTAGAATTTTGCAGTAATTTATTCAACTTAGCAGTTGAAGTCTTAGTTGTATATCGATATCACAGTAAAATAGACAGTAAATGTTATTTCGACTGTTGTGACCCCAAACTTTCACAGTGTTCCTCGTACCTATCTAAGTAAATCAATTGGAGATACATTCTGTAATAATCTTAAGTTCTGAAAAAACATAAAATCTGAACAACGAATATAACAGAGTCCACCCAGACATAACAAAGAAACAGGTTCTACTGTAGAAAAAATTATACCCACAACAGTTGGAGTTTGGGGTTTTGAGACCGGAAACTGCACGGTGCCCTTGTCGTCTCGTAGGGGTGCAGATAGGGGGTCCCTATGTCACATATCCAATTTAAAAAATAATTATCCTGCATGTCCCTATGTTTTAAATATTCATGTCGATTTTAAGAAACCTCCATGTCGCATGTCGAATGAAAGGAACATCCTATGTCATATCATTAATGTTTTTCTCCATGTCACAAAGCTAAATGTAAGATGTCGAATTTGACCAAGAGGTTCTTTGGGTTCAATTCCCAGTTGGTGCTGGGTTCACTAAGGGATGAGGTACAGCAAAAATGATTTCCAGGTTTTGATCCCCTGCTGTTTGCCCACCCTGTCACCTTCATCTCATAGATACGATCACCAAAGACAGAATTTGTCCCAACAAATTTTCACCGTAAAAATGACCCTGGCTGTCGGTATGGCGTAAAACATCCAGCCCTTACTCACTCAGATTTTTTTTAAATATTTCTTTATATTTTTTTATTTTCACCACTTCCTACGATATACATAAGATCTTCCAGTGGATCATTTAAATAAACAAATAACATTATTTACAATTTAAGAAATGGCCCTGTCGATTTTAAGGGTCTCTCCCCATTCTCGTGGGGGCCACGCGCGGAGTGCGGCAGGTGTGACCCACATAACAGGTGACCCGTGACCTGACCCACCTGACCCTTGACCCTCCTGACCTCACCAACCTAAACCTAAACCATGATCACCTCACCTCAGCCTGGTGGTAGGCTACTACAAACAGGACTAAACGACTTGTAATAAAGAGGAAGGTGACAATATATATGTGAATACCATCTGCCACCTTTTTATTGCCTTTCCCTGATTTTAAGTCCATATACATTGAGACTATTCTTTTTGCCTAGAGGAAATCAGTATTTTGAATTCTTGGGATGGTAATGTCAATATAATTATTTCAGGGTTAGCGTCCTTTTAAACATTGTGTGGATGCATTTTAGTGGGTTTTCTCATGTTAAATAGTCGAACATTCCTGACATCTTGAAATTGTTATAATTGAGGGGAAAATACGCTGTTCTTGATTTATTTAGTATGATATAAGTTGACGATGAATACTGTGCTCATCTTTAACAAAAACCATTTTTGCAACTAGTTTTTATTTATTCCCCCCATTATGATTTTGTTTATACAAATTGCATATCCCTAACATCTTTTTAAAAAGAAATCTCATGAAAAAGATTACAAGTTCCACAATCTTTTTTCCCCTTATCATAATAATCAACTTTTTGCCACTGTCTGAACAAGGATTTATCGTCCTGGTCTAATCCGAAGCACGTGGCCCAAGTTGTGTGCTGTGTATGTCACACTCTCCTACCCACACGCCAAAAGCGTGCCCTGGGCCCCTAGCCTGACAAAGGCTAACCTCCATCTGCCCCACTCTTCACCTCTCAACCTGCCCTCCCTCACCTCCCGATCCGAGGACCTCCTAAACCTAGTTATACTGGGTATGGGCCCTACGTCGATGGGTATTTTGAGAAAAGAGTCTCTTGGTACGTGCCATATCCCTAACATCTTAAAAACCTGTTTTCAAGAGTCCACGGATCTGAGAGTTTTAGAACTGCGTATGAGCGCCTATGTGCAAAAATTAAATCTTTGTGGGGATATTTTGCACTAAAAATTATTTTCTAAAAAAATGGTGCTGGGTGTTCATGAAATGTGTTGCGTTGTAAAGGACGTGCACAAGTGTGTTTGTGTGTTGTTACAGAAAATAAAATCGTTAACTAACCGATAGTGATTTTCAAATATACATTATTTTCTTGTCAACAAGAGCCATGTTGATGGGTATTTTGAGAAAAGAGTGTCATGGTATGTGTCACCTATGATTATGTAGTTGATGGTCATGGTCTTGTGTTATATAGATCAGATTAAAAGAATTAACATATTTCATCTCGGCTGTAGTTTGGGTTCATGTCTTAGGCTTGTAATGGGGATGATTACAATATTTACGATTTTTAAGTTTAGTATTATTGGAATAAAGTAATATTTTCCATGAATCCGCTCGACAGATTCATCACACTTTTACGAGACGAATATTCAGTTAAATATAATTCCCTAACGCGGCTTAATTGCATCGTTCAATATTCTACCTATCATGTAACATTGGAAGTTTAGAGGGTTTAAAAAATGACTCAAGTGACTACCAGCTAGCCCTCACATTTAATTTTAGGGTATAGGGCCTCTGTCCCGTCGTCAACTTCACTTTACCCCCCGTCCCTCTTCATCAGTTCATCCCTTCCCCCTCCCCAAACCCCCACCCACTCCCCTACACACCTGCCGCTGTATATGCTACCTGAGACCCCCCCCCCCCCCCCCAATCCTTAGTCTTCCCCCCCCCTGGTCCCCTCGTATACCTTCATCCCATACTCACCTGAATAAGGCCTATCTGTCCGACACAGGTAGCCGCGGGCGGGAAACACCGACCCCATGGGAAGATTAGAAACGGTTTAGGAGGGGGGCGCTTTTAGCAAAACGTTTTGAGGTGAAGGGTAGAGGGGACGCTTTCGCCTATATAACAAAACGTTTTGAGGTGATAGGGTAGGTTAAAATGTTACGGAATGTATCCCCCCCCCCCAAAAAAAAAAAAAAAAAAAAAAAAAAACACACACACACACACACAAAAAAACACACACACAAAACAACAAAAAAACAACAAAGCAAAACAGAACAAAGCACACAACTTATATACAACGATGCAACAGGCGTATTTGAATATAATACAATTAAAAATTTAATACAATTTAACGCATATCTGCGTGTGTTAAAATGACGGAATATATCAACAGATACTTTTTGTTTTTTTCTGCTACCCAAAGAAGAAATACTGTTCTTTCTATATCTAGATATAGTTAGAACCATTTAAATCACAATGGAACTCACATTTAGGCACTTTGATATAAGCCAATATTGATATAGAAAATATCCCCCACCGCCATCCCAAATCCCACATCCACCCTGTCCCATCCCACAGAAGTACCACTGATAGAGATTATCCTCCCTTCCTGTTAGTCCTTTTAACCCAACATGTTCAAACACTGACGGGATAAGGTCCAATTGTCCTGGTCGGGGTATCGCGTCCTAATCTCCATGTAAAAGATGTTATCTCACATCATCAAACGTTATTACTGACATGGCAACCACCTGCATGCGGGCGACACTTGATGATGCGCATTATTTCAAATAATGCGCGTGGGAAATCACAGAGAGTGATAGTGATGTTATCATGATGTCGCACTTTGTTTCACAGCATGCCAGCTGCACATGCATGGATGAGGTATCTAGACCTTGCTGATGACATTTAATAGATTAAAACCTTGAGTTATATAATAAGTAAGTGATATGATAGCAGATGTGTGCCTTTAATGCCTTACGCGATGGTCGTATATATTATTTTATGCGATTCCATTGGTACAATTTTACAAATAATATAAAATTATCGCATTCAAACTATACAAAATCCATTATAATTATTATCCAGTGTGCCTCTAAATGAACTTTTGTGTCAGTTTACTACATTAATCCTACATTAAAGCTATAATTTTATACATGAACCTCTAAGTTTTAGGGTCTTGCCGGGTACAAAACAAATTGATTCAGGGACCTGTAATAACTGTCACCATAGGAAGTGACTGTTGAAAAACAGCAATACCACGTATGAGAGACAATTTAGAATACCATTTGATATATATGCAGGTTCCAGTTGAAATTGATTTTAAGTATTTCAGAGTTTACCTCTACATAACCTAGGTATATAACACGACCATTATAAATGGCAATTCAAATCTGAACCAGACTAACTAAACAGGTTCTATCACGCATCAATCAAATCATCATTATAAATGGTAGATTCAATCTGAACCAGACTAACTAAACAAGACCTATCATGCATCAATCTAGATCTCGGTAGATTGATTTGAGGAGCCCAGATCCCAAGCTATAGGTTCTCCACCGTTGATAGGCGGTAACTTGCATGGGTCCGGATGGCAGGTGCAAGTGGCAGGTGAGGAGGGGCTGGTGGGTGTATGTATGCATGATGATAATGGTTGTGCACTGGTTGTCTGAATGCTGTCTGTATATATGTATGGGTTGGGGGGAGGTGTGTGGGGGCGGGGTGGGTGAAAATAGCATGTAGGGTTAAGGGACAGATGTGCGACGCGGAGGAAATAAGGTAGTTGACAAAACAATTTTTGTTGACTCCGAAACGGTTCCTGAGTTCGCCACAAAGGGAGGGGGGTGGGGGGTGGATCCACGGTTAGGCTTGGCCTATAAGATAAATCATAACTGATTTGTCAGGGTGATGCGGGCTGTTACACTGCATGGGGAATAGGGTTTTCGATTATCCATGCAGGACAGAAAATAACCCAAATCCAGCCTTTCCTTTGTTATCAATTGTTAATAAATTTTAATTAAATAGTGTATTGACCTATTTTAGTAAGGGCATACATATTAGAACAATTATTATGACTTACATAACTTACATTTTTTTTCAGTTTTGACAGAAGAGCAGGCCATAATTATATAACACAACCAATAATGATCTTGGGTCGAAACAAAAAACATTTTGTAGTAAATGTATTACAAAAATGAATAAAATTGATAAAGAAATGAATAAAAAGAATAATAAAGGAATGGGAGAAACTTTTTTTTCTTGGCCTGAAAATCTAATCCCACGCCAGGTGTTGAGCTGGTCACGGATCAGGTGAGACATACAGATAGGGGCTGACGCGTGAAGAGGGGGGGGGGGGGGGGGGGGGTTGAATTGGGAAGGGGGGGGGGGGGACGCGTGTCTTTGTCGCGTGGATCCATTAACCAGGACACTTATCTGGTTATATATAGGCCCACCACATGCCCACCCCTGTCACCGTGGGTTTAGGGAGGGGCATTTTCTTTCTTTCTTTATTTATTTAGGGCCTATTTATTTATTTCCAATCCAATTCTTGCGTACAAGTTCTTCCATCGGACTTTTGATACAAATAACATTTCCTATCAACAACATTAAGTAACACAATAAACATTATACAATTATTCAACAAATACATGATTTTTCACAAGTCTCTTGAAGGTTTCTTTATGAGTGACCTTTTGCATATCTGTAGGGAGTTTATTCCACTCTGTTAACCTCCTGTAATAAGCTTTTCTGAACTTTTGTATGATGAGTAAAATTAATTTTCACTTTCACTTTCTTTGTACTACGCAAATTTTTGTCATGTTGAGGTATACTAATGTTCACCAAGTCCTTTCTTGCAGTATACTTTAATTTTATAGTAAATTTCTTCTCACCTCTAAGTTTTCCATCTTGTATTTCAAATGGAGTTCTACAATTTGCGTTTTATGACCCGAATAGGGATGGTGATAGGAGTGTTGACAATAAAATACTTTATTGTAAGTTGTGTGGTTATGTACTGGCTTTGATCCCTATAATCATGACAATTGTCAACGTAGCGGAAAAAATTAGGAAGAGAGGGAGGAGTGACCCAAGATGACTTTTGCCGAAACCGGAACTTGGAGCAGGCCTATACATTTTTTAATATAAATTTAATTCTTCGGGGGTTGTTTATCAGGAATGAGTAGACGGGTCTATACATATTATTTGGCTAAGTATAAAAAATACAACGACTACCGATTGGCCTGTATAGTCACCCAATCAACATGATAAAATTATGATTAAGTTTAATCAAATATCAAACTTCCGCATTCTTTAGTCGCTCAGTAGGTGCATGCGTAGGCTATGGTGTATATCCTTATACGAGGTTTAGTTGACATATAATGTAAACTATATACGTGTGCTTACGCTATCCTTGGGATGGGATAAGAATATACACATGAAAATAAAATCAGAAAACGGAAACATACACACAGAAAAAAGGAAATAAAGGAGATTTAAAATAACCCGACAGTTGTCCCTCTCTTATATGCGGACATCAGTGGCCGTATAAGGGGGGTGGCCGCGCCCGTAAGGGGGAGGGGTCATAGAGGTACAAAAATACGTGGTACCCATTTATACGTTATGTAGGGGTAAATATCCCTAAAATCGACAGGGCGACATCACATTTTCTTAAAATCGATATGCGACATGAGGCTTAGTGACATGAACAGAAAAATAAACATGACATAGACCATCTCTTAAATTCGACATGTGACATGGGAGGTTAAAATCGACATGAAAAATGAATTAATAGGGACAGGCGACATGATCATTTATTAAATTCGACATGCGACATTGTCCCCCCCGCCCCAATCACCACCCCCTTATGTGTGTATGCCATTTAAAAAAAACACCTACATATCTTAGGTATGGATTCTTGGAACATTTGTATCCTGTATTGTTTGTTTGGTTTTGGCCGACTTTGCAGAATTATCGTGTTGGCCCCGTAATAAAAAGGAACCAACCCTTGAGGGCACTTCCCGGATGTTGTTTGGGTGAACACATCCGGTTACGGGGATCCCCATCACACAAATCCAGTACATGTCCGCTCCTGTAAGTTCTGTACAATACATAGTACTCATCATTATGATTATTGGTATGTCACAGGATCGGTCTAGGATCGTGAACGTAATTAATGCTGGATTGCAAAAAGAAAATGCTTGTCAGGAGACAATGGTAGCAGTCATGTGTATTTCTTTTCTTCAAAATTTGATTTAATCAATCTTTATCATTTATTTATTTATTTACTTTTTTTTTGGGGGGGGGGGGCATTTCCTGCAAAAAAAAAAAAAACCCCCAAAAAACCACATTTCGGGCTGCAAATAAAAATCACAATTAACCCCTTCCACCCCATAAGGCCATATTTGGCCTCACCACTGGTGTAGCCCATGAATATGGGTCAATTTTTATGGTTATTTGTTGATTACAAAACAGATATTTGACCTACAGCTTTAAGGAAAACACTATTGCATTCTGTGAGTTCCAGGGATTCTCCTACCATTTGGTTCATCACATTATCTCATTTAGTTCTATCAGAATCTTATGGCCAATGCAAGCCATTATGGCAAATTTTGGCTAGATTTGGCCATTTCTCGAAATCAGCCCCATAATTCTATTATTTATGAAATTATTATGAAAAAACTAAGTTTTTATGCTGTTTTATGAAAAAATCTTACTTAAATAGAATTTCTCAGAGATTCCAATGGTTTTATGATAAATAAAATAGTTTTAGTAACTATTGCATTATGGGAAATTTGTAGTAGAACGTTTTTTCAGGGAAAATCTTAGTACTTGGAAGGTTGCTAGGTTACCATGGCTACAGATAAAAGAATAAAGATATTGAAAATAATATTTTTCATGATTTCTTTAGAAGATGTATTTATCTTTTAAATACCAAAAACATTTACTAAAATAAACAAAACTCTGTAAAGTTATTGCATTTTCAACATTTCTAATGCTTAAAAGACTTAATTTCATGTTTTAGTATGGTTGAGTTCATGCTGCAAATACATTGAGATATTGAAGATATATAGATTGAAGGGTTTCCTAGCATAATATGAAGTATGTCGCTTCAAAAAGCGATATTTCAGGTTCTAACAGGAATATTACAAAACAGTTTGCAGCTATTAAAAGCTGAGAACTTTTGCTTTAAGAGAAATTTTCATCTGATTTTCTCAGGAATGCAGGGTTGAAGGGGTTAAATAAATGAAATATTCAACGATTATTTTTCCTCTTAAACGTTTAGACAGTTCAGCCAATTAACACGCTTGATATAGGCCTACATACCGTGCGGTGAAAAATCACAGAAAATTATACATCAAGTAAATGAGTGTACAGATAGGAAAATATGCCCTATTTGGATATTCTTTTCGATTATTTAACAAAATGAATAAATTAACTTTAACCCACCCCATTTCCAAATCCCTGAACAGCTCTTTTTAGTGCCAAGTCAGCAATAACTCCATACCACTCAATTACCAGACATCCCAGATAGGGAAGATCTATTACATAAATGGCCTACATCATGGTTTGATCATCATCCCCTCCCGGCTATCCCTGCCCTGAATCACGTCCGCGGGAGTCGTCATAATTTTGTTTATCACTTTTTTCTTTTTTCTTTTATGATGTCCTTGTATCCGGGTTGGGACGGTCACCAAGTGCAAAGTAGAACCCATGCTGTCACCTAGTGTGTAGGAAAGGAAGTGTAGACGTTTGGTAACGACAGCTGGTGTGACATGCAGTAACTGGTCTAGTGATCTTCTATGTTGCCTTGTGCATACGCACATTTTCAAAAATCTTACACCCCCTATCTTTACTATACTAGGAGGTACGCACATTTAAAACAATCTCAGCATACTAATAGAAACAGCACACTTTTTTAATATTTTCAAAATGTCTGTTTATTGTCAAATAGACTATTTTTTTATCCGGTTTCCATTATCATGGTGATGATCCAATGTGTACATGTCTTCCATGCAATGCTTGATTTTCATAAGATTATATTGATTGTATGTATATATTTACTGTTACTGTAATAACTCTGAAACCCAAGGGAAACCTTGAAGATTATTACCAATAAAACCTTAAAAAAAACAAAAATCTCAGACCCTATCCCCTCCCCCCACCTTGATGTGTACATAATTAATGGAAGGCCCCTTTTGGATTCTCTATGTGCTTGACAACAATTAAATAACTTAGAAAAGAAAATTAAAAAGATAGGCCTACAAGTCCTAGTTCTTTTTGGAATTCTTATCTTACTTACATACGTAAACTTGGGCAGTATTGAAAAGTAAGAATTTACTCCAAACAGACCCTACGAAAATTTCTGGCTTCTGGAATACATTAAATCAATTAAATAAATGCCCTTCTTGTCCTGTGCTGTTGTTATTCGTTTTATGATATTTCATTGTGCCCTTTGATATTATGTAAATGTGAAAAAAGTTCACGCAATCAACGCTAAACGCCTTCCCGAAGTCATAGCCTAGCCATAGGTAAATGGGGTCGGGATCCTTCCAAGCGCAGACATGTCAAAGATCTAAAATAAGCTACGCATTCTCACTCTCCTCTTTGGAAATATACTGGGTTTGAATGAAATTTTCTTTTCAATTGCTTTTCAGGCCCCGGTGGACTCGTCGACCCAAGGCCTTCCAAAAAGTGGGGGGCGCAGAACACGGCGTTCTGCACCACGGTAGAGTAAGGTCTACCGCTTGTATGGTTTGATCATTAACTCGACAACCTGCCCTTAATGTTAACGGTTAAAAATCAACGAGAGGCGAAAAAGGTGTCTACATTCCCGAAATTCGAATATAAAAATATTTTCAGCATCAAAAAAGCGTGTCATTTATACTTCGCATTTTAAATGAATTATCAAGAACATTCCATTTTCTTTTTATGATTATATCAACATGATTATTGTGTTTTGTAAGCAAATATTGCTAACGCAACTTTAGAATATAGCTACGATTGGTTCGTGCTGCCATCTATTGAGATCTATCACAACTAGGTCTGTGCGTAGGAACAATATACGCCCTCTCGTGGTAAATCGCTGAAGCTCACTGGGGGTCATAACGCCCCCGCCCCCACTTTATATTTTCCCCTCTTCTCTAGTTTATATTTCCTAAACAATGTAGCAATGGGTAAGTTCTTTTATGTCACAGAAGAATATATCTATAAGATGATGGTTGTTCCATTTATTTTTCGAAAACTGGTTTTCTTAGAAAGATTTTATTCTCCGAGAAAAATTCTTCCAAACGAATTAGTCACCTTTTAAAGAACTCTAATGCATAGGAAAAGTTTGAAATCAATCGTTCTGATAAAGTTATGAGCCCCCATTAGTTCCTTAATATCGTTGTCTAGGTGATCAAAAATACTTTTTTTAATGAATTAGTATGATATGACTATCTGGGGGCTTTTCTAAATTGACTTGGGACCAAAGGTATTATTAAACGTTAGGTATATTAATGTTTCTGTTAAGTTGTAACAAATCGTATTGTAAATGATGAGGATCATGTTTTAAGGCAAATTTGATATATGTAGACACAATAGGAATAATGATCTTTGTGTTACAAAAACTATTTTTACAAATGCAAACAATGATAGCTAAATATAACATAATTTCCTTTGAAATGAAACGAAGGCTTGGTTATGAAGAAACGAAGAGATAACAAACATTTCAACGTCCAGATACCAAGATATATTTGTCAATAACGTATTTTGTTCATCTTTACAATAATCATTTGGATTGTAAAACGCAGAGGCACATAATATCTGAGCAAATAATAAGAGTATCACAGAAGTATATTTACAGCATTGACAATGAGATAATCACAAGTTTTTCAGTTTTAAATTTTAATACTGCTTCAGTGCAACGTTGCAATTAATGTAGCCTGCCGCGAGAATTGTCGATATAATATAACATTTTCATCGGACACAACTAAGATCTTCTAATCGACGTATCAAGATTACACACAAAATAATTCAGCGATATAATAAATATATTATCGTTGCTGAGATCAATGTTCTCTTAAAAACGGATGACAGGTATAAATGGTTATAGGTGACTCAATAAGTGACTTTCAAAGAATACCGGCTGAGACTAGAGATTCCCAGAAGAAAATTAATGAGAGGAAAGTTTTATTGTTATAAGTAATGGCTGTGGATATTATAGGATATTATGATGAAAGCCCTCAAATTCACATTTACAAATTCAACTTCTTACCCCTTAGATATTTTTCTATTATCGAAGCTAATTAGCTTTTACATTATTTTCTTATTGTTTATAGTGGTGCAGCGCTTGATATACTGGTAATCATCTTCTCGAAAATATGATTGGTCATTTGCAAGATTTAAGTTACTGCTAATTTATAACTGTTTGTAATCATTAACCATTCAAAAACTCAGCTTTGAAAGCATGTAAGCTTGCTTTATGCAGACAGTGTATCATTGTTAAACCTAGACTGTCAATGACATAACAAAAAGCTAGGACAAACTCCATGCACATAACATTTTACCAAATACCCTTGTATACTTGACCAAAATATACGAAACTTTTCAAATTCACGAAATGAAGATGAGTTAACGAAATGTATAAACAAGCTCTTTAACTTCCAACACTCGTAAGAAAAACAACCTTCTTAACACAAAAGCATGCAAACAAAGATTGTGGACTAGTTTTAGCTCTCAAATGAAAAACGGACACAAATAAGCAAATATTTTACAGCATTTTGTGTGAGTGTATAAAGTGGCATTTCCTTATCTTCATTATCTTCCTTTCTAAAAAGGTGCGGGTCTTTCAATCTCCCCTGCAGATTCTTGGTCAACGGTGGAGGGAGGGTTACCGCCGAGGTGGCACGCCTCACCTTGCACCAGAGAACCTACCGCCACTGGCATAAGAGAGCACACTACTGCTGCCACCAAGCGGACACATTCAGTACTATGGGGGGTGCCACTAATGGGCATTTAGGTTCTATGGTGCCACTAACGGGCCTATAGGCTCTATGGTGCCACTAACGGGCCTATAGGCTCTATGGTGCCACTAACGGGCCTATAGGCTCTATGGTGCCACTAACGGGCCTATAGGCTCTATGGTGCCACTAACGGGCCTATAGGCTCTATGGTGCCACTAACGGGCCTATAGGCTCTATGGTGCCACTAACGGGCCTATAGGCTCTATGGTGCCACTAACGGGCCTATAGGCTCTATGGTGCCACTAACGGGCCTATAGGCTCTATGGTGCCACTGGGAGTTACACATAGGCTCTATGGTGCCACTAAGACTACATAGGCCTATATATAGGCTCTATGGTGCCACTAGGAGGTATATGTAGGTCTATAGGCTCTATGGTGCCACTGAGGGGCATAGGCTCTATGGTGCCACTGAGGGGCATAGGCTCTATGGTGCCACCAAGAGGTACTGTCGTATATCAAAATCTTATGTAGTGATACCTTAAGACGCGGAATAAACACTTCCGGTTTATCGCATGGCACTCTACTCGTGGCTCCTTATTCTCAGCATCTATTCTCAGTTTATCCATCGTTAAAGTATATCTCATGACAGGTACATGTAGGCCTATAGGCTCTATGGCCCCACCAATAGTATTACATAAGCCTATAGGCTCTATGCCTCTCGGTGGCACCATAGCACCTATAGGCGTACCTTTGCTCCTCAGTGGCACCATAGAGCCTATAGGCCTAAGTATGCCTCTCACTGGCACCATATGCCTAGGTAGTCTTAGTGGCACCATAGAGCCTATAGACCTACATATACCTCCTAGTGGCACCATAGAGCCTATATAGGCCTATGTAGTCTTAGTGGCACCATAGAGCCTATGTGTAACTCCCAGTGGCATGATAGAGCCTATAGGCCCTTTATTGGCACCATAGAGCCTATAGGCCCGTTAGTGGCACCATAGAGCCTATAGGCCCGTTAGTGGCACCATAGAGCCTATAGGCCTGTTAGTGGCACCATAGAGCCTATGTGTAACTCCCAGTGGCATGATAGAGCCTATAGGCCTGTGTATAACTCCCAGTGGCATGATAGAGCCTATGGGCTTATGTGGCCCATTAGTGGCACCATAGAGCCTAGATATAGGCCCATTACTGGCACCATAGAGCCTATAGGCCTACTAGTGGCACCATAGAGCCTATAGGCCTACTAGTGGCACCATAGAGCCTATAGGCATATTAGTGGCACCATAGAGCCTATAGGCCCATTAGTGGCACAATAGAGCCTAAAGGCCTATGTATAATTTCTAGTGGCATGATAGAGCCTATAGGCCTATGTGTACCTCTAAGTGGCACCATACAGCCTATGATTATACTGATACATGTTTTATAAGTGGCACCACAGAGCCTATTATATGACTACATGTCCCCCTGCCATTCCCATGCTATGCAAAAATTAGTGTTCAGAATGCTCACTAGGTGACAGGAGCAGTGGGTCCTGTGGTGCCACCACAGCCTGTGGGATAGGTCCTCCCATGCCAGGCACCTCGTGCCAGTGCAGCGGTAACACTTACTGCAACAGTGGAGACATAGGAGAAGGCAATGCGTGGAGATTGTCAGTTCCGGTTTCAGAACATGATGCCGCTCACGAGTTTTAGTCCTTTCATGACCTACTTACCTCCTACATACTAGTTTGAGTACCTAGCGGACTTGGACGTTACTACAGTCTGTCACGAGTTTGGGCCTGCATGGCTACACGGAGGTGCGCCGTTCACGACTTTACACATTTCCTGAGTCAAGCCATACTCCTTAGTCGCGTCGGATTCCACATGTAATACACGGGAATCTGAAGCGAGAAAGGAGTTTGGAGTCAAGCTAGTCCGAAGTAGCCAGCCTCTCGTACATCTAGGCCCCTTAGACCCCATCCGACCATCTCAGAGGCACACCAGTTCTGGGCTGGCAAGCTTCTATATCTTTCAAATTTTTGAGATTTGTTTTTACACTCCAAGCGCCGAAGGCGCTTGTACATATATAAAATAATTTGTTTTTCTAAGATGATTTTTTGTGATTAGGAAAAACAGTAAAAACACCATGAAACGCCCAATTCTAAACCAAATAATCTCCATTTTCCATTCAACTTCCATTTTCCATAAAAAAATTCTTCCTTATTTCACTTCTTCTTCAGTCAAAAAAAGACAACAACAGACAAACAGGTAATGGACAAAACAGCTGGAGACCTTGGTATAGAATAAGCGTTTTGATATCAATTGGTATACTTATTAGATGCTCTATGGCACCCAGACAAGGAAAAACGATCTTATAATTATATATATGTACGAAAATACGGAATTGTCACTCTATACACTCACCATTTTGGGGGCAGTGGTCGGCAGGTGACAGAACGTCACACAGTACTTCGCCCATTTTAGGTACCTGTTACAATTATGCTCTATTTATGCACCTGTTACAATTATGCTCTCTATATCATGCTCGTTTGTACTTTAATGCGCTTTGTAGGGGGAAATGGAACGCTTGAAATATGATATAAATTACATTCGCGTTGCACATAAAATCATGGACATAATTTTTTGCAAGTTAATGGAAAATAGGTTTGAGACTATGGATACATTGATTGAATGTAATAGATGCCCATGCATTTTATACATTTGTCATCTTGCACATAAACAAGCTGTCAAATCTAAGGGCTTTTCAATTTCTACTGGGGTTATAATTTGTTATGCAGAGCGGTAGGCTACTATGATCAGTTTGAAGTATACAGGTTGTATTTCATTCCCATTTTTTGATTGTTTCTTTTTGTTCAAAGACATTATACTTGCATGATCTATTTATATGAATACATAGTTACTTCTCAAGACAACACTCTATAGACTTAATTTCAATAAATTTTCCAATGTGAACCCATTTGCAAAGTATATATAAATGTATGAATCGTTTGAGGAAAAACTTGATGAGAAAGATTGCCTATGGGCCTTGAAGAATACTCAAGGAAATGAGAAAATATCAATATATAGGTGTTTGTAATAGGTATTTTAAGATATCTCACTTATCATGGAAGACAAAATACTCTACTTATTTTTGGCCTGTAATTCTACAGTTTTGTCCCAGACACGGTACTGTAAAAGTTCAATTAGGATATTGAAATGAAAGAACAAATACTATGGAGTGCCAAGGTTAAACCGAGGAAAATGTATCTTCATTTTAAGTAACCCTTAATGAGTAATATACTTAGAACTCTGTACAAAAAAGTTTCATTCTTTTTCTGAAAACTGTCGCAAGTTACAGGAACTTACAATAATTTCTAAACAATGTTACTCAGTTTAAACTCGGCACTCTATAACTTTATGTTGAGCAAGTACATCATAGATCAAGATTAAAATCAGGTAGACTCTGAAGTCGACGAAGTGTGTGAAAAAACATTTCCTCTTCTGTCATAGCCACACTCTGGCTCCTGCTGCCGCTGGCCACGCCCCCTTCTGTCCGTCATCCATGTCCCCCAGCCTTAGCTGACAGCATCTCCCGGGTAAGGGGGCGTGGCTTAGCTAGCCTGGCCCCGCCCCCATGCCCATGTCGCCGGCTCTCTAAGCCTAGCTGGGGGAGGCGTGCAGTGATGGTTTGAGTTTGACGGGGACTATGAAGGCCCTAAAAAATAAAAGATACATATTTTCTTTAGAATAATTTTTTAGAATAAAAATGTTACAACATGGACGAGAATGCATACGCACTAAATAAATTAGCATATTTCGAAAGAAATAAACATAATCGAATGAAAATGGTCTTGATTTGATTGCCTTTGCAGTAACTGAATCCTTGACTAAATAGCTGAGTGACCAATATTCAAAGAAATAAGTTTGTATCAAATTTCAAACAAAAATGCCTTGAAATATAAAGGCTGTTTTCATCTTCTTTAACCAAATTGATCCCATTGTTAGTGACATAGTACAAACTGGTTATTGGTTTTGAATAGGCCTACTGCATCATTCTTTCTGACTCATAATTTCATCTGATTGCAAATACAGGCATGAAAGTCGACTATGTCATACATACATACAGTAATCATTCTGAAAGGAATTTCATAGAAAATTGATAATAACAACAGCCCTAAAAAGGGTTCAGAAGAAAGTATATTCTGAGCAACAAAAAAAACCCAACACAAACCAGTTAATAGACCATCCATCTGGGAACAACTGCTATAATTATATTAAGGGATCCAAACACCACAAATATTAACAGTAATAACGGATATGTATACATTTATGTTATTGGCATATTTGGGAATCCGTACACATAAGGGTTGTTATATACAATTACTAGGTGACAATTATGTGAAGAGAGGGGATATCATAACAATTCAAACAGCTTTCCTCTAGGCAAGCCCACCAGGTCTGTTTTAAGAAAAAAGGTCAACACAATATAACAAAGGAGGTGGAGTAATAAATGGTTGTGATGTCCTTATATTTTGGAATTTAGTGACTAGTTTCTTTAGATGCAATTGGTATTCTCATAGATGAGACATCATGTATACACTGAGATATATGAACACAATACTTCAATGAGCTTGCCAATAATCATAATGATCACTATTACATTTTTTCGTTAATGAATAAAAACGTGTATTGCTCAGCCTCCCTTGCTATAAACATTACAAACTATCAGTTGGGTTTCATTGGTGGAAGAGAATTGTGGGATGGCACTGCAAATCACCCAAAAAGGAGTGGCAGGGGTGGGAGCAACCGCTAGTCATTTTTCAATCAATTTCTGAAATTTAATTTGAATACATGTTTTCTGCAAAATTGGCAAAAACGCATTAGTCTGTAAACAAACTGTCAACGTTAGGGAGTCTTGGGTTTCTCATTCGAAAGGCAACAAAAAGCAATTTTCATTGGTTCACAACATGAACATTTGCATAATAGGCCACGCCCATGTGCACAAGCCACGCCCCTTTTTGGGCCCAGGCCACACCCACCTTAACGTCCTCACACCTCCCTGGAGGTTGGGGCGGGGCGAAGAAGACATTGGCATTGCTTACCGTCACAGTCAGGTTAGGAATAGGAGACTGAAATACCAGGTTGGTTTCACAATCATATTTTCATTTATACCAGGGTGGTTTCATAATAATAGTTTCATTTATACCAGGGTGGTTTCATAATAATAGTTTCATTTATACCAGGGTGGTTTCACAATAATATTCACTAATTATACCAGGTGGTTTCACATAATATTTTCCTTTTATTCAGATCGTTAATTTTTCCAGATTATGGTCGTAATGGGCCATTTAAAACCTTTTATTGACCTTATCCAGCAAGTTCCATGTAGGTCTATTCATGTTAGAAAAATAACAATCTAAGTGCAAATGAATTATTACAGCAGAATGGCAAGGTTCCTAACACTTATGCAATTGGAAACTGGTCTGCTTTAGAATATGAGTCAGAATTGCATGTTTTCACAATTTTCCCATTATGAATGTTCTAAATAATCGAGCGTAATGCTATATCATGGATTGGATTGGGACCTAAAACAATAAACATTACTGTTTGATATCCATACATCGCCCCATATCAATGAAGCCAATTTCATTTTCACATTTTGGGAATGGCATCCCCTCAGCAGGATTAAGCATTGCGTTACTATTTCTACATGGATTATAATGAATTTCCTATATTATTATTCTACTTCAACAAGTTGATCAGCTTCCTAAAAGCTGCAAAGGCGTGTACAAGCATATGACTGTTGTAGCCTAGAAGCATTGTAATGGCATTAACTATAACCAATAGCCTGAACTATGAATGCAACTACGTAAGTGTTAACAATGTCATATAAAAACGATTGGTATTCTCATAGATTATACAATTCCCAATCCCATTCTTTGATAAAAGTCACCATGAACAGAAATAATCTTTGTTTTATCCAAAACTAAAAGGAAATACATAAGAAAATGAATAACGCTTTTAAGTATCACAGACTCGAGGTAAAATTCAAGAGTTGAAATCTTAATTTTAGGCAATTCAGCTAATACTGATATGTAGGCTATCAATATCAGTGGCAGTGGCGGATCTAGGTGGGAGGGGGCGGGGCGGAGGCCCCCCCCCCCCCACCTCCTCCCCTGTTAAATCAGTTTGTGGGCCCCCTCCCCCCTGTACAGCCATGTTTGTTGCCCCCCCCCCCCTTTCAATTCCATGGATCCGCCCCTGAATGGTGCAATAAACCTCTATCCCCAACTATTGGAAAGCAAAGAACGTGTCCCCGCGGATACCACTATAAGTACCCCTAAGTGTACTAATATAGGCTTCCTCCATAATCTCTTTATTGAAAACCAATATTATAGCACTGGAGGCTAGACGACCAATAGTTAAACTCATAAATAATCACTTAACAACACCTACCAGAACATCCCTGTCCTCAGTGCCACTTCCGGGCCGACTCATACTAGCCTGCGACGCATGCGCACTTCCGGCCGTCATCATCGTCGTCGGTCTTCCGGTCGCCAGCCCTCCGCCGCTCATCCCCATCCCCGGCGACGTCGCCGGATACGACGACGTTACGGCAAACGTCGGCTCGCGCCCGCCCATGGCGTAACGCAACTGGGCCGAGTCTGGCATACCGAAGGCGAGTTTTCCCGCCCTCTTGTCCAGGACTACCGGATGTTGCTGGGTGAACATCCGGTTGAAGTTTTCCTCCCGGTTGCAGAGTTCGTTTTTGTAGCGCTGGACCTCCCGACGCAGGCGCTCCAGCTCGTCTGAGTACTCCTGTGGTATGAATTGGTATGAAAAAAGGAAATGCATGGGTTTAGGAATTAACTTTTGTTCTGTGGTGTGAATTTAGGAGAAATTGCACTTAAAATGGTACTTGTTGGCCTATTTCAATAACCTACTCCTGGCTGTCCCAGATGTGTTCGAGGGGTAAAATGCATGTCTTTGTCTGTAATCATGGGCATGAACTCTACAGATGGCGCCATGTCTACTGCTTACTAGTTTAGAATAGAAAGGGTAGCACACTCTCCATTTTGGATCTAGCTGGTTCCTGTCAAAACCTATAAGCTGATGACCAGCAGATGCATAGGATTCCCACAAGACTGCAGTGAATGACCCAGTTCTATTTGATATTGATATAAAAAAACACCATTAAACTTACCATCTTTTTGTCATTCTTACAATAATAAATCATAATTATTGCAGTGTGCTTTGAATTTTTGTAGTTGATGTTTTCCAGAAACAAATAGCTCTATGTATGCTTCCCCCTTCAGTGCCCCTTCCTTGAACAGAATGCAACTCATTCACTGGATTGGATGGTTATTTATAGTGCTAAAAGGATTTCCCCACAAACTTCTTCAGACATTCTCTAAACCCAATACAAGTAGGAAGGTAGTAATTGGATAATCAGAGCATTGCTTAACACCACAGTCAGGAATAGCCCAGAGGCTAGAGTCTAGGACTTCAAATCCAAAGGTAGGGGTTTCAAATCCCACCCATGTCTGGACAGTGTCACTCTTTTTAATAAATGAAGAAATCACATTAAAAAGAATTCATTTGGGTGAAATAACAATGGAATGAGTATACCTAAGATAAATGATTAGAACTGTAAAAGCTGATTATTGAAGATGATTTTCATAAGAAAAAGTGCAACATGGTCAAACTGCAACATGACCATCAGGAGGTTTGAACCACCAACCTTCTGATTTGAAGTCCTTCACCATAGCCATTTTACCACAGTTTGCTGTAATGACAGTGGAATGAAATGCTTGGCTGTATGAGGTTGATGTATTATGTTTGGGATGAGGTATTTGTTAAAAAACCCTATGTAGGGGCCTCTTGTATGACTAACATGGTGATGTCATAGGGGATTCCCCTACCCTCCCATGTCCTAATCAACCAGTTTGAAGGAAATAGCAATGTATATTACACAATTATAGCAAAACTATGGGCAAACATAGGATTTAGCATGGACAGGAGTTATAACTACCATTGAATATTGCCTATAATTACCAAAAGGCCTATGTGCACATTGTCTTATGTGGTTGGTCATGTGACCTCCATTCATAAAGTCCTTTCCAAATAAGGGCATTGCCATATATGGTATGCTGCAATACTGGGTGGGGTTGCATTTTTTTCAACAAATTTGTCAATTGCCATTTATTGAGCATGAATATCAATAAAACACGACAGCCAATTGGTTTTTATCAATTGTCTGAAATACAAACAATTTTTTATTTCACAAAATATCTTAAAGTTTAGGCTTAAATCCAAAACATATGTCAGTGCAAACTGCAGGGTACAGTTTTAGGTTCTTACCCTGTTAGTATTATAAGTAACTATGAGAGAGGGGTAGCGCCATCTGGAGAGTTCATGCCCGTGTCTGTAATATACATGTGTTTTTAACGTAACGCATCGCATGTATCTATACTTTTATATGGGTAATATATATTTCCATAAATCTATAAATTTAGGAATTAAGCTGAATTAAGCTGAAAATTGCACTTAAAATGATAGTTAGGCCTATATATCCACTAATTCTGCATGGTTATCATAATGGTGGTCAAGGGGAATATATAATATCTTTGTGGGTATGTATGTGTCTATAACATAATAATTTAATTAAGAATCTATAATAATCCAAAGGCATGCAGGGGCGGATCCAGGGGGGGAGGGGCGTCCAGGGGTTCCTGTCCCCACCCCCTTTTGGTGGACCCCTAAACTGCAAAAAGAGGGGGAAATGCCACATGCGTATATGCACAGATGCATGCTGCTTACGTACTTAGCCTTTATGCTGACCCCCCCCCCCCTTTCGAAAATCCTGTATCCGCCCCTGCATGCAAAGGAATAGTATATTATCTCCATATATCTCCATGCATCTATAGATTCAGATATATATAGCAACGCAATAATTCAGGGGGCAACAAAATATAGAAAGTATTGGGTAGGCCTATGACAGGACAATCATGGAAAGGGAATGACCACCAGTGAAGGAACGACCCTTAGGGATATAGAAAGGAACGTAGAATTTCATGGAGATGGCCATCAGAGCGACATTAAATCTCAAGAAAGCTATAGGACCAGGACGGAGCATCAGACATACAAAACGGCATATATACGAGAGATGGGAGGGCAATGGCAATGCAGAAAGGCCATCAGGGAATGGAAGTTTGATGACTTCCAGAGGGGGGCCATGCAATATCTTTAGTTCTTGAAAGGAAATGGCACCAAGCAGGAAGGACTGGCCATGTATGAAAAAAATCAGCCATGTACAGTGGCGGATTCATTCAGAGTGGGGCGTGGGGGCGCCCGCCCCCTCCTTTTTTTTGGCCAACTTTAGTCATTAAAGATTTTTCAAATAGCGCAACCGCCCCCCCCCCCCCCTTTTTCAAAATCCTGGATCCGCTACTGATCATCAGTTAGCGAGTGATCCTTGTTTACAAAACAAAAGTGGAGATATTGGTTGACAAAATATTGTTTTTCATATTCTTATCGGGTATAATATTATTCAAATATCATAATGACTCAATAGGGAATATTCAGATCTTTCGTATGATGTAATGTTCATTATCATACATATCATAGGTCCGAGAATATCAGCTATCAGCCATTCATGCAATCAGAACTCATTAAACTACAGTATATCATTGCACTTTGTACTATTATACGAGCAAACCGGAAATGTCTTTTAGTTTCTCATTGTGTTAACTGGTGAAAAATATTGAAAGGCATTAGGAAAATGTTAGAGAGACAGAGAGTATAGGCTAGTTATAAGCTTGAAGATAGTTTTAAGATTATTCTTAAGCTTCTATACGTTTGGCTATGTATCAAAGGAATTGGTATAATGATGGAAAATACTCCCATATAGATATTCCCTTGGCCTATACACTATGAGGCGGGGGATAATTTCTTTTCTTTCCAAACTGTATGGGTGCTATGAGCTGATGTTCAGAGGGAGAAAAAGGGTAGGTTATGTCATAGACATATATGTATCTCTATGGTTATGTTAAAGACTGATAACCATTAGACCTGTACATAGGCTATATAGTTAAGCATCACATCAGTGGCGGATCCAGGCTTTTAAAAAGGTGGGCGCGCGCTAATACTATAGTAATCCTCTTATTTATTTTCGGAATTTTACATTAGAAAAATACCCTATAGACCCTAAATTTGCTCCAAAAGGGAGGGGGGAGGGGGGGAGGGGGGGAGGGGGGGAAGGGGGGGGGGCTCTAAATTCATTCCTGTTATAATGCGCATTCTGTGAAAGGCCTTACAATGGGTAAAAAAACATGCAGATACAGGCCCCTATCTACTCACAGGCACTGGAGGTTCCTTGAACTCCACCCTGGAGGCGGCACTGCTCCTCCCGGACCTGTCGGACCTCTTGACCAGCTCCTTCTTCAGGGCCCGGATCTCACTCTCCAGCTGCTTGTTCCGGGCGGCCACCTGGTCTCGTAGTCTCTCGTTCTCGGCGAGATTCCCGTGCAGTGACGTCACTTCCCGTTGCAACTTCTCGTTCTCTCTCCGCAGCTCCAGCATGTTTGTGTTGGAGTTATTGTCCGCGTCTTTCAGACGTTTTTCAAGGCATGTTATGGAGTGTTTTAAACGCTCCACCTCCTTGCCTTTATTGTCCAATTCCCGGTTTTTGCGGGCGATTTCCTCGACCTGACATTGTCTCAGTTTTTCAATATCCCTCTGAGCTTGTATCAATAAATCCCTGGCGTTCTGACATTCACGTTTTTCCTCACCTAATTGTTTTTCCATGGAAGCAAAACGCTTCTGCCATTCCTCCTCCTTTTTGGCAAATTCCTTTTCAGCATTGCCCCGAGCCTGAGCGCCCTCCTTGGACTTCTCAAGGACTTTGACTTGTTTCTCAAGGTCATGAATCTTGCCCTTGGCGTCTTTGATCACTAATTCGATCTCGTACTCGTAAGCGTCCCTTAAGGCTTCTAGTTCGACTTCTTTCTCGTGGTTCCTCGTAAATAACATGTGCACCACTTGTGTGAGTTCCGCCACCTTCTTGGACATCCGGAACTCGAAGCTCTTCTTCCGGTCGCCATCTTTGGACGCCATGTCTGCCAGGACGTAGTCTGGCATTGCTGTGGATTGAAAGAAAAATAATAATTAGGAACGGAAACCTGGGAAAGCGAATAGAAAAAGGTTGAAGTCAAAAACGGTTGGCCTATAAATTCATATGAGTAGTAAGCAGTGATTTGTGACTGTCATGAGACCACACCAGCACCACCTGGTGTTGAAATCTTAGAAACTTTATATCTTATTTATGTATGAAATATCATTTAGGCCTATTTCCAAGGAAATATAAACTTTGCCACATAAATTTTGACTGAAAATTCGGAAATGAGAGATTTAAATGTAATTTGTTTTTATAGGAATAGGCCTATAGAGGAATTGCCAAATTGTTATGTTTCTATGGGTTGTAACTCTTTTATTCCAACAGCGACACTCATTGAATTGCTTAAATTCATTGGTACAGGTCCATAGGTGATATCTAACCATGTTTGAATAATGATATTATTCAAACACGGTTAAATATCACCTATATAAATATGCTTGTTGAATTTTTCAAGGGGTGAAGACATTTAGTTTTCTTATAGAAACTTATAGGCCCTAGTGGAACCTAATGTTTTCACGCCTGTATTTCTTGAAAAAAAATAGAGCCTTCAGTGACCTATGATTTTCCCATGCCTTTTTATTCGCATATTATTGGTCTAACTTCACTAATCATATCAAGGCTATATGGTGGTTCATTCAGAAACCTGTGGCGTGCCAGGCAGTCCTTAATCCCTTTAACTTATAGGCTAGGTCCTACTACATGGCACGGGGCGGATCCATGGGATAGGGGGTGGGTCCACGGGGTCCTGATTTCCTCCCCCCCCCCTCCCAACTCACTTTTGGTTGAGACAAACTTCACAAAGATAAAACAAAAACGTTGTTCCAGTGATTGTGAATTCGTGATATTTAATTACTTAGCCGATATGTGGACCCCTTTGTCGAAATCCTGTATCCTGCACTACTGATCATTGGGTATAGAGATGCTTTGAACGTTGCATAATGCTTTTATAATCACTGCCTCAGTAAGTTGCAAAGTGCTTTCAGGCTTTTGTAAAACTGCACGCTGTACCAACTGTTGTAGAACCAAGAGGCACTTGGTGCAACAATCATTATAGCCATACACAATGAGTGAATAGCTTCTAGTGATATAATATATAGGGTAACTTGTGTATGCACTGCGTAAATTGAGTTCCCTTTTGCAAAGGCCACACCTGTTAACCTGCAGGTCTTTCTAGATGTAATGTTCTAGGCCTAATAGGCTCTTTTGACTTTTGCAGGGTTGCCACAGAACACAGATATCAACATTCCCTGACCAATTTCATTTTTCCCTGACAAAAAAGATAAGAAACTCCTTTCATTAACCAGCATAACCACCGCTGTCCTTTCCTCTATCTAGTCTGGGAATTGAGAAAAGCACAAAACCTTTCAATTTTTCTTAACAACTTAAGTAACCAAGTGCTGCTGGATTGCATCAAGGTCCCTTAAAATCATAACATTCCTCTCATGGGACTACAATTTACAAAACAGTTTTTGCCACAGATTCTTGTGACTCTTTCCTTGTGGTTTTGGAAATTCCATTTTTCCCTGACTAGCGTCAATTTTCCTTGACTTTTCCCTGACCTATGGCAACCCTGTTTTGTTTAATAGTGGATTGATAATTTGCAAGACTGACTACCATGTGATCTATTCCAATCAGTTTTGCTTTGGTATTCCGTGTAAGGTGTTTCATGAATATTTACAGTCCAAATCTTGAATTGGTTAAACATATCATAGTTTCACCACTTAACACTTCATTGCAATAAAGGAAGTTAACGATTCTGATTTGCGCCTGGGTATAAGTATTGGAACTCAAACTTTGCTATTAATAGATATACAAACAGGTAAAACGATTTATAATGATGTCACAGTCAAGGCTATGACACATGGTTATGGTTATGACTGCTATATCTGGATTCTTAGAGATACACAAGATAAGTACCCATGCTCGATTTAACATCATTGCCCTGCTTGACACTTTACGGCAAGCCTAGCAAAGAGCATTCAAATCAGAAGCGATATGGTAAACATCTGTAATTTATTAGATCTAGACGTGTCCCAGAGCTATTGATAAGCACGATAGCTATTGATAAGCACGTGTGCCTTCATGTTAGTTTGCAAATATGGGAATTCGGCGGGGTAATTGTTGTGGTCATAATTTCAAAATTATGCGTAGCTCGTTCCATTCCTGGCGGTAATACTAATAGCGGATTCACCATGCACTGCTAGTCCTAACCTGCTTAGTTAAATAACCTAAACATGACTTCCCCAGTGGTAAACTAAAAATGTAAACATGACACATGTTTTTTTGACTTAGGCCTATCAACTGGATCCTAAAATAATGTGCCTTTCTTCTACTTTTGCAGTGTTATAATTATTTTACAATACATACATACATAAATAATCAATCATGATTATATAGGTAAAACTATACTATAAATTGAGCTATATAACCATTTATCATGCAGGTGCCTTAGAGTCTACTAGTAAAAGCAAAGTCATACTTATAATGATTATGTCCCAGTGATATTAAACACGTTAAATTTGCTACTTTCAGTTCATGCTGAGCAAAAGTAACTTAGTCAGTTCTCCGGCAGCATAACATATATCCGGCTGCCTGTGGCGTTGAAGCACACAAGTAGGATTAATTAACTCACCTTAATCAGCTTAGATGTGTTTGTCAAATCAAAGTGACCCAATTGGTCACCTGCACGAATTGGTTTCCCCTCATGACTCAACTGCAAATGAAAGAAAGTTATTCTATAAAAAGAACATCCAGAAAAGATCTTAAATCATAATTATAGAGTTAGAAATTCTTGTAGTTGCATGTCGTTCAGTAAGTGCACCATTTATGTATCGTTTTTGCGTTAGTCGCGTCTCGCAGTACACACTTTCAACCACTTCAATGTTCCAAGTTCTTTGCTGTTCTTCTTTTAAATATGAGAATGTCGTCTAGCAATAAAAATTCTCGTTATCACAACAGACAATTTTTCCTAATCCTTAATACAACAAAATTTGAAACATGAAGGAATTCCTGACTTAGAATCAGGGAAAGAGATACAATTATGGCACTCTTTGAGAGGTAGGTCCCATGTCGAACATCATTATTATATATGCTGAAGTCTCATAAAGTCATCTATTTTCACACGGCACATAGGCATAACAATTAGTAACAGCTATTACTGTATGCATAGTTCTAGCCTAATTTCTATAGATAAACAGTTGTCACTCACCTCCTCATATATTTACAACAACTAACTGATTAAGCATTATTTCTTAAAGGATCATGTTCGGTAATTCGAGTATCCAATTCTGCTATATAAACCCATAATACATACCCCACAGCCACTCTACTTCAGCAGAACAACAGCATTTAAACATATTATACATGTCACCGAATATCTAAAACCTAGCTTTCATTTCAGAGCACAGACTCTATCCACCCCATCTAAGTACTAAAGAGTGGAAAATGGCATGCCCCCTTTCTCCAATACCACAATATTGATATGGGTGGATGTATGTTGCTCTTGGACCAAGAGTTTATTCCCTGCCATTGGCTGTCAATTAACCAGGGAATCAGAAATGTAGTAGACATGGAACTATAAACAGCAAGTAGATAGCCGCCGGATTTTTAAGTCATGGCTCGGCCTTTGCCAAGCCGAGAAACGCCTGAGGTGGGTCGAGGGCAAGATAAAGTTATAGTTGTTTCTCTTACATCCTTTCCTTTTCCCCCTTTTTTCCTCTTTTAAATGATAATTATTATAATTATCATGAAATTTTAATAATAATCATACCTTTTCTTTTTTTATGATTGTATTAATCATATTATCATTACCAGATAACAACATGTTTTTATGATGTTACTTATAAATAAAAAAAGAGGAAAAAAGAGAAAATTGTTGGAGAAACAAATAGATAATATGATAATGACAATCATTTTGATATATAGTATGATATTGTTTAAGGAAAGATACATGCGAAATATGTATTGGTATCATTAGTATATCAATTTTCACAACGTGCATTAAGAACTCTAAGAGCCTTGGTCAGGATCATTAGTGAAGGGACATAAACTCAGGTGACCCCCCACCACTAAATGAGGCATAAGTAGCATAGGTAAATTCTAAGTGACAAAACACTGTATACGGAAACAGAATATGTCAAAAAAAACCTGAAATTACATTGTAAACACCTTGACATTACAGTTTAGTTAGAAATTTAAAGAAATAGATGAATATAAGCATCTGTCATTAACCGTTTTTCTGGATGGCCATTGGTATCCTTTGTCCTGTTACCCTTCAAGGGGTATCTGATGCATGAGACTTCAAACGTTCATAGATTTGGTTCTTATTCCTCCTTAAAAACAAACGCCACACCAATCTAAATCTGGCGCCACCAATTCATACAATCCCAAGTTACATGGTAGGGGGCGGGGTCACTGATTTTTCTCTTTTCTCCTCTTTCTTTAATGTAAAATATGATACAAACAACCACCCCCCCTCTGAGAAAAGCTGGCTACGGGCCTGAGCACCTATTCGCTGATATCTACTTTTTTCCTTGAATTGCTTATTTTGGTAAAAACACATCAAAAGCGTATGCCTAAAATCGCATTCTAGCTAATGGGATTTAACCTGAAGTAGTTCTACGTAAATCTGGGAGAGTTCCGGGTAAATCTGGGTAATTTGGGGTTTCTTGCTTAATCGTCGGAAAAAGATTTTATGCTAAGGCACGTCAACCAGCTGTCAACTAAGATTAGAGATAAGATTCCTGTACAGTCCATTCAGATCCCCTATTATGCCATAATATGGCACCAATATTGTGACTGCCTCGATTGAAATAAAAAGGAAAGAGCGGAACTTGTATATTTGTAACCAGAACTGGTTCTACGTTCAATGAGGTATTTGTATGTAAGTTAAGTATACTGTTTTATCACTTCCAAAATGAACAAATAAACCAACACATTGTTCGTTTTATTTAGGAATTATTTTGGTATCCTCAGATCAGACACTAAGTAATTTGCTTGAATATGTTAAAAAGCAAAGGGAGGATTGGGTATACATGTTTGACATTCTGTTAATGACTTCCTAGTATCTCATACACATCAAATTCATATTAATCTTATATAATATCATTATCATAAATATTGTACCACTTTATCAGGTTGGTTGGTTGGTTATTGGTGTTTAACGCCATATCAACATCCATGGTCATATCATGGTGAGAACAATGTTTGACAGTTCTGTCTGGGATGATCAAATTCATGAGAAGGTAGAGACCATACCCCTACACACTTACTGAGGTAGGTGTTCTTTAATGTGCAGGTACCAAAGACAGGGCCCCACACACAACAGCTGGTGGCCCTCTAGGGGCCTTTGATATCCCTGTCGTTGGCACAGGGAGACGTTCAGAGTGGTGTAGCGGCCCAGCCAGGCCCAAACTTTATCAGGGAAAAGTTCACTTTTCTGTTACGAAAATATGAATTATTACCCATCTATAATTATCATAGGTCTAAGGAAGCTATCCATAGAGAAGGTTCTTAGTTTGTATACTCATGTAAGTATCAGATACCCTGAAAAATATGTCCCTTTTCAGTCATAATACACATCTTTGCACCAAGGATGTAAGTCAGGGTTAATTAAAAATATCTGAACTAATCTGAGATACATCTGAAAGTATAAACAGGTGCTGAGGACGTGCTAGGTGCTTCGTTAGATTATTACATAGGCCTACTAATTACTGTTACTCAACTGTTATTTTGCTGTTGTTTTACTACCTTTTAACTGTGATTTCATTGTTTTTCTAAAGAAAAAATCTGAAATCAAATAGACATATTTGAAAATTGATACCCCTTATTCAATCCACATCAGCAGCCGTTCCTACCCACAACCTCAACACCTCAACTTACTCTCCAAATCCCCCAAGGCTAATTAACTTTTCTTGGCCTAAGCCCAGGTATATGTAGTTAATCTTTCTCCACCAGAGTACTTTGTCAGGCCCCAGGGCCGCTTTTCACCGAGCCGGCGACATGGCCCATGCCATGGTGCCTTGTCGTATAGCACCAAACATAAATAAACCTAATGTATCTGCAACATTTTAAGTAGTCCCAGGGCCAACAGTAAGGCCCTCTTTGAGTATTGAGGTTAGAAGCAGGCTAATGGGCTGACCAAATCGATCTCTTTCAGACCCCACAGTGTATTTAAGGGCTGCGGAGTAAAGTATGGTTTTATGGGCTGGATTGCACTAGCCGATTTCACTCACGATTTCGTAAATCGGCAGTATGATATTGATAAATTGGATGTATGAACAGGAGTTAATCATAGACATGTTATATATCGTTAGAAAGGGGTTTACATTCCCCTTTGAAAAGTATGTGATTTGCGTGGACTCCTGTAATATTCCTAATGAAAACCTAGAAACAGCAAAAGCCTGAATAGTAAGAGTCGTCTAGTGGAAGAGACTCGTTCACACCACGCAAACGGACCAGGCTTTATTTCTTTTTGGGAAACAAATTAAAACAACTTGGGACAATCAAAGCAATGTATCATGATTTAGCGGGTGTTCGTTGAAATATCGAAGGTATGGTTTTCTTTGATCAGGTGGAGATATTTGCTTATAGGATATACTGTATCTTCATCTTTTGAAATTGTTGCATATCATTGTATAACAATAATTTTACTCTATGAGACATGGAAACAAACAGGCCTTTTGTTAGATAACTATAAGGCTGTTCAATAAGCAAAGCACGCTCATCACACAGCATATCAATTTCCAATTCATCCTATAGATAGGCATTTCTTCAAACTTTATGATAATTTATCAGGCAAGGTTTATCATTCTTTGATGTGGGATTATAGTATATTGCGAATCCATCTTTTTCTTTAATCCTTCCATTTGAACACATAACTACACTTGCTGCTATATCGAGATTGCATGCAATTGAAAGGAAAGGGCAATCGCATAGTAAGCTTCAGGCTTTAAAGTTTAAGCAACTCAGGTCGATTAAGTCAGTGGCAGAACATTCTACCATAACACAAGTCTGGTGGAGTACTGGTGCTTAAAAATCTGTTTTGCCTCCAGAGTGCTATGGACTTGGTAACCTTAAAGCTCTAACCGTGGAGGAAATAATTATTAACATATTAAGTTGCCAACCTTTAAACTATAATGATTAACATTATTATTATTTCCTTTGGTATATATAATTTGTATATAGCTCATTCCTTCGTGTTATGAGAGAGACTAATCGTTTATTGCTGATTTAAGAACAGTAGATTGTGTTTCATATTTAAGAGGGGATAGCGGTTCATCACTGTCTGATAAAATGCTAATTTCTTTCCTTTTAAGATGGGTCTGCAATTTTTGGGAGGTCTGTAAATTAATAACATTGGCTATTTATCTGTTTATAAAGAGAGAGGTTATATTGTGCTGCTCCAATGAAAAATAGACAATTTTAATCTTATGATCAATAATTAGGCTAATTTTAAATGTCAATATAAAGTATAAAACCCTCTTTCCTTTTAAGATGGGTCTGCAATTTTTGGGAGGTCTGTAAATTAATAACATTGGCTATTTATCTGTTTATAAAGAGAGAAGTTATATTGTGCTGCTCCAATGAAAAATAGACAATTTTAATCTTATGACCAATAATTAGGCTAATTTTAAATGTCAATATAAAGTATAAAACCGTAATCTAAATACCCAACAAACCACAAAAGCTGAATGACTATTAAACTGAGACTGGAGGAGGGGATGGTGGTAGACAGCTGATAGAGGGCGTCATTTATTTGTATCTGTTTCATAAGGAATGATGGAGAAATTAATGGAATCTTGCGTTGTATAAGCTAACCAATCCATTTTCGTCACTGTTATCCATATAATTTAAGTTCTCTGGGAGAGGTTTACGATAATCTAACAGAGATTTTGGTGGTTTTAATAGAGGTTTTGGAGTCCCTAACAAATGTTTTCCTTATGAAACACTTTTGCCAAACCTTCATGAGGTTTGCATGAAATCCTCTTAGCTTCGGAGGTTCTTATTAAACAGACCACAGACTAGTAGAATTGAGTATGTTTTATATACCTTTTTCTAAGACTTCAGTGTGGCTCTTCAATAAAATTTGCCAACATTTCAGATTACGTTTAACACTCCTCCCACACTCCTGTTTAAGTGTTTATCCAATTGACCCATTATTCAACAAAATGATAAAGGGATTGGCTTTACTCAATAAACACCATACCATGCTTTGTTTTTTCTGTCCATACCTTTGTTTCCAACCAGACCAAGATTAACATTTAGATAGGTCTTGACAACCACTGATAAAGTGGTATGCTGTTTATGTGTTCCACTATACATTGACGAATGCAAACTTACTTAGTAAGTGTTAAGGACATTTGACAATATTTAGACAGTTGCTACCAGTTTGCAATTTATCTTTAGTTAATTGGGTACTACTTTGTCAAGTTGAGCGCCATTGTGTTCTGTTGCCTACAATCCTAATTAACCTCAAGCTCATTAATCTGCTTAAGGTTGAGGTACAATGATGGAACAGGAGGGTTTTGGACGTTATATAAAGGATTTATTCATTCTATCCCTCTTTCAAAAGAGTGTGGTATAAAAGTATACTATTTCATTTTCATTTCATTACCATAATTGATAATAATTTGTCAGATATGTTATCCTTATATCAGAAATGATGAGTATTAAATTATATTAAGCAGGACTAACATACTATCATTTTGCAAATGATCATATAAATATTGTATCAATTGATATGTATACCGCGCAAATCGTTCAATTCAATAAATAGCATAGCACATACAGTATACAACTACAACAACTGAACTATTCTTGCATAAATTAAATGTATTTACATGCTGTCAAAGCTACCATGCCTGTGCTATATATTTATGTTTTTAAAATTAAATTTAAAGCCACATAATTTTGAACTATTGATGATAATATTCCCAAGGCGATAGGCCTATATTCAAACCAGGGTAAATTCAAGCATTTGTAATTAAAGTGATGAGCTAGTTGCAAAGCAAACCCACAAAAATATAATATGTAATATTATGTGAACCTACAAAATTAAGTTGTCAGCTCCTAATTAGGCCAATATTAATTGACGTAGACTTATATGCCTTGTGTACCGAGCGGCAAGGTACTGATCAAACAGATTAAGAACTATAATTATGAATTTTAGTAAACCTCAAGCCCCACTCGCCGTGGCGTCGTAGAGCTCTGCGATCTGTGAACGTTGGCAACGTTGCATTATCGTAGCCCTCTGCGATCCAAGCCCTTGCAAAATTATTCAACATGTTTAATATTTTCGTAGAGAACCTGTGCGATTCCACTTGCAAAAATTATCGCATCTAATCGTAACGGTCTTCAATTGTCAGTGTGAATGCTCTACGATCAATTTCGCATGGTTACAATCATTTTGTCTCACCTGAGGCTATTTGCGAATTGTCAAGATAATTTTTTCGCGGGTCTCTGTGACAGAAGCCTCGACCACGGCGAGTGGGGCTTGAGCTTACTAGGGCTTCAACAATGCCATGTCAGCGAAAGTAGATTAAAGATTTGTAGGTGGGTTTTCTTTGACACTATTGCTCTCTCACTAAGCGGGGAATACATAGAGAAATGCATAGAGAAAATGACCACCTGTTTAAATGTTTTAAAGTGCTATGTACATGGATCCTGGTTATAATAATCATAAGATATCGTAAAAGAGGGAAGTGTATTGTCGTTTATCTAATGTTTACATTTTTATCATAATTCCCTGTCATATACATATTTTATCAATATTTTGTACAACGATTTTCTTTGTTGTTACAATTACCTTTACCTCTCAAGGGAAGAACATACTTTGCATTTATGAATTGTGTTCAATACCTTTTTTTATATTGTTTTTCATAAAGGTTGTAGTGAATGAAAAGTATGTCGAACACGTTATATCATAATTAGCAATAGTTGTCTATATAATTAGCTATGGCGGTTTAAGGACCTTAACTTTATGATCTCAAGCAATATTGGGACGACCGTGCTTCATGATATATTTGTATGGTATTACTATTACATTTTCGTGCACTGATATTCAGTTGCACTGTATTAGAGCAATAGAACATGTTAAGGACAACTGTTCGTTTACAATATCATAATAATGTGAATAGAGCTATATATATATATATTATTATATATATATATATCAGGGGCATCCCTGAAGTTGACTTTGATTAAGACATTAAGATACAAAGATACATTAATATAATGTACATATTAGATAGTATATCTATAGGCCCATACATACATAATATTACATAACATTATAGTTATAAACACCAACGTATATCATATCCAACAGGAACACACATCCCAGTGCCATATATGCGCACTGAGAACACACACATGTATAGTTACCTTAACTCTTATGACTCAGCATATCAGCCATAACTTGAACATATAAAATAAATCATCCAGGTAACTCCAAGCTCCTGTACACTTCCATGGTCTAGTATCCAACATAGGCAACAAGTGTGAGGGCGGGTTCCAACACCACAGGGAGTAGCAGGGGACCACCCACAGAAGCTGCACTCAAGGCGAACCCCCTCTCATGTGAGTACTATTGGTGGAGTCTCAAGTAAACAGTGGGCCACTGCTGACAGAACATGTCAAGACATGGGTCAATACGGAGCCGGCCTAACTGCAGGCCTAAAGTAGGCTCACTGGTCAAAGGCCGTTGCTACTCCTAGGCCGGGAACAGGCTCAGGGCCTATAGGCTTTAATCCCACGGCGCGAAAACTAGGCTTTGATTGTATGACTGAAGGTGGCGTGATTTAATAGTGTGATTGGGGAGTTATGCCACCTAACGTTTATTGCTGATTACATTTCTAATTTTTACTTATTTGCAACGTTTTGCAAATAGAAAGTGACATGGAAATACTAAAAAAGAGGTGCATATTTCCCCCTTTAAATAAAAAAAAACATAGAAAGACAGAATTGATGTGTGAAAAACACCACCCATCTCATTTTTAACGAGAAAGAATACAGATACGTAATTTAGTAAAAGGAAACAACAAGAAACACATAAATAATCAAAAAAGCAACAGAAAACAGATTTTCCAATGACCTTTCTAGTGAATTGAAGAAAATATGACTTTATGAAAAAAAATCAGTTAAGGCTTATAAACTTAAAATCGGCTGTCTTTTTCAGCTGTTCTCCGTCTATTTTTTCATGATGTAACGATTGGGGGTTAAATTACAGTTTAATCTTCGAAACTCCATGTTAACCTTGGTGATAAATAGCCTATTTAATAATATGTATGAGGCTCATTCCTAGAAGAGGAGAATCAATGTAAATCATACAACAACCAACATAAAAACGAGAGAATATTACTCATTGAGGAAACTTTCTCACAATCCATTGCAAGGTTGCTAAAATCATGAAGCACACTGCATTACTGGAAGTATCCAGCATTGATTAAGAAATGAAGAGGTAGATGGCAGCACTGGGCCAAAATTAATATGAATTGGTCAGAAGTTGATAACTGATATCTACCTTTGCTTTTCTTTTTATCAATTTCCTATCTCTATCCTGGGTCAATTCATTCGGTTGTGACAAAAAACAGTCTTTCTGTCAACCCAGCTGTATTTCCATAGCACTGTTTTACATCTGACAAAAGTATAATGGTCACAAAATTAATGATGTCCAATGAACAGGTGCTTGACGCCGACATTTGTTTCAACAATAAAATTATAAGCCCTACATTTGATTATACAATAAAGGTTTGATGAAGTATGGAGTATCACATTTTAGAATTTTCTTTTAACTTAAAACTAACATTAGATTCAATCCACATTCAGGAATCTTTCTCATGTAAACTCATTCCAAATTGTTAACATCCATTTTCCGCAATTAGGAATCTGATATGCATGCTCCCGTGGGTAAAGTCTATAACCAAGGTATTATTCCATACATTTCCTTTTTTTACAAAAAAAAGTTTAAATATGACACAATAATTATTATGCAAACGTTTTTTCTATAGGTATAGCTAGGGACCCAATTATTTGAAGTCTATAACCAAGGTTTTGGTTAAAAATTAAATTTTGTGATTCTATAAAGTATAAAATATGATACAATGTTGTAAATATGTATACACGTATAGTTGCAGCTAAGGAAGCAATTATTTGGTTAATTTCCTTATTCATTTATGCGATACACCTGTGTACCTGTAGCCAAGTGTTTACCCGACGCTAGTAATACGATTATGCACTAGGGACGATTATGCACTAGGGACTAATTAGTCATAAAGAGACAGGGCTGGACTCTCATGTATCCCTCATCATCCTAACAGCTTGGGACTATCTCGAAACCAGTACTGTGGGTGAGTATACTGTAAACACATTATAATTAGGCCTATAGATTTGAGCTGCTAAACTGTCAGCACTCGAAGCCATGTTTATGTCAGGTTCTGGTTATTTCTATTAATCACAAGGGAAATTATTATTGAAAATGTTTAGGGATAAGGACAATCTCCTTATCAAAGCTAAGCATTCGAGGGATCCTGTAGATTAGGACAATGTAAAGACTGCTCGGAATAAAGTAAATAATAGAGTTAGATATTTAAAATCTGAATTTATTAGAAATAACTTAAATGAAAATCACAACGACCCCAATCAATTTTGGAAAACTCTTTCTGATATTACCTACTCATACCAAAAAGGACAAAATTGTTAATTTGAAGGACACTATTACTAAACATGTGATTGATCCTCGGTTAACTGCTAACTATATAAATGAAGTTTTCAGTAGAATTGGATCAGATATAGCCAAGGACAATGATTTTGACTGGACTTATCGAGGGCCCAATAGCTCAAGTGATATGGATGTAATCAAAACAAATTCTGAAAAAGTCCTTAGATTTGTGATATTCTTTGGGGAGTTGGGGTTTCCATTCTCCACAACGAAAGGAAGTTTTGGGTTTCTTGTTCTCGTGCTGATTGGAGTTTTGGGCAGGAGACAGTTTTTTGGGGTAGGGAGTTGTGCCTCACGCACAAGGGTGAATGGGGTCGGGGTGGTCAATGGAGCTTTGGGCTGCAGTTCGTTCCAGCCGATTGGAGGTACCTGGGGAGGCGTCGTCATGGCAAAAGGAGGACAGGGTTTTTAAGGTGGGGGCTGGGTCTGTGTCCTCAGGCTCGGGTCAGTCTTGGTCGTTCCGGTCTGCTTCCGGTTGGTGCTGATGTCTGGAACTCGGGCTGTCGCTCTCAGTTAAAGGGTGGTAGCGCAGTGCCAAGCAGGTCGCACCTTCGTTCCCTTGGTTCCGGGCAGACTGTCCATGATTTTGGGCTTTCGTACCATTCCGGTCTTTTGTGCCAAGGCAGGTTTTTGGGCCATTTTGGGCTGTCATGCTAAATGCCTATAGTTCTTCTTAATTCAAGGTCCCCGGCTAGGCCCTTAATTCATTACCCGTCTACTCTTCTAACTTCTACTCTTCGTGATCCCAGGCTGAGGCTAAGTGGAAAGGCAGTCGATCCCAAAGAAGAGGCGTGTGAACACAAGGAGTACCATAAAGGAACTGTTTATTTTGAGCCATACTGCCCCTTTTTTATAGCTACAAGTAATCTCTCATAGGTCAATTCAATCACCTGACCTACATGACGTCACTTCCTGTCAATACTATTTTTCTTTCTTACTTCGTTCTATTACATCATTTAATCATTAACTGGCAATTACCACATTATTTGGTCATTTCACATTGCAAGTTGATTCTGCACGATAATTATACCAGATTTCTAGCTTTATATTTTTTGTACCATAAGGATGAAATCGGCAATTCATCATAGATAATTGCAAAAGAGATCTGTATCCAAATCTTCAGGGAAAAATAACATTACTTCTAAATTCATTAAAATATCACTTATTATTTTTATTGAACAATCTACTTATCTATTTAACTATTTAATTGTTATCACAAGGCGCCTTCCATTAAGTATGTACGCAACAAGGGGGGGGGGTCTGGGATTTTTGAAAATGTGCTTACATTTTAGTACAAAGCCAATGCGTGCCAAAGGGGTGGGGGGGGGGGGGGTCTGAGATTTTTGAAAAATACTAAATGGAAGGCCTCTAAGAGTGTTATGTCGTATGGCTTATCAAATTATTTTTTGATTCACTTTATAGAATTTTCTGTATTTGTTTTAATCATAACTACACAGAGAAAACCAGTGAAACCTAGACGTAAAAAAGCTGGTACAAATGGAAACTAGTTTTAATATACGAACTGATTTGTATATATAACTTCAAATCAAACTGATGAAAAATAGATCCAAATTATTTTTCCACTCACATCATATTTTTGCATATTTTGCAGTACCAAGAAAATATTTGCAGCGCAAAAATTATTCACAGTAGGTGATGGACTTAAGGGTAATTTGGGGATACTCCTCTCCAGAAAACGTGAATCGTAATATGAGGGGCAGAAGGCATATTAATAATACCATACTGATTGGTGAGCAAAATTACTTGAAGTGGCGGAGAAAAAAACCCACATATGGATCTTTTATCACACCAGCCAATGTCCGATATGAAATTAAAATACCGAACTGAGAGTCCTGTCATTATTTGACATTCGGAATAAAAACGTGGCCTCTTCCAGTCCCAATTTTTGATAGATACAGTTAGGATATTGGACAAGCATACAATGAATTACACTCAAATGATATCAGAGTTATGGAAATAACTTGAACGGGAAGGTTGGGAAGGATCGTGAATATAATATAGCTGAACAGAACCTGATGGGAGAACCTATTGAAGAATGCAACTATGATTCTGGTCGGATAAGAGATTGCTAGCCAACAATATCTAACATTGCCAGATATCTTCCAATTGATCGCCATCTTTCTTTATAGCTTTCTGGTTACATTTCTAAGTAGGGATACAATAATTATGTGGTGGTTTTTGATTATCTTTGGCCGATTGAATGACGAGATTCGACCATAATCTTAGTTGAATCGCTCCATGGGTATCCTCCTTATATAGGAATGAATGGGTATAGTCTTTAGTGGATAGGCATAATTCTGAGTAGTATAAACGCCTTGCCTATTGTGAAATTGGAGGGGTCATTGACATTGAACTAAGATAGGTTTAATATCCATTATAATTAGGCTATAATATAATATAGTTCCGTATTATGAAAAGACATAACACTTGCGTAAAAAAAGATGTTTTTTTTTATTAATATCCAGTCAGTATGAGTACTAATGACAAGATCTCTCGATGACAATGAACAATCCAAAGGGTAGGATTTCTTCAGTCACACCCAGCCAATGCTCCAGCCAACTACTCAGTCTATCAGCTTCTATTCCAATTCCAGAACAAGCTTCTATAGTACCAACCTTTCCAGGATGTTAAATCAACAATAGCTAAGAGCACTTTGCTCTAGTGCTGCATGTACATCACCTTATAATATTTTATGGATGTAATAACATAATGTCACCTGACTCCTCCCTTCTACTCTTAACCTTTGTCAAAGAGGAATTGCTTTAGCCCTGACTATTGGTGTTACAAACACTAGAAGGGCCAAACTTAAGTATGGACTGACCATCCACATCAGTACAGAATGGTTCGGGTATTTTATTAGGCGCGTGTCTATTAATTTAGAACAATATCTATATAATAATGTGTGCTACCATCGTAGTTGATACTTTGAGGCTTCACATCACAATTATTTCAAGGCTTAATTAAATCGAGTCTTCGTGTTTCATGACGGAACTTGCTTATAGGCTTCACGTTTCATTTTTAGCACCCATATTAGTATGCAAAAAGAATATGCTTTGCTACAAGTAACCCAATTTCATGAGAAAAAATGTAGTTTAGATTTTTAGCAAAGAACAGATATTTTTGTAAATATGAGTGCTAAAAATGATCAATTTGCTTTTTTGTTAGTGTATTGATGGGATTTAGAAAAAAAAGTTCAGAATGGTCCCTGTGTTAGCCTATATGCATAGCAGTGACCAGTGAGGGGACTCCCGCCACCTTGGTCTGGGGCACAGCAGGCCAGCATGCACTGCGCAGCTTCGTGAGAAGGGTGTATAGTCGATGCTTCACAATCACACACACAAAGGCACACAGACACAGACACAGACACAGCCACAGCCACACACGCACAAACTCACACAAACACGACCTTCATATGGGCCTTAGTCTCCAATTGAAGAACATGGGTTTGGCAATGACCATATGAAGCATGGGCAGAAAAGAACAGTTTGATGTAATTGCATTTTAAGAGGGCTAATTGAAAAAAAAAATCGGACTACAGAAGTAATTTTACATAATTGATTCCAATTAAATGCTTGTTATTCATAATTAAATCGAAAATGCAAAATATTTTGACGTTGGAAATAAAACAATCTTTCCTGCTCAATTTTCTGGATAGTTATTATGTCATGGCGTACGTCATTAAAGGCTATTATAGTTCCGTAAGTATAAGTAATATGTCGTATAATTTTATATGAGCTATCATTAACGAGGTATCATGTACACCTTAATTGGTATTATTGCCCTTCTTATCACGATAGTGTTGATAATAGTTAATGACTGATAATAATGGCACCAAGCATAACTTCCTGACAATCCTGGCGTGGGTTAGAAAGCCAAAACGTGTAGGTGCTAGATTCGCTAATTACCATGATAGCAATAACAACATCAAGTGTACATTTTGGTGAAGCTTCATCATCTTCATTCAATAAAAAGCAAAAATATTTCCTATTTCAGTAGGCTTAGTCTTATTCTATGGCTACCATGAAAACCGTTTTGCACATATAAGTAGAATCTGCAGGTTTGGGTGTCTATTAACATTCCAGTTGCCATGACAACAGCATGGATAAATAATCTAGATCTATTTAAACATTAATGGAAACTATTTTAATTTTGAAAAAAGTCTTTCAAATTGGAGATCGAAAAGCATAGAATGCCTCTAGGATGTTTCATATTTGTATGTTGTATATTGCCACATTACTTTGACCAAAGTGATTCTACTTTACAAAAAAGGACTTTTTTGATATCTTACATAGTTTATTTTTGATTCTTCAAAATTCAATTCATCACTCTGTCTTGTAGCTCAGTTATTGCTTGAACTTCTTAAAACAACGTGAATGAATGAAGGATGGATGGGTGTTTTGCCTCTTTTGATTCTATGGCGAATTCCCATGCTCGAAATGAAAACAATTTAAAATGGCCATCTGTTGTTCTCTCAGAAGTTGTTTGTTCTGTATACAAATTCCAGATATAGCTCCGTCAAGCTACAACTTAGGAATCCGTGTGTAAAACACACTTGCAGTATTAATATGCAAGTGATCCAGGCATTCCCAACCGGGCACCCAACTTCCTGCCATTCTTATTGTATGACTATGTGTCCTGAAAGCATTGAACTATAGGGTTTTACTTTATGGTCATCATTAGGTTAGTGTTATTCCATATTCATTATTCCAGTATGCTAGCCCATGTATATTGCAGTCTTCCTTCCTGTCTTGACCGCAGGTCATCTCAGAATGTAGCTTTTCACTCAGAGGTGACAAAGAACACTCGTGCGAAAGGATAGTATTTATTTAGTCCAAGACATGTAATATGTGTTGCTGTGCTCCCGTTGACACTATCAGTCCAAAGAGGCTTGTCCACTCAACCACATACAACCAACACTCCTAAGCTCAATCCGCCACCCTGGCCCTGCTCACCCATCCAGTCAGTAACCTGAGATTGCAGTGCCACACTTCACGAGGATGTGCTTACTTGGCTTATCAATCACACTCTAAAACTGTACAGTACGCAACTATTTACCTTAACGATGGCATGGCCTCTACACTCTCCATTCCTTGCACTCAGAGAGTCACTCTTAGCCCTGATCCTTACTTCCCTAGAAGTTAGCTAAGATTTTACGCTTTGGACTGACACCCACATCAGTTCAGCATCTTGTTGCAGACAAGCTGAATTGACATTTATTGTAAAAGTAGTTCAAACATTATCATAAACCAGTTTATTACAGGTATTCACAAAAAGAAATTTTCAGGATCTCAGTGTGAGTGAGTGTTTAGAGGTTCTGGGCTGGGGAGCTGAACTGGCACGAACAACCACAACTACCCCCAATCCCACTCCTCCCACACACACACATTCTACACACTGCTCACAAGTACATGCAGACCCTTGACCATTCGAGTGAGCCGCCATTAATGATATCCTCTGGGAAAAGCAATCTTACGGCCTGGAATAGAGAATGCAATACTGATAGAATTATGTGAATATTCTAATTAGAAAAAAGTTACATTAATTGGAAGACGCGAAGGTCAGGTAGACGAAATATGGTAAAGTGGGCCAACCTTTAATATTCATCAAGATATGATTTAAGATAATCTGGGCCAAAAATTGAAATGCCATTTCATTTCTGTTTGAGATGTGCATAATCTGTTTGTTGCAGAACATAGCTACCGAGGCCCTTGATTTATAGTTCCTATTTTCAGAATCCTATTTTTATTCCATGGTTACCATGGAAACCCTTATTTGTATAGCGGTAGTATCGGCAGGTGTGGGGTTCCATCAAGATTCTGGTTACCATGGCAACAAAATGAGAAAAACTATTATTTTTTTTTGCCATCAATGAAAACTATGGAAAATTTATTTTTTTTACTATGGATTAAGCTTATTATTTTTATTTTGATGATTCCTTAGCTAAAAAAAGGCTCTGGCCATGAATATACGTATCCATAAGGCTGGAATCCCAGAAACTTATTTTTCTCTGACCTCTGCCCCCAGGCTGGCAGACAAAACTCAAGATAACATTTTGTCAGCTTTCCCATCACCAGGGTTCATATTTCTGCCAAGAGGGGGCGCCAGTCTTGGTTACAAAGGTGCATAGGCGAATGGGTTTCTATTCAGACATCAAGGCTTGAGCTTAATAGATGCTCCCACAGTAGTCAGCTTTGCTGAGAAATACACAATGATGGCATTAGGCCTATCTGGTACCTAATGTAGAGGCCTAGTCCTCAACTTGTATGTGGTTCCACTGAGCTTGGTAGCAGATATCAATGGTCATGAGTAGGCCTACTCTATGTCAATAATTATTAACTGATAAGGCCTACTGTCATTCCCAATTGGATTGACTAATGATTTATGTATCATGCTTCATTGATTCGCACCTCCAAATAAATTGATGAATAAATAAAGAAAAAAAAAAGAAAAAAAAAATCAAATACCTTCTCTTATTTCTCATTACATACAAAATTAACTGAAAAAGATGTTGCATGTTGCTGTAGAATAACAGTAGTTCTCTGTATTTACAGAAAAGATCTTAAATTTAAATTGAAGTTCCAGTAAATACATCACTATAAATACTATCTAAAATACGGTAAATCCACAGTTTTACAGTGTAACAAACAAAAGAGCAACCATCACAGTAGAAAACTCTCACCTCAGACCTCTAATGTCGTCATAGGCGGATCAGGAAACGTCAGTTTGGTTCAATATGGCGGCTTCAGGGCATGGTTAGGGGAGATGAGGGGAGATTTGATGACTTAAGGCAGAGGAGGACTCGACTGACACTCATAAAGAGAAGTCCCCACCCACGCAAGCAGACTCTTCTGTGAATAGATTGGGGCCTGGCAGTGGGGAGTCATTATTGGGGCTGTGGAAGCTGTGGTCCCTATTTGGCAAGTCAAATTCAAGGAATTTCTTAGCACACATTGATGCCACACACTCTGTTCCTTCACTATCTATCAATAGATGTATCTTTTTCTATCTAGCATGAGGGATGTTTAGAAAAAGCACACAATCTGCTCTTTTTCTATTAATCAGAAATATATCTTTCCATGTGGTAAGTCAAGTTAAGAATGTGCAAAACAACTGCGCTCTGAATTTTTGTCCATTCTTATTTTTTTCCATGTGGCAAGTAAAATTGAAAAAAGATCCTGTAGCATTAGGTATTTCAAATTCAAGATAATCCAGTAATGCTCTGTGCATTGTTTTTATCATTAATTTTATTCACCTGCTTGCTATCCAGTGCAGGGTGTTAAAGACAATGGCGCCATTTGTTTATGCGCATTGTGGCCGTGCAGCCTGCATGTATGAGTGTGCACTGGAGCATGACCATCAGTGGCCTCTACATAGGTGCCTATGGGGGTTGGGAGAGGGTGGTGCAATAATGGGTATAACTTTCTTAATATTTATCCAATCTTCACAGAGTAAGCAGTAAAACAATCCTAATGATTTGGGGAACAATATTAGAATATAATACTTCCACATATTTTGTATTTTGATAGGTTTAGGGACCATTAAAACAAATAGACCTGGTGGGCTAACTCCAGACTTGCAGGTAGATAATCAATTTTTCTGGCTAAATTCATGCGGTGACCCCATGTTTTCTTTGTTGAAAATGAAAGCTAACAGTCCAATGCACATTATGTGTCATTTTTATTGATTTTTCAAATTTGATTTTTATTCAGTGGACTTTCTTGTCAGAATTTTGATTTTGTTTTTATGAAATTGATTTGTAAGGAAGATATATTGAAATGCAGTAAAAAGCTATTTTTTTCCAGGCCATGCATAACGCCTGTGAACTGGTGTCTTAACTTTAGATTTGAGGGATTAGATTGTTTATTTGAGGATTAGTATGAAAGTTTTCACAAAAATTGTACCCGTGAATATGGCCCTACAAAACCTTAGTTTTAAAGGAATTATACACATATTATTCTACCTGTAGATAAAAAGTTAGTGCGGTGACCCCCTAATTTTTTTTCATTTTTGGAATCTAACCTTATTTATTGGGTATTTCTCTGAGTTTCAACAAAATCTCAACTTTAGATCTATAATGGCACCATTGCCTTTAAGGCAGTGATAGTACCATATGCAGTTAAAGAAGAGGGTCAGGAATGCCCTCAGATTTCTTACTATACAGAATAGTCAGTTTGACTCCTCTCCCAAAGACCCTGAAATTTTATGTAGTTCATCTTCAATTTACCAAAATTTCATCAGCTTTACTTGCATTCCCTCATTCTTTTATCAAAAACCTCAGGGGCCATAATATGTGGTAGCTAATTGGGAATTCTTATGGGTGTTTCATATTAACATAATGTGATGTTCTCAGGGAGTGATAGGAGCCGGGACAAGCGGATGGCTCTTCCACTGTTTCTCTGCTGTAGATATTTGTACTCTTGACAGATCTCAGCCCAGTTGTGCTCGATACCTTGAGAGCATGAGCAGGACAAGTTATGTGAGCACTCTTCTGGGTCCACTGTGAAGTCGTAGGGGACAAATCATAGGGTTCGCAGAAACGTGCCCCACACAGGGGGGGCCGATGGTGGTTGGGATACGACTTGTGGGGTTTGTGTGCCACAGGGATCTTCGGTCCTAGAGGGATCGGGAGGTGGGAGCTGGCATTATGTTTCGGTTCGGACCAGGATTTGTAGTCTTGTGCTAGATGCTTAGCAGCCTCATGCAGCCGATGATTCTAGACTCAGGATGGGGACCATGCCCCCAAAAATAAAAGGGTGGTAGCATTTAGGCCAATCTCCCATTTTCTCATCGCTAATGACTGTTCCAGGCTGAACACGTGTTCTCGGTTGTTTTGTACCCATTCTCGGGCGTCCAAATTCGTCCCTCATGTCTACCCCTATTTCCACATCTACTTGGCTTAACTCTTTATAATTAGGTCACATGAACTCGTGCCAAAAAATTGAATTGATTACTATAATTCATCACAATAGTGATTCTGTCTACAACAATAAATATCCACACCTAATAACCCTTTTTTGAGTTTACTCCTAAACGCCATCATTGATATCGCTGTTAGTGACAGACAAGGTCACTAATCATAAGGCAAAGTAAAATTTACCTGATTGGCTGAATTAGTTACACAAATATAGCCCCAGATAGGACTGTCCTAATTGTTGATAAACTTTATGTTGTTAGTCGACTGAACCAAATCGCAATAATTCATTGTCGGATTAAACAAAGACACACAGTAGACTTTAGGAGTCTACACCCTGGATGGCCTTGCCTGATGCTGATCACGTGGGTGCCTCAAGGAACGGTTGGGTGATGAGCTAAAAATAGCACCAGGGTAAAAGAGTGGAGGGTATGGAGATCCAACATCACATTGGCAAAAACTAGCAGACCCTTTGATAAATTTTTGATAGAATAATGCTAAAAAGTGTAGATATTTGAAACGTCATTATTAAAATCCACGAGTATTACCAAACTAAATGTAGCAAAAAAATCAAATAATCAATTGAATTCAGTATAAAAGAACATGCATACTTGATATCCATTTTATAGTTAAAATACTTCATAACCCTTCTGTTATCTGCAATAGTATTAGGAACGGCATGGTTCTTCCTATACATTTAAGGCCTTGGTGTGACTTGCATTTTCTATGCCTGGATGTGCGTCTCGGGGGTTTGAAAACAGACCTGTTTTGAAAGATATTTCTGCATTTTATGATAATATACTTATATTCTGCTTATCCTCTGTTGGCCCTATACAATCTGAACACGTTCAAAATACTTTCAATCAATTTCCCAAGGCCAATAGCAAATTCGGCCAAAGTGTAACTAAATTTTGTATTTACCAAACGAAAGCCCAGGTTTCTGGAGATGTACATGCGTCATTAAATAGCACGTGTATCAGCACGTGCTTATGCCAAACCATGTACCTATAGTATTACTTAATTTCCCATTTTGATTGGTACATTTTGCATGTCATTGTCCGTTCCAAACGTGCAGGATCCTTACCCAATTATTAATTCCAAGATCCTTTTCATTCGCGTATCTCCCAACGCATACAGTTTGCCCCTTACACAATCTTCATTAAACTAATTGGATAGGCTTTTAAATTAGGAATCATTCTATTGTGAAGATATTTCTACACGACAGTATTATACTCAGCACACACGTGCTTCATGAACTCTTATACGGTATGACATTTTGAAGAATGCAGATCACGTTTTTCTTTTATTTGTGCACAATCAGGCCATGTTTTATCTTTAAAAAAAGAAACAGGTCACAGGTAGGAGAGGTGTCCTACTGGACCCTCCTGGTGCCACTGTATGGGGTCGCAATATCGTCAAAATACAGTCCTAATACTATCGCAATGGCAATAATCTTTGGAATATAGTGAAGGTTTTATAGATGACGTTTGGATTGCGACAATAATTTAGAGATCTATTGAACGTATAGAATTATGTTATATGAAAGAAATAATTATAGCATTATCGTTTATGAAAGAAATATCACAATTTGAAATTTGAAGTATGATGTATGAATCAGATACTTGATAAGACCGTTTTACAGAGCACAACACAAGTTAATATGTAATGAAGGATCAAATACTTAAGACTGAAAAATACGAAGATTCCCCTCTGGCATTTCAGATCCAAAACTCGTAGAGTTGATAGAATATGGTGCTAGGAGTGCCCTATGTTTGCGCAGCACCATAGACATACAGTCATAATCTCTATGGCAGAACTAAAATTAATTAACAGGTAACTTCACATCCACTCCAAAATATGACCCTATGCATTCTTCGGATAGTATTCAAAAGAAAGAGTCAAGGATATCAAAACATTGTCGGGAGCCTTACGAGAATTGTGAGGGCTGTCATATGCCTGTGATAAAGGTTATCATAACCATCCATTTTGACGGTATGCTTAGAAACCCCTTAAAGGGGCAGGGGGAGTATATATAAAGGACGGAACAGCCATAATCCCTATTGGGTGTCTATCATTCCAACAGTTCAAAGGGCTCCTGGGAATTTAGGGGTTTTCCCGAATATCTGAGGGAGAAATTATTCTAAGCATTTGGTTTATAGATGGGCTAACACATGAACATTTCAAGACTCATTGCTGGGAAAATCAAGAGAAATAACCTTCTATAGATCTACCCCTACCAGAAAATTTATTTTGAAAATATTTCAGTTACATTTGAAAGTTGTGGCTGTTCCTCAATTAGGCTTACACCCCTCCTCTGTTAGGCTGCTATATATATAAAAGGGACACTGGTCAGTAAATGACATCTCCTTTACCTAACCCTCTTCTCCTGACCGCAAGATTACCCCATTAGCATATTATATCCATTGCTCCAGGAGGGACCCAGGAGGTGCACAGCAGGGTGCATTTGTTAGGTATACACCACAGAAGCCGTGACGTCATTTTGGCGGGAAACCCTGGTTCCAGGGTCCCCTTGGTTCAAAACAGTGCCATGTGGGTCCTCTTTGAACCATAGGGAATCAGTTATAAACATTGGGTTTTCTCAAAATGTATTCATTTCTTACACACGAAACTCATAAGATGTATGAAGGAGGATATCTTAACACCCATGTTCATAATAGAAATTGTTAAATATGTTTATTTTGGACACAATCTGACATAATTTAACGGCCGTGGAGGAGCCCGGGCTATAATTAAAACCACCCATCGCGTGTCCGGCCCCTGATGACGTTGCACTTCTGTGGTCTATTAACACTTGGCTCTCCATAACCATGGTTGATGGAGGAGGGTATCAGATCAACATGTAGACAGAGTGTCACACAGGTCTTAAAGGGTTCTAATGCAATACCAGTTATGCGGGTACCACCATCCTGATTGTTCATATTATCTTTACCAAAAGTTCACTGATTGGCATAGATATAGCTTCACTTCTTACCTAGTGCTATCTCTCAAAGCATTTTTTTTAAATAAAGTGATCTTGTTTTAAACATTCAGGACAATTCTATTTCGGAGTGGCTTTACAAACTAGCTCCGTTCAGGAATAAATGTAGTTCTGGTTTTTCTGATTGGGTTCTGATGCAAAATATTATTGGATGAGACTCTGATTAAAGGGAGCCAAGGCCAATAAATTCAACAAAATTTTCTAAACTCAAATGATCTTAAAAATCCATTCCCTGAGCCTATTTCGGGCCAATGGTAAAATCTAAACCATGAAATATGGTAGAAAATCACTAAAAACACATTTTCCTTGCTCAACTCAATTAATGTGGATCGACAAAAATGGGGTTTGTTTACAAACAAATGGAAATATTACCATCTCTCGTGGAATTTTACTTCAGTTTGAGGTAGTTTTCACAGCTAATACTTTATCGCTGACCTTAACTAGACTCATCTAACATATTTCTATACTTATCTGAGTTTTGACTATTTCGTCAATTATATTGGTTTCGGCTCCCTTTAAGTTTTATACCCTTAAAACTAGTATGGCCATGTCGTAACGAGAATAATATTGTCAACGTTTCCATATTGGAACGATGGAATTAATAAGTAGGCATTGTAGAAACTTGAGGTTTTCTACTTATCCAGAATCATTCTGATACCTTTCGAGAATCTCAAACCTTCCTGAGAAATGCATGGAACAGTCACATTTTCATTATTTTTACATTTTCATTGCATTTAATGTGACTCAACCTTTCAATGGCTTTCAAACCATATAATTGACTCTCATAACCATGCGAAAACACCTTAAGTATCCACCTCATTAGTTTTCTTGATTCCCTAAATAACAAGCTATCTCATGATTAGCTTACACATAAACTTACGTAATCATAATGCATGAATAATCATTAAATGTGCACTAATAAGTAAGTGTTAATTAGTCAGTTATTAAGCAAATTACCAGTTATATTTCGAGTGATCCTTTCCTGTTGTGCGAAATATAGGCCTAAGTCCTTAAAACTCACGTAAAAAGATATTTTTCCAAGTTCAGATTGCCCTGTGCAGTATAGCAGTAAAGTCAACTGTATGGTACACATGATGAAATGGCTTTAGTGTCCAAATATGAGGTGTAAAGTCTATTTTGTGTGAAGCCAGCCTCCCTCCTCCATTACAATTATCGCAGGAGGCAACCCCAGCCAGAGCTTATGACGTCAGTGGATGCATTGGGCCTAAATGGTATGTGACTTCAAGTCATGTTGATAATTATTATCAAACCTGAAATTGTAACTTGAAAATTCAAGTAACAAAATTTATTATTAATCATGGGGATAAGTCAATTGATAATTGGTGATTCTGAAAGTTTCAGATTAATCTGAAGTAAATTTTCATGGCTTTTAATAAAGCACAAGCTATCACTCCAAGTAGTGAAAGGTTTAAATGATTGCTGATATCTGCATTCTATAGACATTTTTCATTGATGTGGCGCCAAACTAACAGATAAATCTGAACCAAGGTATTTGGGTAGTTGATACCAATGAAACTAGCACTGAGGCCTCAGAGACAGGTCATCTCTTTGATGGTTTACTGCACAAACTCCTGAGAAATGTGTATTATGTCAGAGCATTTGGGAAGTGGCAGTTTTTCAGCACGAAGGACGTTGGGCGAGGATCGGAAACGATTGATCAGATGCATCAGATGCTTCTATACCCTGGAGAATGGACCAAGGATTGGAGGATTTAGAGGGGGGTGCGGGGGGGGGGGGGGCACACGCCCCAATCTTTCTTTCTTATTTTTTTTTTTTTGCTAAATTTGGCTCTTTTTAATGTTTACAAAATTCAGGAAAATTGGGGCCGTGCCTCCCCCCACCTTTCTATTGGGACGCCACTACCTTTTAAAAAAGGCTGTATCCACCACTGCGAAGAATCGGGCAGGTGTGGAGTGGTTGGATCACTGAACCTATGAGTCCTTCTACCTGCTACCTGCAGGATAATTTAAGGTGCATTATGTGTAATGATTCGGCAAGCATAGTTCCAACTTCAAACCTTAAAGATCAGGGGCCATAACTGACTAGACAAATTGGGTGAATTTTGATGACTTTGGAGCTTATCTTTAGTGTGAAAAATGAAGAGAACATAAAAATGTTGGTCTCTGTAAAGTGAATTCATCCCAAAGTAGGTGAAACAATGCCACTAATCCTTGCATTATTCTGGTCACCCTGCAGGTGTCCATTTCATAAGAGTTCTCAAAGTATGACGTCCAAATTAGTCTGCCAAGGGCAAAGTAGTCTTTCAAGGGCTCCAGTTTAGTGCCATTTCAAAAGAATAGCTCTAAGTAAATGTGTCGTTGTCACAAAAGGCTGCCCACCTTGAGTTAATTTGCCGACCACAGGTGGTCCGACCATTAATTAGGTCTGAGTAGGCATATTGTTATTATTTAACTATTCTAAGTTATATATATATAGCTACTTCCACCCATAGGACAGGAAGTGTGGAGTCTATAGATACCTCCAACCTTACCAGCATGTTTTATAAACTTTAGTAGATCTGTATTAGATAAGTCTGCAATTATTTGTATCCAGAAAAAGGTGTTTACTGTAGCAATTTACCCAGTCGATGATTACATTTTGTTAGATATAATCTTATTTGCTATTTGCCTTGTACATTCAACGAAGTTAAATATTTCTGGCAACATAAGGAAAACATGCCTTGTACATTTAACGAAGTTGCATGTTTCTTACAATATACTACACCTGACAAGTTTGGAATATTTATTACTTACATATAATTTACTATTGATAGTATTTAACCTTGACGAGGGAAATTCCTCAGTGAAATGATTATACTTTTACCTACTTTTGTATCTGCAGACATGAAGCTATTAATATGGATATTCATTTTGAGAGTCTAAAATATCATAATGATTATCATTCAAATAACATCCTTGCGATTTCCAAGAATGTGTATATATTTCTATTTGGTTGCCATGGAGGAAGGTTTTTAGTGAAATCAAACAAAATAACAAAGTTACAATTATGCTATAAAGAAAATTTCGAATAATGTTCAGTAATACAGAATCAAATCTACATTTTCTGGAACATCAAAACCCACGGACAATTCTGAATTTCAATTACAGGTTCTGAAATGTTCTGAAAGGTTCTGTTGAATACAATGAAATGAACCAATATAGACTATGATAGAAGAAAAAGAGTAGCAGTTTATATGAAATTAATTTCCTGCATTTTGGTTTTAGTTCACATTATCATACATGTCATAACGGAAATTATTAAGAATGTCTACAAGCAAGTTAACTCACATTTCCTGTTTTATTGAACAAAAGTCAGGGGAAGGCCAACAGTACTATGAACCCCATTAACCTACTCTAGCACTAGCCTAACACAACAATTTAAAAGGCCTCTCCTCAATTCAATAGTTCAGGCCATATGACTACTTTTAGTGCAGAACATGATTATACACTTACATAAAGAATTAGTTTGTGCAGCGAGACCTGAACCCATATATCTTTAATTTAGTCGTTCTGTACCTATAGTCATGTTGATCTGTTGTCAGCCCACTATACATGTATAAGTCTTCTGTGGTAATCATCTGGTGAGTTGCATTTCAACCACCACTAATATATCTTATTCATGGTGATGACAGTAAAAACATACATTATTCTTAAGGTGTTCCATGAATAGATCCAGTTTTCTAATGGGTAAGTGAGTGAGTAATGGATGCTTTATGCCGTTTCGACAACTAAGGTCATATTCAGGGCGAAAACATGTTAGGACCAATTCTAAATTTGGTGATTGTATTTATGAGATGAAGTTGATAGGGTGGGCAAACAGCAGGGGATCAAAACCTGGAAATCATTTTTGCTGTACCTCATCCCTTAGGGAACCCGGGAATTGAACCCAAAGAACCACTTGGTCAGTGCAGGGTCCCCCCTATTGTCACCTTATAGGATCAGCAGGGGCTACTGGGGGTCTTTTCTACCCCGGATCCCCCCCCCCCCAGGGTTCTAACGGGTAAAGGAATCTAATGGGTAAAGGAATCATATTCTCCAGAGCCAATTTGTAGGAGTTCACAAATGTCATGTCTACGGCTTTGCTGTAGTCATGCTATTAACTCCGTGATGTATCTTATTAGCCTTTGCGTGATAAACACTGAAGGCTTAATATACACCTACACACGATAACAAAGCTAAATTAGCATTTAATCTAACCAATTTTGTAGTCACATTTCTATACAGCATGATTCGAACTGGATGACATTAACCTTGACCTCTTCACATTGTCGGCCTCATGAATCAAATGACACATAGAATTTTATGATCAGTTTTCAAAGAAAAAAACCCTGTGGTTTCCCAATGTATCTGTTTTTAATTTGCATAAGCATCAATGCACTAGTACAGTATATGAACATCAATAAGTACTATTCAATATTAAAAGTTGAACACAAACAGTAAAATTAATTTACATTTCCAATGATAAGACTGAATTCTGAAAAAAAGTTCTACCTTATTCAATAAATCTCGAGCAAACCATGAGCATAGCAAATAGAAGGGTGTTGTAATACACCCTGTCAATAAGTCTTCAGGTAAAAACAAGTAAGACCAGAGTTCTCCCAAACTCAGATCTACAAATGTCATTCACAAACACTGACCTTGAAGGCAGGCAAAGTAATCAGACCCCTTACAAACCAAACCCCACCTAAACCAAGGAGGAACCTCTGGAGAGGACACATTAGCCTGGGTCAGTCCCACAGTCACCTCTAGAAGGTGCACCTGAAGGTTAGACCCAACGTATCACATGACCTTAGATCAATACACAAATATTAATATGTCACCTCTAAAAGAACACAAAGATTAGGTACATAAAGCCAGGTTTACACAGGCCGTCAACGGGTCCTTACGAAAATTTACTTATGTTAACCTTACGTTAATGAATTATCTTAAGCCAAAATAGGTCTTTTATAGGTCACTATCGTAGGTTATCTTAACAATTGTCGTAAGGACTATGGTCTTTAAGGGTTTACACAACCCGACAATATCCTTAAGATAATAGAATCATCATTCCTAACAGAAGGCTTACGACAAAGAAAGTATCTAATACATTTGTATAAGAATATTCAGGCAGGGGTGGTTTACACAGGCCGATAAAGGCTCTTAGGACAAGAAATCTCACTATCCTAAGCCAATTATTATTGTCGTAAGGCAATTGTCTTAAGGTTTTGCAGAAATATTTCAAACACGTCTGAAATTTTCATTATCTTAAGGAATTAGTCCCGACAAATCATCTTAAAGCTTCCGACAGCCTTAAGACAATGATTTCCCTACGATAAAATGGGTTTACACAGGCCGATAACGTCGTCGGGATTATCGTAAGGCTATCGGGATTATCGTAAGGCTATCGGGATTATCGTAAGGCTATCGGGATTATCGTAAGGCTAACCTAAGGGACCTATCGTAAGGATTTCATCGGCCTGTGTAAACCCCCCTTTACCTACCGATATTTCCAAGGGCATAGCTTCAGGTTAAGATACACTGAAAAAATAATGGTTAGAATGTTAGTCAAAAGCCTTAACTTTTTGGAAAAATCTTAGTCGTGTTGACCATGCCTTTTTGTCCCAACTTTCTAACCTTTTTGTGACTTAGGCATAGGCATTTTGACTACCTCTTGATTAGTCTGACTAACAAGTTGTGATATAATGAACCGAATAGTAATATGCACTGAAAGCGAGTTAAAGTATGTTTCAGACATTGGTATATCCTTATGTACATAAATGTAAATACAATGATGTATATCCCTATATGTATAGATCTAATCCTTCACAAATATTTTGAGATTTAAAGGTTTATGGTGAGCAAAACAAATTATTCAGTTGTAGGAGTAAATAAATCAGCCTGTATTCAGAGCTTTCTCCATAGGTATGGAGGCTTCTCTGAAGAGAGAAGTCAGGCCCCTGCCTTCACAGCAGTTACTGCCCCAGTGAGGTGTAATGCCATGTCATGACTAACCCTGAAGTTAGAAACTTAGATAATTTAGCTAACTCTGGCTGGCACTAAGATCTATCATTTATATCAGAATTTCTACCATACTTACATATCTGGAGATTATAGCCATGGATATATAAATAGCACTATACTCCTTTTTTCATGTGTACATCTATCTCTATAACAAACTTTTCATCCACACCTCTGCTTGGCACCTATAAGGCATATCTGTGGAAAACGAAAAGGTCCTTTCCCCTCAGACAGCAACTCAGAAGGCATATCTGGTTCCATATATCAAAATGAGCCTCTTCTTTGGTTCCCTACAGGTCTAAAACTAGCTCGTTGAGAGTGGACACACGCCAAGCACAAACTATGCATATCCCACAGGAAGTCAAATCGCCTGGGGCCATATCTTCGTAACTGATGTCAGTGACAAGGCTAATCAGGAGAATTCTTTATTAGTGCCTTATTCATATTTTATTCTGTCTGTCAATCAAAGAAACTATATCTAACAAACCATTTTCAAGATTATTGTTAATTTACGTCCTTTCCTCTGACGACAGACAAAATCTGACATTTTGAGACACTAATCAAATTTGACCTAATTAGTTTAATCACTAAAATCAGTTACGGAGATATGGGCCCTGACAGTAACCTAAAGCCTACAGAGGAATACTTCGTTTTGCTGCCTGTCTATAAAATCAGCAAGAGGAAGGAGAGGTTAAACCTTGAAATGTTCTGCAGGAATATGTTCAGTACACATTTCGCAGCACAATCACATATAATTGAATTCTGAGCTTGTATTCGCTGCTTTGCAGAGAGTATTATAACACAATTTAAGGGATATAGAAACATGAAATGTGTGATTAGTTCCTTTATATTGTTATTATGGATACCGTCAGCCATTCATTACTTGGCTAGATACACTTTTAAAATCACTGTTAGAAATCAAGATGAATTACTCTTGAGGCCTGTTTCATTACAACATCTAATAAAGAGATTTCAGGTGGCCCTACAAATCTCCATCAAAGGGTAAAAAAGGTATTTTATTAGACTAAACCTGTGTTAGATGACCAAAATTCCTCAGAAAGGTGCCCCAAATCTGTATGTGGGTGAGAGTAAAAGCACCTGTAAGAAACCAAATTCCTGTAACTAACAATGATGAAACAGTCTTTGTGAGTCTATTGAATTTTAGCATAATTATTTTCTGCATAATTCCCTACATGACAGGCTGCAGATGAAATTCAACATAGGCCAGCAAATGAGCATCATATTCTCGGCTTTTGTTTGGTGGGAATAATCAAACATGCATCGCAGATGTTACACAGTTCCCATAGAAAAAGCCCAGCAGTTCAGGTGGAGCAAAACAAAAGGTGTGTTCATACTTTTCATGATTACTATTCCCACACACATTCAGTCACACAATTCACAACGTGAACGAGCAAATAATCATGGGTGGTTTTCACAGCAGTAACACGATAATATCCCATTTTCGCATTACAGTACCTCGTAATTTGATGTGGCAGTGTAGGTTTGATTAAAGACCATTGTATATGCCCCACCCTTTTGATCATTATGGTTGTGGAAGAACTAAATTGCAGGCTGTTGTATTACTAAGATATATTTGGAAAACTATAAGTGAGAAGGATTACGCCAGAGAAATGATTATGGAATTTACGATATCATAATATATATCATAATAGATATATTTGGTATAGGGAGACGAGGCAATAGTTATACTCTTCAAATGCACTGAGTTAAAATGAATTCTCGAGAACAATAATTTTTGTTAACCATACCGTACACTTCATAGACACACAACCCATACACTAAACTTAAACATAATTTTTATGATTGGTTTGGGCTTCTTTTGATATATCCCTTAGATACAGAACAATCTTTATAAATGCATTTTGCCTGTTTTAAAACTAATACGAACAACCTCTAGCAAAGAACACATGCATGTAACCGTGATATTTGACGATTTATTTTCTTGAAATGTTTGCTATTCATAGTCTTTTTGAGACATACCAATGGGACCAAGTGTACTAAAACAGGTTTATTTTCTGTTAATATTTGATATTTGGAAAAATTGAGAGAAACTCAATTAGATTAAACTCTTATACAGTGGGCATCTTTACGTGTGGCCAAAGTTAATTACCCTACTTTTATGTTACAAAAGACATGATTGTATGCCACATAATGCAGCTCTTCTCTTAACATTATCAGGTATTTAATTAATTATCACTCAATCTCTTTAAATACTTGTATTGTGGTACGTTTCATAAGAACCTCCATAGCTATAGATATTTCATGCTTTCCTTACGGAACAATCGAACAAAGTGTTTCATAAATTAAACTTTAGGTCTCTAGAGCTAATGTTAGATGTTAAATGCTGACACCCATGGCCGTGAATGCATAGAATAATGTACCAGGATAGGGTTTAAAGGGTAAGAAATAAGGGTATTCATGTGTATAGAAAACATACAATATTCCCAGTCCGATCAGCGGACAATTAATTAGACAATACTTAACTTTAAAAAAAGTAAATAACAATAACAAAAAGTCTAGGATTTCACCTAAAACCAACCACGGCAATAAAACTCATGTTACAAAAATACACAAGCAGGGGAAATCCCCTTTCCATCAAAATCAATATAAAAGTGACTGTCAAATTGAATAACCCCTAATCAGGGTTCAGAGAGTGTGCCAGTCCTCAGGCCTATTTTGTCGCACCAGGCCCGAGTCGCACCCACGTCGCACCCAAGTCGCTGGCTCTGGACTGGATCATTGGGAGCTTAAACAGGATCACCAACCAGGATCTGTACGTCACAGGAGGAGGTTGATCACTGTAACATCCGGGAGACCAGGGTCTGGGTTTGTGGGAGAAAGCACGTAGGGGATGGGATAACTACAATGGGCTGTTTAGTGTACTATTGTTGTTGTGGGTCTTTTACAACGTAGATGTATGAAGTGGTACATGGAAACATGGGTGTAGGAAAGTTTGTGTGTTTGTCTTTGTGTGTGTGTGTGTGTGAGCACGTGTGCATATATGAATGTGAGTATGTATGTATGTATGTCTGTCTGTCCATCTGTATGTGTGCGTTTGTATACATTATGTATATATGTATGTATACATGTATGACATTGCATCTGTGTATGTATGTATGTATGTATGTATGTATGTATGTATGTATGTATGTATGTATGTATGTATGTATGTATACATTGAGTGAGGGAGTGATAACGTTTAATGCCATTCCGACAGCTTTGGCCATATTCAGGGCGAGATCAAATGAAATGTTGAAATGACTTGATTGACAGGGTCCTGCAGTAGGGAATTGAACCCTAAATCCGGTTTTGCCGCCTGTCCTGGACCCTTGTAAGTGAATAAAGAGCATTAGGGAAATATTACATATAATTTATAGATAGATATAACATGTTTATAACATACAATATATATAATTTATATACCTGTATTGAAATATGAATAGGCAATTCTAGGATCAGTGGTTCCAGGAGTGGTAGGTCCAGGAGTGGTGGTTCCAGGATCGGTAGGAGTCCTAGTGACAAGAGACGAAGTTACAGGAGTGCCAGTTATACAGGTGTGGTATCTAAAGGATGGATAGGAGGACGTACAGCTTCTTTGTACGTTGAATCAGGGGGGGGGGGGGGGGGGCGGGGGCGAACGCACCTTTTTTTTTCGGAAAATCTGTTTTGTAATGTAAAACTCCGTCAAAAAGTAATTAAGGAAGAAAATTTCCAATAACGCCCCCCCCCCCCCAAAAAAAAAGTAGTAAAAAAAAATCCTGGATCCGTCAGTGGCTGCTGCAGGATTGCAATCAAAATAGCTTGAATTGTGTGGGCGAATGGAAATTAGAAATATGACTATGAACATTTCCCAAAATAATTTGGTAAGGCGGGCCACAGAACTGACATTTGCACTTTATAATAGAAGACTGACATTAGGGTTTTCAGTATAAGCCCAAAGTTTAAATGCTCGCCACTAATATTATATAACGGAACTCATGGTATATTCAAGCAGTTAATTATCAGTCTGAAAATAACCAAATTAACTTTTCAACTTTGGACTCTGGTTAATTAAGCGCCCACCACGAGCAGGGAAACTATCTTTAGATTTTGTGACAGTCATATATGTGGGTCAAAATTCATCCAATTAGACGGCCGGAAGTAGATTGTTTTTTGACCGGAAGTAATCTAAAAACCAGTCCAATTTGGTTAATATTTTCATTATTGTAAACCAGAATAATTAAGCATAGTAGAGTTTTCGGTCTGCAATGCAGTAGTTCAGAAAAATAGCAAAAGAAATTCGTCCCTGCACCGAAATTGTGAGGGGAAATAACAAAAACAAAATGGCGACGGTTGGTCGGGCCAACAGGCGCCGCTAGATGGCAGTACTGGTCCGGCCGGGATCCAACTCTCCGACCCCACTAGACTGTAGTTACGTCAGTTAGATGCTCCAACTATTATGCAAGATGTATCTACCCAGCCAGCTTGCGACATAACAGAAGTTCTGCAACCATACTTTTTTGGTCACTTTGTTACTTAATAAGATGGCATGTAACAATTATGTTATTGATGGTGAGGTTTAAAAATGACCAAAAATAATGTTGTGATAACATTTTAATTTGGTGATTTGGACGAAACCAAAACAGATTGTTATAAGAACATTCTGTTTAGGTTGAAGAACGTCACAGCAATAGGTCACATTGATGTAATTGGGAGTCATCAAAAGAACGTAACAAGAACCAAACCAGAACGTTCCTGCAACGTTATTATAACGTCACACCTCCGGCTGGGTAGGTCATGAAAGGACTATAACCCCACACTCCGGCGGGCCGAGTCACTCAGATACACACCAGCCGGCGAGCTGCTCCAAGCTGGACAGCCACAGGTCTGTGAGCAGCTCAGCTCAACCATCCCACTTTAAGAGAAGTAGCAGTAGCAGCTAGTAGTAGTATCCAAAGCGTCAGGCGGCTGCGGCGGGGGCGGGGAGAATTCAAACAGCAACAGGCTGAGCAAATTTGACTGACCGCAACTCAGGGACCACACCCGTGTTAATTACCGCTTTAAACGTTGGTAATAACGTTAATAATTACCTTTAAGGCGATAATAACGTTTTACGTGATAATAAGGTGGTTTTCACGTAATACGTACGTAAGACTAAGAATCAGCACTGCGTGTATAATAACGGCGCGCCGGCCCCCACCCGCCCACGTACGACCACTGACGGTGTGGGGCAGGGGGAGGGTATTTAAAAGCCCCCGGCCGACTCTCGGACAAACAGTTTGGCTTGGAGGAGCAGGAGGAGCAGATCTATACACAGGAGGAGAGGTGAACGGAGGAAAGGGCGTCTGAGACGTATAAGCTTGGGACTTTAAGACTTACATGATACAAAGATATTGAGAAAGAAAGAAGAGGACAACAAATCTTGAGGAGGGACGGAAAAGATAGAAAACGGACAGAATAGCGACGTGTAGGGACAGAGAAGGACGACAGGAGAAATTAGAATAACTTACAGGCTCACGTTTGAACTTCATTATTTAGAGAGGGATATTGAATAACCGGACATGGAATGATATACAAGTGGTGAAGTTATATTCACTTCATCATCTGAGTTAATTCTGAAATTGCACATACGAACTTACGAACACAGTTCTCACCCAAACCCTCAAGAGTTCCTAAAGCGGGGAGTCCTCGCTTGACCCTTTGGATTCACCCACGGACTCACTTCAAAACACGAGCAGCTCACTCCAAATCACGAGCAGCTCACTCCAAATCACGAGCAGCTCACTCCAAAAATCAACCAGCTCACTCCTAAAAGCCAAACAACTCACTCCAAAAAAAACTCGAGCAGCTCACTCCTTATAGGAGTTGCTCCTTCCAAATTTGAACTGCTCATTTCAAGGACAGACCATTATGTGTCGGTTGGGGCTGTTGCTCGGGGTGGTGCTGGTGGTGGTGGCGGCGGTGGTCACCGTGGAGGGCTGGAGCGAACCCTGGTCCACCGACTCCGGCCGTCGGATGGCTCGCTACCACTGCTGCTGCCCCAACTGCCCTGGCCGCAGTGGCCTAAGGGGCTGCTTCCCCTGCCGCAACCAACAGTACTACTGCAACTGTGAACAGTGCTCCTGCTTCCCCGAAAAGAAACCCGTCGACTCAAGTAAGTAACCACTAAGGAATTTTACATTAAAATCTTTTTAGTATTTGGCCGAAAATGGGGGGGGGGGGGGGGGGGCTAGTGGCACGCCCCCACCCCCTCAATCCGCGCCTGCACTTAAACCATTTTACCATTTTTGACGACTGGAAACTGAGTGATTCATATTTGGGGCTATTCATTTTTTATTCATGCATTTTTTTTAAAGATATCAGACCCCCCCAAATTTGTGAAGGAATATAGTTATTGTAAAAAAAAACAATGTGATTTCAGATTGAATTTAAAGGCCATGTTACACAAATGGCTATGAAAAACGTTGTCTTTGCCTTTTAACTCGTAAGTATCATCATAACCAGTGCCGTACACGAGGTGGATTCTGAGGGTGTCTGAAATACCTTCAAAGTTGAGGTTACACAACTTTAAACATGTCAAAATAAGTAGAAATCACCACCTGGTCCACCCTCAGGTTTCCTTGGAGCCCAGTCACTTTAGTTGAAAGCCCCTCTGTGGGTGTGTGGGTGTGCGAGGTTGTCTGGAACCCCCTCAGATTTCTCAAGGTTTATATGATTTAACTACACATATGAGAATATTTTTCAAAATATAGGCCAGAACCCCCTTGATTTACCTGGAATCACCTCAGATTTTAGGGGCTGGGTACGCCCCTGACTCAAATGTCCTTCGAACCCCCATAGATATAATTGGGAGCCTTTTAAGGCTGTTTACAGTACTGCAAAGATAAATGTTTCATCAACAACCCCCATGGACAGCATGGGTGGATGGGGGTAGGGATGGGGTAGGCGAGGTCCTGACCCCTTCCTTTTGGTTGAAACTTAAACAGAGATAAATGATATATATAATGGTGAAAGAAAGTTCGTGCACATGTGCGTGAATGCACGCATTCTAGTACAAAGGCCATTTGCCGGTTCTCTCCCTCTTCCTTACATCCGCCGATGGAAATGTACACACATAATATTAGACTACTTTGCTGATGTAGAGTTATTACACACTTCACAAAAAGGATATAACCATTCCCGGGTTGCCTCGATCCATCTCTCATATTATCTAGGGTATCCCATATCCTATACACTCCTGACCTTAACACCTTGTTGACTACTCAAGGACAAACTTGTGTCTAATAATTTTATCATTTTGCTCAGACTATGTCAAAGAAAACAACTAATATATGGTTTCCTCTTTCGTAAAGTATATCCCATAACTAGAACACCCATGACCTCACCTTGTTAATTCTGAACTACCGGAGTACAGAACTAATAGGACAGTGCACTGCAAATATGTGTGCAGACCTAGTACTATCCAGAACTCTAATGGGTTCCATGTAAAACTGGGGAGTCTGAGGTCATCACAAGACCCAAAATCATAACCACGTTTAGTCTCCCAGTCCCAAGCTAATAAAATATTTTGTCGAATCATTCTGGGTGTTGAGTTAAGGCTCTGTGTTGAATATCCAAATTGGACATGTTAGGTCATTGTTCTTACAGTCTCTCCTGTATCCCATATCATAATACATAATGACCATAACAAGTTTTTCTTACTAGAATCCATTAGGATAAGATAATCAGCCATACAAATATGTAGCAGGAGAGCTGAGCCAAACATAATATTACTGTAACTAAAGAATTAGATCAAAGAATCTAGATGTTATCTACTTTAGAACAAACCTATGGACTACAATTCTTTTATAAACTGATTTTGTTTCAGTTAATCTTGTGGAGTCCAAGTAGACGTTGGGGTTCCCATGGATGTCACTTAGCCCTTATAGGGCACTAATAGTCCTCCATTGATACACAAAGACAAAGCAAGAAACAACAATGCTGTTTTGTTCAGATTTTATAAAAGACAACACACATAATTTTTATGTGGTATCCAGTTTCGTAAAGGATATCCTATAACTGGCACCCCAATGACCTTACCTTGTTAAATCTGAAGTACTGAGTACAAAATTAATAGAACCAATGCACTGTAATTATGTGCGCAGCCTTAGTACTATCCAGAACTCTAATGGGGTTCCAAGTAAAACTCGGGAATCTGAGTTCGTCACGGGACCCATATCCTAGTGTTGTTTAGTCTCCCAGTCACAAGATGATCAAATTTTTAGCTCAATCATTTCGGTGATGACTTAAAGCCATATTCCACTATGCGGTAGGTAGTATTTGCGGTTGCTTATTTTAGGTGCCGCAAGTAATTTGCAGTTTTAATACCAACATGTTGGTATCCCTGACTGCAAGCAAACCATAGAAAACCTATAAAAAATAGCAAGTACCACAAGCAAGTACCACAAATACCTATATTCCACCTTGCGGTACCCTACTGCAAGGAAGTTTGCGGCAGTTTGCTTGTGTTTTTTCATGATACCGCAAGTAAATACTGCATAGTGGAATATAGTCTTTATGTGTTATACATCCAAATTGGATATGTTAGATCATTGTTCTTATAGTCTCTCCTGTGTCCTATTATGGTATACACATTAACTATAACAAGTCTTTAACTTGAATCCTCTTGGACAAAATAAACAGCAATATAATAATGTAGCAGAAAAGCCAACAATCAGCAATATAACAGTGTAGCAGAAAACCCAAGCTGAGCGTATCATAAGTAGTACAGTCGACTCTGTCTTTAGTGGACACTGTCGGGACCAGGGGATTTGTCCACTAAAGACAGAGGTCCGCTTAAGACAGAGTCAGTAGTATAGGACAAGTTATGATTGAGCAAGCAATATATATATATATATATATATATATTAGTTATAATATACCTATTTAATAGTTATATATAGTTATAATATAACTATTACTTATATAGTTATCTTCTAGTTATCTTTGGTCGTATATAAGTATTATATACAGATATAAACATATGTGTATATGTACATATAAATGTATTTATGTGATATATGATATTTATGTGTACCTATGTATGCATGCATGCATACATAATTACATGCATACATCAAAATTCACGTACATCTAAGAGAGGTCACATCTCAAAGGGAGAAGTCTTGTCAGTCACACCCTGTCCTCTCCACACCTCTCCCGACCACATATCACAGGGAGCAGTCCTGTTAGTCACTCCCTGTCCTCTCAACACCTCTCCCGACCACATATCATAAGGGGAGGTCCTGTCAGTCATTCCATGTCCTCTCAACACCTCTCCCGACCTCCCATCAAAGGGAGAAGTCCTGTCAGTCACACCCTTCCCAATCCACACCTCTCCCGACCCCCCATCAAAGGAAGAAGTCCTGTCAGTCACACCCTGTCCACTCCACACCTCTCCCGACCACCCATCAAAGGAAGAAGTCCTGTCAGTCATTCCCTGTCCTCTCCACACCTCTCCCGACCTCCCATCAAAGGAAGAAGTCCTGTCAGTCATTCCCTGTCCTCTCCACACCCTGCCAGCCCTTCATTCAGGACAGATATTTGGTTAAGCGCCCTTTGTGTTCCAGACAACCTTAATTTAGATTTTTAAAAAAACTTAATATGACTGTCCACCTAAGACTAGTGCTGTCCACTTAAGACAGAGAATCTGACCAAAATTTCAGGAAAAGTGTCCGTTGTCCACATAAGACAGATGTCCCTTTAACAGAGAGAATTGTATATTAGATTAAAGAGAGATCCTGCCGGTACCAGAAGATTTGTCCACTAAAGACAGTTGTCCGCTTAAGACAGAGTCCACTAAAGACAGAGTCGACTGTATTTCAAATGAATAGAAAAAATACTTTGACTTATCCCCATAACCCAGAAACCTGGGGTGATGACCAAAGAAATTTCTTGCATCTTATGCCCGCGATTCCAAAATTTGGATCCGTGAAATAACACAAAATTTAAGATTCGTGACATTTTTTTGGATTAAATTGGAATTTGTTTCTAAGAGATATAATGAATTATTTTATGCAATTATATATACTTTATATATGATTTTATACTGACATTTTCCTTCACAAATCCGTCAGACATCTTTTTTAACACTTTCACGCATCATTTTCTAGATGTGTGAGTGTTTTCTGGTCGAGGTTGGACGAAAAAAAAGATTTGTGAAATGTCTTTGGTCGGCACTCCTGAGGGAGTACCACATAAAATCTAAGCCACATCCCACGTGGCACCTTTTAGCAGTACTAGTCATTAGTTTATATATATACAAATCCCGGACTCCTCCATCCAGCAGTAGAACGCTCTTATAGCCAAACTGGGATGGAACAGTACTGTCCTGCCGCTAGACTTCGTTTGGTCAGTCTATTACTTAAATGACATGTGACAGTACTTTTTTTGATGGTGAGGTTGAGACCTCACTATATCAGAAAGTTAGTACGAGGCTATCTTCTTGTGATGTCAAGACCCAACCAAAACAGAACATTATAAAAAAAATCAAGTTTTGTTTGAAGAAAATAACCAGAAGGTTGCAATTATGTCATAGAGCAATGTCAGACCAGTACATTATATTTCAGCAACGTAATTGGCAGCCATTAAATTATTGCAACAAGAAACAAAATATAATTAAATCCATCAGGAAGTTCAACAACAATGACTCTGAGAGGCTCATTGCATTGTCAGCACACTTCATTCAAACAATAAAAACTCCCAATTTCATAAATCGACAGTGGAGATGGTTTTTTTTTTTGGTCAAATGTGCTAAATGACATCATTAGAAAGAGCTTTTGGTTCTCCGATATATGATCTTTTGCAATATCATTGTTTATAAGTCCAAATCTACGGAATTGCTGGCAGTCAGTACTTCCTCATACAGAATAAAACATTATAATCCTATTACGTCTACATGATTGGTCAAGAAGAAACATTTATCCTGCAATGTAATGCATCGGAAATTAGTTTTGTATCATGTATTTCACGACAGTCATAATATCATGCTCAAATGTGACGTCAATTGTAAGGAGATATTGCAATTTGTACTTAAGAAAACACAAAACCGAGCTTTTTGTATGATAATTACTTGCATGTGGAGATATCCTATTTCAAAAACGGTCCGAAGCGTAGTATTATTGAAGATAGGCAAAGTGCCAAATACTGTTGAAGTTAGTTTCGCACCAAGTGTTTCAAGTCACTTATTCAAATTTAACTGATGCACTTACGAGAGTTCTGGGATCATTTTCATGATTTGATTTGAATAATTTCGGATTCATTTAACAGATAATCCACGAATATAACAGAATGAATATGATGGTCCCTCATCTACCTGACAATTTTTTATCTCAACCCCATTCGGACTCGTCATTTATAGTTCTTGAGGACGACGAGGTGGCCAGCAAATCCCATAACAGTTAATTGCTGACATTGCATTCTCTGGCATAAATTAATGGTAATGCAGTCAAATTGTATAAGATTGTCATTCCTCATTTCCTCTACTACCCTTAATAAACTAAGCTCAGAATGCACATAAGCCAGATGGATGTCCCCAAGGAAGGGTTAGGCCTATAACAACAGTGAATGCAATGATTATTTGGGATTATTGAACATGCAACCTACACCCAATTATCAGTATACATGTTATCATTTCCAAAGAATTATAGAGACTTTGTCCTTGACAGATATCAAGATACATTTGCTCCATAACAAATCATATCTATAATTGGACGTTCTTGACACGTCATGTTCTATAAGAATAAAGACCATACCTATACCTGCTATACCTAAGTTGTCTGCTTCGAAAGTACTGACACGGAGTCCGGGAGACCTGGAATAACTAGAAGATATACCATGATCATTTAGGCCTGAATGGAATGAGGAAAAAATACATAACGAAACGAAAAATGCAACCTACATCCAATTAGCAGTATACATGTAATAGTTTCCAAAGAACTAGATACAAACACTGAATTCCTAATGTGAAGTTACGTATTCATGCTTCCTTTATGCAAACTCTCGTAAGTCAAATGTACTGAGGTCACGATCAAATTTGCGTATATCTAGGAATACATAGTGTTTTTCCGCAATATTTTCATTCTAAATATATGTAAAACTGCACGGTACTAAAGTGGCTCTGTGATTCACAATAGGAATTTGGTGATTGTCCTTGGCAGATATCAAGATACACGTGCGTCATTGCAGATCAGATATATCATTAAATTTAACCATATTTTTGGTGTTTGTCCTTGGCAGATATCAAGATACACGTGCGTCATTGCAGATCAGATATATCATTCAATTTAACTATATTTATCATTGAATGTACTTGAAATATCTATCATTGAATGTTCTTGACACGTAATGTTTTATAAGAATAAAGACCGTACCTATACCTAATTGGTCTGCCTCTAAGCACTGACATAGACACGCATGCAAATATACCTCCCTCAAAGACATAACTATATCTCATAAAGCACAGAGGCTTTTGTCATAAGAATCTGCGTAGCAATGGAGAATTCATGAATTCGTTTCGGAAACCTAAAGGAGGTTTGGCAATATCTGTTTAAGAAAACCGCTGTTAGGGGACCCAAAACCAAACTAAGGGGCTGTCCATAAATGAGATCATGCTATTTTTGATCATTTTATTACCCCCCCCCCCCTCCTCCCCCGCTTTTGTCATATTTTTACTATATACTATAATAGGAATGTATAGGGGACTGGAGCTCCCACCCACTGGTGCATGACGTCATTTATGGACGGCCCCTAAGCGTCCGTACCTTAAAATGAAGAAAAGGACCATTTAAGCATAACTATGAAATCAGGAAAAGTCGCCAACTGTGACGAAGCCACATGGGCAGGTGGTAAACATGCTGGAAACAGGTGATTTTGGAAGCCACATGTTGCTCGGCTATAAACCAAAGCAGTAACAAAAGTAGAGCAAGTAGGAGACAAAGCATATCAAACATGTTTGATTTTGCAACTCAAACCCAAGTGATAAACAGGAGTTGATACAAGCCAACATGGCACGAGTACTATTTTTGCGATAAACCTTTTTGGGGGACAATTTTCGCCATTGCTGTGGTCACCTTGTGTGTTCCAACACAGCGATAAACGTTTCTGTAACAGGTATTTCGTTGCTGGCTCTTGCTTTTGTTTCACTATTGTCCAGCAATAAGCCCACCCTACATTGGGTATATCCCAGGGTTGGACAAGGGTTGGACAAAATAACAGTATAAGCCATCCTTATCTCCTAGAGGTGGGATTACTTAAATACGGAAGAATTATAATATTTTTATAGGGCTATACCGAAGTATTGATAAATCATTACAATTTCATAAAATCTTTCAAACGACAGATTCACAGATTTCCTAGCCAATCAATAAAGAAACTGTATGTCAAGAAAAAATAGGATTGGACATTATAGGTTGGGCTGACAGGCTTTAACATTGGTTCCTATGGAAGAAATGCCACTAAATAAAGCTGCATTTTTAAATTTTAGGATCAATTTTTTTACCAAATTGCTTTGACTAATTTTCTATCATGTGACTGAACCAGCATGGAGGCAATTTGGAAAACATTTCATGGTAAATTTTATTGTTGGCATAAACTGGGATGGGCTTATCAAGGTTTATAATCAGGTCGTCATAACCTCATGTAAGACCCACGTGGCATAGTAGACAGGCCACGTGGCATGGGACAGGTAACATTGCGCTCTTGACCTGTCAATGAAGTAATTACAGAGTTTTACCTGAAATCATAGCTACAAGGTAGTGGATGATTCCATAGTACTTAGTGAAATAATTAAAGAGGTCTCATTGCAGGAAACTAACTAAATTGCCTATTTTGTAAGAAACTCCGTAGTTGTGGGGATATCATATTATTTCTTCGAAACCTCATCAGAGGCACCACAAAGTCTACAGGGGATACCAAAACCCCAGAAACTTAAATGACGAATTTGCGTCACAATGAAGAAAGAAGGTCAAGCAATTGTTTGATTTAAATATGTTTTCTACTATCAAATAATCATGAGCTTGTATTTTGTATCACAACAGGAATAACTGTAACACTGGTGTTTGATGTAAACTAGTTTTCAATAGCCAATCATACTGCCAGTTGAAATAAACGAAATTAAAAATAAATCTAAGCAAGGGAAACATTAATTGTCATACCGTTTAAACAATTTTACATGTCCTTGTGAAACTGGGCACTGGTTTCCTGTGGTAAAGAATACTGGAGAATAGAAAGCTGCTTTGGACAGAAGGGGCACAGGTTATATGGTCCAGTTAAAACCCTGTATTAGGGCCATAGAGAAAAAGTCTAGTTCCCTATGGAAAACCTAAAGGTTCTGGAGTTTGATTCCCTCCTAGAGTTAAGATGATGACTTCTGTCCTTGATGTAACATGGGAGTATGGTTCCCTTATCAAGATTTAATGCTTCCTTTTGGAAGTTTGGGGCCCTTATATACAGAGGTTTTGGTGCCCCTGTCAGAGGTTTTGAAGGCATATGAAATCTCCACAGCTACAGAGGTTCTAATAAAACAAGACTGGTCTATGTCTTTCTCAGGTAATCATGATCACACGACAGAATCTTCAACAACATTGCTTTTAGTTTGAAACAAAAAATAATATTAGTTACTCTGAGTGGGATCTAGAAGTGCGCAGAGAGGGGAAACGCTGTGCGTTTGCATGTGACTGACTGTTTTAGTACTTGGCCTATGATTTTAATGGACACCTCCCTTTCATAAATCCTGGATCCGACTCGCCTATCGCCATAACAAGAATCCTGTTACTCCCTCACTCTGACAGTAGTTTGATAGTTCTATTCCTTATCAGTGTAATATACTTCAGAAGATGACTATCATTGATGTCTGCTGTCACAATTAGAAACTCATACGTGGCAGACTTGTCAGACAGATATCATGTCTCAAACCGATGCCCTTCTAGATAAACATTTTGATTGCTATCTCTGTGCTTGGGGAGCACTCTGTTAAACTGATTTACGGCAGGTAGATGGTCCATAAAGAATCAAGGCAGTCTAGGTGGGGAGGTTCCCGAAGAATTTGTTTTCTGAATGTTAATAAAATGGAGGTGGGAAAAGTATATACTATAAGATTTTAAACTTGCTTGTCTTTGTTTGTAATGTGTCTATCAATGTTAAAGCAGGGTAGATTATAGTGCACAATTAATGCTCTTATGCTATGTGTGTGATGAATTGCCTATTTCATCCTTATGGTAAGAAAAATATAAAGCTAGAAATCGGGTTTAATTATCATGCAGAATCAACTTGTAATGTAAAATGACTGAATAATGTGGTGATTGCGGGCTAATAATGAAATGATGTACTAGAACAAAATGGGAACAAAAAGTAGACTGAAACTGTTATTGAAGCCCAAAATGACTGAAAAATGGTATTGACAGGCAATGACATCGCGTAAGTCATGAATTGACCAATGAGAGACAACCTGTAGCTATAAAAAGGAGCGGTATGGCCCGAAATGAACAGTTCCTTTTTGCTACTCAGCAACACCTGAGTGCAGATAAGACACTCTATACACACAAGCTATTTAGGGGTCCCTCAGAGGGAAGGGGCAGTGGTAATTTTTGCCTAACTATAACTTCCTTATAATTCAGTTTTATCAAAAAATTCAGAAAGGAGCATAGGTTCATTACTGGCGCAGCTGTTGAGATAAAATGATAATGTTGTTTAGACACTGTTTAGACGCAGTGACACCAAGGTAGTGGGTTTTTGGTAGCTTTTTTCCATGTTAGACTATAAGATTAATAATGATACAATCAATGAAAATTGTTATGCTAAAGCATTGTTTTTTTTCGACATATAACACAGCATGCATCTTGTATTAACCCTTAGGTAAAACTCAACAACTTCTGTCCATCCGTGGCTCGGAGAATGATATTATGTAGACCAGATGTTACCTGTAACTACTGATGTAAAATTTCAGGGCCTTAGTACACTATATTAAATTTTAAGGCATTTGACATGCATCAACGTGCATGACGTTCATATAACCCCTAGGCCTGTTACTGTCAGGTAATATATCTACATGCGTAACCAAACTGCTCTTTAACTAGTTATATAGGGTCTGGGTTCACCATTAAGTTCCATAACATCGGACATCTTTCTATCTTGGACGGAAAATTGGTTTTAAAGCCCCATATTCACTATGCGATTTTGGCCAACTTGGCCGACTGACTGGTGCACAGATTAGCTGATTCTTCCAGAACAATAGGCTCGTTTTAACAACATTTCATATCAAATGTGTACATAAACATTGCATGCTAATTGATGATCTGAATTGGTTCAGAAATTGGCTGATTCTTTTGCTAGTAATTAGCCGAATTGTGTGCCAATTCAGCACGGTAGGTAAGGGTCTTTCAAGAGTTTCTATGCCTTAACGAAAGTTGTTCTCAAGTGTGCAGGACATTATATGCTAAGTTGTGATGAGATATCTGAAACATATAATATCTAGTTCTAAGCCATGGGCAATGGTGCTGGGTATAGCAAAATGAATCTGCTAATAGATATAACCAATCTGTACATGTATAGGGCCATATTCTATGTCGACTCTCTCTCTATATATATATCCGTTGTAGCACTGCTATCCCAACCTGCCTTCCTCTCCTATCTAAATGCATCTCACTGAATATTTGGCCTGATTTGGTCATCTAAATATAGCACTCTGATGGTTATTCATGCACCTCAGGCGCTCAGAATACAACGAAGAGACACTTTTCTGCTCTCTTTGTATTAGGTCGCTACAGGTCTTGTTGCCTTTCTGCTAAGGGTATGGCTAGACTGCTATTTTTCAGGCGCTTTTGCATAAGTGCACTGCACGCCCATGGTCTCCTATGCTGCTAGTAACAAAACAAGGCTCTTTGACTAGTATACGAAATTTTAGGCTGTTGCGCGACAAGTTGTAATACACAAAAATCACACAGGACTTGATGTCCTATCTAAATTTCACTTTTGGTTCTTAGAGGTACATACCTATAAGGGACAGTTGAATTAGGAAACCATTAATTTTATTCGCTTTTTATTCCAGTTTTGTGTTCTGTGCTTTGAACAACATGCAGTCAGTCCTTTTTTATCATAGTAATTTGTGGGCATTGATGGCTGCCTTTGCTCTTTGTTTATTCATAGAGCTTCATACCAGAGCCATAGATTTGATTTTGAAAAACATAGAAAACCCGTTAGGTTTGATATGCATCTTCTGCTTTAATGATTGTATGGAACTGGAAGCACTTCACATCATTTAAATGCATTTACATAAAGGCAAATCAATCATGAACTTCCCACATGTATCTTCCATATCTCCATTTTGTTTGCTTCTTTATTTTACGCCTATACTTTAAGGCCCCAATCTGGCTGCATGTATACGCCCATGGATAGTTTCCCCAATTTGGGTGTATCCGCCCAGAAAAAACGGACGGTTTTGTTAAAGGCTTTATCGTACGACGTAACTATCCCAACGAAAAGCGATACATTTTTATATTGTGAACATACTTATAAGTTATATGTTTTCGAATCATTCTAAACTGTTTGGAGCAGCCAGCCAGCCACCCCAACCCACCCCACTTTGTTAATGTTAGACCTCTCCTCAGCAGCAACACTTTTAGTCAATGGACCAAATACTCTGAAAATGATCTGTAACTCTTCAAGAAACAGCACAGTGTCTTTATTGCACTCTACTGCAATGATCTATTGTAAGAGTTTGTCAAAGCAGGTTGCCCAGCCAAGGGTGTAATGTTATTATAACGCTTTACTGACGTTCTGTCTTGTTCTGTTTTGCTTCTTGTTTTGTTGTTTTGATGGCTCCCAATAACATTGTCACAACGTACTGATTGAAACCTTATTGCAGTTTTCTGGTTGTGTTCTTCAGCCAAAACAGAATGTTATTACAATGTTCAGTTTTGGTTGGATCTTAACCCATACAAATAACATTATAATAACATTCTAACTTGGTGAAAGTCATCATAGATAATTCCACCTTTACGTGCCATTTTAAAAAGTAACAGACTGACCAAAAAAAGTATGGTTTCAGAAAAGTACTGTGACTTAAGCTCCTTAAAGCCCCATACCCACTACGCAATTCTGAGAAAGTCGGCCGACTAATCGTCGGTAAAGTACATTTCAATACTACATACTGACAGGTGATCTGAAACAGTGACTATTTTACCGGCGATTCTGCCAACCACTAGCCGCTGGTTGCCAGGAAAATTGCCTAGTGGGTAAAGCCACATACCCACTAGGCGATTTTACCAGCAACTGGCGATGGGCAACTGCCAGAATAGTGGTAATATCATCACCAATTCAGATCACCTGTTAGTATGTAACATTTCAATATTACATAGTAACAGGTGATGATATTACCACTATTCTGGCAGTTGCCCATTGCCAGTCGCCGGTAAAATGGCCTAGGCGATTTTACCAGCGATGGGTGACGGGCGACTTGGAGAATCAGCCGAACCTTATGATTGCCTGTCAGCACAGTATATTGAAATGTGCATGTTTGATCTGAATCGGTGCTGAAATGGGCAGATTCTCAGGGCAGAATCGGCCGATTTAAGTGCCGATCTGTCGGCCGACTCAAGCATAATCGCCTAGTGGGTATGACCTTCTAACCGCAACTTTACTGGGTGTAGTCTGTCAGTTTGATTTGCATTGTGCCAGAACTGCGTGGGAGGAACAGCCAATGGCCAGTACCAATTAGCTGTCATTTATCAAGACAAGTGAATTTCCGGGGATTCGGCCCACCATGTTCCTCTCAACCTTTGATGTAAGCAGGGGATTTCTATGAGCACATTAGTATGAGAAAAGGCAATTTGCTGATTCAAAAAAGAGTCTTTGTTACCTTTGTGGTTAACATTTATGGAAACAGTGATTTCAGGTTCGCTGTTAGTTATAGCCTGTTAAAACATTGTACAATTTTATTCAAGTGCAGAACAATGGTAATACTGCTTCATATTTGGGAGGCAAAACGGTCTCATTGAAATACAATTAGGATAAAACAGGGCTGGTCAGATGACAAATAACAGTTTCTTTGTAAACTGCTGTCAAGAATAAGGCGGACAACGACCAAAAATAATGTCAAATTAAAAGGCGGAGGTTTTAAAATATTCGAAAGACTGTGCTCATGAACTGGAAAAGATTAACATAAATTCTTGCCTAGAATTTAATTAGAGTCATGCCTTAATTGAGAAAGGTTCTTTTAATTTTGCCTGTTATTGAAATATCTGGCATCTGACAGGATTGAAAATGATGTTTTATTGTGACTCTCCCCATGTTTCGTCCACATCCTTCATTCACTCAGTAACTCACTCAGTTACAGTTACACACTCACCTAATCATTCATTCATTCATTCATCCATTCATTCATTCATTCATTCATTTATTCATTCACCCACTCACTTGCTCAAATAGGATTTTTCTGAATCAATAACCGTCAGATAATCTTTCCTTATAATTATAGATTCCCTTAACATATGCAATTTTTATCAAATATCCCTTTAAGGTGACATGCTATTCATTGAACGCTAGATACATACATATATAACTACCCTATTTTTATCAATGCAACCCTGCGTTAAAGCTGAATGCAAAACATAAGGGCGTTGACAATTTGCATGCAATTAACCAAAATGATATAATCTTTGCGAATAGGACCTTTGGCCAGACGGACACACCTGTCTCATAACCTTATCATAATCATAGTATACACACATAATAGTCCACCAAACGATATCATCGTCACAATTAGGTCCAACTTTTCAGAGTTATCGAAAACCTACAGAGAGGACTAAGGCATTTCTGCTAATGCATAATTACGCTAGCTATCCCTATCCGCCGACATGCCATCACAAAGACAATGCATAATTATATCACAACATTGTATTGTCCACCTCCCTTGTCCAAGTCATATAACATTTGCCCCACCCTATTCTATTGTTTCTCTCTTGCGGGTGGCCCAAGAGCAGTTAGTTTGGCCGCGCATTCAGGGGAAACATTACACTACCACAATGTTGTCATTTGCACATATTATAGACGGTGTGCAGATGACGTTACATTGTCTCCAAATTGGTTTGACGTCATAATGGTGATCTGCGAATCAGTATATTGATCATTTATAATGATCATTATCAAAAGAATTCACATACGTTACCAAGATTTGTCACTTGACCTTGCTTGCACAATTTCTTTTATACTTGTGCAGACGTGGTCACGTGACCACGTTTAGATACTCATTATAACCAGGTGGCTATTTACTACAAATCAATAATATCTAAATTCTAGGAAATAATAGCTGTACATGTATACGATTTCAGGGTTTATTCTTGGTAAATTTTGAAAGGATGTGACATCATCTGCACACGGACTTTAGCCAGTTCAATATAGAACTTAACCTATATATACATTATTGCTTTAAGGATAGACAACACCTCTCAGGTGCAATTTCGTAGTGGTCTCTAGGAGGAGGGCTGCACAATTGGATTTTTACAACAATATTATGTATCATATACCTTTAAAAAGTCAACAAATTGCTCTATCCATTGATATGAGTCTTAATATGATATGTTGAACAGAACCCTGGGAGCTTGACAGTGATACAGAAAAAGTCATTTTTAACTTAAATTTTTTGAACAAGGATATCTCACTTACTACTGAATATAATTGTATGAAATTTTGTATATGCCTCAATAACATTCATTTGGAGGGAACCGTGTCTCAGATTCTAAATTTAGGTCTTAGTTTTTGTTTTATTAAATGTAGAAAATTAATTTGAAAAAAATCACAAAAATCTTCCCGTTTTTTGGCATGAAGTAAAAACTAGGACCTGAATGAAAATTCTGAGACACGGTTCCCTTTATACAAACGTTATAAAGAAGCTCCCAAATTTTCAAAGCAATCAATTGAGCAGTAACTGAGATATCCATGTTCAAAAAATAAAAGTTGAAAAATCAGTTTTTCTTCTCTGATTTCTCCAATATTGTGGTCAGAACAATATGATTTACATCATAAGATAGAGAAAAATAAATGCTTTTTTTTGATATAAATTATATTACTCTGACTTTACTAGAGAGAGCGCAATATGGATTACCGCAAATGGCCTCCCGAGAGGTGTTGTCTATCCTTAAGGAGTTTGGGTGACCTAGTCTACCATACGATAACGTTACAATGTATGATATGAATACATATCAATTAGGCACCTTCTGAAATAGTAGGCTTAATAATTATTATTAGGAGGCGGTATCCCTAAAAGCCGCTCATCAATATGGCCAATTCTGAAATTGGACACAGGATACGGGCCTTCGAAATACAACTTGAAATGAAAGCATTATTATGATAGCTGTCTTGAACATTTCTGAAAATCTAAAGTAACTTGTGATTTATCTATGCTCGAACAATGCTATCATAGCAAGTTCTCGTCCCTTAAGTGTGATTATATGATTATGTTAAAAAAATCCGCTGATTGTAAATGATTATGTGTGAAACAATAGAATAGTAAGTGGCAGGTAAACCTACAAGGGCTACCATAAATTAGTATGAACATTCCAATTCTAGTCTGAAAAGGGTGTACATCAAAAAAATAGAGAAGGTATCATGATATCGATTGATTAATACCCTTTACAGATTGGCCACAACATGCGCATTATGCCTGTTTTTAAGTGTCTTCATAAACGCATTTGGGGTTAGTCGGTAAATGATATTATAATTCAGTCATTTTGCACGGTGACAATGTATACATGCATAGTGATCCCTATAATGCTTTTCCCACAGGTATTACCAATCCAAGGGGCAATTAAATAAACAATATATGTATTCCAATATAAGACAATATCATGATACAAGTTTATTTGAATTCAGTGTTAAGGTTCTTGAACCTTTGAACTGTATGGGACCTTGGGCTGTATTTCTGCAACTTATTAATCTGATCATGATATAAGCGCTCATGCTAAGCAATTACATTTTTTTACATAACAGTATGCGAAGTCGTTGCAAAAGAATCTAAGAGAGAGATTATTGGCTGTTTATAATTTCTGTGACGTACAAAATCACGTCATAGGACATTCACCTGAACATCTTATGAAATATATAAACGCATCTGATCAGTTTAATAAGTTAATTACGAACATATGGTCCTGTAATTACTATATAGTCATGGAAATCGCTCAATATACAATTACAAAACTATGTTTTCTATAATCATCAACTGATCACCAATATGACGTCCCAGCTTTCCCCGGAAAATATAACCCCACTTGCATAGTATCGAGCATGTTGCAGAGATTATATAATGTGACAGCCTTCTTTCTCTCTCATTTCAGCTTCGTTTCTACAGATGCTTTTAAGAGGAGGATTCTTCTCTTCTAGAAATAGGAGGGACGTAAGCCTAGAAGAGAAATGACCAGGTAAGCTAATTTTAAATCAGGATAACATTATTGTTCGATTTTGATATACCACGGCCGTACCCAGGCCTACAATCCGAGGGAAAATCCGAGGAAGTTCCAGGTGAATCTGAAAGGTTCCAGGTAAACCCGGGGGTGGGGCTCAGGGAGGGAGGGGTTAAGCAAATCTGAGGGGGTTCTAGATAGGAATCTTTAGTCATCATTTTAGATAATGGTTTTGAATGTTAATTATCTTAAGTAGTGACTAGCAAATTAATGGGTAATGTCAGAGATTAGAACTGTCACACCCTTTTTCATGCCTTCTGAGTTAGCTAATTAAACCTTGTAATTATCGAAATTAGGCCTTTCCCCCAAAAAAGTGGCATGTTTAACATAGTAACCTTTGCATTTTTGACATAGTATGTTTGGGGATAATTCCTTTTTTGCACGAACATGTAGTACAAGGGTTTTGTTATGGATAATATCCAGCTATGTGACATTTAGTACATCAGTATTTTTGTGGATAATTATTTCTTTTCCGAAAGCATATTACATTATAAGGGTTTTATTTGGAGTAATGCCCCTAAATCACCTACTCAGCCTTCAAACGTTTAGGACTCAGGCTGAAGAAATAAGATATCATTACAAGAAACCACATATAAGTACAGTTTAAGACCTAAAACCATCTGACGACAACCTAAAAAAGGTTCAAATAAAACGTAAAGAGAAGACATTTCCCTGCGTGGGCCCAGATGCAAGATCTACCCCTGGCTTTTAGGCAAGATCTACCCCTGGCTTTTAGGTACAGACCAATAAACCTATTAGGCGAATCAATGTTGTATAACAACATAGCAAGAAAGATGTCACCATTGACCTTCACAAAAAGCCGGAAGTCCACTGTTGTGTCTCGTGGGCGGGACCCATTACAACGGAAGAGTCCTATGTAATCAATGATGGACTTTGGGTAGCTCTATAGGCACATAACCTTCATCGCAGTTTCAATGGGCATCAAATTTCAAAGGTTGTTATGCCATGCCTGTAGGTTGATCGGATGGGAAAGAAACTTTACAGTGCAAAATGACTTTTAGGTCCATATGTGTTAAATGTGATTTCATTCGGGTTGCAAAGTACCATTAGTTTTGGTCAGAATTTATCATAAGAAACCTTCTAGGATGATAACTATGCATATATATGTATACCCAAACAAATATCTCAATAATACACAAAATATTTCAGAGTTTAATACACGAAATACACCAATTAGTGACTAAATGTTATGTGATGGAGCAAAATAGGACTAGTCTGCAGGCGTCTTGATATAGTCGGCAAGTACTTCAAGTAGCAAGGAAACAGATATTCACTTCTTGGATTATCCAAGCGGTTTGATGCTGAACTCTATATGCACTTCATCCCATCTTGTTTCTGCCCAAGGTGCCAAACGCTAGCACCTCAGATTCAGTTTATACCTGCGGTCGTTTGCACCATTCGATTATTTCAACTTAACAAACTTTTGAAAAGTGACATCCCTTTGATAAACGATTGGAATACATTTCATAATATGACTGGTGTTTTCTTTCTAACTATTTGTTCCATTTGCAGTGAAATATTGTTAGATGCTGGCAAAGATTAAGATAAGATAAAGCTAAACCAATAGTGACAAGCATAACAATTTCCGCTAATCATTGTGAACCAAACGACCTCCCTACAATTTTCACGATACTCCAAAAATTATTGCGGAGGCATTGCGATAATGTATTAACAATATTACGAGCTCGAATATTTGGATGATATGTGAATAGCAGTGTTTGTGGTTAAAGTATAGACATCTATAAATGAAATACTTAAAAAATGAATAAAACAAATAATCCATTTGTGTCAAGTAGGAAATAACAGTTTTTGGTATCATCAATTATTTAAAAAATATTATCAGGAAAGGGAATCTTCTTTGTCATCGAACCAGAGTCCCACTCGTAAAATACAGAAGGATGGCATGAGTAATTGTACCAATTACATGGGTTTTGATTAAGTCTGGTTAAACATCATAAAAGGTGACTCCATTTAAACGCAGCCCTCCCTGAGTGCAGACCTCTGCGGGCTAAAATCGCCCACTCTCCAAGCAAATCAATTGCTTTCAGAAGCAATAAGGGCTGTTGATACTAACTCTGCTTGGAGAGCGAGAGCCACCCACGCAAGCTAACGCAATTTCTCGTATTGATCTCGAAGGTGACGAGACTTGGCTGTGAGAAACGGATGTAACGGGTCCTTTATGTTATAGGTTAAGGATTGATATAGAGCTCCCGGGGCCTTTCCCAACGGGGCCCCCTGCGGAGTTAAAAACATCAAGAGAAATCCATGGAGAAGTAGAAGGAGTATTAAGAAGCCAAATATAAGACTGATATAAAAGGCAATCTTAACCATCTTTTCTTTGACTATGGAGTTTATTTTCGGCCTATCGTGTAATACAATATTTTCTAGGCTAAGACGAGGAGATGATTTTTGTTATGATCATAGGTAGGCGGTATCTAACTTTAGAGACATGTGATTACAAGTCTGAAACATCAGAATATTTTAAGTTAGAATATTCTATCTTATAGATTAGATATTAGAACTAGAAAAGTCGTTAAACATTTCTAATATATGAAATAACGTATAAATATGTTATTTTAGATATTAGGAATGGTTATATGCTTCTATAGTCCCAATATTTCTAGATAGGTAATATATTAAATGTAATATATTAACTATCCAGAAGTATTGAAAACTGTGAGTGCAGACAAGTTCACATTATCACACAATTTCAAACTTATTCAGAACTAGAGATTCTACAGAAACCCTACATGCTTCAGATACCACACATTCAAGGACACGACAACAAAAACAATGGACCACCAATGTTGCTTATTCAGGGACTTCCAAAGTTAATTTCCAAAGCACATTAATTTCCGTCTCATCAATTCATTTACACAACCACCCAATGACAATAATCCCCATTCCAACCCACACACAAATCATACCCTCCCCCGCCCCCACAAAGAAGATAATGATAGGTGCTTACCTTTCCAGCACCCCCACATGAACCAATAATGACAGGCCCAAACGCCCCACTGATTTACGTCATCACAGACTCAAAGCCCCCCGGCCCTGTTGCCCTCCTCCCCCGCCCAGCACCCAGTCTGACGACAGAAGACTGACACCCCCCCCCCCAACATGAGCCGATGTAAACAAGTCAGAGTTACAACAGGATATACGTAGTTCAGAAATAGGAACTCTTTTAAAGAGACTCAGTTTCTCCGAATGGGCAATTCTACACTTCTGTTCCTGCCTCAAACATTCAATGCATGTGTATTTGGTTAGATGAGCAGATCTTTGTTTCGATTTCTATTAAGAGGTAATCCGTATTTTAGGAGGTCTTTATAAGTTTTAAGAATTGAAACACACTTTCTTTGGTGTTTTAAAAGGCAGGCAACATGGAGACTGTTTTTAGATATGATTCATTTGTGTTGCCTTCATTGATAGTATTCATGAAGTTTGTCAGTATATGAGATCCATAATGATATGAGATTGTAAATGTAAAACTCTGTTAATTCGTAAATTACACTTGCATCAGTTCATGAGTTCTCCCGACACTTATTTATCCATTATTTGACCAAATTATCATATAAGCTGTGTCTTTACAATACTAAGTAAGTCGACATATTGAGTAAAACACAATTGAGAGTATGTTCTTTTATTAACCAATATGAAATAGCTGCAAAACGCACATTATGCCTGTATTGAACTTTCAAAATATGCACATTCTAGGCTAGTCTGTACAGGGTTTAAGGTATATGTTGACAAATCAAAACACAACCGAGATTACATTCATTCTGATTTTGCCCTGGAAGAAAAGGTACATCACCCTTTACAGAAGTTTTCGTACAGAATGACTTTAAAATATGCATAAACTAATTTTATGTTGACAGTTCAATACAGTCATAATTATTTAAGGCTAATCTGTAAAGGGCAACAGGAGTATGACTTTATTGATGACCCACCCCCAGAGGTAAATGTAATCAGAGAGAATGCCTCTAGGGGTTGACTAGTACAATAACAGTAATCCTACTCCTGTTGACCTGGTGGGGTGCCAGTCATTAATGGAAGTTAAGTATAGACCCTGACTCCACACAGGCAGTCCATGGAGACCTAAGGCCATATTCCACTATGCGGCAGGGAGTATTTGCGGCCGCTATTTAAGGGTGCCGCAAGCAATTTTACCAACATGTTGGTATCCCTGAGCAGGTGATGCAAACATGTGATGCAAACAGGTGCCGCAAACAGATTACGCAAACACCTATATTCCACCTTGCAGCTGCCTACCGCAAACTCATTTGTGGCCGTTTGCTTGCATCTGGTGGCTGCAAGCAAGTGCAATATAGCCTTTATAGCAGGTGCCGCAAACAGGTGCCCCAAACCTGCCCTACCGCAAACAAATTTGCGGCCGCTGTAAATGAATTTGCGGCTACCGCAAACTCCTTTGTGGCCACTGGAAACATGTTTGCGGCCATTTGTTTGTGTCTGTTCATGGTGCCGCAAGCAAATACTGCATAGTGGAATAAGGGCTATACTCTTTCTACCCTAAAGGGAGGAACCCATTGAGTGATGCAACTGAAATTCTGATGGAATCTTACTATTCAAGCGACTGGGGATGGTCTAAAACGATCAGAAAAAGTCCTGTCTCTTAAATCCAGGTCCTCACTTTTCTGACTAGATTAAAAGAATTGGCGGTGATATAAATGGTTGGTCAACTGGTAACCAAATAAAAAGTTCCTGCAAATAATCATACAATGGGGCTGTGATGGTAGGTGCCTTATCATCTAATTGCTGCAGTTCGGTACCATAGAATTGGATTTCTTCTAATCGTTAGCAGGTTGCTAGTGAACCCGTCCGGTGACAGCACACTTACCCCCCGGACATATACCTCCCGGATACTTACCCCCTGGACACTTTACCCTAGGACAATTACCCCCTAGGACCTGGCGACTAACTATTTGCCTGACAACTAGTATTTCCTCCATGGTTGCCAATGAATACCACCAATATCCTTCAGGGTTAGATGGAAAAGTTGGGGTCCAGCTTAATCACTGTGATTGAAAAGGGTTAACATAATTATTTCTTCTAAAGTAATTGGCAGCGTTTGTCACCTGTAAAAGATATGCCTTTGGTGGCCTTTACAAACTAGCCTCAGAAAGGGAATGTCTGTAAAGGGTATTTTACCACATGTGCATCTTAATATTGTGTCCATGCTCAAAATCTGCTGTGCCATCTGCCAACGCCTTTTCATTTGCTTGCATGTTCACAGTCAGAGTAAAACTTAATAATACCTTTTACAGACTAGCCTCGAAATGCTATCAAAATGACAGTTCAATATAGGCATAATGTACATTCTTGGCCTAGTCTGTAAGGGGTATAAACTTGATCAACCACCCCTAACCACATCTCACGCAGTCACCTGCTAGAGTCACACCCAATTGGCTGTGAAATCTGGTCCACAAATGTCAGCAAGAATTCTTCCCAAGAACTTGTCAGACCCACCCTGCGTTTCTCCTGACCTTCTGACACAAGCAAGAGTAATCATTGTTAATACCCTGCAAAATAAATGAAGTGTCATTCACACGGGATAAGGTGTTTCAAAAAGGTGAAAATCCATTCATCCTGTTTAACAAACAGTAAAATCCCTTTGCCGCAGACATGGAAGAAAATACCGCGGTTGTTTGGGAGCATTTATGCTGTACGAATTCATCAAACGAGTTATAATACAAGAGCTGTTAAAATACTTGGTAAAACATTTGTGGGAAATAAAACTGCTATATATAAGATACCAGTGAATATGAATGATTTGGTCTCAAGTGAATTAACAAGATTATTATATATACCCCATAACAATTCCAATTGAAAATATATTTGATATACACTTGACTAACTCTACGATTGCAAGACATACCCCAACACAGTCAGTGAATAAATCGGTGATAAAATTGGTGGAAAACCAGCCCTGGAGACAAGCACATTGCACTGATTTGTAATTGCCTGGCAAGTGTGATCACCCAGTGGTTGTGCAGGGAATTTGACTCTCATGGTGTTACTGGGTGATGGTAAAATCGCCTAGTGGGTATGGGGCTTTATAGTAACAGTCAGCGTGTGGGCATGATGGTTTAAGCCAATGTAAATGCTACCCAGCGTTTACCACAGTTGATATCCGCCCACGCAATAATTGGGGGTTCCCTGAAATCAATCCAACCTGTCAGTGGGGTTAATTGTACGGATATGATAACCAGCAGTTAAGCTAACAATAGCCCCAGCAGCCAGCAGTGCTGGGGTGTAGGTGCAGCAGCAGTCTATCAGCCCGGGGGGGGGGGGCACTTAGACTTGAAAAGGTACCCACTGCCAAACAGACTGGCACAGCGGGGGGGGGGGGGGGGATGTCAAAATCACTTTTAAGGCAAAAAAGGGAGGCGGTCAACTGCAACAATAGAACAATGTAGAGGAAATAACTTGAAACTTAGCCCTTTTGCTACTTTATTTTACCAAACCATAACTAATGAAGTATTATCAGAAGTTTCCCTAGGCAGTTTTGGTGGTTCTGTTTATTTTCTGGTATTGACACACCCAGATTTTTGGGGGCAGTGATCTTTATCACCCCAAAATAGGGGGGGGGGGGGTCAACCAAACTTGAGGGGCGGCCAGCCATAAAAAGCAGGGGCATTAGTTTGGCGGTGGGTAGTGACCTTCAATGAGTCAGTGCCCCCCCACCCCCTGGGTCTAGCAGACATAGAACAGCAGGGGAAAGGAGAGACAGATCCGATGGGTGTCCAGGCCAAATGGAGTTTATGACTTGGCCCCCTGTGGCCTTCCCCCATATCTCTGACAGGCAGGCACAATTGCCTCCCACTACACCTGAACTGCTATCCTGGTATAGGGTGAATATTGAATATTTTTGTATGCTGGGTTCATATTATCACATGAAAGATTTTGAGAAATTGGTCATAATTTTGTTAAAATAATATTTTGCTGTTGGAACACTTGATAATCCTATCTGATAATTGCAAGAACCAATAATAGATATTGCACTGTGGTACAGTCTTTGAGCATTCATGTTTTTGTAAAAATAATTCCATTTACACCAATGTATCAAATATTAGCTGTTTGTATCTAACAAAACTGTAATGATTCTAAAAACCAAGGGTAACCTTGACAATTATTGCAAATAGAAACCTTTGAAAAACTAAAACAATATGGTGAATACTTCTAAATATATCACTGGAAGGCTTCCATCTATGTTGATATTGTTAGTTTGAATCAAGGAAATGGAAATAGTGGAACAACAGTTTGTCAGATGTTAGCTTACTTTAACAACTAGACAACAACTCAACAAAAGATATCCTCCTGTATCTGTTCATGTATTCAACTGGTAATCCTATATTGTTTCGAAACAAAGTTTATCTTCACATCATGACATGTTCTTCCATGTGATTAGTGAAGTGATATTTGTTTCATGATACATAACAGGCAAAAACCCAAGATCTTCCGGGAAAAGGGAGGGTCCACACCAAGCCAAACATTAGTATGCCTTACAGCCCCTTCCATGTAACCTGTTACATTTTCATTTGAGATGTAACTTTGGAATGAGATGTCACACACCTGCCAAGAAATTATGGGTCTTATGGGTTGATTGTTGGTTGAACTTTAAATATGTTGTCTGTCAAATTTAATCAGACATAATCTGATATTACGATGATACTAAGATGTCAAACGTGTATACATTTGCCTATTGTTAAATGTTGAATACCTCCTGAAGATAGATATGAGTATAGTTCACATGGCTAGGTTCCCTTTCTTATTGCTACAGACCTACTGATATGAGAAAAGGGGTATTTACTTTTATCATACTCTAGAGTGATACAAGTTCAGTAGTATAAAGAAAGTAGTTCCAGCACAGAAAACAGCTCCACTTGTTAAGTTAGTCTCAGCTTTAAGATTTCAGTTTAAAGTACGTCTAGGGTATGATAAACCCATGACCAACCAGGGAGAAGGTCCACAGTGGGTTATCAACCCTTGGTGTGCCAGGGATATCAGCCTTCAGCGGCCCTGTGGGCCCTGCCCTCACGCTGATATCCCTGACACATCTAGGGTTGATAACCCACCTTGTACTTCCTCCCCAGTTGGTTATACATATGTATCAATCCTTCCGATCAAACCTACCCTAATCTTGGTCCATATTTTCATCCATATCGGTATCGTTGAGATTTTCCTGATTTTTCCCTCAGTGATAACATGACACTTGGCTGTATTCCTCTTTGCCAAACGCAACTGATAGTATTTTCATATTTGTCTATTTCCAGAGCAAGCGAAAATTTGAGGCGCAGCTTTAAACCAGAACGATGTACCAATGCTTCGAGAGCTGAAGAAGATGAAAATGAGAAGAGCAAAGATTTAGAATTAAAGGAATTGAGCAGCTGGATGAAAGAACACCAGATTTAAAGTCAAATATTATTTTTAATCTCAATTAATGTCTATAATCTGAGATGTAATGTGAAACAACTAAGATGGGAGTTTATTTACTGAATTAAAGCAACAGAAACAAAAGCTGCACAACAACATTTTCAAACTTAGCAGCAAGTAATTCCATTCTTTGAATAATTAGCATTACCTTGACTATTAACATTCATTAAACATTAATATAAATAAAATACCAACAATTAGGCATTATATTAGAAAGACACTGTCATAATCTATGATCATTGTATTTGACCTCTGCCCGTTTGTGAAAGATCTAGTGCTGTTCAGAAAGACTGGGATATATACACTTTATAAAACAATCATGGAGGGTCAATACAAGACTTCAGGTTTGGTCGAATAACACTTTGCCAATTTGCTTTTAAACTGCTTAAAGTGTACCTAATGAATGCTGGAAATTGGATTTCGATAGTTTTAAAACCGAAATCTAATTATTTGATGTAGATATTGTATGATAATTGAGCATGCTAAATTGACCATTACTTTGGTAGACATGATCTTACATTAGAGGGAATTCTGAGAAAAAGTGACCTATGTTTACATTCCAAGATATTTATTGGTGTTCCTCTGATTAGACTTCGGACTTTGATAGCAGGGATGATATGTGCACATATTTTCATAAATATTTATCTAAAACCAATAATTATTGTTATAAAAAGATGATCCTATATTGCCTATGTTACCAAAAATAGCTAATTAAGAATGGTATATTTTACAATTAATCCAATTATAAGTGCATTATTAATTTTTACATTTGGATCTACTTTCTTTTTTCGGAACTCGTAAAACCTACGTTATAGAAATGCATTTGTAGTTCCACGGTTTCATTCCAAACTACACACACACATATATATATACATCTACACACTGGCGCAAAGAAATATCAAAGAATAAAATGATAAGGTATCTCTCCTTATCCAATATCTGAAGCCATGTAAAATGAAGAAGTACTATATTTAAATTTCTATCAAAAATGCGAATGGTATAAAGTATTTTATTTGTCTCTAATAACAAAACTCTAATAACAAAACTATATTGCAACTGTCAAACATCTTGCTTCTGCCTATCTGCTTTATAATTGTGGTAGCCCATGCGGAGGATTGTTCTTTTTGTATCGATAGTTATAGCCGACGAAAGGTTTTCCTTTTTTTGTGGGTATCCATTTCATTAGGATTTAGTTGTAATTTCAATGACAATTCAAAGGTGCTATGACAGATATGAAAATAAAATGACGATAGGGATAGACTATTACTAGCTTATATAAAAACGTTCGGTTGTCACACAAAAGCTCATGACTGTGCAGAATGATTTGCATTCGTCTGTAAATGTTCACGTGTTTATATTTAGATAATAGCAATCATCGATAATTGCGATACTTTAAATCGCATGGGCTGTCACAATGTCTAGCAACTTTAATGACTTTGATCCTTTACTTTATTATCTCAATTCTTATTTCACGAATTGATCAATTATACTGTATGTGTGTACGGGTATTTATTGATGAAGACTTATTTAAACCCCACATCTATAACGGAACCAGATAAATATTAAACAGTTAAAGTATGATGATGAAATGTATCTTTAACATGTCTGTTAATGCAATGGTGTATTCTGAAGAGTCTATAATATCACTGCTGTATTTCCTGTAGTCTAGATCTCTAATATTTATTTTGGACTTTAGATCTTTTCATTATCTCAAGGCGTAGGTGTAGAGATAATCGCACAAATATTGCGCACGTAGTTACAGAGAAAATACTAGTACTTCATTATAACAAAGGTGTAAATGTTTTATGGTTGTGATATTGCAAGCGTTTGCATTGTAGAAAAAACGCGATTTTCGACGTACAGCTGAAACTAGAATAGGATGAACAACTAAAACCTAGTTAAATGTATTTTGGTCATTATTTATTTTTGAATAAAAACAAACCGTGTACTAACGGACCCGGACCGTCTTGGATTGTGTTAGAACCAGAAAAATGGCGAGTCCCAACACTAGGGCGATAGAAAACAAGTAAGGAAACACTTTGAAATGTTGCTTGTTTACATGTAAATTACCTCTCGATGCATTGACACTGAGAACGGACTAGAGCTATATTAAAGCGCCATAAACATGAAGAAATATTGTAATCTTGTGTTATTTACTTGCTAATGCTATTACATATATCAAAAATATTTTGATCATATTTAGACTACACGTAATTGTAATAAATTTATTAATACTCTTTCATGGCCCAAGGTTTTCCAGAAAATTAATAAATCTTGCATGCTTTTAATATGCCTCAAAGATTAAGAAAATGTCCAAATAGAGTATTAACATCTGAAGCATATACAGAGGACCAAATTGTCTTTACTTTAATACATTGGTGTCCAAATTGATTGATAGTCTCCTACATGTATGGGTGTAGACCCCTAAAATCAACAGACCGACATGGCCATTTCTTAAATTTGACATGCAACATGGGCCTTAGTGACACGAGGAAAAAAATAGACGGCATGACAAGGGATGTTCCTTAAATTGGACATGTGACATGGAAGGTTATTGAAATCGACATGGAAATTCAAAATAATATAGTGACATGCGACACGGCCATTTCTTAAATTAGACATGCGACATCGGGACCCCCCATCCACACCCCCACATGCCCTGCTTGAGAAATGTGAGAAAATAATAATGGAGAAAAGAATCGACCCTGTTCCCAGCCGGATTTGGGAGCATACCTATTGGCCCATATGGCTGGGTTGGGAGCTAAATGGCTACATTATAGATTGAGCCTCTGGTTGAAAGAAGAACTATAATGATCATAATTGTTAGAATTAATATAGTTGACCAATCCACCATGCAAAATGATCGGCTACATACCATCAGCTTGATATGGGATTCAATTCGTTCAGTGTTTCTTCCTTCTTTAAGAATATTTTATAAACGAACAGGTATACCCGGCATGTTCTCTCAATTGGCAAGAACACATACAATTATACAGAGACTGGTGGAATACAGATCATAATCAGTAATATCACTCTTTTTCATATGACATTCCATACAATTAGTATAATTATTTGATTTTATGGTTATCTTATATTAAATTTCACATCAAAGTCGTATAACTGTATTCTCAACAGTTACTGCGAAACATCAACACCAGCTGATTTAACGCAAATTGTTCATATTTCCTTTACTACATCACCTCTAAATTGGCGTATTAGTGCCAAAAAGAATCATGGCCAAATTGTTCCAAGGGTTTTCAATACCAATACAAACCCAGGACTTAACGCAAATCCAGGGCCCGACGCAAATCCAGGGCCAACGTAAATCCCCAGGGTCCAACACAAATCCACAATGCAACGCAAATCCTGAACACAGCATGAGCACCAAAGCGAATTATTTTTGTGACATACACATTTTGGTCGCCATTTGCTCTGCCCAACAATGATTATTTTAGAGAAATAACGCGAGTAAATGGGCGCAACATTCCCCCTATGCAAATAAAACAACACATTGTGTAACACCGGCTTTACTACCACTCAGGTTTGTGGGTCCCTTGTTGTTTCTGCCTCTGAAATCATTAGGTGCATGAGAGAATCAAGACCAAGAATTTGGATTTATAATAGCAACTGACAATCGGTAACTTAGTGCTCGAAATACACTAAATTTACTGGAATGATTTCCAACCGTTGAATAAATGCTATAAGTAAAACGAAAATAAAACATATAGTTGCCAAAGGAACCTAATGATGTTGTATTGATCGTTGATAGACATGTCCACTTTGCCAGCTAGCCCACCCCTTACTTCTATGATATCAACATTTGTAGAAAAATGCTCATCATACTTGATTCACAGTAATTTTCCTAGTAGTATTACCCAAAACTAAACTTTATAAACTTTTACATTCAATATGATGTTAAATATGTAGCTGTAGGACTGGAATGCAAAAATGGCATTTTTCCATAGGGAACAGTGTTAAAGCCCTTCAGCTTTGCCCACAATGTCCAACCCTAAAATCACAAAAACCTATACCTTATTTTGGTTCACCTGAAATGGAGGTTATTAACTAATTGAGAGAAAATAACATTTATCCTCATTTATCAACACCTTATTGACTTAGAAAACACAAGTACTAACTCATTCACTCAGATTTGTAACAGTGGCTGACTTTGCAAAAAATGCAGTTATTTCCGACCTCTGTATCATGCCAGCAATACATCCCAAAGTGGACGGGTCTATTGGTAGCCCCGCCTATGCATCATAAATGCTTTACCACAATTATTACATAAAGGTATGCAGGTATGTGCCAGTTAGCAATCATTATATACGTACTTGGCAATTAGCATAGAAGCCTGTCTGACGTCAGAGTATCACGAGTATCACATAATAATATTACATAAAGGTCTTCTAACAACAAAACGTGATTATTGAGAAAAACTATTGCTTTGATTAAGGCAATTATCAACATTGTCAATGGCTCTTTCATGTCAATTGTACATAATAATGGTTGTCGGGAAATTAACGTAATTTCATAAGGAGAATATTACCAAATGGCAATATCATTAGATAGTTCAACATTTAACATCACGCATTTTGTATACCCAAGTGCCTCCTATAAAGGCTGGTTTCCACCTGCCGATGGGTTCTAGGACATATACCCCCTGGACACTTACCCCCTGAACACTTACCCCCTGGACACTTACCCCCTGGACACTTACCCCCTAGACACTTACCCCCTGGACACTTACTCCCAGACACTTGCCCTCTAGGTTACTTACCGCATAGGACACTTACCCCCTTGACACTTACCCCTCTAGGACACTTACCCCCCAAAAATTAAGTGGTAAGGACTTAGTCTTTTTAATGGAAAGCAAACTAAATCAATATCCCTCTTTTCTAATAGATGTCTAGGATTCATACCTAAAAGGCTAACTCATCCCTTCTCAACAGTTAGTGGATGGAGAAGTGTCAAAACATCATTGGACCAAGTTCTTCAAGGTTGGGGGGTAAGTGTCCTAGGGGGTAAGTGTCCAGGGGGTAAGTGTCCTACGGGGTAAGTGTCCTAGGGGGTAAGTGTATGGGGGGTAGGTGTCCAGGGGGCATGTGTCTGGAGGGTAAGTGTCTAGGGGGTAAGTGTCCTGTCACCCTGCCGGTTCACTCAGTGGCTCAAACTCATCGGCTGTAAGTGTCCTAGGGGATAAGTGTCCAGGGGGTAAGTGTCCTAGGGGGTAAGTGTCCTAGGGGGTAAGTGTATGGGGGGTAAGTGTCCAGGGGGTATGTGTCTGGAGGGTAAGTTTCCAGGGGGTAAGTGTCCTGTCACCCTGCCGGTTCACTCAGTGGCTCAAACTCATCGGCTGTTGACTCAGGGCCCATTTGTTGCTGCACACTGATAAAGTTGTCTCATGGAAGTGAAAGTTGTGGTTTGGAAGTGATAAAGTGATTGCATTGATAGTGAAAGTGAACAAATAGCATTCACACTGAGAAAAGAGGTCTCTTGCAAGTGCATACGATCGGTACCACTTATCTCCCAGAATTCCATAGAATTCAAGTGAATGGATCCAACATGTTGGATCTGTTTGCTTGAGACCTGTTGGTTAGATTATTGTTTGCATCAGGAATTATGCACGACAATTCTCTCAACCACGGATAGTCAATTTCTTTACCTGCAGGTTAGCCTAAATCAGAAAACATGCTGGGAAATATGTTGACAAACCACAAGTCTTAAGCATAGATTTTTTCACTAATCATGGCATTATTAAATTTTGTGGTTTAAAATCGTAATATAAGCTATTTTTCATTAATTTTGTTATTTGTATATTATGTTTATTGTTTTTGGAGTTGGTTTGAAAATACATTCATTGCACAAAGAAATATGGCAAATAATTGCACATTTTCTATAGATTTCCATGTGTGTTTGTCGACAAAATTAGTAAAAAAAAAAATCAACCTGCATGTTCTTAAAATACTGTAAATGATCTATCCGTGGTAGGGAGAATTGTCGGGGACTTTGTGAGCACCTTCATTGGCCAGGGTGAATGGGCCGTAAAGCCCCATTCATAAAGCCCCATTCGCAATGGCTGAGGGTCATTGGAGGAGCCACGACAAACACATCTCTTGGAGAAGATGATAATCTCAGGGCGGTCACATGATCACATGCCAACGAAATTCACCATATAGCATTCACACTTGGGGAAAGAGGTCTCTTTTGATTTGTGGGAGGTTGTGGCTGGATTGGGGAGTACAACCTTGAGCAGATACACCCACATTAGGGTCTAATGGGTAAAGCATATTCCAAAAGTTATCTGTTATTTTTCTTGCTGTTTCCTTCTGATCAATGCACAATCACAATGATTGTGGGAATTGCCAATACCGCATTCGGAAGTCTAGGTCTGCGCATGCGTGTCCCTTTGGCGCTACTAGCTGTCTGGGGTCAAGCGCGACTTTTCACCCAATCAGGACCATCCCTTGGTCAACATGGTGGCGCCCAGTGAGAATCTCCCTAATGCAGTATAGAACTACAAACATGTTGGTACATTGTGTTTGCGATATTTCCACCATTAAACATCCAAACCTATGATTGTGCATCACAGGCTAATTTCAGCAGGGAGCTTGCTTCACTTTACAAGTATTTCGTTACATTGAAAGCAACTGGTCAAAGGTCCGTCAGCCATGTAATGGTCTTCAGAATAGATGAAGCAGGGTGGTGGCCATGCCAGCTCTCCTTTAGAGTAAATTGTGATGGGTGATCAAGGTGCCTGACAATAGAGTCTTGGCTAATCACACACACAACCTGAATGGGGGGACCACATTAAGAGGGGCAGAGGCCCTGACCATACAGACAGCCAGGGGTGAGTAAAATTTATAATCTCAGCTAGGTGAGTGGCAATATGGAGACAGTGAGGCTGGAGGTACCAAGAATAGGCAGTGTGTACACTGACACATCTTTATGGAGTGCAGGATGTAAATATAATTATCATAATTCTCAAACAATTATAAGATTCTTTTTTAAATCATGGCAGAAATGTATAAGTTTGTACACTCAGTTTTGGGAAAATATTAGATAATATTAGATGATATGAGATAATGCACTAATTTTGAGGCTGGCTATGCCCTTCATACACAACTCTATGGAGTGCAGGGTGTGAGGCTGGAGGCACTAGGAATATGCAGTATGTACTGTGACACAGCTCTCTGGAGTGCACGGTTTGAAAATAGGTGAGGTTCAAGGTACCAGGAAGAGATTGTGTGTACCATGACAAAGCTCAATGAAGTGCAGGGTGTAACTGGTAAACAAAGGTTAGGCTGAAGGTATCAATAATAAGCAACGTGTACTGTGACACAGCCCTAAAGAGTGCAGGGTGTAAATACAAGTGAGGCTGGAGGTACCAACAATAGGCAGTTTGTACCATGACAAGGCTGTATGGGATGAAGAGTGTAAATTTAGATAAGGCTGAAGGTAAAAGGAATAGGCAATAGAATGTACCATAACACAGCTCTGCGGATTGCAGGGTGTAATTAAAGGTAAATTTCCATTGTACCATGGCATTGATGTAGCTACCATGATGCAAAAACGCAAATGTGTATTCTCAATTCATTTAGCGTACCATGAATAGACAGCATGTACCATGGCACAGCTCTATTTAGTGCAGGGTGTTATTATAGGGGAGGCTGAAGGTACCAGGAATAGGCAGTGTGTACCACAACATATCTTTATGGAGTGTCTTGTGAATAAAGAAGTGAGGTTCAATATACCAGGAAGAGGCAACTTGTACCATGACACAGCTCTATGGAGTGCCTGGTGTAAATATAGGTGAGGCTGGAGGTACCAGGACTAGGCAGTGTGTACCACAACATACCTCCATGGAGGGCCTTGTGTAAATAGAGGTAAGGCTCAATGTACCAAGAATAGGCAGTTTGTACCATGATGGAGCTCTATGGAGTATCAGTGTTTTATGGGTGAGGCTAAAGGTACCAGGAATAGCTCAATGGAGTGTAGGATTTGAATATACAATTTAAAGTTTTCATCAACGGCCGCAGTCACCACACAGTGATCGCCAAAATGACCACATCTGCACATATTCTGCTGTCAAAGCAGGATTATGTAGATAATTTAAAGTTCTCTGATGGCAATGTTTGTGGAGGTAAATCACGGACACTAGGGAGAATGGGGGATATTTTCCCAGGTGGAAATGGCATATATTAAGCTAAAGTAGGGATAATTTGGGGGTTATTTCCTGAAATTACACCTTTAATTCTTTCAGATAATACTGGGGCAGTAGCGTGGCAGTATAGCATTGTTACACAATCCTAAGTCTAGGTGACTGAGAGCAAAATCATGATGATAGTAATTCTATGCATTGTATTACCAAAATGAACAACGGTTAACTAAAGAAAATGGTAATTGTATACCCTAGGAATTGTGAATTAATAGAAACTTGCTCTTCTCTTGGAAATTCTGTAGACAGTAATTCCCGGAGCTAAATAAATTGTTGAAATGGTCAGTAATAACTAGTGTTAATAATTTAGATAATTCACTTCATTTAGATAATTATTTATATTTTATGATATAAACCTTTGAATTAGCAATATCAGCAATATTAAATATTGCTGATATTGCTATCCCAGGTTCGTCGTCTGCAACAAAATAATTTTGTTGCAGACGACAAACCTTGATTTGATGAGTGGGCGATAATAGGGAATATTTGAATATCTCTACCGTAGAAGGCTACAGATGCTGTAAAACCACTGTAATCAAGTGTCCACATACTGTAAGACCTCCAGGAAGCGTAATCCTTATGTAATTTTTATGTATTTTTCTGTAATTTCACGGATTGAGTCTTGCACTTAGCCCCCCTACAACAGACCTTCTGCTTGTTTGGGAGCACTTCCCTCCTGAGTGAGACTTGAGATTACATGACTGTCAGTCTTTTCAACTACTGCATATTTTTTTGATTATCTTTTGAGGTTTATTCACATTTTTATGTTTGATGACCTATAATTAGGGTTTCACCTGCATTTACTACCTAAAACAAAAAATAAGTCACTCCCAGCATGCACCCCTAGGGCTGACATCTTGGTTCTGTTTTGGAGATCTAAGCATGTGACTGAAGAAAAACCCGTCAAATTTGTTTTTACCATTGCCTTTGAGGTGCTACAGAGGTATATGTATATATAAGCAAAATGTTGTATCCCAGAATTTATGTATCAAAAATAATTTACATGACATTGAGTATTTATAATTATGTTTTCTGACCTGAAGTTGGTGCCTGTGTGCTGTTAGCCATGTGAATAGCCCAAAGGTAAAGGTTTTCTGGGCCCAGTAATATATCATATTGAGTCAGGCATAAATGTATACTATGCTATATGGAGTAGATTATGAACCCAAATGAGGCTATGATATATTGTAACGGGAATGGGGGCAGAAGGGCCGTTGGTCCAATAAGACCCTACTGCAAGTAGGGTCTTCAAAGCCTACTTCAAGTAGGGTCTGTATGACAGCCAATCAGAATGCTGGAAGCCTACTTGTAGTAGGGTTTTGGACTTAGAGTGTGGAACTCAAAGGATATCTGTGGTGTGGCATTAGAAGGCTACTTGTAGTAGGGTATGGGACTCAAAGCCTACTTGCAGTAGGCTTTGGGTCCAGAAGCCTACTGGTAGTAGGGTAAAGGAAAGCCTACTTGAAGTAGGGTTTGAGACCTAAAGCCTACTGGAAGTAGGGTTCAGGACCTAAAGCCTACTTGTAGTAGGGTTCAGGACCAAACCCTACTTGTAGTAGGGTTCAGGACCTAAAGCCTACTTCAAGTAGGCTTTGGTTCCAGAAGCCTACTGGAAGTAGGGTAAGAGAAAGGCTACTTCTAGTAGGGTTGGGGACCTGAAGCCTACTTGTAGTAGGGTGCGAGACCCAAAGCCTACTTCTTACCCCGAGGGACTTGAAGCCAGCCTACCAGTAGTAGGCTAATGGACTCAAAGCCTACTTCTAGTAGGCATTGGGACCCGAAGCCTACTTGTAGTAGGGTCTAAAAACCCTACTTCTAGTAGGGTTCGGTACCCGAAGCCTACTTGTAGTAGGGTGAGAACTTGGAGTTACAGTCATGGAACTTGAAAGTCTTTATTACATATCCTATGTATAGATCTAACTATGAACTTCTATGCAGAAATTACTTCAGAATACCTAATTGAAGTAGTGTCTGAATGCACCACATTACTTCTAGTAGCCTTCCAGACAAATAAACAACTTGTAATACTATGCAGAAAGTAGTTAGAATATATTCTAAATGGTTTAGATTTCCATTTGCTGGCTGAGTGTAAGACCCTACTTGAAGTAGGGTTGGAAACCCTACTGTAAGTAGGGTCTTATTGGACCAACGGCCCGCCTGCGGAATGGGGCAGGCCCTGGCCTCCCAGTAGAGTTCCCCCCTCCCCACCACTACTATACCCCTTTATTCCATGGATTGCTTTCTAGACTGGGGATGTTGGTGCTAAGCCACACCCCTTTTGGTAGTGATTGACAGCCATCCTGGCAGGGAGTCTAGACCCCCACTCTGATTGGTTAATCTTAGCCAATCAGAGTGGTTGAGCCCTATCCTGGAATTCTGGGAAGGTACATGCAGACCCCTACCTCGGCCAATCAGAATCCTCCTTCATAATCTGGAGGGGGATCCAAACTCCTCCAGGAGCTCTCCCTGGAGGAGCCAGATTTAGAACATTTGACTGACTGCGCAAAACACTGCCCAGCTAGTCTTCCCCAAATCCACCACCATCTCACCATAATAATATGGTGAGATGGTGGTGGATGGAGGTACAGATGTAGATATATTATATATACATCTGTACCTGTTTATTCATTGTAATTAGCTTTTGTTACTGGTCATTTTGAACCGTTATTTGTCTGTACTTCTTTCTTTTTGGTCACAATATATTTTGTCAACTTGAACCATGTTCTTGTGTCATCTATTCACGAATAATCAGTCGAACCTACGTGCAGAAACCCACTCCTGTTTCAATATTAAGGCTTTAAGCCATAGGCTCTATACCTGAGTCTGTGTAAAAGTGTGTAAGCATATAAGATCTTTACATAATGCGCCGGGGAGGCATAGAGTTTATGTCGGATGATAACTCGAATTGCTGACCGGCGTGTTTAAAAGGGTTGCTAGATAGTAGAGTACTGTAAAGGTACTCCCCGCTGAATACTAGATTCTCACGGTAACTTTGGACAACTTATGTAAAGGAAGAGCCACACGTTCAAATACAGTTTCAAACCTTTATTTCTGACAAGCGTACAATAGATGAAGTGTTCCGTACAAATACCATACAGTGCTGGTGAGTGGTACCAAAGTGACAATAATAACGCCCCTCTGAGCGCCTACCTCTATACTCCAATCAGAGTCCGTGCCAACCGCTGATCCGGTGCTGAGCCTAAGTCCTCCAGGCCTGCTGTAGTCTCTAGTCTGGTGGTCTGGCAGAGTGGCTGGGCCAGGTAGAGTAGAGTATCCGGTGAGGTAGTCCAGGGGTATGCCTTTCAGAGGGGGCTCCAGGAGAGTGTGTCCCTTACAGTAGCAGGGATCCCCTTTATACAGATCCTCTCCTCCTGGGAGGAGGGGGCCTGCATGATGTCATGGGCTATATTTAGCAGGTGATATCACCATCCAGTCTCCTGATTGGTCGACTGATGGGGAGGGGTTGTTTGTGCAGGCCAGAGAGGAAGAGGGGGAGTTGTGCATGGATTGCATCATCTCCCTGAGTGGGGAGGGGTGGTTTGTGGAGGCCTCTGATTGGCGGGTGGCAGCTCCAGAGGGTGGGGTGGCAGGTGCATGGGGGCGAAGCCCAAGCATACCCATGGTTATACTCAGTCACTGTCTGGCAGCTGTACGGTTCACAACAGGTGGTGCTTATATACTGCCTTACACTAACATGGTTATACATAGGTATATGGGAGGTTGTGTCTGCAAAAGTAGGGTTCTAGGCATTATGTGTTTGGGACTGGTTGCAGTCCCGACACACTCGCCCCCGGTCAGTTTCAAAAATGGACACCAGATGGCTATTTTTGCCGTGTTTTGTACCTGGGTGATCCACCCTTTTGCACACTTTGGAGACACAATTCCCTTACAATTGGTAACACAATAACATTTCTATGCGATATGACGCAATACTACAGATTAGATATAATGTGAGAACAGTATTATAATTGACCCTTTTGCTATAACAATCTTTAGGGCATGTGGTTGATGAGAACGTTACACATTTGTTGACAACACGAGAGACAATGTAAGCTGTGTGCTACAACAAATTCAAACTACTTGAAATCCTACTTAAACCTCTAAGTCTATAGAGTAAATATAAAGTCAGATGCCTGACTATCTTCTAAAGTAAAACTAAATAGTATACTACCTAAGATCTTTGTCAGACAACATAAATATAGATATTAGCTACCTTCTAATGTTAATTGAGCAATTATATTAAAGTGATAAAAGTACCTGGAATATCAGTATAAGTTGTTTGATTATAACTTTACACCTCTTGTTTAGGCAGCTCGATAGGTGTTCATGCGTGGTACATGTATCAGTGGTTGCCCTGGGCAGGCAATATTAGCAGACGTATCCGGTGAGAACATTGCGTATTTGTGAGGTTCAGTTTTGATTATCATATTATTTTTAAATGGTATATTTTGATAAATGAAATCATAATGTCTCTTTACTGCGGCATTGTCTCTGAGCCATATTGCTGCTGCACAAGTTAGGAGCAAGAGCTCTGTAAGCTGTTGCTCCTGGGCATGTAATGATATCCCTTCCTTTACATGAATCTATCTCATTTCAATGAGTTCTATCTACCTCAAATTATCCATTGAAACAGCGACAGCTTCTGGTAGATTTGTTATAATTTATACATGGAATTCAGAGTCATTAGTAAATATAATTGGTGAACCTATGTGGTTTACAGTATACCGTTTGTAGACATCCTCATTTTGGGCCAAAGGGACCTTAACGGTAACAATGACGTGGTCTGCTTAGACAGCGTAGATAGGTCTGCTTTGGCTGTAGGAGAGTGGTTGCGGGTGTTTAACTGAGAGTTCATGAATGTTTTTGTAGATGATCTGCTTGATTTTAAAGATGCCCTCCATGAGCGTCTCAAGGGTTATAAGGTGAGGTGAGAGGCGTCCGTTGAGTAATTGGATAACGCCTGACTCAAAGTCTGTCACTCTTGAGTTAATGTTCTGTAGTAGGGAAATATCCTTTTGTATGATTGCTATAAGTTCAGGAGTGAGCCTTGCTAGTGTGTACAAGGCTTTACAGCAAGTGTCATTGTTCGTAAATAGTTTGATGATGTCCTGAAGCTTATTCTGGGTTTCTGTGATGGTTTGAGAGTCATTTGGTGCTCCAGTGGCCGACTTCTGCAGTTGCTTATTAGTTGTCCTCATGAAGGCGTTAAGTGTTCTTGCGTTGGCGTTCTCGATGGTGGTGTTAGACCTCAGCTTTTGCGTAAGGTCGTTGATGTCCCTTCCTAGGATGTAGACAGTGCTAGTGGTTAAATGGCACTTTCATGTTGCAGAGATGCTGAGTTGCAGTGCAGACGATGGTAGAGGTCTTCATGTTCTTGGGGATGTTCTCTGGCGTGTGTTGATGTAACTGCCGCTGGCCTGTGCATATTGTTTCACACAAGTGGCACGTCAACATCAACTCGCAGCTTCCTTCCCGGTTGTGGTGGTGGGGGTGGAGCAGTCCATGATGGGCTGCGTAGAGTGGTGGTGGTGGTGGTCGCATCAGCGCAGGCAACCCGTCTCAGGTGTTGGAAGGTGGTGTGCTATGCGCGATGCGATGTGGCTGGTCACGGTGGTCGTCTAGGAGGATAAACGCGTAGAGTTTGTCACGTCTGATGCCCTCTTTGATTTCTTCTGTTGTGTGGCGTCGTGCTTATTCTTCTTGTCATGCCCGTACACGTCTGTTTGTCTGGTGTCTTGTGACTGCACGCGATGTCGACAGTTTTCTTCAGCGTAGTCCGGAAGATCGTCCAATTCCTCCTGCTAACAGGCTGGCCGGAGGACATGTTGCAATGTTACACCAAAATCAGGTAGTATGAACACAATCTGTGTAGGAGAAGAAAATAGGCGCTAGGGGATCGCCACTTAATGCTGGTAACCACTGACCAATTAATGAGTTGCTTCTGTAAACAGCTGTGTGATGTCAGAGATAACAGGTGGTCCTAATGCGTGTTAGGTGATGGTTGGCTGAGCCGCAGGGAAAGGTTAGAGGGGGGAGGGGTTGAATGTGGAGTTGGTTCGGGGTATTTGCGAGGAGGGGTGTAGGTCATTTGTGGAGGAGGGGTGAGGGTTTTGTCTGGAGGAGGGCGTGGCGGAGCTCTTCGATCTAGCTGAGCTAGTCCTCGGCGATGACTACAGTTGGGGATGGACGTCAGCACCCGTGATTCACTGAATCTTGCCCAGGTTAGTAATTATCATATGCGTTCTAATTGTTGGGCCTTTATTATGTAGCAGTGTATGCCCCTAGAGTCGGTTGTTGTGGGCTTTATCTTGTTGCCCGTTGATGGGTGTATTATCTAGTTATCAGAGCTGATCAGGAACTGATATCTGTAATGTCACCCGCTACCCTTCATTGAGTCTTAGTTCCATTCTAAGTGTAGTGTGCCTAGCGGATAGGGCTTGTACGGTATACCATTATCCTCAGAACCTAGTTATAAGCAGGCGGGCATATTCTGGAGGGGGAACCTGCAATTTAAGTTTTCATACTTGATGCCCATTTTGGCAGGGGGTTCATTCCTGTCTGCCTCCTTGTATTGACTGCTCAACCGACATTTCAGTCTGCTTTAAGCTGAGGCTTATGTCTGGCAGTGAGGTTGCTGCCGTAAGGGTAGTAATGTAAATTGACTCGTGATTGAGGGGTGAACTCATTGTGAGTTCATGGTGCACTTTTGTTCTTTTAGGCGGCCAACTCTGACGTTGTTGGTGAGAGTGCTGCAGATGTCATCCTACACTGAGTTAGGTTTTCTGTAGGTGGGTGCAATATAGGAGAGATGTTTTTATCTAAAACTGACTTACATAATCTATGTCATGTATCTTTGCTAGCTATAGCATCAGTTTGTCAATTTAAGTTTTCTGTAGTTGAGATGGAGTCATCGTCAACCCAAGACATCGAGCCATCCGCCCAGTGGACTTTATATTGCTTTTTGCCATTTCTCTTGCGGGATGTAATGACCCGCTTAATAGGGTAGTAGACGTCCCCTGCATTATCCTTGAATCTGTCTTTATGGTCCACTTTAAGGGGTGTGGAATTGGTTGTGGCTTCATTTTGCCTTTTGTAGTATGGCCTTAGCCTGTTTACATTTGTAAGGCGTTTCAATACGCGGCCTGTGTTAAGATCCTTGAGACGAACCAGGCAATCTGATACAATTTCTGTAATGACATGGGGGGTTGAGTACATGTATGAGAATTTACCCAGGGGTTTCACCTTGTATTTGGGATCATATATGACTACTTCTTGTCCCACTTTGAAATTGTGAGGCCTTGCTTTGCTGTCCAGTTTTGCCTTCATTCTATCTGTGTACGATTTGTTGTGCTCATTAGCCATTTCTCTGACAATTGCAAGGCGTTGCTCAAGATCATGAAGGTAATCTGTGGCTGATAGGGGTAGGTTTTCGGCACTCTGGCGTTGGCTATCAATAGGTAGCAAGTTTGGGGCATGGCCGTAAAGTAGACGATATGGGCTATCACCGAGTCTGGATGTAACAGATGTTCTCACACTGTACAGAGCGAAAGGTAAGAGTTTGTGCCAGTTTTCACTGTTTGTGTCTATGTAACAGGATATTACAGACTGTAACTGTTTCTGGATACGTTCAACCCGGCCATTTGCCTTTGCGTTTACGCCTGACGTGAATGTTTGTTTTATCCCAAGTCTTTTGTGTACCTCGTTTGTGAGTTTTGACAGGAGAGGAGTTGCATTATCGGAATGCACTGCTATTGGTGGGCCGTACCTGGTGTAGACATGTGTAATCAATGCATCAACAATGTCAACACTCGTTTGGTCTTTCATTGGTATGGCTTCACAGAAGTTAGTGAGCATGCAAATAACCGTGAGTATGTACTCATGGCCCTCATTTGAAGGTTTGATTTTGCCAATGACATCAATCGCGATATGACTGAAGGGTCTTGGAGGTGTATCAAAGACCTGCATTGGGTGGTTTGGGTGAGCCACCCTTTTCTTTCGCGTGCATATGTCACATGTTCTGACATATTCTGCAATCATTTTTGTCATGCCTCTCCACCAATATTTGGAATATATTTTGTCGTAAAGGACGTTTCTGCCTACATGTGAGCCAAGTAGCACGTTGTCATGTAGTAGGGCAACAACTTTCTGCTGCATATTAGTGGGGATGACTGTCTTTCCTTCCATCTCAACATATTTTGAGCCCTTCTTTTTAAAGGATGGATAGAAAACCAAGATGTCCTTTTCTAGTGACATGTGGTCTGCATATGTCAAGGTGAGTTTCTCTCTAATGGGATCGTTTGGCAGTGTCTTATTTTGCAGAAATGAAATTATGTCTGAACAGAATTCGTCATCTGCTTGGCCTTTTGACATAGTGAGTTTATCCATGTTATCTGATATGTCTTGCGCATCAGCTTGAGGTTGCGTTTTAGTACTTGTTTGATGTGTTTCATTGCTCTGCTTTTGGGTAGCATCACTGTCGTTAGTAGTTGGGGCTTGTTGATTACTCACTGCCTTTGACCTGGTTACTGCAGTATTTTGTGTGACTTGTCCAACTTGTGGAAACAGCAAGTCTTTACCGAGTTCTGGACAGTCATTGTCAGGCAGGGTAATGTCTGACTCTAATCTAGAGACATAGTCTGCGAGGTAATGGGTCTTACCTTCATGGTATTGGATGTCGTATGAGAATGATTGCATGAAAAGTGCCCACCTTTTAAGTCTAGGACTAGGTGCTTTGTGTGGTGCCTCAAAGATATGGACCAATGGGGCATGATCTGTAATGATCGAGATGTGGTAGCCTTCGATTGTTGGCTCAAAATGTTTGAGTGCAATATATATTGCTAGTGCCTCTTTTTCTGATATAGAGTAGTTTTTCTGAGCACCGTTCATTTTGGCTGTGTGGAAGGAGATCGGGCGATACTTGTCGTCGATCTTATGACACAGGGCTGAGCCAACTGTGTCGTCACTGGCGTCTGTCAGTATATACAGCGGTTCGTCATATTCAACGTGGACCAGTATGGGTGGGCTCATTAGCAGTATTTTCAGTGCTTGAAAGCCGCTTTCCGCCTTTTCATCCCAATGAAAGCGTGCACCTTTCATGGTGAACTTATTCAGGTGCTTTGTCATTTCGCTCATTTTTGGGATAAACGCTGAGTAGTACTGGATCAGGCCTAGAAATCTGCGGACACCTCTGACATTGGTTGGTCTTGGGAAGTCCTGAATTTTATCTAGTAGTCTTTGTTGTGGTTTGATGCCGTTTGGTGTGAGGACATGTCCAAGGAAATGGCATTCGTCCACTGCAAAGTCACATTTCTTTGGGTTAAGTCTGAGACCTCTATTGGCTAGTCGTGTAATGACTGTCTCTACATCTTTGACATGTTGTTCATGTGAGGGAGAGAACACCAGGATGTCATCTAGATATGTTGCGGCGATGATGGGATCTAGCCCTTTCAGTATGTGGTTAATAGCTCTACTGAAACTCCAGCCAGCGCCTGTTAGACCAAAAGGCATGCGTCTGAACTGGTAGGTATTGTTCTGAGTAGTGAAAGCAGTGTATTGTCTTGACTGCTCTTGCATTTCCACTTGCCAGTACCCGGAGATCATGTCAAGAGATGTGAATATCACTGGCTTTTGGCATGCCACCAGATTGAAGAGATGTTCTCTTGTCCTTAGGGGAAATGGGCGTTTGATCGACATGGCATTGACTTTTCTGTAGTCTATGCAAAGTCTGTATGACCCACATTTCTTTTTCACCATTACTATGGGCGAGCTATAGGGAGAGTCACTTTCCTCTATGACCCCGGCATCCAGCATTTCTTTGATTTGCTCGTCAATAATGCCTTGTATTTTTGGTGATGCCCGATATGGTCTGGTCGTGGGTGGCGTCTGCCCTGGTTCAATTTCGATCTTCATGGGTATGTCTTTGAAATGTCCTAGCTCTGACATGTCTGTAGCAAATGCCCATCCGTTTCTATGAAGCATGGTAAGGAAATTTGACTTTTCTTCTCCTGCCAAAACAGATTTGTCTAGGTTAAACATTTCCTGTTGTTCAACGTCTTGTCTGATTCTGTTTTCCTGAACACCCATTGGGGTGTTTACGGTAGCGATCACCGTGTTAGGCTTTATGATTCTCTGTCTACTTGTTGTGTTAAGAAGTTGGACCAAAACTCTGTTATTCTGCACAGTGGACAAGGTATGTGCCGTCCACATTGTACCGTCACAATTATCAAATATTGGTCGTACTACCACATCTGTGCCGTCATGCATGTCACCATCAGTAGACAGGGGTAGCACCAACTCTGACTGTGGTGGGAGTACTATTGTGTCAATTGTTCTAGCCTCGACCGGTTTGTGCAGAGTAATGGTATCTGATGCAAAATCTATGTTGGCATTTGTGACGTCAAAGAAGGTCCTACCTAAGATGACGCTGTGTGACATGTTTTTCATAACATAGAATTGAGATTTGTATTGGATGTTTCCTACTCTCCATCTCAATATTGCTTTTCTTTTCAATTTGTATTCTGATCCATCTGCTAGGGTAGCCACGTCGTCGATGTGTCTGCTTTTTATGACAGCCCTCTTGGAAAGTTTTGAGAATACTGATGCTGAAATAAAGTTATCACTTGCTCCTGTATCTATCATGGCTGGGACTACAGTTCCACCTAGGGCGATTGTGATTATTCTCGATCCCTTTTCTCTCTTTCTTAGTTTGATTGTGACCTTTGTGGCATGTTGCTCTGCTGGCTTTTCTGTGACGGCCAGTCTCTGGGGCCTGACCCGGCCGTTGGGACAGGGGCCCTTTCGCCATTTAAAGGCCGCTGTCCTTGCTGCCTCTTGATTTGTCTACAATCTGAGGTCCTGTGAGCGCACTTACCGTGGAAAGAGCAATACAGTGATTTATTGTTGTTGTATGTAGGTCTGTGCTGAGAAGGGTAGTTCTGCCTCATCTCATTGACAACTGGTCGTCTGTCATCCTGCCGTCTTTCTGGACCTTCACGCGATCGCCAGTTAGGATTGTTGCTGTTATTTGGCCTCGGGTAATTAGGTTTGTAATGGTTGTTGTGCCTTTTCTCCAGGAAGTTGTCTCCTTTCTCAGAGCTGCTGATGACAATGGCCTCAAATCTCTTAGCCATGCGAACTGCTTCTTCAAATGATTGTGGATCATGTATCGCAACCATTTGAGCCAGTTGTCCATTAAGGCCACAGAGGTATGCTGATAGCATGGCCTCTGAGGGAGCCTGTAGGGTTAACTGGATTTTTCTGAGAGCGGCCGCAAAGTCCTGAGAGTCCTGGCCCTGGCGTTGCTGTACCTCTAGCAACTTCTTTGATCTGAGCCAGGAAGGCACAGACTTTTTGAATGTCTCTATTGCCAGATCTTTGAAACGTTGATAGTCTCTTTTCTGGCCCTGCTCCAGTTCCATAGCCCATGCATGAGCGTTGGACTTAAAAGAGGCGAGCGCGGTCTCAAGTGTTAGCCTTTTTGACCATCCATATATGTCTGCTACATTCTCAAGTTGGTCAAAGAATACTGTTATGTCTTCCCTCTGTCGAGCTGAAAATGTAGGGATTGGTAGGCTAGGCAACTTAATTTTCTGAGTAGGGCGCTGGCGTACCTTTTTCTTCTCAATAAATGTAGGTTCCTCATCTGCTGACTGATAATCGCCTTCTCCACTTTCTGCCCCAACTCCCGCATTGGAGCCTGCCTGTTCCTCCTCTATGAGAACTTCCTCCTGTTCCTCTATTTGATCCTGTTCCTCTAAAGCCTCATTGCCCTGTTGTGCTGGATCTACCTGGTTCTGTTCTGGGTCATCCCCAGCTTGGTTATTTAAAGGGTCTTCCCCGTTTTGTCTAGCTGCCATTGTATTTTTCCTAACTGGTACAAATGTCAGTTCAAATGGCGGTACTGGACCTTGACTTCTGAGTCCTACCCGTCTGAGTAGGTTTTTGAGACTCCTGGGGGGAGGCGTGGTTGCAGGTAGTGCATGCAATTATGGGTAATGGGAAAACATATGTAGGGCAATATGACCACGTGTTATACCAACGCAAACAGATAAGGTTATCAACTGCAAGTCACAATGTATTTCTTCCAATAAGTGTGTCCAAAGTGCTAATAAAGGTTTTTCTCCACCATGTGCGCCGGGGAGGCATAGAGTTTATGTCGGATGATAACTCGAATTGCTGACCGGCGTGTTTAAAAGGGTTGCTAGATAGTAGAGTACTGTAAAGGTACTCCCCGCTGAATACTAGATTCTCACGGTAACTTTGGACAACTTATGTAAAGGAAGAGCCACACGTTCAAATACAGTTTCAAACCTTTATTTCTGACAAGCGTACAATAGATGAAGTGTTCCGTACAAATACCATACAGTGCTGGTGAGTGGTACCAAAGTGACAATAATAACGCCCCTCTGAGCGCCTACCTCTATACTCCAATCAGAGTCCGTGCCAACCGCTGATCCGGTGCTGAGCCTAAGTCCTCCAGGCCTGCTGTAGTCTCTAGTCTGGTGGTCTGGCAGAGTGGCTGGGCCAGGTAGAGTAGAGTATCCGGTGAGGTAGTCCAGGGGTATGCCTTTCAGAGGGGGCTCCAGGAGAGTGTGTCCCTTACAGTAGCAGGGATCCCCTTTATACAGATCCTCTCCTCCTGGGAGGAGGGGGCCTGCATGATGTCATGGGCTATATTTAGCAGGTGATATCACCATCCAGTCTCCTGATTGGTCGACTGATGGGGAGGGGTTGTTTGTGCAGGCCAGAGAGGAAGAGGGGGAGTTGTGCATGGATTGCATCATCTCCCTGAGTGGGGAGGGGTGGTTTGTGGAGGCCTCTGATTGGCGGGTGGCAGCTCCAGAGGGTGGGGTGGCAGGTGCATGGGGGCGAAGCCCAAGCATACCCATGGTTATACTCAGTCACTGTCTGGCAGCTGTACGGTTCACAACAGGTGGTGCTTATATACTGCCTTACACTAACATGGTTATACATAGGTATATGGGAGGTTGTGTCTGCAAAAGTAGGGTTCTAGGCATTATGTGTTTGGGACTGGTTGCAGTCCCGACACAATAAAGATTATTTACCTTACTGGGTAGAAAGGTTATTGTCGATTTATCTCACTATGTGAGTATTATTGCAAAGTTTAAGAAAACCTAGTTTTAAGTATATTCAGTGCAGAATTATGGTATTATGAGTAAAGATCTATCAATGTTGCTTAGTTAACTGGTAATAGTCAAAATCCCATCTTTTATATTTTCCGGTTATCTATGGTGGTTTATTACCTAGTTGGTGTGAAGAAAAAAATCATCAGTTAATTCTAAGAGAGCTTCCCATCTCAAATCATTGGCCGAGGTACAATATTATTGGTATCGGCCACCTTGGCTCCTGATATAAGAATAACAACGCCCACCTCAATCCATGAGGGACACTTTGTTTTCTTAAGGGCCATACCCACTAGGCGATTTTACCATTGACCGGCAATGGGAGACTGGGAGAATGGCCATCGTGATTGCGGGACGACTGTCATATCAAGCAATTTTGATTTTTTTATCACCGATTTTACCATCGATCCCATCGCCCATCGCCCAGAATGTGTATTATATCCATGGGGAATCGCCGGCCAATCGTGATCGCCAGGCGATTGTGATCACCGAATTGTATCTTGTGCAGTTGCCCATCGCTTAGTGGATATGGTGCTTAACATGATGTTATTATATCCAAGACCCCATTAATTGTGTTTATATGCTGGGGAGCAGGAGAGTGCTAGACAGACACGTGTTCTCTGTCAGCCTCGAAACAATTATCGGACAAGAGAACAGAGCGTTCTATTTCTGTACACTCTTAACACATGGCCCATCCTGCTCCATGCATGGACTACTAAGTACAATGTTGTGGTTATTTGCAGAACAATCTCGGACTCTTTTCTGAGCATACATGGTTATTGCAAAAGATTTATGTTGTCATAAGGATGCGCTAAAATGCTGCATAGGTTTTCTTTCTTGTTTTTAAAACTAATTGGGCTAATCAGGGAAATTTTGATAAGTGTCTCTGTGTATCATGTCTATCAATAATTATTCTACCTAATAATCTGTTTTTGAGAACATGTTGGAATATTATCATAGATATTTAAAAAATACAGAATTGCTTAACTTTAAACCCGTACAAAAATTATTCTGACATAAAAACATAAACATACTTTTTGGTTCATGTCATAGTGTCTTTATGTTTATTGATATGATTGCAAATAACATGAAGAAGGATTGCTAGCTGTAATATAGTTAGGATTTTATGGACATACTCAGGGAGTACTATAGAACCTTCACAAATTTCAAATTGAAAGTCCGCATGCAGCTGTTGGTTGTAGACAGCTGTGTTTCCTCGGAAATGTCAAATACATAGGGTAATTGTTCTAATTGTTTGATTTCTATGGATACATAATTTCCTTATTTGGTCAAATGTAAAAGCAGTTGTAGGTCGGTGGTTGGGGGATAAGTGTATTTCTAGGAATTGTAATGCATCACTGATGGGTGTTACAGCATTAGGATACCTGTCATTGATATGTCGATTATATGTAGGTCATTTGCACTTAGAGAAATAACTAAAACTAGTTGGAACCTTATGATGATGCTGCTGACTACCAAAAATGTAAGACTCTATCTCATTTCATGTAATTAAAGGGAACCAAAAGCAATGTTGGGTCAAAATTTTGCAAATTCTGTTAACTATTGAAATATATTCCTTGACCATGACCTAGGCCTATAGTAAAATAGAGACTGTCAATAGAGACTTAAACTACATCAAAATACACAATAACCTGTCCCAGGTCAATTTTGGTGGCCCACCATAATTGGTTTGTTTACAAACATTGCTGTGTTTAGGCATAAATAACAAGGGTATTATGGAATTCACATTAAACTCTAGTTAGTTATCATAATTCATACTGTACCAATGGCTAAAGTTAGACTCTAGGAATATATTTTCAAAGTTATTTGAGTTTGCAAAATTTGGTCATATTTTGAGTCATCATTGCTTTTGGCTCCCTTTAAGTGTAATTTTTGCACAATAAAATAGCATTAACAAGAGCATGTTTGGACAGCGCCCTTCTCAAATCACATTGATTAATGCACGGCTTTTCATAGGAATCTCCATGATACCTATATATATATATATATGAAATGATACCTATAATGAAAAAAAAGTTATACAATTTGTACGCCTTCCCATTGCTTTAAAGTTGTTGACGAGGCATCCCACGAAACTTGTATTGAATACATGCATATGAATATAGAATTGGCGTCATATCTTTCAAGCGGTTTTGTGTTAGGATGTCTTCCATTATTTTCTCGTTTTAATTGTATATCCAACAAAACAAATATCAATTTTGATGTCACAGAATTATGAAATGCTAGTCTCTATATTAATTTTTCATTTAGAAATCGAACTGTGTCATCAAGCCATTCGGCTGCAGTTCTAAAATATATCTAACGTTTCATAAAGAGGCCTTCCGTTAAAGGGAGCCAAAAGCAATGATGACTCAAAATATGACCAAATTTTGCAAACTCAAATAACTTTGAAAATATATTCCTAGAGTCTAACTTTAGCCATTGGTACAGTATGAATTATGATAACTAACTAGAGTTTAATGTGAATTCCATAATACCCTTGTTATTTATGCCTAAACACAGCAATGTTTGTAAACAAACCAATTATGGTGGGCCACCAAAATTGACCTGGGACAGGTTATTGTGTATTTTGATGTAGTTTAAGTCTCTATTGACAGTCTCTATTTTACTATAGGCCTAGGTCATGGTCAAGGAATATATTTCAATAGTTAACAGAATTTGCAAAATTTTGACCCAACATTGCTTTTGGTTCCCTTTAAGTGAAGGGGGTCGGAAGGGGGTCAGATATTCTGGAAAATAGGTGTACCTCCCTGTATAAATGCAGCACTTTTTTCTCCCCCAAAGGGGGTGCGGATGGGGTCAAATATGTATGTGCATTTTATGGGAGGCCCCAAAGTATCCTATACATGCAAATACAAAATCCTGATAAGTTTTGATGAAGGCCGTTATAAGCCAAAATATATCGATTTGTTGAATTATTTGCATCGTTAAATAAACAAAAACAATAGTCCAACACTTCGTCATTGAGTTTAGTGCAGTTTCAACATTAATTTCTACGCAAATACAAAGCACATACGTACACAAATATTTTTTGAATGGCATTAGCTATAAATAGATACAGTCAAAGATGTACCTACCTTTACTCTTTTCTGTCTACAGATTGTTTCTTTTAGCCCAGCAGCTCTTTCATAAGGGTCCTATATATAGACTCAGATCAAGGCTGGTTTCAGCAGAGAATGTTTACCCAGTTTACTGGCCATGTATCACCCCAATTCTGCAAGTAAACACCATCTGGAGGAGTCTGCCAGCCCCACCTCTGAGGAAGACTCTCACTCCCTGGAGGAAATGTCCAATTACATTATGGCCATGGAGGGCTTAATGATGTATTGCAATCCATGGTTCTTTATTGTTCTGCTAATTTAATGCATGTGTATGATCCACTGAATCTAAAGCAATTAAATTCTATGTGATACTGAATCTACCTCTATTATATCCTATGTAAATCTTCATCAACTTTTTATTGGGTGGTAAACAATGAACAGCATATCATAGAAAAAGATATCAATATATCATATTGTTATTTTTACTTTACTATACTTTACTGGCAAGATATACACCATATTAATATCCTTTACTATGATAAGCTGCCGTTGTTAACTGCAAACGTCTTTGCTATATTCTTTTCTCTTTTCATAATAATATTGCAAGCTATATTTTCGGATTATGACTGAATCCTATATGCACATTACAATTATCTTTCGTCGCAAACTTCAGTCTGAAATATTGGACAAACCTATTCAAATTTTGCAGACAATACAATTTAATCTCATTCAGATTAGAAACAGATATTCAGGCAATATTATATCAACTGACTATGGCAAGAATAGAGACTACAGTACTACTGGGCATTAAAGTACAAAAGAAAGAAAAGACTCATTGATATGGCTAAATAGCAGGCCAACGGCAAAATGGACATAACATGTAGGCTCTAGGCCCGCCCATTGTAGTTCTGTCGCTGTTGCTTTGGCATTTTTCTTGGACATATAAATCAAAAGCTATACTGCCACTGCTGACCTCCCCAACTATTGTTTTTCAACCACAAATTCTATCGTATTGGGTTGCCAAGTGTAAAATGACAAAGAAATGGTAAAAACATTTGAAATTGCTTTCTTTCGCCTTAAAGAAAGTAATACAAACCTATTTTGAAAAATGAATTTAAATTATGATTGGTTATAATTGTAAAGATTATTACTATGGGACCATCCAAGGGGGTTGGGGGGGGAAATCTGACATTTGTTAAAGTTTGCGAACCTTCCTTTGCAAAATCCAATTATTTCAGCCCAAGCGGGGGTAATTGATCTAAAAATAATTAATTTGCATATGTACTAAATGGAAGGCATCTATGATACACCAAATACATTGCAAAATGGATTTTCAGAAACAGCAAAGGCATATGCCCGAATATTGCAACGTATGTAGATTATTCTAACATTATATCATGCACTTTTCTGATAATTATAGGAAAAAATCTCTGATTGTTAACATTTTGCGCCCCATACCGTTTGTTCGGTTTTTGTCGATTAAGATCAGTCAGCCCTCAGTGAGATGATAACAGAAACCATCGGTCGTCATTGGCCATTCATCTTTCCACATACACCACCGTTTCCTATTCAATAAAAACAAAAAAATACATATATCTAGGATAGATAGATATTGTTTTTTCAACGTTTTGTATGGGATAAAGGTAGATTTATCTCTTGGCCTATAGTTTGGTTTTGAAACTCGACCGCCCACAATTATTCAAGGATAAAGAATATAGACCAATTTATCCTCAAATTAGATGGAATTACCTGCATTATTGCATCATATAAATTGAAGAAGATTGTACATTAATTCCTTAACATTAATTGCTTTGCCTTGTTGGTAATTGTTCTGTCTACAGGTTTTGATAAATTATATCTTTCCAATTTAAAAATTCACACTTCATTACCAATGTCAATTGAAATAAATTATAGTATATTAAGTCAATTAGCAGCGGTCTCCTCCATAAGGATTTACAGAGAAATGAGACAAAGTTATGGAATTTTGCCTTCCTATAGCTATAGCGATCAACATCATTTTTCATTGTGGTTAGTCATGGGAGTTAAGTTCCATAACGTTGTTTTCAGCTTACCATGACATGAGTTAAGTTCCATAACGTTGTTTTCAGCTTACCATAACAGAGATTCCGTTGCCTTTCAAAGATATTTTGCTGCACCTTTTAGAGATTTTGAAGGAATTAATGGAGGTTTTTCCTACGAAACAACTCCGTGGGGTGTTTCATAGTAACCTCCGTACCTACGGAGGTTTTATTTTCGCTCATGGTAACTGTATGGGAGTTTGAAACCCCCCTTTCATAACAAAACTCATGTAAATATATCCCAAGCTCTTGTAAATCCACCCAAAACTCACGTAAATTCACCCAAGACTCACATAAATCCACCCAAACTCACGTAAGTGAAAATGAAACTCAGGTAGCTACGATGACCAAAAATGTCATCGTAACTTTATGAAATGCAAAACTCTCGTAGCCATACAGAGGTTTCTTATGAAACAGGCCACAGAAGGGGATTCATTAGGAAAACATGAAATTTCTGTATTAGTAGATATGTATTGATGAAATAAGCAACATATGACTATAAGCAGATAAGAATCGGGCCAGTAGCCATCTTCCTAATTCCCATGGCCTAGCTGGACGGCTGAGGATTAGGGGGTATACTCCCGTTATATTGGCCATGGACTGAATTCTTCTTCTATGTATTGTAAATGCCTGGTTCGATATTTGGAAGTGCCCGAGAAAATTAAGGTTCTGACAGAATTTGGAATGCCTTGAGCTTATTCCTGGGACTCAAGAGTTGTGTATGGGGCTTAGGGGAAGGAATTCACCCAAAGGCGGATAATGGGGAACTGGGGATGGAGCTTCATGGGTCGAGATCCATCCCATCTTCATGCTGGCACTCGTATTACCTGTTACATATTTTTGATTATGCTAGAGACCTGGGTCTTCTCCTGGCTGCCTTTGAGACAGCTTTCTGTCGCCCAAACTTCAATCTGGGCTGCCTTTCAGGTCAGCAGACTGTGCTTGAGTTGTCTTCCCAGCCAAGGATGTGATGTTATTACAACGTTGCAGAAACGTTTTGGTTGGTTCTCTATTTGGTTCTTTTGATGACTCCCAATTACTTTGTTGCAACGTACTGGTGTGATGTTGCACTGTGACATTATTACAACATTCTGGTTGCATTCTTCAACCTAAACAGAATGTTCTTATAATGTTCTGTTTTGGTTTCGTCCTAACCTCACCAAAAAATTATGTTATGTTAACATTCTGATTTGGTTAGGTTTCAACTTCAACATCAATAATGTAATTGTTATGTGCCATCTTAGTAAGAGACAAACTGACTATAAAAAGTATGGTTGCAGAATGTTTCTGTTATGTCCCAATCATGACCCATCCTCAAGCACACATCAGGAAAATACCTCAATTTAAAAAAAAAAAGCTTTTATTATTACTTTTGTCCTTCTTTTCTTTACTCTTTCCTCTTTTAATTTCTTTATTAATTAGGCCAATATTCATGAGAAATTGTTGGACCTAGCTTGTACATTCCAGTTAACTGATTTGAAGCTACATTGCCCTTAAATTTTGCCATTTTCAATCAATGAAATATCATTTTAAAAAGCTCAAGGAAGGTTTTTTATTTGAAAATCATCCAGAAGATTGTACATTTAACAATATTGTAACAGCTAAATTTATAACCATGTGATTAATATTATGACAATTACAACAGATCTTGGATAGCTTATTCATCTGATGAAGATACATATTAAACTATAGATACATCATCAGAAAACTATGCATCACTATTGGCAATTTGTTCGACAATAAAGTTCTAATGTAGAATAGACTCTTATCATATTTCGAGTTTATATTTCTTTCAATTTTGAATTGAAACTTGTCACCACCTCTCAGGCTAACAAAGTTATCAACTCAGGGGCTGTCCATAAATGATGTCACGCACAAGGGGGTTGAACAGTGTGACACTGCCTGAAAACAGGCCTTATTTTCATGTTTGAATTAGAAAATTTAGTGTGACAGGGGGGTGGATGGGTCCTAAAAATACCCTGAAAAAGCATGACATCATTCATGGACAGCCCCCCAAGTATGAATGTGGTGAAAAGCTGAGAATACCAGATAAAAAAAACCTTCCAGTTTGCCTTCCCCTGCCTGTACTAGAGGACAGAGACCATCCAAGCTTACATCGACGTTTCAGGGGAAATCAGATGGTGCGCTGCAGTGTGGGCCAAAGACCAGCGCATAAACATTCAATGAAATACTTCCGGGTCACGAGATCAGCCTCGCTTTCAATTCACCCGCTGCCATTAGGGCCTACTAGATGGCGCTGCAGTATTGTGACCAATGACGCCAAGCCTTGCCCCGAACATGACCCCTTGGCAAACAACGGTCCCTAGGGCTTGGATAATTCATTCTGACTAAAGCCCTTAAAGGCTATATTCCACTATGCGTTCAGTGGCGCTTGCATTCCCTCTAGCAAGTTCTTCATAGAAAACAACACAAGTTCTATATAATTATATATATATATATATATATATGCAAGTTCTCCATAGAAAACAACATAATTGCGTTACCTGAACGCAAGTATGAATGCAAGCAAATTCCATGCTCCACTATGTGTTCACAAAAACTGCTTGCATTTCCTTGCGTTTCACTTGTGTTCATGTCAATGAACAGTGGCAGATCCAGGGGGGGGGGGAGGCAAAAGGGGCAATTGCCCCCCCTAGACCAAAAATGAACTCTCGTAGTTTTGACAAATCCAAGGAGAAATTTTGCAAGGTAAATCATGGGGGGTGGGGGCAGATATTTTGAGTGTCAACGATATGAGGACCATATCGCACGATGACTTTATACTTCGTATCGCCGGAGGAGGCACCCGTATGTCTCTTATGTACGTATATTGCAGCATTATTGTAGCTTGATGTCACTTTTCAAGGTATTACACTGCAGTACAGCTTTTGCCTATGAAAAATACTCTTCTCTAAGCCATTAGACATTTAGGATAGATTGCATTTTAAGAGATTTGCAATTAACAGATTAAGTTGTACAACCTTATTCAACATGTCACATTGGTACATTCATGTTTTTTGCCCCCCCCCCCTCTACAAATTCCTGGATCCGCCCATGACAGTCATGTCATAGCTCATGTCACAGCCCATCTCACCGTCATGTTACAGCTCATGTCACAGCTCATGTCGCATCTCATGTCTTGTGGTGTACTAGGGCCTTATAGTGCAGTCCGCCTATGAACTCCCAGAGCTCTGGGCCACTGGGCCACAGTAACTCATGTCACAGCTCATGTCACAGCTCATGTCATAGCTCATGTCTTGTAGTGTAATAGGGCCTTAGTGCAGCACGCCTATGAACACCCAGAGCTCTGGGCCACTGGGCCACAGTGGGTCAGTGCAATGCCTTAAATCAGGAAAATGAGACAGCGAGCGCAAGTTTTATCCGCGGTCGCTTCACGCTTACTTAACTGTGACTCCATTATGTTGTTTTTACTGTCGCTCCGGTCCTTAATGCTGCTAAGCTTGTAATTCGACGCATTAATTTTCTCCACTAAGTGAGGTCGTCTGATACAGCTGGTGTTATGTTTATTATATTTTAAAGATCAAAATATCTTTTGCCTTCTTAATCATCTATTCTAAAACATGTCGCTTTAAAGATGCAATGTTTCTTTTGATTATATTCGCATTAGCAATTTTCTGCGACCTCGAGGTTTTAAGGAGTTTATCTCATTATTGGTAAAAGCATTTGAGTGCAGAAGCGCCTTTAATGGTGTTAGTGAAAGGCAGCTTTAAACCATTATAATTATGTTTTATGAGAACATCTTAATTATATCATGGTGAGTAGGGAGGCCATATCTTACAGAAATAGCTCAAAATAACCTATTGATAGACACATTGTGCTTTAATTATAGATAGCAAATATTCTAAAATACATATTCCCTTCATGAATTAGTGGATAAAAAAAACTTGTATACAGAATAGCATTATGGATGATAAATGGTTAACCAACTTTCCCAGACGGGAATCTCTGGTTCCTGGTATTTTGGAGCATGTGTGCACTTAATCAAAGTCTATTATGGGCAATATGCGGTTGAGTCTGTTCACCCCAATAGGCCTTCAGCATAATGACATTTTATTATTCGCGTCATTGTTGTATTATGCGCAACAGGAAGGTAGCACTACTTATTTTTTTTGTAAGTGTTTTTCTATATACTTCGTAATCATTTTCCAATTTAAAATATTTTCTTTTTATCAAATATTGATATAGTCTACATCCGAGAGTTGCTTGCATATAAATTTCTCTTGAGTTTCCCATGCTTTTTTTTATTATTTATTTCAGAGCTACATCTTACAAGTAAGTTGCTTCTGTCTACAGAACCTGCACGTTTTATTTTGGGAATATTCTATTTCTATGCTTTCTCAGTGACCAGAATAGACCTATGACAAAGTGATTCTCATGTTCTTCAAGGCTAATAGAGAGGAGATGCCAAAGTGTTCCTTTGGTCCGTCATCTGCAGCTGACTGTTGTAGAGGAGGTGCAGGAAAAGGGCAATGTGCTTGATGGAAACTTTCTTTGACTCCTGCTTGCACCTGAATCGTCTACCAATTTCTTCTACCACAGATAGCTGATTTGCAGTATTTTGTGCACTTGCAGGTTAATTTTCAAGAACATATTTTGGCGGCAAAAGCTCTAGAAGAACTCTAGAAAGTATGCAAATATTTCCTATATATTTGTCTTTGATGATTGAATTTTCTGACCAACTTGAAAATATTGTAGATATTATACAGAAATTGAAAAACTGAATATACTCAGTGCTAATTTCCCATTTTGTCAAAATACAAAATAATTAATTACTAATAATGCTATGATAAATAAAAATGCATCTTGATTCAGTCTAGTCTGCACGTGACATAATAGCAATCAAGTTATAAATCCGTGCTGGAGAGAATTGAGTTTCCCAAATGAAGCATAACAACTATGTGAAGATATGAGCGGTTGCAGTTAGCTATCATATCACACAGGGATATTGTTTTCAAAATAAAGCTTTTCTAACTTAGTTATTTTTCTTTAATCTCACAACTGGCGACCATGTGGCAATTATGAGATTTGTTGTTGTGTAGATTTTTGGATTTAAATTTGAGACTTTAAACAACTTGCCCTCTTAAGGGGTTATTATTTTTCTTCCCTCTGATGTGTTGGGGGCCACATATTCCACTGACTCCAGTACTAGTATTCTGCCTACTACCAAGCTTGTTTTTGCTGCTAAAGGCTACCCTTTTGTAACCTATCAACATGCATTTCTAGTCTGTTAGCCTGCATCATTATATATGCATTCTAAATGTTAGTTCCTTCTAGATGCAACGTAGGATGCAAATCCGTGCGTCTCCATGTGCTTTATTGTTGGTGTTCTTGGAATTAAGTAATCTTGGATTAAGTAACTAATTTAATTGCAACCCCATCCCCGTCCCCTCCCTTTGACCCAGTGCATAAGGGCTCATCGTAATATGGATAGTGTTAATCACCCTTTAATCGAAGTTTCCTTAGAATTGTTACGGAATTCTAAATTGTTAGCCTACTTTTCGTTATCTCCAATAACATTTTGGATTGGGAATGGGTTGAACTTGTATATTGAAAGAGGTAATTATCTACTTGTTATAAATAAGTCGGCTCAAAATAGGTGCCATGAAAGACAAACTTTTCATTGTACATTTTTGCATTTCTGTGTCAGTTTTGGACGAGGCCAGCTTTCTTTGTTAATAAATGGCCCCTTGGTCACAGGTGTAAGGGGAAAATCCTTCAGTTTCCAGCTCTTGGTCAGCTCATACAAGAGGGTGTATCTAGGGACACTATTAATGTTGCAAAATACTGACCGTAACAGCAAATGGTTCGTCAACAACGAAGGCGAGCTTGTCCATAATGATCGTTGTTGGGCCATTTTTGACACACATTTTAAGAATGCTGTATACACCTATCATTTATTGAATCATTCAACTGTTTACGGATTCTAAACTGATTTAGTAGTACAGAAGTTATTCCCTTTTAAAAACAACGTTCACCGCTTTTCAAGTCGCCAAGCACTGAGAGCAGGGGCAGATCCAGGGGTCCAGGAGGTTCAGACCCCACCCTTTTGGTGTACCCCTAAACTACAAAAAGAGGTGGAAATCCTACGCTTGTGCACTCTAATGCATGCCATTTTAATACTTAATCCATATGCTGACCCGCTCTTTTGAAAATCCTGTACCCGGCCCTGGATAGAGATACAAAAGGTTTAGTTATGAGTATGGTTTTATCTGTATACTTTACTTGAATGCAGTCTTCAGGCTGCATTATGTAGAATTCTTTACTTTATTGTCAATGTAAACTTTGTCTTTGTACTTCTGCATTCAGTGACTCAGGTCAATAAATGTGCCTTAACTTTGGGTATGATGAAGATCATTGTTTCTGATTGAAGACAGGACAGAAGGGTCTGCTTTCTCTCTTTAGGTATACATTTTATACCTACATTCTCAATACGGAGCAATGATTATATAGATATACATAATTTATAGGGTCAAATTTACATGAGATAAATTTGACATTTAGCGGAGACCCAAAAGGTGACTTAAAGCATCGAAAAACGAACTTCTGAACTATGGGGTTCTATTTTACTGTTATTCGTATGGGTACCTTTGACCATTATGTTGTGTTATTCCAGTGTGCTAGCTTGTAATAATCGCAGTCTTCCTTCCTGTCTTGACTGCAACTCAAAATATAGCTCATCATTGAGAGGTGACAGAACACTTGTATGAGAGGATGATGTTTATTTAGTCCAAACACAAAATATATACCTTGCTGTGCTCCCATTGACAATCATCAGACCAAAGAGGCTAATCCACTCAACCCAATACAGCCAACACCCCTAGCCTTCCTATTCGCCAGCCTGCTCACTCGTCCAACAGTAACCAGAGTTCACAGTTCCACTGTCTGTTTGAGGTGTTTAGCCATTGGCCTGTTTTACGCTCTGGTGCTGGCAGTGCTCAAGCCCCCTTATAAGTCCAAACCTATGCCATAGCCCCCTCACTCTCCAAAAGAAACAATATATTCTTCCTTGACCAAGGGATGATTTGTGTGACTGCCTACGCTCGTTGACTTTTACAAATCTGATTTTGACTCATTTAAATTGTGGTGAGGTTTGGCCTCTTCTAGCTTACTGACTCTGGGTCCCTGCTCAAGTTTGCTCAGTGAGCAATATATGCCTCATTTAATAGTAGAAGGGTTACATATGACAATGACATTTTGCCAACGCCAATGGCCGCTTAGTTGTCACCCACACCCACAATCGTTACAATAAATGACGCACATTTTCTACTTTTTATCTGTTCTACTATTTACCCTTCCCATCTCTTTTGTTAATCATTCATTTGTAAAACATCCTGATCTGGGAATGTCAACAGAAACAGATGCAGTCTATGTGCTCAGTAGCCAAAAAGGAGTCTCTCTACTCAGTAGGCAATATGATATTCCTCAACAATTAGTGGCTGTTTTAATCAGATGTTCTCCTATGGGATGCTTCTTTTAGACCAACAGGCAGCTGATCAGTGAATAGAGTGGATTAAATGAACTGAGGGAAACCTTGGGGAAATCCTCCCCCAATGAGTAAGAAATTAAACCTGCCATTGCTCTGTGGTTCGAGTCATGACCGTGTAATATTTAATCAGATGAACGGATGGCAATATTATGCCAAGCTCGTGAACGTAATCATGACTGGCTAGCCATAGATCACGTTTCCCCGTGAACGGCAAGAATACAAACAGTGTAATATTACTGCTCGTTTGTCATCCCGGATATTGGTAGGAGAAATGTGAAATATAAAATTGTTACCATGGTTTTTCACTTTGAAGTTGTAAAAAGTGTGATGGTTGAATTTCTCATTTATGAAAGGGACCTTTCATATGTAAATGTTTGTTGTTGTTGTTGTTGTTGTTGTTGTTGTGTGTGTGTTTTTTTTTTTTTTTTTTTTTTTTTTTTTGGGGGGGGGGGGGGGGATCCAGGGGGGTCCTGACCCCAGTCCCCTTTTGGTGGGGACTTGCACTTGACAAAAATCAATAGGAAAAACATTGCCAATGGCCCACGAATGCACGACATATTAGTACTTAGCCTATACATGTGCGGAAATGTGTAAATCCTGTTTCCATCCACATTACTTTTTATTCGAACTTAAACTAAGGATCATTTTATGAAACAAAACAGATAATTGAGGGAATGGCTCCTTCCTAGAAGTCCAACGTGCCATATTCTTCAGCAACAGCAGTGGGCTAATTTCCCAATCTGCATGCCTAGGAACATCACTACCATAACAACTCATTTTTCAGGGGCAGATACAGGATTTTGAAAAAGGATCAGCATATATATAGGCTAAGTACTAGAACATCGTTCTTTTACACACAACGTTTTTGCTTGTCGTCAAATTCAACTCACCACCAAAAGGGAAGGGGGGGGGGGGGGGGTTGGACCCCCTGGATCTCTGCTGGATCTACTCTTGCCTTTTCGAGACGCAGCTCCCTTCCTAAGGAACACGCAGTAATCCCTGCTTCAATGCCTCCCTCAAATCGAATTAGTCATGGGAAGGTCTAAATATAGTAACAGGTGACACGGTCACATCCCCCATGCGTGGGTGGAGTCTATTTTTAGCTCAAGTATGCCCTCACCTAAGGTGTCAACATGTTAGCCCTGCTGGGGGTTGTCCATTAGGTGTGGAGGTATTAAAAGGGGAGGGGTAAGATGGAGGTCAGGGCCAATAGGTTAGCCCTGAGGAGTGTCCATTAGGTATGGAGGTATTAAAAGGGGAGGGGTTAGATGGAGGTCAGGGCCAGCAGGTTAGCCCTGAGGTCTGTCCATTAGGTATCTACACAATAAAAAGGGAGGGTTAGATGGAGGTCAGGGCCAAGAGGTTAGCCCTGAGGACTGTCCATGAGGTACCTACACAATAAAAGGGGAGGGGTTAGATGGAGGTCAGGGCCAATAGGTTAGCCCTGAGGACTTTCCATTAGGTAACTACACAATAAATGGATAGGGGTTAGATGGAGGTCAGGGCCAATAGGTTAGCCCTGGGGGTTGTCCATTAGGTACCTACACAATAAAAGGGGAGGGGTTAGATGGAGGTTGGGGCCAGCAGGTTAGCCCTGAGGTCTGTCCATTAGGTATCTACACAATAAAAAGGGAGGGTTAGATGGAGGTCAGGGCCAATAGGTGAGCCCTGAGGACTGTCCATTAGGTACCTACACAATAAAAGGGGAGGGGTTAGATGGAGGTTGGGGCCAATAGGTTAGCCCTGAGGACTGTCCATTAGGTAACTACACATTAGATGGGGAGATGGTTAGGTGGAGGGCAGGGAACAGTGAAGGTGAATTATGGGCCTTAAAACAGGCTTGGAATTGGAGGAAGTTATTTTTCAATTCCAGTGTTTGACTTCAGTTAGTAAATCCACTTTCAGAGTCAATTTGTTTTATGTGGGGCTCCACATGTATATGTTTATCATCTGTGAGTATCACCTTCTAGTTGATACTATTTCTGTCAATAGACTGACCAACAGAAAAAACTTATCTCACATAATTAAAGGTGCAATAAATTGAGATCTCTTATTGAAAGGGAAAGTATTTGCTTCCTTCAATTGGTTCCATCTGATTGTAACCATTTTTAAGGCAGTTCTATAATCATGACCTGAATCAGAGACATCCCCTTAAACATGACCTGAATCGGGGAAATCACCTAGAGCCTATATTCCACAAGACGAATTTGACTGCCAATAAATTAATAATTTCTTACTTTTTACCAATGATATGGCAAATTACCATTCATCCTACATAACATTTAAAAGAGAATTAATATCCCTTTTTATTTATGTACAACAAGTTTATGGTTAGCCAATATACCCATTGTTGATTTTTGGACTCGGCATTTAAATCGCCCAGTGGAATACAGCCTTTACACTATGATGGTTGTCAACTGAACCTCATGCACATGAGCGTTGGGAAAAATACTCATTCTGACAGAGTAAACAGCTGTAATGCTCATGTTATATGAGATGCAGAAACTGTGATCAAAGCTGCCTAAATACAATTAAAGGCCATTAGCCGAAGAAAAAATAAAGATTTGCGGTATAAATATCCTTAAAGCAGCAAAACATAATGTCTGTGAAAGTGTTTATTGAACCCGATGAGAAATAAACACAACCAAAGTTGCTTGGAAATGCAAAGAATCCAAGTATGGTGAGGGCTTTAAGGCAAAGGCAATGCCTAGATGTACTTAAATATCAGCTAAAAGTGATTGATAAATAGAATGATTATGAAAAATAAGTAACAGTGTGATTAAGTTTGGACATAAATAAATATGAGAAATATTTATTCATATTGTGACGTTCCTCGGTAGTTCGGGGTTTCTGATTTCTACGACGGAGGGATGTGGAGGTTATTTTGGTTTCCAGCCAGATGAAGAGTCTGAGCAAGAAGCCAAGGTGTAAGATCAAGAGTCGTGCCTCGCACACGAGGGGGAATGAGCGGGTCGATCGGGAAATCGGTATTTGTCGAGGGGGGAGGTATGTGCCGGTCAGTCGGGCCTGAGGTGTTCCGGACATCGGGCACGGTGGACCTGGGGTTCCAGCTAGAACACGGAGGACAACGGGAAAAATGGTGGAGATGGGTCTGTGGTAACAGGACGGACCCTCTCGTTTGTTCGTGGTATGGATGTGTACTTTGACTTTCCGTGGGGGTCGGGCCGACGCTCGCCTAGTGTGTGGTAGCGTGGGGCCGAGCTGGTCGTGCCTTCATACCCATGGTCACGGGACGGCTGCTTACTATTTCGGGCTTCCGTACTTGTCCGGTCTTCCAGTCTCGGGTCGTTCCCCGGGCCATTTCGTGCCGTCTTACCATGTTTTGATCCTTCGGGTTTCGTATGCTGTCCTACTTTTTTACCCCAATTTCTATGAACTTTACTCAAATAACTTCTATTCGTCCAGATAATCGGCTCCTATCTTATAGTCTCATAGACTTAAACCCTTTTTAGGGCGATACTATTGGAAGAAGACACATGTGAACACAAGGAGTACCAAGTTGGAACTGTTTATTCTGGGCCTCATCGCCCCTTTTTATACCCTAAAGCTCGGCTCTGATTGGCCATTCAATGTCACGTGGTCACTCTGACGTCACATTCGGTTTTCATTATTCTCAGGTTTCGGGTTTTCCGGCTTTTGGCTTTTGGGCTTTCAGGCCCTTACAAAATATATTTTAATTCATGACATTCTATCATTTTCGATACCTAACTCTGACATTGATAAATGGACATTCATCACAATATCCTTCATAGTTGTTACATCAACTCTAAGTTCTAAAATGGCAAAGCAGTGTATAGTGAAATAAAAAAAAACTCTGCAGTTCTAACCATAGTTACAGAACGGTAACGTCACTCGCTGCTCCACAGAAACATTTATTTTAAGGCATTGGACCCCAAAATATTACATTTTACCAAGGGAAATATGTTCCAATGAGTTAAATTTACTGACACAATGTCATAAGGAAAGTTACCCCCATAAATATGAATACAGAATTACATTATATACAGTCTACAGCAAGGTGTGAGTGACTTTAACCGTCTTATAGAATTTAAGTACTGAAAGCATGAATTTTTTGGTGGTAGAAGAGAATTGCAGACATGCACCACGGTTCAGGGCGGAACCTAGTAATATATATATACCCGGATTGTATGCTCCCGCTAGGGCCCAAAATTAAATCTCCTTAATTATACATTTACAAATCAATTCTGATGAAGGATGTAATTAACAATCAGAAACATGTTCGACCATGATTTTAATGTCATAATAAATATCATGTCTACACCAAGCCGTCGTCGAATTGGATGTATTTTCCACAACTTTAACATTTTATAAATAGCACATATCTCGTATTTTAAAGCCTTAACGCGATATGGCGTTCAACTTGAAAGTTGATATTCCTTTTGATGGCGTCAATATTGTATAATAATTACACGTGATGCATCCATCTTATATTATCCTACATTATTCAACTACTCACAGTAATAGAACTTGTAATGTACACCTCTGACTAATTTAGGCCTTCCATTAATCAAATTCCATTAATTATCACGTACGCACCAAGGGGGGTCGGAAAGGCAGAAATTCTGAAAATTATGACAGTTTAATGAGTACATCAGAACAAGGAGTTTTAAGAACGGTTGCCGGCCATTGATGAAGTGTGCTTTTGACATTTTTTCTAAGCCTTCCCCCAACAGGGGCCATCCATACGTACGCACAAAAGAGATTGGATGTGGGTATAAGTACGTTTCTCATGTGTATTACATGCTAAAAGGCAGGGATAGAAAACATAAAATGTATATGCTAACCCCTTACCAACGTTCACTTGGTGTCCACTTGGCTTTAACCATACATAGTGTGCAATGGGTCAAGTGGTTTAGTACATTTACATGCTTGGAGGGTTTATAGAAAACATGTAAAAATGTGTAGGTTATTCATGGACAGTCCCTTGCCAATGTTGACTTGGTGTCCACTTGGCTTTAACCCTACTTAGCGTGCAGTGGTCTAAAAGCCTGTGAACAGTATGCCCTCCCCTGGCCAAGGATCACCTAGGGGGAATGCATTAAATGTACTGTCTATCAGACAGGTGACATCCATTGATTATGTACGAAATTTGACGTTTTTAGACACCCCTACTCCCTTTAGCATGTAATATGCATTCCCCAATCCCCCCCTTTGTGCATGCATGACAGAAGAAATAAAGGGGGTTGTTCTTGAAAACATGCTATATGCGGATGCCCTCCATGGACACCCCTATCCTGATGTTCACTTGCAATCTGCTTTACTTTAACCCTGCTTAGCATGCAGTGGTCTAAAAGCCTGTGAACAGTATGGCCTCCCCTGGACAAGGGTCATCTAGGGGAAACACACCAAATGTACTGTCTATCAGACAGGTGCTGTCCATTGAAAATGTTCGAATTTTGATGTTTCTGGATGCCCTCAGTCCATTTAGCATGTAATACACATTAGAAATGTACAAACCCTATCAGCCCTCCCCGTTCCCCCTTCTTCCATGTAATACATGAAAGAAATACTAGGGGGGGCCGGGTGACTAGAAAACATGTAAAAATGCATACGCTATTTATGGACAGCCCCTTGCCAATGTTGAGTTGGTGTCCACATGGCTTTAACCCTACTTAGTGTGCAGTGGTCTAAAGTCCTTGGAAGAGTATGGCCTCCCCTGGCCAAGGGTCATCTAGGGGAAACATACCAAATGTACTGTCTATCAGACAGGTGCCATCTGTTCATTATGTTCGAATTTTGATATTTCTGGACACCCTCAGTCCATTTGGCATGTGATACACATTAGAAATGTACAAACCGTATCAGCCCTCCCTGTTCCCCCTTCTTGCATACAAGAAAGAACATTCAACTAGTATGAGGGGTGGGGGTGTCTAGAAAACATGTAAAAATGCATGTATGCTCTTTATGGACAGCCCCTTGCCAATGTTGACTTGGTGTCCTACTTAGCATGCAGTGGTATAAAAACCTGTGAACAGTATGGCCTTTCCTAGCCAAGGGTCACCCAGGGGGAATGCAGTAAAAAAAGTAGGCCTACTATCTATCAGAGAGGTGCCATTGAGTCCATTTAGCATGTAATACGCATTAGAAATGTACAAACCCTATCAGCCCTCCCTATTCGCCCTTCTTGCATAATTATATGAAAGAAATAGTAGGGGAGTGACTAGAAAACATGTAAAAATGCATGCACTATTTATGGACAGGCCCTTGCCAATGTTGACTTGGTGTCCACTTGGCTTTAACCCTACTTAGTGTGCAGTGGGTCAAGTGCATTTCTAATAGATACATATATTACATACTTGGGAGGTTTATAGAAAACATGTAGATTATTAATGGACAGTCCCTTGCCAACGTTCAGTTGGTGTCCACTTGGCTTTAACCCTACTTAGCGTGCAGTGGTCTAAAAGCCTGTGAACAGTATGGCCTCCCCTGGCCAAGGGTCACCTAGGGGGAACTCACTAAATGTATCGTCTGTCACCCCCTATTTCCGGTGTGTGAAAAGAGGACTAATTTGGTTATACCCGTTACAAGGTTAGCCTGCCGGGACCCAGAGTGGACATGCGACACCAGCGAAACCAACCGGAAGTGGAATTGCTCCCTCAAGACCGCTAGATCATGCGACCGATGAGTTGTTTGTGTCAAACAAGAAGTACTCATTTCTAATTTTCCAATGTAGGTAAATATACGAAGGCGAACCAATAAAGAACAGTTTTAAAATCATGTTTTTATTACCTGGTCACTTCATTCAAATAGAAAAAATGGTATTCAACAGCTTTATCAAATCCAAAGAAAAGGATTATATCTTACCCCAATTGTATGAGTTATTTTAGCCCAGTTGAGTTATTCTTGGAGAAAAGAGGACTAATTTTTCATAGGTGTTTTACCCTTAACGAAAATATTTGGCTCAAGCTTGTCAGGAATCTACAAAAACAGAGGTCAGTTGTTGCAGATTAGATGTCAATGGGAAGGGGATATACATGCCTCTAAACTGGAGAACGCTGATGCTAACCAATGCCTATACTGCTGTATTAAGGCGTGAAGTAAAGTGTTTCTTGTTCATATGTAGGCCTATTATGGGGAAATAATAGCTTAGTATTCGACCCGCTCGAACAACTTAAAGTGGGGAAAAATTGAGCAATGCAACTGGAACTCTGGTTCTCATCAGTAAAGCAATCTGGAATCGCTGAAAACGATCACAAATCTTAAGAAATGACCAGAAATTGTATTCCCCTTGAGCCATATGACCAGAAATCTATAGCAATGCCCAATTGCTTGGAATATATCTGACAATCTATTAGAATCCTATTCACATTGATCAGTTGGTTAAAATTCGCATTTAATGTGCTTAATCATGCAGGACCATGGCACAGCTGATGACGTCATATAAGCAATTAACTCATCATTACCTCCAGTGGACGAAATTATTTTTTGAATGACTATAACTGCATGCTATTACTGCATGGTAAGTATTTGGAGACAGGTAGGAGTCTTTTAGGACGCAAAGTCATAATGTGTGTGTGTCAGATCATTTAAGATCATCCTACACATACACATACACAGATACAGACAGAATTACACACACACACACACACACACACACACACACACACACAGACACACACACACACTTGTAAACACTAATAAATGTACGAGGCAAGTATCAAATTCCCATTTCAACATACTACTAACAAGTACAAAAGATTATCAAGTAGCGTCGTGTCCATGGATACTATACTTCCATCGTTCCGTATGCGACAGATAGGGCTTATGCATTATGCTACTCAAACTAAACAAAGCAACACAGTAATTAACACGATCTTCTGGCGTCTGTGGTAAATTTTGATCCAAAATAACTGGGTTTATTCACTATAACAGGCCTTGGGGCACGATTCCAGTACATTTTACTAGAAATAAGTACACGCTCTTACAGTTTTTGCCATATTTCATAATGAAATTGTGTAATGATATATTGATAAGTGAATGAACGCACTTGCACCTTGCGTCATGGTAGTTACGCTAATGGCTTTTTATTCAGACTTAATGATATAAGAAGGCGTCCCCTTTAAAAATTGTGAAGCTTAGTTCAAAGGATCTAAATATGGCGATGATTATTCATTTCTTTTATTGTCTTTATAACAACGATTGAGAACTGGAACTAGCCCTATCAATTATTGTTAATGCACAGAATGATACATTTCCAAGAAGGTATAGATGCGTCACACCTTCAAATCTGTTTAAGATTGATACGGTAATAAATGTTAATTTAGCGTTCATCTATAGCAATTTACTCATTTCTTTGCATGTAGATTCCACACATGATTGCCATTAAAAAAGTATCATTCCATACAGTGCAGTGAGCATATTATATCATTCAGTGAGCAAATTATCAAATACAGTGAGCATATATATATTATCACATGCGGTGCAATAGAAAGGGGAAGTTACCTGGGCGTCAGTAACCTCCTCAGATCTTGAAAAGTTTCAGTCATGGAACATAAAACGAGGCAAATTTTGTAACAAATATTCTCATTAGGAACCCCTCAGGCTTTCGGACCCCTTAGATTTTCCTGGAATCACCCAAGATTATGGCATTGCCATAGTATGGGCAATGATATGAGAGTATCTTTTATGAGTGGACCTCCCATGGGCCATTTGGTTGTGACAATAATATTTACTACTTGCCAATGACCTCCCTTGAAGACATGGCTGTTTCGGACTTAATGATATAAGAAGGAGTCTCCTCTAAATATGGCGATGATTATTCATCTCTTTTATTGTCTCTATAACAACGATTGAGAACTTGAAATAGCCCTATCAATTATTTTTAATGCACGGAATGATACATTTCCAAGAAGGTAGATGTGTCACACCTTCAAATCTGTTTAAGATTTATATAGTAATAAATGTTAATTTAGCGTTCATCCATAGCAATTTACTCATTTCTTTGCATGTGGATTCCGTACATCATTTACATTCCAAAAGTATATCATCCCATACAGTTCAGTGAACATATTATCCCATGGATACAGTGAGCATATTATCAAATACATTGAGCATATATTATCCCCTACAGTGCAATAGCAAGGGAAAGTTACGAGGGCGTCAGTAACCTCCTCAGATCTTGAAAAGTTTCGGTCATGGAACATAAAATGAGGCACATTTGGTGGCAAAAAATCTGATTAGGTTTTCGGACCCCTTAGATGTTCCTGGAACCATCCCAAATTATGGCATCGCCATAGTATGAGCAATGATATAAGAGTACCGTTTATGAGTGGACCTCCCAAGGGCCATTTGGTTGTGACAATAATAATTTACTACTCGCCAATACTCGCTTTCCCTTGAAGACCCCCTTGAAGACCCCCACCCAATGTTTTTCTTTAGGAAAAGAACAAATTAACAGGACAGGAAGTAGCTTGAAAATACATGCTATGCATAGCTTGAAATGTGTGAAACATACTCATGTACAGTTAGAATATTAATTCTGCCCCTTCTATCCTTTCCATGAAATCCAAATTCCATTTGACCGTGCATCAAGTATGAGGATAACAGCTCAATGAAATGTAATATTCACACAAAAAAGCATTCTTCAAAGATGTGATAGCCCTATTTTTGGCAACGAATATTATCTTTTAATAGTCAAGAAATGGCTTTGTTTTCATGAAGATACAAATAAATGTTCATGACGCCATGCCAAATCCCTTGCGTCAAATTCAGGAGTCATCACTTAAATTCTCTACAAAGCTTCCCCTAAATAACCCCTTCTAACTAACGAACCCTGCAGGTGCCAGTATGTCAAGTACGTCAAGGCCAGCCGTACCGGAAGGGGCTGGGTCGCAGTTCTCTCGCCAGGTGGCGCGAGATGATGCCTTCCGACAGCCACTCCGGGTGGACGTAAAAGTAGCGGGGTCGATCCTGAACGGAGCGGTGGAAGAACCAGTCCGTGTACTGCGCTTCTTCCCGTTTAAACTCGCCGCAGGAATAGCTGCAAAGTGTCAGAAAAACGGATGCAATTAGTTGTATTCGTGGACAGCGAAGCACATAAGGCATGCCACGCTGGGTATTTGTTTTATATTGTTATGATGGGGAAGCGTGTTAAAGAACTGTGCAAGGGGCGGATACAGAATTTTGAAAGGGAGCAGTGGCGGATCCAGGGTGTGTGTGTGTGTGTGTGTGTGTGCAAAAGGGGCAATTGCCCCCCCCCCCCTCCGACCAAGGCGACAAAATTTTGGCATCTTAAAATTAGGAGATCTGTGTAAATCTGGTGTTTTTATTTTTCATTTCTATGGGGGGGGGGGGGGGGGCCTCAGGGTTTGCCCCCCCCCCCCCTAGAGCACTGACTCTGGATCCGCCCCTGTGGAGGGGGGGGGGATGGCTGCAAGACCAATTCCTAAAAATGTTGCGCATTCATATGAACACATGTGACGTTTTTTTTCTCTTTGTGAAGTTTAAGTCTCCACCAACAAGGAGGGGAAAAGGGGGTATTTACATATATCTTTGGAGGGGGTTCAGGACCTGCTGGACCCCACTCCCACCCTCCAACCCTGGTGTTGTTTTTTAATAGGCCTATCATAATGATGAGAAATCATTACCATTGGGAGAGCTGTACTAAGTTCGAGTGGTTCAATAGCAATATGAAAGGTTTTGGCATGCATTTCGATACATTTGAATTTGAACAGTTGCCTTTGTTAGAATGCATAACCTTGATATAACCACAAACAATTCATACACTCATAACGGTCATTAGTATACATGGGTATAGACTCTTAAAGCCGACAGGGTGACAGTGGTATTTCTTGAATTTGAGACCCCTACCTTCCTACCCTTAGGGTGGTAGAGCTTACTGCTTAGACAGATAGTGACATGTGACAAAAGGAGGATTTCTGAAAATTGAAATGGGACTTCTCTAGTGACAACCTGTGTCATTCTCATTTCTTTGACATGGCATTAGGGCCTATAGACAAACCAAATCAAGAAATGTTATACGGGAAATTAAAGTGAATCAGAGGTACCACCATCCCCGATTGGGAATAGGGCTACACCAGTGAATGCAATGATGATATAATCCTAAATTTCATCTGATTACTGTCAAATTGATTGGAGAATATCAAGTGATTGTAATATTAGAAATCAAACATTATTGTAATAACCATATTTCAAGCATATCTCTCTTACGAAATTGAAATGCATGATTTCTGAGTTGTACATGCATCATTATATATATATATATATATATATATATATATATATATATATATATATATATGAATGATGTAATATCTTAAGTCATACTGCATGATTGTGCACTTAGCTCAATCTTCTGAAATTTGCTTCTTTGCTTATCACGTCCAGACATGACCATCACCATTAGAGCAGAAATTTATCAACAATTTTGCTAGAAATTCGTCACATAAGTGCCCAATTAATAATGAAGAGGAATTAGTTGACATTGAGAATGCCATTCACGTTTCAACACCCAATGTTACAATTATATCTATACCTGGGGTATCATTTGCAAAATTGTATCAGGATCACTCAAAATCAAATGAAGAACACAACACTGTCATAATAACAGGAACAAATGTGTGCGGCCTCATTTTGATGAATGAGACATAATTGTTCCAATCAGACTACCAAAGTATGCACGACCATAGCTCTTAATAAGAATCATCATCATATTATCGCATAGTTATCATATAATTATATATATATATATATATATATATATATATATATATATGCCACAGTTATTGACCGCAGGGACCAACATATATAACCTTTCATGTCTTAAGTCTTATAACTATATGACAACCGATGGTAATTAAGTGATTTATGTCTATATGATTTCCTGTTACAAAAAAGTTTTATTGCCTAATAAATAAATCATGCTCATATGAAACATGTAGGCCTACTGTGGAGGGAATCTGCGACGTCACAGGCAGTTTTTCACAATTGGTAAGGGTGGGGCTAATGCATGATGAACCATGGTCATGGTTTTCATTTTAGATTACCACGAAATCATCAACAAAATTAATATGCATTCTTCATATAGGTTCATTTCATTAGGTGCTGGTGACAAGTATTGTTTTTTTTTCAGAGTGATATGTAGGCCTATGAGTTGTTATAGGCCTACGAGCATGTTTATCTACTGGAAATCTGGCTCTGACTCTGGTTCACTCTGTAGGCCCCTACTCAATGGCTGTTAGCATTAAATAGACCTGTGGTGCTTTGGTAAGATTGGAAGCAATGCGCTCAGTACAGTGAACTTCCTAAACCAATTAGGCCTACATCATCTTCATTACAACATACATTTCTTTTTTCAATTCCAGCTTACCCTATGAGTGTGAAGTTCTTGAACGCGCTTGTCTGTCCTTTCGCTTGCGCCTGCGCAGACAGTTGGCCCGATGACCCTGACCTTGTCGGGGGCATCAGCCTGCGTCCCCCCTGCCCGATCTGTCTAGCCGGGTCGGCGACAAGCATCACACCATTGTCAGCGTCCCTATCCCGGCATCGTCCGCCTGACACGCCAGGCGGCAGGCCGGAAGTGCGCAGTGGGGGCAGTTCGGACATGCGCGAACGGCCGGACAAGTTACTAGGCGTCGCTGCGGTAATTCCGAGAATGCCACTTGGGGGCGTCTTTTTGTGCCTCGTTTCCGTGGCATCGAGAGAACTTCCGGTGTGCGCATGCGCGGAGGGAGTGCCATCCTGTTTCCGCATCATGCCAAGCAGCTTTTTGACGGAATCCCATTCTTTATACAAGAAAGAAGGGGATAGGAAAAAATTAGAGAAGTGCTTAATGCGCATGGTAAGAGGATCCAATGTAGCTATCTACATAAGCTCAATATTATATCTAAAAGGTGGGATGATACCTATAAAGACTAAGACGCTGGGAAACATAGACAAATGAGAAAAAGTTTCTCATTTGTCTATGATTAATGTATTACTTAAGACGAACAGTCAGGAGATGAGAGAAAATATTCAAGTTTGTTTTTTTAGTAGTTTCTTAATATTTTGTCCCAGATCTATAGATCTACACCATAATCACCATAGTGCCGTCAAGGATGGGTCCAGAGGATCTCCCCATTCCCTCCTAAATTTCCATTTCTTTCTTTCTTTTTCTTCTTCTTCTTTTATTGGGGATCGAAGGGGGAAGGGGGAGGGGGGAATGAATGAATGCTGTTGCGCATGATAAGAACATGCAATGAAGCTAGCCTAAGGCCTTATATAGGTCCTAGGCCTATATATTTCCCTCTCAGCCATGCATGAAGAAAAAGACGACAAGAAGTAGGCCTACACTGTTAAAACAAGTGTTTAGAACCTAAACATTTTCCTAAACACTTTGGTGCATCCAGTTTTGGAACACTTTATTCCCTAAACATGTTTAGAATTATCGGTGTTTAGGGTTAAGTGTTTAGAAATGTGTGATGTTTAGCTGTTTAACCATGAAGTGTTTAGGTCCTCAAGGTGTTTAGAATCAAAACGCTTATGCTTTTTTAATGTTTAGCTGTTAAGTGTTTAGAAAACTATGATGTTTAGGTGTTTATCTATGAAACATTTAGGTCTTCAATGTGTTTAGGGTTAGGTGTTAAATTAAACAGTAATATACCGTAATATGTACAGTGTACTTTCATTCTTGAGGATGAAAACCATTTTAAATTTAACAATACTATACCTTAGTGTGTAAAAAAAACCCGTAGATCTTACATGTGAAACACTGCTATGGTACTATGCCATTCAGTTTACACCAGATGTAATGTTAACAGCATTGAAAGTTTTATTTTTCCTGTAATCACACTACAGGATCATTGAGCCAATAACCACATATGGCCTTCCTTCTTGGTTTAGCCTTGCATGGATTGTTTGATTGTTGGAGGTAAAACCTTTAGGGGTATAGCTGATAAAGTTCTTGTACTAAAAAGGTGTCTACATGTTAATCCTACTAAAAAGGTGTTTTAAAATGTTTTTTAAATGTTTTAGGGGTGTTCTGGTTAGTTGACCGTACCTAGAATAGCAGGCCAATGAAGTGATTATCTGAATGACGCTACAAAAACTTAAAAATCTAACATTTTTAATCACAAAGTTCCAAAAGTTCCAAATTCCTAAGTGTATGAAAAAACTATTTTACCTATCATGGCCAAAAATATGGAGGGCATGTGGCAAACCACTAATAGTGCAACTACTTCATAGTAGTATTTTGGTAACTTCAGTAGCCGAGATTTGAACCAGGGGCCCCTCACATATGAAGCCTATGCTCTACCACTGAGCTATGGAGGCCTGTAGGTAGACACAGCCCAGCTTTGCTACTTAACTGAATAAGAAGGGGTATAAAAGTAATGACCTAATGTCTGTCCAATGTTGATCACCTGTATAGTAGTACTGATCCTACTCATTGGTGCTGACTATGCCAGTGTGCGCTGCATGCAGTACAAGTTAGCTCAGTTGGTTAGGCTTCTACCTTGAATGTAAAGAATGTGGGTTCTAATCCCAAAGTGTCCATTTTTCTTTTCCATAGTATACAATTGATATTATGTGTTTAGATTCTAAACATATCCCATTCAAAACATGGTTAGAGGTTACAAGTGTTTAGCTTTTAAACACAACTAATGATGCGTTTAGATTATGAGCATAGTTAACCCAGCACATGTTTAGAAGTTACAAGTGTTTAGGTTTTAAACAGATATGGTTTAATATATTTAGATTATAAACATGTTTATGCCCTTAACATATTTAAATTCTAAACACCATTTTAACAGTGTATGTGCGGAGATAGGCACTCAGCCCCTTTACAAAAGAACTACCATAGACAGGTCCATCAGATCTGATTTCGACTTATTTCATTTGAAAGGAGGAAACGGAAGGAGGGATCCTGGATATTTTGGATCCAGCCTTTGACCTTTTGAAAAGTAACGTGAACCCCCTTTGTTATCAAAGATATATATGTGTGTGCTCTAATGTAGGCTCTAGGAGGCCTACTTACCGCATACCTAATGCTTAATTCATGAACACGAATAGCCTTATTATGTTTTCAGAAAGCATGGATTTATTTGATACATAATCTACGCCCCCTCTATTATCCTGCATATCGGCCAATTATTAAAACATTGCGCATATTTGCATGAATGCGCGTGACGTTTTTCCACCAAAAAGGAGTGGGGACAGGACCCCCTGGACCCCTCCCCCCCTGCCCCTGGCACATGTTCTTTTACATCATAATGATGTGAAATCATCGAGAGAACTCTATTAAGTTTGAGTGGGTAAAATCGCAATATGAGAGCTTTTGCTAATGCTTAATTGATAAACAGTATAATTATGTTTTCAGAAAGCATGGATTTTATTTGATACATATCTATAGTCTACGCCCCCTCTATTATCCTTGTCAATATACTATTTTAGAAATCATATACTTAAACCAACTATACCTATTGTTGTGACGGTCAGACCAAAAGAGCTTCAAAAAGTACCTATACTCACGTCGTTTTGACTGCAATGCCCTTATATCCTTGGCTGCGGGGAAGAACCCAAAAACACTTTCCTCCTTCACAGAAGGGCCAGTATTCCTTTTAACCGTTCGTGGCATTGTGAATGTCCCTTTGTATGCCACTTTTTCTCAGATTTCGCCAACTTGTATCCAACATTTACATGGAGTTTATAGTTTTTGAGAAACTAAGATACTGTATCAAACCATTCAGCTGTTGGTGCCAAGAGATCATTGCGCATTAGGTGGCAGGCAATGAAAGCAGCTTTTCCTGATCATATACAAGTCTGAAGCCTGCATTGCACTCACCGATTTTTACTCCCAATCTCCCCAATTGGTAGTGAAAATAGGGATTTATAAAAAGACATGCTATATATCATATGAACGGAGTTTTAAATCTCTTTTGAATGATATGTAGGATGCATGTTAACCCTAAAGTATTTGGGAAAAAAATAATATTACCAAATTATCGGTGGGTATTATCGCCTAATGTAATACAAGCTTAAAGTCTTTAGGATATTCCATGCAGTTTAGGCTATGCTCAAGCTATAAGTAAAGGCCTAAAATGGATTTGTTTGCGCTCAAGTGAGGCCATGTCCCTTGTGGCACCCACCCCCTCATTTCAGCAATGCTTTGACATTGACCGTCCCTCAAGGTTTCTAAATGCTCTCATGTAGGCTCCCCCGCATAGGCTCAAGAGGCGTGGACAGCCTACTGGTGACCATTTCTAGGCCTAATTGGGTCCCAATGGTGTGGACCGAAGGCTTCATGATCCTTGGCAGTGATTTGCTTCTCTCTAGCTACATGATAAAGAGTTACTATGCGAGTTGTTAAGCTGTTATATAAAGTCACACAGTGGAAAACAGTACATTTTTTATTGAAAAGATTTGTCGGGTTAAGGATGCTAATATTGGCTTAATTGCATGGGATGTTAAGACAAAGAGCATTTAGTTAATATTTTCCCTACCACCGATAGTGTATTTCCTGTCTTTTACCTGCAGGCTATCCTAAATCAATGAGCAATCTGAGAAATATGTCGACGAACCACAATGCAGCAGTATAGAAATTTTTCTTTAATTATGGCATTATTTGTCTTTTAACTACATGGAAAACAAGAATTATTGTTCATCATTTATCATTTTGTTTCTGCATGTATCTTAATAATTTTTTAAGTTGTTTGACAATTTATTCATTAAAAATAGATATACAGAAGATATTTGCATGTTTGCTATAGACTTTCCTGTATCTTTGTCAACAAATAGATGAATAATAGCGAGTAATTGATGAAACATTAGTTATAAAACATATAGTTGCACAAGAGTTAACGTCACAACATTTAATTAGGTAAATATGTGATAGGTCCTAAATACCTTTGATTCAGGCCCAATTATCAAATTTCGATTCACAATTATTAATAGCTGTTACAAAAAACATTCTTGTGATTAACTATTAGATAATTATGATGTCTGAATATTACATATAATTATATATGAGCTACAGGCAAATTTATCTGACTAATCAAATTCTAAAGATTATGTCGACCTTTGAAGTGACAAAATGGCCAGCTTAAAAGACTTCTTCAAATTTCTTCAAATGGATTTCCTCCAGTAACATCTTTTGCGAATGGTTAATTTCTTTCCAAACCAGAAGACCTACCTTCTAAGGAAAAGTGTTTTGTTTCATATTCCAAATCACATTACGATTCATAATAAAAGGGAGAGTCTCATTCAAATTTTAATCTCTGTTCACTCACAAAGATATCCGTACAACAATGTCCTTTTTACGAACAATGCAACTGCTCAACTTTCCTGACTTTTATAAATAACCATTGCAAGAGGGAAATAGTATCTATTTATAGTACTATAGATCTGGTCAGCAAGAAACAGCTCATTTTGTGTTCCTTTTATTGTGACATAGCGCTAGTTAAGAATTCTCACTAGATATTGTAAAAGTAATTTTATATGAAGTGTTTTACATTAATAGGATGCATATTGTCATTATACTTTGAATATGCCATTAGAGATGTATTTGCTGAATTTATGAGAAAATAGGAAAAGGCGCACTAACAGAAGGTGACAGAAAATGTTCAGGTTTTTGAGTTGTTTCTTGTGTCCCAGATGAAGGGACATTTAGAACTGTTATCTCCCCGTGAACAGATAACAGCGATGTATACATAAGTGGCGTTAACAGTGGACACTGAGTTTATTAACCTCCCGTATGAGTATACAAGTACAGAACAAACAGCGATAGTTAACAAGTTAACAGCGATGAATATCCGAAAACTTTAAACAACAGAGACGTGACCTCGGCGACGGCGCTCCTCGAACTGGACGCTGGTCAGTGGGAGCGCCGATATTTATAGTGACGTGACTCTTAACCATGGCAACAGTTCCACTAGGCTAGATACCCCTAACGACCTGCGGACACGTCGTTAAGACATATCTCCCCGTGAACAGATAACAGCGATGTATACATAAGTGGCGTTAAGAGTGGACACTGAGTTTATTAACCTCCCAAATCCCAAGAAAAATAAACTTAAACCTTAGCAGCAACCACCCGATCAGTTGAAATTTTTTGAGACAGAGGGTGTTTAACCCTTACACTGCCAGAGGCCCCATATGCGGCCCTATAGTAAAATCCCATAGGAACAGTACTTAAATAGGGATAATTCAGCTTTCAAAATCTGAAAGAATTTTTCAAAAATTCCAATTGGAACCAGAGATACAGCTATTTGAACAGCAGACTATCAAGTCACCAAAAAAATATTAGAATTGTGATTTGAAAACCCATAAACAATGTATTTACATTTGAACTTGCCATACTTATTCAAAATCATGAAAAACGGGTAAATTTGTGTAAATGACATGATTTTTAATTAGCTATAACTTTTTTTCTATCTATGATAATCACAAACTGTCTTTTGCAGAAAAAGGATAACATTTCAATGTTATCCTCAAGCAAAATACAATAGCTATTTTTCTAATAATTGGTTACCATGGAAACCTTTACAATGCATATAGTAGGTAAAATGATTGATGGCGGGATATTTGCCTTATTGGCACAGTGCCAACATTTGGAACATTTTTATCAAAATTATTGAAAAAGGCTTTCAACCAGAAGAATCTAGAGCAAATTTGAGTTTTAGGCAATTCATTGACTAATTTTTGTATTTTGGGCCATATTTCAGTAAATATCAGTTATATTATTAAATATCTGGCAGTAAAAGGGTTAATATAACGGAACACACAATCTGATTTCCAGCCCCCGCGTGCCTTAATTTGAGCCACATCACACCCCAACATAGACATAAAAGTTGCCACCCCTCCTTAGAGAGTGAGATGCAAAGTTACCCTGAATGCCAGAATCATTAACAAACTTTTTGAACACTTTAGAGAAAACGCTATAGCTCAACCTAGGAATCTTCACCGATGAAAACAATGGAGAAGAATCCCCCACAGGGCATTTAACAAACAACATCTTAACATACTTCACAGCACATATGCGACTGTCCCTGCCTGATGCGACTGGCAGAAACACAACATTACCTTGGCCCTCAGTTTTCGAAGACCTAACAGCTAACAAGAGCCCATCTCTATTAAATTTAACATCAGAACGACGCAAGGTATGAGGTGAACACACAACGTGAGAGACTCTTAGTAGAGTCCTAAACATTAACAGCATTGCAGAATACACAATTAATTCGATATCATTACCACAATTAACATGGCCATAAATCTTTACTAGGTGGTCTGGAAGCATCGCATCTTTACCCACTGAACGATTACCCCTTGACTTTTCAATCCCAATTAGTGTAGATTTGAGTATGGGATTAGATGTACGCACTGGCTCTAGACCAGCACAAACATGATAAAAAATGACAGCTTGATAGTAAGCCACAATAGATGTATATTCTAACCTACTGGCCAGATACGTTACGTATAAACATGCTTGTTTCATGCAGCATGGCATTGGATCCCAGTCAAACTCTCTGCATGCTCGCAAATAACTTCGCCACTGCATTTCCCGAGATTTCCTGGTACTCTCCGCTATAGAACCTGCGCGGTAGCTAACCGACTTTCTCTCCAAGTCCCTCAACGTAAGCCCTGTGAGAATCGAACAATAAGGGCAAACAACATAAGTCAGTACCACCCAGACTTATCTTTAACTCATCACATGAGTTGATATACAACAATCTGGACAAGGTATCAGCTACTAAATTACTCTTAGTGTTGACATAACGTGGCAAAATTTCAATGTTAAACAGTACACACAACCAAAAGATCTCTCTAATCCAAGACATACATAGGCGATTAGAACTTTTCCCATTAATTAGCATGTGCATAACCTGAGTATTATCTGTAAACAACATCACTGACTTATCCTTTAACAATGGACTCCATCTCTTTAAGGCCAACACCACCGGCCACAACTCAAGCACATTAATATTATCCAAATCGCCTGCCTCAAACCCAAAGCAAGGCGCCACTCCCATGTGACCGCACTCGGTGGACAAATCAATTTCATTGTCATCTCCCCACGTACCCGCTATCCAATCGGCTCCCATGTACACCCCAAATCCTTTCAATGAGGCGTCCGACACAACTGGGTAATCAAACAACACATTGTTAATTTTCGATTTACCGTTAAAAATTTCACAAAATCCCCGCCACCAACGCAAGTCGCATTTGACTTCATCAGGAATTTTTACAAATTTTTTGTTGCGCTGTATCATGAGCTTATATAAATCGTAAACCCGCCGACAAAAGGTTTTTCCCCCCCGCACGACATGAGAACAATGTGACAGTAAACCCCCAATGCTCTCTAAATCCCGTTTGGAGATCCTCTCTCTAGCAAGATACAAATCTAATAGCCCTTTTAATTTATTCAATTTGTTAACTGGCAGCCGCAATTCCATGGCAATTGAATCTATCTCCAGACCCAAAAAAGTTGTACATGTTGAAGGGTTAGAGACTTTATCATAGGACACATGAAAACCTAAATAACGGAGTGTCTGAATAACTAGACTCTGCGCCTCAGCGCACCCTATGAGGGAATCCGATATGACAATAAAATCGTCCAAATAGTTGACGATCCTAACATTGAAAATTTTACTAACAATGTCATAAATTAACTCTGATATATAATTGAAATAGAGGGGCCCCAATCGCAGACCAAAGCATAGTCTATTATCCACAAAAGTTGTCAACACACCATCCAACTCCCATTTAAAACCCATGTACTTGCGGTGATCTGCCCTTATTGGAACTGCCCTGTAAGCTGACTTAATGTCAACCACTGACATAAAATCCCCTTCCACTAACATATACACAGCGTCATCCACACTTTTATAAGTGAACTCTTTCAAAAGGGTACCACAATAATTGTTGACTGAGCGTCCCAACGGACGACTACAGTCCGTGATTGGCCTTATCCCCCCACCCGCCTTTGGGACAGCTCCCAAAGCATGAATGCACACCGGGGGGTCGTTAGTTACAGAGATCATATTCTCTGCCAGCTCCTTCTTAATAATACTATCCATACGTAACTTATTATCAGATTCAAGAATGGAGGAGTAGTTATCGCAAACGTATGGCTCGACGGTAGAATCCACTACCGGGAACCCGTCAGAAATATACCATAGCAACTGGAGATATTTTTCAAACCATACGTCACCATCGCACAATAAAATTGCTGCAAATCTACACGGCTTCAGTTGACTCATTACACCGCCTATCTCATAAACACATTCACATTTTCCCATAACACATTTATGGCTCACCGAAACATGTGTGCCCAGAGGGGAAATCAAGGAAAGCAGCGGCTCCCCTACATTTGAGACATCATTCAGGGGCCCCGCTATAGCATTACACAAGCCCACCGCCAAGTTAGAGGCGCCTAACAAATGGCCGGTGTCATAGCTACTATCATATGGTAAATCCCCACTATTACACCCGCCTTCCCCAACACAATTATTGGTTCCGGCAGGCACAACGCCTGAGGAACTCGCTTCAGGGACGCACCTGACATCACATTCACTCCCAACTACACAGGTGTTGCTCACCACGGGGGATGACAATGTTACTCCCACAACCCTGTTAGGAAACGAATTGCCCACTCCCTGCGGAGAGTGGGGAAACTCTACATGAGTCTATTTTGAGTCTTTCTTCTTGTATGCGCGACAATCCTTTTTGCCGTGGCTTTCGCTGTCGCAAGCCACGCACCTGTGAGCATAGAAACAGCTTTTGTTGCTACAACCGTTATCATTAAAACGAATGCAGACCTTGTCGCTCTTCTTCTTGCTAACCTGAGAGGGATTTTTGCTGGCATACTTCCCCCTTTCTGCATTGTCAAAGCTGAAGAATCGCAATGCGTCCTCCTGGACGATACTGCTGAAGGCTGATGGACCCAATTCCCCAGCTCTCTCCCTGACGCTTTCGTCATACCTGACGAAAGCCTCTACCTTGAACACCTTTTTGGTGGCTTTCTCCGCTAACACCAGTCCGTGTTTTACTACCCCGGTGACATCCCTACGCATCTCGAGGAGTTGATTCATCGTTTTAAAAGTCACCAACATTAGGGATTCGAAGGACTCGATTGACTCACCTTTCTTGAGGTAGGCTGAGTGTGCGAAAGGGTTCTTTTTCTTTTTGTCCTTCACAGCTTTCCACATTTCACGTCCGTGATACTCTAACCATTCACCATCCTCCTCCTCAGACCCACTGCCTGACGAGTCCGCTTCTTCCACGTCAGCTTTTGGTGCTATTGTCGGCGGTGTAGGCTGAGCATTGACACCCGATGCAGACCCGGCAGAGGCCGGGCCCACTGTCGGATGCGCTGAAGACTTGGTTGTCTGAGCAGTCGCTTGCTGAGGGGCGTTGGCCAAGTGGGCAAACCTCTCCATAGTGGCTTGGTAAACCCCGGCCATCTTACCCACAACGTTTTCCAAGTGAACCATCCTCGTAGACAGCTCGCCCAGGAGACTGCCTTGATCACCCGGCCGGCTCCCGTCCTGACCTGACTGCCGCCCGGTACTCCATGTTGGCGGACAACGCTGCGTCGCTGCACCCCCCCAAGCCGCTGCGTACTCCTGGGCCTGCGCTTGGAATTGGAAGGGGGGGGGGCCGTTGAAGTGCTCGGCTGAGGACGAGACCAACCCTCGTCCCTAGCTTGACTGGTGAACCCTTGTGAATCTTGTCGGTTTGCCCGGAACTGGAAGTGCGGCGGAGCTGATTGCCCGCCGTCCGTGTGCGCTGGTTGCGGGGGTTGTGACGTCATCGACCACCCGCCTGTGCCCTGATAGAATGGCCGCGCTGATTGGCCGAGCCCTTCTTCTTCTTTAAATCCAGAATTCTCGCCCGATTCACTCCCAGGACGGTCGAATCCAACCAATCCAGCCTCCAGGGCATCTTCAGAAGTATCCCTGGTACTCCCCGCCCCTTCTGGAGCCTGTTTAAGAACTGACAAGTCCTCCGCCTCCGACGCCGTCACCGACTCGGCCGCGCCCATCTCGGCATTTAACGCGCTGAAAACATTATCTAACTTCGAACAACCTTTTCCTGTGGGAGGCCCGCGCCGTGAGCCGCACTTAGAACAGTTTCTTAACTTCCTTTTCGTCATTTCTGGCTCCGAATCCAACTTTAAACAACAGAGACGTGACCTCGGCGACGGCGCTCCTCGAACTGGACGCTGGTCAGTGGGAGCGCCGATATTTATAGTGACGTGACTCTTAACCATGGCAACAGTTCCACTAGGCTAGATACCCCTAACGACCTGCGGACACGTCGTTAAGACATAATTTCAGTTTTGTAGTAGGGTATACATTTCCCTATCAATTAATGTTTGTCAGTATGAAAACTGGCAACTATTTCAGACTACAGACCCAGCCGGAGGTGTGACTTTATAATAATGTTGCAGTGATGTTCTATTTGGTTCTGGTTTGGTTCTTGTTATGTTCTTTTGATGACCCCAAATTATGTCGCTGCATCCTACTGCTGTGTCATTGCACTGCTACATTATTATAACGTTATGGTTATGTTCTTTGACCTAAACACAATGTTCTTATAACGTTCTGTTTTGGATTTGTCATAACCTCACCAAAAATAATGATGTTATAATAACATTCTAATTTGATGAGGTTTCAACCTCACCATCAATAACATCATTGTTACATGCCATCTTAGTAAGTAACAAACTGACTACAAAAAGAGTATGATTGCAAAATGTTTCTGTTACATCGCAAGCTGGTTGGGGAGGGAACTCAAATGTAAACATGTTGTGCAGATAAGCAATGCTTGTTCAGCTGAAATGAACATTGAAAAACGTGTTATGTGTTCTGCAAATGGAGAAATTGATAAATTACTTGCACATCTCTACTGGATTAGGAAACTCATCTAAATATAGCAGCACATGGAGAATAGACCATATCAGACTGGAAGCCCTGTTCGGAAGCCCTGTTCGGAGGTCTCACCCTTTGAAATGAACATCAGCTGGCTGAGTGCACTACCCTTTGGCCGTTAGATCTCAAGTCAACTTTAAGGATTTTAAGAAATGGCTGCTTTCACAGCAGGTAGGCCATTCTGAATCCTTCACATTGGTTGAGAGTTCATCATAGTACGTCTAAGGGCCCAAAGCCTTTATTGTAATTGCACTTTGGTTCTTGTGGAAAGCTGAAAGTGTTCTTTGAAGTCAGTAGAGATGGGATGAGAGGGTAATTAGTAGAAAAGTAAAGCCCTATACCCACTTGGGGGAACAGCGGCCCACTGATCGTGTTTTTGAGTGATCGCCCATCAGTATGTGGTGTATTGAAATGTACATGTTTGATGCGAATCACAGCAAAAATTGGCCAAACATTAGTAGAGATTCTACTTATAATCGACTAATGTTTGCGTTGATTTGGTTCATTGGGATGGCGCATGAGCATAACGACATCTATAACGATATGGTTATTTTCTTTGGATCAGTGGTTTAGCTAAATTGGTCTAGATCAAAATACTGTTTGATAGGGAACCAAAAATAATTGCTTCATTGAGAGATAATAATAAGATATTTTTAAGTTTATCATAAAAGACGTCTTATATTATCTTTATTGATGTGATGATACCTATAAGTGTACACTGATAATCTCAGTGTTAAAAACGTTAGTCAGAAGGGACTAACTTTCTTAGTCATTTCGATGGCTACGTATATGACTAACTTAGCGTTAGTCATGTAGTCATCTCTGACTAACCACCTTAGTCAAATATTTCTAGGAATGAGTTGCCAAATGTGGAATGTTATGACTAAGGTATCAGTCATTGCTACTAGGACATTAGTCATTTTGACTATTTTAGGATAGTAGTATTGACTAAAGGTTAGACATATATGTCTAAGGGTTAGTCCTTAAGACTAACATATTGTGTGATCTCCTGGAAAATATTGACTAATGTCTTAGTCCTTTTGACTAATGATATAGCATATGATGACTAATGCCTTAGTCATGTTGACTAAGGTTTGTCATTATGACTAACTCTGAGATACACCTCCTCTACGCTCACTCCAGTTAACAAATTTACAACTAAATAGACCATTTTATTCATCTAGATGAGTTTAGAAATCATCCTTGATATCTATTCTTTCAAATAGAAAGTGTTTGAAAGTTAGATGCACAGGCTGAACTAAGGATGAGAATGGATAAATTTACCAAGCTTTGGAGACTGTTTCCTTTTGTATGCCTTTTTCCTGGTGGTCATGTGATCAGTTATTTGGTCATGTGACCTGTTAGTCATTTGTAACTAACAATATAGTCCTAATGACTAACACATCATCAATAAAGTTAGTCAAAAGGGCTAACTTAGCAATGACTAACATAAGTTAGTCACCCTTGACTAACTTCTGAAGTCATAGGATTATCAGTGTACTCAGAGACGACACAATGGGATATTTCACTCAGAATTTTCATTCAGATTATTGATAGCTGTAGTTTTGAAAATAATCATATTGTATTTCATATAATTATACCCCTGATGCACTTCTGAGGAAAGAAACTTTGTTCCAATTCCAATTGAACAATTTGAATTCACTCAAGCATAAACCACTTCTCTCTAAGGACTGCATATAAAATTCTTTCCTAGTTACTTCTAACGATCTTGGTTCCCAGGTCTAAAGAGAAGTCCACACCAACTCAGCACAGGTAAATTCCAACTAAGTATTCAAAGTATGGTCACCAAGGAATGTCACCAGCACCAACATACAATCCCACCAGCTCCTGTTAAGCTTTAGTGTTACTCTCTGACCATCCTGCCTTAACTGTAACTTATATATACCATTCCTTTTATCAATATTATATCTTAACCCACACCTAAGCATAATACAGGCAGGTGCTACCACCACATGTGCGCTCACTGAGTGCTAAACTGTGATGATGGTCTCATTTCCCTTAGCTGACGCTCTATATTCTCCATACTAGATCATTTTATTTTTACGGTTATTACTTTATTGATAATTATTCAATTGTGCTCATAGCACAGTTTGATGACCATCATCTCCAATCAATTGTTCTGTCTCTGACTATCCCCTTCATTTCTACCAACAATAAATAGAATTAAAGTAAATCATTCTAACCACCTAGCACCTAAGCAGACTAATTATAAATGAAAGAGTAGGCCTATTGCATGCCCTCTGCTGAAAAGCAGCATAGCTATTTATAAAAAATTAAGGAAAGTAACTGACCTTAGTGCATAATTATTGTATTGCAAATGCTTGGGAATATTAGCCAAATTCAAATACAATCCACGTAGTTTGGTCCATGGGGATATATTTACTTCACAAGTAAATTGCTACACAAATACCGTGAGGGTTGTGGATACGGCTTGTAAATTTCAGGCCTGGAGCCTTAAAACCAAACTGACAACTGTTCGTGTAGGCGTATGCAAAATGGTCTCAACACAGCCTGATGTCTGTATGGAGTCTGCTTTATACATATTTGGTGTTGCGATATTGCATGTAATCATTTCAGTAGGCGCTCGCATGTCCACCTATTCTATACATATATTTAGGGGCCCCAGAGATATAGGAGGATGTACACATATTTGTGACATGAAAACATTTTAAAGGCATAAAATAATAAGCCCATCCCATATTGAGTATATCCCAGGGTCAGACAAAATTACCGTATGAGAAATCCTTGTTTCTTAGAGTTGGGTTTACTAAAATAAGAAAGAATGATATGTTTCTATATCCCCAAGTACTGATAAAACATTGTAATTTCTTTACAAGCCAATCAAAATGTTATATTTCAGGGCAAAATTAGGTTTGACATTATAGGTTGGACTGACAGGCTTTAACATTGGTTAAAAATCTGAGGGGTTTCCATGCAATCTAACTCATTATTTGGAAAGATTTCCCTATAATTTCATAACTGTCGGACCCCCTCCCTCGTTTCCCCGGTACGCCGATAAAAAAGCGGGGAAATCCACCAATGCTCTGCATTTTTGCCTTGACTGACGACCTATATGCACCCATTCCTTTTTAAATCGTCCATATACCTCTTAAAATAGAATCATAATTTCTCATTCCAATGAAATATGTTTAAGGTTAAACTCTAGACTAGGGTTCAACATAGTGTGAATGTTATATTATGAACTATACATTATATCTTACGTAAAGGTATTCAAGGGGGAAAATGATTGCACGGTTGAAATAATGTAAATGATATTGGCAAGGAATGTATACATATTTACAATGATTAATCCTAGATAATAGCCAAATACCGTCATCATTAGAAATGAAATATCTGCGGATTGAAGTACAAATATTCTGAGTAATCATACAAAAGGAAAGAATATTCAGCGCTAAATCTAGTTATCCACGACACGACAAAACGCTAACCGATTTTACTCTCCTACATTTTCATAACTGTTCTTTCTGTGATATAAATAGTATTAAACTGTATGATAAATCACATATTCGAATCCTATGAGAATTACAATCTATTAGTTAACCGTTTTTCAAAATCGGTTCAAAATCGGCCCGAAATCGCCTTTGTGGATCATCCCCTTAAAGGCCATGATCCACAATGCGATTTTGGGCCTCTTTTGACCCGATTTTGGATAATAGTTTTTCCTATAGAATATACAATTTTCCAAAGAGTTTTGAATATTACATGTCAGAAAAATGGTATTTTCACAGGGAAATATTATTACAAATATATGAAAAATTCATGAGAAGAAAATTGGTTTGCATTTTGTCGCATCGTGGATCATCCCCTTAAGCAATAGATAAACGAGGAAAATTTTTCATTTACACAGTCCTTTTTCCTGGCCTGAGGAAAGACACTGTATGATGTGGCTCAGTTTGATTGCTTGAAATATTAGTATCGAAGGCCTATCTTATGTGAGGAAAGCTTCAATAATATTCAAAATGTGATTCTCATATGATATAGAGAAACACAGTGATATGATAATTTCATTAAAAGATCGTTCGATATTGCGTTGCACAACTGCTTGAATATTCTTCTCATATTAGATTTTTTTCACTAGAAATATTGATTTACCATGCAGACATTGCATGTGATAACATTTTGATGTCTTCGTGTTCTACTCTATATACTTGGATATGACTATATAATATACATATGAAATCTGTATATTTCGATATGTCTATGTAAAACATGTGAAAACCAAGGGCAACCTTGGTGATCACTATACTTAATAACATTCTGGAAATAAAATTACAGATATTACCGTGTCGGAAAATTAGCGTTTCCGACATAGAATCCTCCCGCATATTGCAAAACAACTGTGGAGCGGGCTTTTAGTGGTCGACCAGGTGCTATTTTATCTACAATAATGAAACCATTCTAAGAAACCTCTTTCATTATAGGATACAATAGAAAATCGTACTGGAAATGGGAAATGATGTGCAAGTTTTTATTTCAGACCCAGACACCCTTCAAGTCTACCTCTGGTGTTGTTGGTACTATTATAGAACATGATAGGAAGTAAAGTACATGCTATTAAAATCCTGACATGTTCTGAACAAAAATAATTGACTCAACATAGGAAACATTAGTGCAAGAAATAATGAAGCATGACTGACAAAAGCACCTGGAATAGAACAGTATACGTAACCTTGAAAACGGAAGGCTTTTAGATTTACAGGAAATATTCATTGTTGAAAAAAAAGAGAGAAAAAACTGGGATAAAACGTTACATTCAGTGCAATCTCTTAACGGTGTGGCCGTTCTCCCCAACATGCTAATACAAAAATGGGCCATAAATTGTGATTTAAATAATTCAGGCGTTGCCACGATTAGGTAGGCCTCTCTGGTTCTCTCTTTTGATAGTTAATGAGGTTGAGAAAGCCTAAATGTGTAGGCGCAATTTTATCGGCGATATGATACACTGAAAAAAAACTTGCATAATCATTAAACGCACCTTTGTCATTTGTTTTTATGCACGCATGCACGTTTTTATGTACTTACATGACCTCACAACTAAATATGTTTTTAAAAGCAAGCCAGTCACGGAAAATACCGTAATCTGGCTATTAAGTCTTCAAATTGCTAAACACTTTATGTAAAAAAGTCTTTTAAAATGGAGAGCTAAAGTATGTTATGTAACTTATGGCATTTCGTGATTATCTATCTTATTTAATACAATTAGGGTAGTTATGATATCGCTAAACGTGTTCGTTAAGAATTATATGCAAAAGCGCTTAACGATTAGGGTTCATTGAGTTCATTGAAGTAATACCAAAAAATAAATGGAAATATAAGTAACACATTTTGGCACGGCAAAATTATATAGCCACTACATAAATTAAGTGTGATCATCAATGACAATATTTAACGTATATAAGTAATGATTTTTTCATGTTGCAATAGCTTTTTCCTTTCCATAAAATAGTAACCAAATGGGTTTATTTTGTAGACGATTGGCCTGTATGATAGAGTTGAAGAGAACTTTTGGTGGACACCTGATAACTACAGAGAAAATGGATACTCTTATGCACATGTACATTGATGCTTGATGTTTTTGTATTAAATCCACATCCTCTGCGAAAAGCAGTCTTATGGCCTGGAATATTGAATGAGGAAGATGTCTTGGAGAATCCAATACTGAAAGAATTATGTAAATATTCTAATTAGTGTACTGACACGGCTGGCCAGTCCATGTTTAGGCAGTAAGGCGTGAGCTTTAGAAGCACATGTGTAAGCCATGTTTCACTTTGTCAGTAGTGAAATGGGGGAGGAGTCATGGTGTGATGTACCACTCTAAAAGAGCGTGTTCCGCTCTCAGTCAGCCAGAGTTCGCTGTAACGCTGTGTGAGTAACATCCAGGGATGGTTGGACCTTTAACCTGCAGTCTTGTTTCTGGATAGAGGCATAGAAATCGTGTAAGAGCGCGGGAGCATTGGCTGAGTGTGTTTGAGGGGATTCCTACCTCGGGACTGATCATGGTCGATCAAGTTCTTGTCACAGAACGACTATACACTGGATAATAAACAACAATATCCTTTTATGCGAGTGTTCATGTCTTACATGATGTGGGAACTATGATTATGATTTGGACAACAGCAGTCGACAGGGAGGAGACTGCGTACGGAGCTAGTTATTATCTACGATTTAATTACAATTACCAAAGCACACTACAAATAACAGATAATTAACCTCTATGGTTCATTAGAACAAAAGTCCTGTGATACAAAGGTCAGATATGCTAGATATGGTGGAATCGACCTGTCATTGGGATTTGTAAAGATAATAACATAGATAATTGGGCCAAAAATTGAAGTCCCAAATACAATTATATATGTAACATACTGCCATTTCCTTTCTATTTAAGCTATTCATAATCTGTTTTTGCAGAATATAGCCAAGCAGTCCCTTGATCCAGAATTTCAATTTTTGGAACTTACTTTTGTTCCATGGTTACCATGGAAACCCTCATTTGCATAGCAGTAGGGGCCTATTATCAGCAGGTTTGGCCTTCTATCAACGTTCCGGTTACCATGGCAATGGAATGCAAAACAATTTTTTTCACCATTGATGAAAACTATGGAAAATTTCATTTATAGCATAAATTTAGCTAATTTTATGATTTCTAATCTAGATAAAGAGCCATGAATATGTATTTCCATACGGCTGAAAAATCCAGAGACCATTTTGTTGACAACCCCCCCCCCCCCCCTCCACACACACACGCACACTTTCTGAAATCCTCAGCTTTATCAGAAACACCTAACGTTTTTGACTCAGACAGAATATTTTGATTTAATCTATGAACATGCAAACGACAGCAGGTAAGGCAGTCTATAGCAGTGTGCAGATGACGTCATATCTACAAAAAGGAACTGGCCGCCATATTGGTGAAGAATTGATAATCTTTATTTTCAATTTTAAAGGATTAAGAATATATTCTTATGCCTAAACTACTTGGATCGATCTCACTTAACCATGATCAACAATTATTTTGAGTTAGAATTGATTTACTTCATCGCCATGTGGTTGTGATCACCACAAGGTGATCACCAAAAAGTGACCACGTGACCATGTCTGCACAATGTCTATATCCAGTCTTGAACCAAAGTCTAGATCTTTAGTTGCGGATTTAGGCTGTGACACTCAGGTGCCAGTCATTCTCTTTTTGAGGCAAATTCATTATTTTTGTTTAATAAAATTCTTGCAATAGCGCGCTACATCCTTCAAAATTCTGTACCCGTCCCTGCTATACACACGGAAGGCGAATATACGTTCCCCCACTATACCAACCCAACCACCCGTACTAATGATGTGAAAAGTATGCTAATTAAGTAAACAGTATGCTAAGTTCCATGATGTCTCATTATCTCTTTAAAGCACGTTTCCTTTCTCTGATTTGAGAGTTTAAGCTCTTACAAAACAGGAAATTGAGGATGTGCTTGTGTTTCTTGAACAGCTGGACCTCTCCCCAGAGAGTGGGGTGGGGGATTCAGATATATTGAGTTGCCTGCCTCATTAGGTTGTTGTGGTGTATTTTCTGCTTTCCAACTAGGGACCTGTTTGGGTGTTTCATAAGGCCAAACAAATTAAGTGTTCAGGTAACGTTAGCTGAGGAAAATAGGGTAGGAAGGCCCTATCTTTTTTTACTTACAAACATAGGGTCAAATATCTGTTGGATTTCAATTTCTGTTCTTTTTTTACCTTCTGAAAAAGGTTAGGGTTGGGCCAAAGATTTAGGATGGGTCGGGTTACCTGAACACAGTTATTTTGTTTAGGCCTAAGGCTGATAACGGTCAGGGTATGGGTCAACATAAGGGTATAAAAATGACTGTATAAATAAGAAAAATGCAAATTAAGATGAAGAAAAGCCAAATCGAAAATGTCTTAATCTTTAAGGTAGGATGAAAGCAAACCGTAACATCGTGGGGAAAAAGATTAATGAAACCGTCAAAATGTCCTGTAAGCATCAGTTTGTACATTTCCGGATGTTTTAAAACTTCAACCAATCAGTGGAGGTTCTTTATGAACCAAGCAGAATGAATCTTTTATTTGCTCTTCCCATGTAGGGAACACTTTGGAGAATGAACAAAATACAAGATGTAATTCGATCATGAATGAAACTAAACTTAAGATATAATCGGAATGATAATCATTTCACAATGAACTTCTATTTGTATTTCAGATGCCACTATGTACGTAAAAAAAATATGGAAAATTCTTGAAACAGACTTTCCGAATTTTAAATTCGATGGAACTGCATTTTAAGCAGGAAGAAATAAAAGTATAGAACCACATACCATGTACGTTCTGACATTGAAAAGAGCTTTTAGAAATACTGTCTGTTGCCTAAGAATACAAATGTAATGGTTTTTTTTTCTTTAAATTACTTGTCTGAAAATTTAGCTCCAGTCAAAAAAAACGGAAATCCGGAAAAAGAAGGAAAAGTGGCATTTCTGCCAATTAAGTGCATGTGATGTTCTGAAAGCAAATGACTTCCTTTACTGCCTGAACTTCTACATCTTTTTATGTCTAAACGCTATTAAAATGCCGCAATGACACATTCGTGAGATTGAGAACGGAAACAGCATAGGCCAGGTTTTGGGTGCAATGGACCTTTTTTGTACCACGTTAAAATGTGTCAAATCGTAAATTTAAAAAGGGAAATATAATTTATTATAAATTTAATTAATTTATCAATTTAACATAAATTTAAAAAGCGTAATATAATCATAAATCATTTATAGTTGACGACTATAGGGAAATGTGTATTTACCGGTTAGGTATGAACGAAAGTCAACATATTTCCTTTTTTTGTACTTTATTCATGACAATTTCCATAGGCTTCTTTGCGACGGAGCGTACAGATACAATTAACATAAATATTGACCATTTAGCTGAATAGTGTGATCGCATAATGACTATGAATTACCGATGACGCACATTGGTTATCATAAGATCTCTTTTAGTATTATAAAATATGCACTAAATCGAATATGCAACATGATACTTCTATAATTTCATACGTAATGACATGGGAAATAATATGGCGCACATGCCTAGACACGTACAATTACAAAATGTTTCATGCAATACATTATGTGATAGGATGAGATGCGGTCCTAAATATCATGAATAAAAAGTACAAGTTAAAGAATCCCTGAGAGTAAATTAATAACATAGAGGAGAAGGGTAAAAAGTGTCATTATTGTTTCTAGGAATACAAGTATTCAATATCGAAATTGCTATTTTTATATGCACTGCCCCTTATGAGGAAGATATAATCATGGAGATATGAATAAGAGGAATGGGGCCGAGCTTTTTATTTCTGACATTCTGAGCAACACTTCATATATGTGCTTGATGCAAATATGTTTTCCAAACTAAGCTCAGAATTAGTTTCAAATGCTGAATTTTATCGAATAAGGTTGACATATCTAATAATTCATCAACCAAAAAAAGTCAATTTCAAACTATTTACACAAGTAAATGTGCCGAATTTAATGCTGGGTGCGTGGGTGTAAGCCATTACTTTTTTTTCGGAAAAACAAAAGTTTTAATATAAAGTTCTTTTCAAAGTTGAGTATCGGTCATTTGTTATAAAGCGCACCATGGCTTTTTAAAAATCCTTAATCCATCACCGAGTTATGAAAAGTTTCCTAGTAGAGGAAAGCAAGTTAACATCTTTCCCACTTTTCTCTTTTTATCTTGACAGTCATAACTGTAACATTGCCAATATTCGCACAAATTTGCGAATTTTGTCACCGAATTTGCGAATTTTGGCCTCAAATTTATATAGGAAAGTGAAAATGCTATAAAAAAAATTTGCGAATTCATTACTAGATTGTGCGAATTTTACTGGTAGATATGCAAAAATAATTTTGGGTCTGCACACCCCTGAATATATGGACGAGATATTCAGCTTTAACACAGCATATATATCAATATAGGTACCTAATTTATGTATCAGCAAGGAAACGTGCAATTGACATACCCGCCAAACTATGGGCTACCTCTTACCGCAGGGGCACCCACGCTTTTTTCAAAACAAAAGAATTCCTGTTAATACTAGGATTTGACATAATGATCACGTGTTAGACGGTTCTTGGGTCAGGGTTTGACGTAGAGATACTCAGCTGTAAGTGGCATTTATCATTGCACTATATCAGGGTGCCCACGCATTTTCAGATATCATGATAAGACCTTCATAATACCTTCGCAGGAGTAAAAATAAGACCTTTTTATGCACCGCCTTTTAATATTTGGAAAAGTTCTACAAAAAAAGTAAATATAATTGGTTGTGTCTATTTAGCAACTAAAGGAGCTTTTATGAAACTATAATTAACTTAGGTATAATCTGCAAGTGAAGGCAACCTCTAACATCTCTGAAAACTTTGGCTGAACCTAAAAATGAGACCTTAATAAGACCTCTGACTGCAAAAGATAGCTGTATAAATGGAAAAACAAAATAAGACCTTAAGACCTTATAAGACCTGCGTGGGCACCCTGTATATAGACATGAATTTCATCACAACCAGTATTTTCTGAATCTATTTTTACCCCTTACCATTCATCCAAGGATTTGGTAGCTGCCCATTATTTTGTCTTGCAGTTTTGGTGTTGCTTGTATAACAGATTGAACGTATAATTACATTTATGTATGCACAATACCGTCCCTTCTTTTCATAGAAAAGAATCTAGATGAAAAATACTCATTCAACAAAATATTTCCAATCTGAATGAATAGACTTGGAATTTCCATTATTTCTATTTTTTAGTGAATATCTGTCTGTATTGATAAAATTTATCTTATAATTGATTAAATTGTTCATATTTGATGGTAAGTTATAACTACATCTTTTCATATGAATGTATGTGGCCACACGTTGTACATGTTTTGCTGTACGTGTCCTCGTCTTCATCGTACGTCTCCTCACCGTACTCGTGCTCGTGGGATCCCAGATCCTTCCTCCAGAGACTACTCCGAACCGCCATCCGAAGTTCTGGCAATTATAAACAAAATATAATTATGTTAACAAGATCAAGTATGCTGGGTTCTAAAGAACCCAAAAGCTCCATCTTATCCACCTTGTTAAATAGCTGAATGGGAGAGAGAGAGGGGAGGGAGAGGAGGGAGGGGATGGAGGGGAGGGAAGGAGAGAGGGACGGAGACAGAGAAAGACAGAGAAAGACAAAGAGACAGAGACAGAGACAGAGATTGATCGGAGTATCAAGGTCATTGACTGGACAGTTACAGACCCCCGGTCTGTCCAGTCAGATGTAAAAGCAGGACATATCATCATTCTTCAGAATAGAAAATACCCCCTTTCCACTGACTTTTAACATCCAAAAAATGACCCTTTTTTTGGCAAAACGCTGACTTTTTGTGACTAGAAATTACCCTTTATTCTTGAAATTACAAACTATCAAGGTAAAAAACAACCCTTTTTTTCCATATCACTGACATTTGGGTGGGAAAAGTACCCTTTTTTCAAGAAACAAGGACATGCCACATTTCTAAAAATAGACCCGTTCTTCGCATTTTTTAGAACTATGATATCCTTTCACACAAGGAGTGGACAGACTGGGGTTACAGAGAACAACAACACCAGCAGATTTTCAATATGGCCGCCTCCAGTGGAGGAAGGGGGTATCCCGACCTAGTTACAGTCTATTTTTAGAATATTATTATGACATCATCTCGTCACTCTCCAGGTAATGACTTTTTTATGCTAATATTTCTACAGTCTCAAGGCATTTCCTATGAGAAAATCATCACTCTCCGACCAGGTTCACTATACCACAAAATAGCACAGTGTCCCCCCCCCCCCGCTGGTTACCAGCAACTGCTGTTCGCTCTCTACACACATTTTCGCTGGTATCAGCTTTTTGGGACAACCTATGACTCCGATTTATCGGACTATCGACGTGATCCACTGGACGTAAACGGAGAATAATGATGATTAACAAGAAAAGAAGAATGAAGCCTCAAAAGCTACACTTGGAGAGTGAGTGAGTGATGGATGTTTTACACTGTACCGACAGCCAGGTTTATTTTCATAGCGAAAACAAGTTGGAACAAATTCTGTCTTTGGTGATCGTATCTATGAGATGAAGGTGACAGGGCAGGCAAACAGCAGGGGATCAAAACCTGGAAATCATTTTTGCTGTACCTCATCCCTTTAGCCCCATACCCACTAGGCGATTTTACCGGCGACTGGCAATGGGCAACAGGCAGAATCGCTGGTAAAATCATCACCAACTCAGATCACCTGTTAATATGTAATATTGAAATGTTACATACTAACATGTTATCTAAATGAAGAGGAGAATAACTTTCTCGGACCAGTGGGTACCAGCTATAGGTATCAGTGTAGCACACCGGGAACTTTCTTTGCCAGTGGTGCCCGCCGTGTACCCTAATAGCCTATGGCTGGTAACCAGTGGCCCAGAAAAGTTGTTTTCCTCCTAACTGGGGGCCTATTCTTTCCAGTGGCAGAAGCCCCACCCCAGAACCCCCATTCGAGCCCTCCTGCCTAGAAGACCACGGATGAAATGGTAGGGGTGAAGAGGTGCTGGTCAATCAGGCTACATAGCCCCTCCCAACAGCCCTACTGACACTAAAACAGACAGAAAGTGGACAAGAAGGGGTTTCATCTATTTCTTCATCCAATTCTGGATTTGGGGTGTAGGTGGGGGACTGGCCAATCAGGGAAATGACCCTACTACACAGAATTCCGTTATTCTAATTTAGAAATACCATGATTGTTATCCATCACCTTAATTGTTTCTGATTATGTAAATCACAAAAATCATAATTTATATCATATACTAAAAGGAAGTCTCAAATCATAAGTATAACATGATATGAATGATAGGCCTACCAGTCAGCAAAACTACTAAAGCAATCCAATTGCTCAAATGTTCATCAATATTCACCAAATTACACCTATGAAGCGCAAGCTGACGTCAGACCCTTTCTGAAATCACCTATGGAGATTACACAATTTTGATAATGCTGATGGAATTATTGCCACACCTTCCTCCATTAAGAATAATCAATTATTCATATTGCCAGTGAATCCTAAGTTCATTGAACTTATAATTTACGACAGCTCATACAGACATTACCAAGGTTAACCAGAACCTTGGATACTGCAGTAGGCAGTAGGGTGAAAAAGATACAGCAGTTTGACCATCAAACCTTTAGGAGCTGGACCTCAGCAGGTACATCTCCTAAATCTGATGAAGAAACTGCTTAATTGATTTTCGTTGATTAACACTCAAAACGTCTCTATCAGTTCTGAAATTTTCAATAAAACTAATCTTACAGGGATACTGACCCATCATATTGCTAGTTCTGATTATATCTCTTACATTTAAACGAATATGCCTGGACATGATGTGGACTACTTTAGTATATAGATTCTTTTTCCTAGTCACAAAGTCTGTACCTAAGAACCTATTGGGCAGTCTTAAGTGTGTCCCTTTCATATCACACGTACTGAAGGAATACCGGAAATCATGAAGGCCCCTTGGGATAGGACTGGTTGTAACAAATGGAATTTAGCAGACTTCTCCGATGTGAACTACAATTACATTATGTGGGAGGTGTCTGTTTTATACAAACTGAAGGCTGAAGCCTTACAGTTGGGTGCACTGATTGCAGTTCTCTGTTGAGAAGAATCAATTCTAAGACTCATATTTTGTATTAGTGAAATAGCACTACACGCATCATGAACAAATTGAAACAACGTTGTCCCATAAGAGTGTCCAAGGATAGTAAGTGCTGCACATTCATACATTCATACTGCAATCTGGGATTGCAAGCAGATGGCACATGGATTCTAGGAGTGTTGGGACAAACGAAATTGTATTGATGGATAGATAGATTGATATACAGATCGATCCATCAAAAGATAGATAGAGCCAAAACACTCCTTATGATACAGAAAAAGTAATAAATTCAATCACATTTATAGAATGAGAGCTATTCTTTCATATTGAAGCAACACAGGCAAAATTACATATAACTTCGCAGTATTATTAAAGTCTTCAACTAATTAAACGTGATCATATAAGTGCTGCATCAGCAAATTGAACCCCCATGCAAATAACTAAGTCTTAGGCCTATATTCCACATACTAATTTTACTGCCGATTTCAAAAATCGGCAGTGTGAAGAATGGTTGAGTATAAAATGAATGTTATACATTACTAGAAAGTTGTACAATTCTCTTTCAAATGATATACATGTACATGTATATGATGAAAAGTTTCATGCCATATTCGCATAGAAAATCAAAGAATCACAAAATCGGCAGCACCAAAATAGGTATATGGAATACAGGCCTTATTTCAAATACAGACTATAATACTCTTTGGAAAGCAATTACTTACAAGGGCTATCTGCACCTTGTGCGTAGAATCTGACCTGTGGCATTAAGCATTTGAAGTGCACATATTTCATAACCCTACTTTCTGCGGAAATTTATCATTAGGCATGTAGAGGTGGTTGACTGGACCATCTGGCAAATACAATGTAAATGTCAGTATCCTGTCCCCCCTGTGTCGTTTCAGACCACCTGTCCAGGATAGCTTTTCGGTGCAAAGCGGTTATAATTTCTGGGTGTGGTATGCTTGGAACCAGTCGCAGAGATATTTCCAGTGTGCAATATGGTTTGCATAATATGGCTAGTGCCAGTGAGGGTTGAAAAGCATATCACCTCATTGATACCTGCTTCTAATCTCATCTTTACATTAACACTGACTGCATTTTTGTATTATTCCATCACTTACACATTATGACTGTAATCCTTCATGATACCTGCACTCCCATGCTAGGGCTGAAGTCTTTCATAATCAAGAACAAACGGCAGTGTACAATTTCTTAATTAGGTGGACATTGGATTAGTTTAATTGTCCGACCAACCCATCAGGGTTCTATTACCAGACTGCACAAGGTAAAGCTTTGCAGCTAGTTTTACGCCACATGGGCGGTGACTGAATCTATGAGATGAGGAGCCTATTTGTAGCAGTGGGACCCATTACCCTCTTTATAGTGTTGCCTCACTGAGATATTATGTCATAGGCCCACACAATACCCACCTAGTCACTTTATACTGACACCGGGCTGACCAGTTATGTTTACTGGTTCTTACTTTATACCCAGTGCCAGGCAAACAGTGACCACTGCCATTGTTAAAGTCTTTGGTATGACTCGACCAGGGATAAATCCCAAGACCTCCCAGACTCAAGCGGGCACTCTACCAATTGAGCTACTGAGTCTGGTCTCCCCATTTGTTGCATTCTACGAACAGCAAGGGGCTGCTAGGGACACATTCTTCCCTGGAGGCTCTGGAAGGAACCCCCACCCCAGGTCCCCAAGGGGGGTTGGTTTCTCAAAAATATTTATAAATGAGTTACTGGAGTACTCAGGATCGTATAATTTATCTCATTTGAATATTTCAGATATACTAATATCCCACTGTTCGATCATGGGATTCCCACTTATTTCCACAGATTTACCACTGAAATCATCCTCCAAGCTGACACTGATTTTGCATGATGTATACACCATATTTCCACTGCTTTTTGTTCCGGGTATGACTTAATTTCCACAATAGTGCTTTCCTACTTTTTGACGGCACTCCCACATTATGACTGCAATCTTTCATTATGACCGTTATCCTTCACTATGACTACACTCCCACTTTTTTCTTTCTTTTATTGCCCTAACCCCTCTAGGGAGTAGGGAGCAATAGGTGACCCCCTCTAGGCATCATTCATGTGACACCTAGCAACATAGAATGTGATGTACTACTGGTCATTCCCTTCAGCAGTGACAGTTACCAAACTGTCATTTCAAATGTGGTTGCTGTAAGGATCACATCTTGCCTCGTCCTCCATGAATTTTACACTCCCAATTTATGACTGTATTATTTCATTATGACTACACTCCTACATTATGACTGCCCCCCAAATAATGCCATCTTCAGTATGATCACTTCCACATTCATTTCGAAACGCATAAGGTTTACAGCTGTTGTAAAAATACAAACTAAGAACTGACTAAAAGCTAACAGTTTCCGTCTTTTCTCTACCAAAACTATATTGAATCTACCTGTATGGTTATAATGGCCTCTGGGAACTAAGGTCACATTGAGACTTCCTGGTTTTGACGCTAATGAGGAGAAACATTTCAGTAGAGGTATCACAAAGTTTGGTTTACATTTACTGCATGGAAACATAACATATTATGACGAAAAGTATAAATTAATGAAGTAATCAGATGCTGAGGAAAACAACCTTGGCATAGATAAAGTTTCAATGTGGGTTAACAAGGAAAACTTCTGTGTAAATGTCACCTTATTGGTATTCTTCAAATTGAGTGTGGACACAAAGTCATTTCTGATCTGAAGTGATGTAAAGGTTCCCATCCTTTTTTGGAAATCCATTTTAATATCTTTTTAAAGCAATTTAAGACCAAGATTCAGAAAAATAAGACCTATTGAGCACATGCGGAAAAAAACCAACAAATTGTATGACTTATTATGAAGCAAATCTACTCGTTTGAAAGTGGGATTTCGAATTGCCATACTTCCTTCATTCTAACTTCTTAAAAGATTCAATTTAAGACATTTTAGGACCTGCGTGGGAACCCTGGATATGTTTTGGTAATTTGAGAGAAGGAATTGTTAATCACGAGACAAACATCATAACACACTGGTTAGTGATAGAATAGCTTAATCATCAACTTTAATATAAGCGCTCGATCCTTACTACCAAATACTATCTTGTAAGGTTATCTAACATTCTTTGTAAATTATTGTTTTATACCATAATGAGGATCTGATCCATGTTCACACCCGACTCAATAGTGAATATATAGATTATATAAATATGTTTCCACAAACAATTTCTTAGTAGCCCCAGTCTGCCTAACTGGTAACACACAGTTTAAAGATGCATGTAGGTATTGCTTGGAGAAAAAGCAGGGTGGAACAACGTTTGTTTATACAAAATTTGCCAACGGTGCATGCGTATGGATAAGCAATGAGAATAATTATATCATATTCTCATTGCTGGATGCATAGTACATACTTAATGGAAGGCCTCAAACGTGACCGACCCTTTTACCTGGTAGCATCAAACAGACCAACACCTCTCAGGCCACCCTCCCCTGTTAAATCATGTTTGTGCGCCCCCCTTTACATTCCTGTTTGTTGCCCCCCGCCCCCCCCCCCCCCTTCAATTCCTGAATCCGCCCCATATATATGTATATAAACTTCTTTCTTTTACTTACTTAAGGATCAAGTCTCAAGCCAATACATATGGCTCTAGACCCTAAAATCTACACTGTGATACAAAATTCTACACTATGGCCCTAGTGACAGTGACAGGGGTATTCAAAATTGATTGACATACGACAACTGCGTTTCTTAAATTCACCATGCGACATTGAAAAAAAAAGCGACAGAGACATGCGACATTGCCATTTTTAAAAATCAACATGCAACATCAGGACCCTCCCATCAAGGGTCCATACATTACGAAAAGAGCAGTCACATCCACAAATATTCTATAAACACACTTTATTGTTTTCACAATTCTATTGCGTAGGAGTAGCCTTAGGGGCGACTGACCTTTGACCTTTTTATCGTAGCGTTTCTGTTTGACCTTGTCCTTGGCCTCCAGGCGCCTCTCCCGCTCCTCCTCCAGTTGCTGGTCCCCGCCCCACACCTCCTGGGACCGTGCTGCCACCTATCGGAAGAGACAAACAACATACAAGGTCAGTAAAAAGGTAAAGTGAACGTATTTTCCATTTACATTTGCACTGTATACAGGGATGTAAGTCTGGGTTGAATAAAAAATCTGAAAACTTAAGTTAATGCTTGGAGATTGAGAAACTTAGGCAGGTTCGCAGTGAAGTATAATTTCATGGTAATATCAATCATTCAGAAGGCAGTATTATTTTATTCACTGCCTCCTATGGGTTTCAGATTTTGTATACAATCTGAACTTAATCTGAAATATATCTGAAGATCTAAACAGCTTCTCAGGACTTGCTTTTTGCTTCATTATGTTACATTGCTTCCTAATTCAGGTCTGACTCCCAGATAACTGCTGACTACTGTAATTTTAATACCTTTTAACTGTGACTCCGCAGTTTTTTAAAAAAAATCTGAAATCAGACAAAAATCTGAAAACTGACATCCCTGACTGTATATAATTTGGCCTAATCCAACATGTCAACTGTAGGTGTACAAATGTGGAAAGTCTAAAATTGGCACTATTATGACAATTAAAAACAAGATTTAGGGTTTTTCAAACAAGAAGATACAAACCATATAGAGCCGCAGTAACAATAAACATTTTAGTCTGAAATTCATTTCGATTCTGATCAAATTCGGTATAAAAAGCAACTTTATCAGATGTATGGCCTGATAACCAATTGCATGGCATTTAAACTTCAGCTGAACTTACAATAAGACAGTGTATATTTGACCATAGAAGTGTATGCGAGCACAGTTCTATGATTTGACAAACAACTTTCAAACACAATTACTAAGTCTTAAAAAACACAGAGGATCTATAATCCTTATAGAGAGTGTCTTTAATGTTTCTCTGAAAGAGATAATAGCCAAAAGACTTGACTTTTTGTAAAATCCTTTCAGAATAAAAACATGTAGTTGTTTAGCGGCTAGGCCTGGCTTACAACCGTCCAGGCCCTTTCCTTAGAACTACTTTAGTTTTTCTTTTTGACCTTGTTAATTTCTAAAACTTTAGAAGATTACCTGTGATTCCAAGTAAAGTTTCATCCTGCCCCATCTCTCATTGCGTGGATTTTTCTTCTCGATAAACCTCAGAGGTGGATCGCGTTTGTCAAAATCTACGTCCTTCAATAAATATTTTTCCTTGGCTATTGTTCTGGTGATGAGTTTGTGTTTCTCCTCTGAGTCTCTGCAGGAATAAAGGAAGGAAAAGAGTAGAAGTTAGATAACATGTGAAATAGAAGAAAGTAAAATTGTTATCATAATTGAAAGTACAATAAACGATTATTGGGAGATAAAGGTGCAAAGTAACTACTTCTACTATTCTTTTTCATAACCTTAATCGGTTTATGAAAGGAATTATGGTGGTGTCATTAGTGGAGAAGTTGGAAAGTTGGAAAGTGTAACAGCTTACGGTTTTTAACCCGTTACAATAACGCTTCAATGACCTTCACGTCACTTCAATTTGTCTGGGATAAATCTAAATTTCTTAATTTTTTTTTCAAACATTCAAAGCCCATACAGAGCATAATCCCGTTCTATATATTTTTCATTTCCATACGCTTTAGTTCAGTAAATTAAAAAGGCAACCTAAGAAAATATAAATCTACAAACTATTGTTTCCTTTTTTACTTCTTCAGGGGACGTCATTTGTGAAGACGTCATACAGAGCAGCATCAAACTTTATTCTATACCAACTTCGTACCTTCATCCTGCCCCACTAGCAAAGGTGGGATAACGGATGGTATTATTGCCCCGCTTGTTTTTCATGGGTTGATAGGTTAATGGGTTATTTATCAGGGTTATTGGTATAGAATAAAACAAGAACTAACACAGAACTAACATTGGGGCCCCTCAGCCCTGATTATTGCCCCCTGTGAAGGGTCTCGGGCAGAGCCCTCGACCCTTTAACAGCAGGGCAATAATCAGGGCTTTGTGCCCCCCTCAGTTAGTTCTGTGTATATCTTTCTGCGGTTTACAGACCCGATATATCAAAGTTACAGTGCATGTCACATTACCTTTATTCCTAAAAATCTATGCTTCATTATCTAATAAATATTAAATTTTATTAAGGCCACAAAATCAGGCTCCCAGTTTTACACACTGAAGGCAGGTCTCTAAACGGCAATCAACTTCACTAACTTGGAACGATAACCGGTAAAATGAAACCCCACTAACCATATTTTGTGTTTCAAAAAGTGTTGCTCGACAAGTAACCCCAGTTGTCAGCTGACTTGAACCAATTTCAACCGATTTTTTTTGGTTTAGTTGGCTGATTTACCTGAAAAACTTTGATTTGAAAGTGGTCAGTTTGACACATGTCCGGACAATTCACATTTAATCACTCGCTGTGTTCGTTATGTGGAAATCAACTTTTTGGCGTGCAAAGTTAGTTGCGTTGAGTGGTGCACAGTGTCTCTAATTCTTACTAGGAGCACCATGCCCCCATCTCCGATGATACCAACCCAACCGAACTTGAAATAAAATTCTAAGTTGGCCCAACTTCTGTTTATACTCGTTGGTTGGCCTTAAGGACATATTCCACATACCCATTTTGATGCTGCCGATTTTGTATTTGTTTGATTTTCTCTGAAGATATGGCATGAGACCTCCCATCCTTTATACCATTCAAAAGAGAATTGTAAGACCTTCCTATAACATATCTTGATTACCATTTATTTATCTCGTAAATCCACCCCAAACCCTCGAAAATCCATCCCAAGCTCTCAAAAATCCAACCACATTCACATAAGCAAACTTACGTACTAAGATGAGGGTAAAAGGTGATTGTTAGTTACAGAGATGCCATTCCCGACTGATGAAAAACTAGGAAAAGTAGGAAACACTTTTTCTACTTTTTTTCTATAAGCAACTAGGAGGGAAACAACCTTTAGGAATAGAGACCTAACATTACTTAAATAGCTTCAAACTAACACAAAAATACTCTGAAACAGATATTAAAGTGATGTAGGAAAGATTGGTTGCGCAATCCAAAATCACCAAAAAAATAAAAATATAAAAAAGGAAATCCTACAAAAGTAGAAAAAATGGCATCTCTGTAGTTTTGAAATGCAAACTCACGTAGCCTTTATGGAGATTTATTATGCAACAGGCCACAGTCTATTCTTTATAAATTTTGATCTCTAGAGTCAGTCCTATAAGCCCACTCTATAGAGGCAAACAGACTATCAGGTACTTTTTGATCCCCAAGTGGGCCTCAGGTTTTCTAAGAATTATGTTAATGATTGCTATAGATGTCTCATCAATTAATTTTAATCCAAAGAGATACCTATGCCACAAGTCCACAGATGTCTCTGTGGGATCGAATAAATGGCTTGTCAACAATTTTAATTACATTTCTAGACAAAATCCTAAAAGGCAAAGTTTTCTCCAGCCGTTTCATTTCCTAGAAACTTAAATATTTTACATTTAAAACTATATCTCTAGGCGCTTCCTCAGAAAACAAAGGAATGAGATAACGAATACAAAACAACTGCGGTCTGGTTTCCACAGGACAATTTATGTGAGAAAAAAAACAGGTTAAGCCCCATACCCACTAGGCGATTTTCCCGGCAACTGGCGTTGGCCAACTGGCAGAATCACTGGCAAAATCGTCATTGATTCACTCTCAGTATGTCATATTGAAATATACATGTTTTTAATATGAGTCGGCGCTAAAATCGGCCGACTCTTCTAGTAGAGTCGGCCGATTTTAGCACCACTGAATTGGCCAACTCTGGTCAAAATCGCCTAGTGGGTATGGGGCTTTAGCGATCATCTATCAATTGTTGGGATAGTCGTCAAAAGGGCAATTGACAAACCTCATTTTCCTTTAGTTTATCAACTGACTAACAGTCAAAATATCCGGCATGTTTGATATTAGTTGGCCGACAATGGAATTTAGTCATTGGCATACAATGCAATTTAGTCATTAACCAACACTTTTTAGTCAGCTAGAAACCAAATTAATTTGGTGGCAATTATTTGTCAGGATTCTACACTACAGGCTCATGTTTCATGTTTAGTTGGTCTGTGGATATCAGGGTTAACGATGTGAGTCAACTTCTCCTTCTCGAAAAACAACTTTTTATAATTGCATTCAAGTTCGAGATGACAATGCATGATCCCAAGGAAGAAATAATTGATAGGCCAAGTGTAATGGATCTCATCTTTCTAGGGGTCTCAAGTGTAATAAGTACATGTATGTCTCCAATCTCCTATAAGTAATGTATTTTTGATTGACCCTTTGGCGACCATGCCCAGAGGACAGTCATTCAAGGACACTGAAAATGAGTATGAACGTGGTTTTGGGAAGTACAGAAACTTTGTACTCATATTCATACATAGAAGGTGACCAGAGGTTACTGTTACCAGAGTGTACAACAACGTAAGGATGATATATCAGTACGGAAATGTCGCTAGTTTTGACCCTGATTCTATTAACCATAATGACGACGATGACATTTGTACCGAACATGATATACATTCTCTTGGTCCATGCAATGTCATTCTACTTCCGGTCTGTGGTGAATCTACCAATTATCGCACCACATTTCTTGCTATATCTAATTCTTTGCTTGAAATTATTTCAATTTCTGTTCTCTAATACATTATTTAAGAACTCCCGTGCAATCAGAGATAAGTTTTGTGCATTTTGTGTACAAAAAAGTGATATTTTGACAGTTTTTAGGCTGGCTTCCCCGGCGAAGTTTTCCTCTTTAATCTTATATAACTAAATGATTCAATTCTACTAAAAATATTCTCTTTTCTTCTCGGACATCCTTTGAAATAGGTTCCTTTATGTCCTATCTATGACATATAAAAGTGGAGTTGCATTACTTTTACTATTGAAGGAGTAATTGTACTAGTTTTATGGCAGTTGCGGACCGTGAGGATCGTTATATGAATTTAGGTTGGCAGTCTTCTTTTTTTAGGTTGGTACTTATATTATCATAACCCCAAATTCAGGCCACGTTCTGACCTTTGGGTTCCCTTTAAGGTATTTTCTTCTAGTCCCCAAATATCTGAGAAGATCCCTAAATTAATCTTTGATTATCCTAATAAGTGTGTTATAAACACAGTTATTATCCAATTTATAGATATAATATCACGCTTTATGATTTACATTTCTCGAAAAGTAGATCTGACTAAGATTTATATCATAAATACAATAGTCAACTATAATATTATTATCTTTTCATGCGTTTTGTTCCATTACAAAAACCTTATCCTGACACCAAATTTAGGCTTAGTTTGGGTAAAAACCGTAGTTTAGGCTCTAAATGCGAAGTTTGCAGAGCTGTATTTCTGAGACTAACCCTGAAAAAAACAGCGACTTTCTCCCTACCACGGATAGCTGATTTACAGTATTTTAGGCACCTGCAGGTTAAGTTGGGCCAATTTTGTCGACAAAAACACAGGGAAATCTATAGAAAATAAACAGATGATTCTTATATTTTCGTCTATAATGAAAACATTTTCAAACAGCTGAGAAATATGAAATGTATATGTATACAAATTAAAACAAATAATGATAACAAACTTTTCACCATGTCCATGAACAAATGATGATAAGATTTATGAAAATGTCTATGCTAAAGCCTTGTGATTTGTCGACATATTACTCAGAATGCATCCTGATTTAGGCTAACCTGCAGGTAAAACGCAAGAAATTGGCTATCCGTGGTTGGGAGAAATTCACCTTGTCCATCTGCCACCTTAATAAGAGCAAGGATTGTAAAGGGAGATGTACAAAGAAAGAGATAACTGACTGAAGCCTTGAGTGAGTGAGTGAGTGAGTGAGTGAGTGAGTGAGTGAGTGAGTGAGTGAGTGAGTGAGTGAGTGAGTGAGTGAGTGAGTGAGTGAGTGAGTGAATGAGCAAGTGTTTGGTGTTTTATACCCTCCCGACAGCCAAGGTCATTTACATGGCGAAAACGAGCTGGGACAAATTCTGTCTTTGGTGATCGAATCTATGAGATGAAGGCAACAGGGTGGGCAAACAGCAGGGGAACCTGGAAATCATTTTTGCTGTACCTAATCCCTTAGTGAACCTAGCACCAACCGGGAATTGAACCTAAAAAAACACTTTGTCAGTGTTGAGTCCCCCCTATTGTCGCCTTATATGATCAGCAGGGGCTACTTGGGTCCTATATTCTTCCCCGGAACCCCACAGGGTCTGAAGCCCTCACACCTGGTGTTCAACTCTGGGGTCATTTGTCTGTAACAGATTAATTTGAATAATTATCTTGACTTGTATGTAATGGTTTTGAATAATTCCTTTAGTTGTATATCCTGAGGCGACCTATCCTATCTATAATATGTATTGTCTTGCCATCCTCAATCAGATGCCACTCTGGATTGAAGAAAAAGAGTCAGAAATACATTTACTACTTTTTTCAGAGACAATTAGGAGAAAAATAACCATTTATAAGTCCTGGCGTCATATTTGCAGTAGAATGGCTTAAAACTAAAAACAAATTAATTGAGACGTGGCTAGAAGTGTGCCGATCGTAAATCGATGCTACCGCTAAAAATATATTATTTAATGCCGCACCAACATCTATGGCCACATAACGGCGAGAACAAGGTTTAGAAAATTCTGTCTCTGATGATAAATCTATGAGAAGGTAGAGACCATACCCCTACACTTTTACCCAGGCCGGTTTTCTTTAATGTGCATGGTCCCATAAACAAAGCCATACACACAACAGCCAGTGGTGCTATAGTGACCTTTGATGACCTTATCGTTGTCACAGGGGGGAAGGCAAGGTGGTGTCTCAGCGGGGATTGAACAAGGTCCCAAGTGGATTTTGTAGATCTAAGTTGGTTAGAAAACAGAAAACTACGGCTTATTCGCTATTATTTTCTATATATGATAGTAAATAGATTGGTCAGATATGGAAACCTAGAAGAATTATCGGGCAAACAAGAAAGAAAAAGATTAATGAAGCAATGCCGGTCCCACCATAGCCCTACCATCTCCTATTGTCCTATTGCCGACCTAGTTCCAGGGAGAGCACCGGTGATGTAAGACAGGTTGACCCCCTGATATGACCAAATATGGATATGCGTCAATCTCCAAGCTGATGACTTGACAACCTAGATATCATAGGAGTCCTATGTTAAAACTACAATCTTCACTGTATATTTGGTTTGGATTTGCCAAAAGGTCCAAAACCTGTAGCTGATGCCGGCGTTTTCCACTATAGTTCAATGGCGATCTCTGCCTAAACGACTAACACATCACTCTGGGCCTGACCGGAGGCGACAGCATTGAGAGAGCGATGCCGGAGAAGCAGGGCAGCCCGCATGTGAGATGACCGCACTAACCAACACACCATTCCGTCCCCAAATCATGTGTGTGTGGGTCAAGGGCTTTAGTACATTTCTAACACGTATTACACGCTACATGGGATTGTGAAGTCTAGAAAACATGTCAAAATGTGTATGTAATAGTTAATGGATGGAAACCAGGGTGGGTGTTGTCTTACCTGCACTCGTCACAGACGGAGAGGCCAAAGGTCTCGTAGAGGGACCCCTCCAGGAACTCTTTACCACACTCCTCACATATCAACTGCTCCTCATTCAGCATCAACAAGGCACCTAGCAAGGTCAAAAAGAAAAGTTGTGAGTGAGTGAGGGAGTGAGTGAGTGAGTGAGTGAGTGAGTGAGTGAGTGAGTGAGTGAGTGACGGATGTTTTTTGCCGTACTGACAGCCAGGGTAATATTCATGGCAAAAGCAAGTTGGGACGAATTCTGTCTTTGGTGATCGTATCTATGAGGTGAAGGTGACAGGGCGGACAAACAGCAAGGGATCAAAACCTTGAAATCATTTTGGCTGTACCTCATTCCTTAATGAACCCGGACACCAACTGGGAATTGTACCCAAAGAACAATTGTGTCAGTCCTGGTCCCCCCTATCATCACCTTTTATGATCAGCAGGGGATACTGGGGGCCTATAATATACCCAGGAGCAAAAGCCCCATCCTGGTACCCCCACAGGGTAGAAAAGTTTTTATTAGTGTTTCTGGAAACGCCTGTTCTTCTCCAATATATGTATCTAAGATTGTTAGTTTTGTTTCAATTATACTTTTAATTGGCGTAATGAACCATTCGTGATCAGTTTTGCGAAAGGGATTGCGGTTTTAAATTATGAACATTTGAGAAAAAAATATAAAAAAAAGATTCGGTAATAGGACCGTAGAGAGGACAGTATACTTCACACCCACGTGAGCCTCAGGGCCATACCCGTATTAAAGGGAGCCAAAACAAATAAATTCAACAAAATAATCCAAACTCAAATAATCATGGAAAACCATTCCTTGAGCCTATTTCTGGCTCATGTTAAAATCTAAAGTATGAAATATGGTAGAAAATCATTAAAACACGTTTTCCCTGCTCATCTCAAATAATATGGTTCCACAAACAAGAGAAGGCAGTTTTTCAGTCCTTTGGACTGAAAAAGCTTGCTTTTGTGGCGAGAATTAATCATCTATACCAATTTCTGGTCTCAATATAAGCCATTGACTGTTGTGGGTGTACGGACCCATTATGCAATAGCTAATCTGGATCAAAACGGACAAATAGCCGATGTTTCGGTGGCGACTCTTCAAACGAAGCAAATGTACTGACCCCCCCCCCCCCCCCCCCCAAACACACACACCAGCACCAGCACCACCCCCGCCCCCTGCCTCCAACCTCCCCCCCCCCCCCCCCCATCCAAACACACCTTGAACAGTGACCAGTGCTACCCGTAGTGGCGTACACTCCCTGGCCACTGACCGCCCCCTCCCCTCAACCTTGACATACCTCTATATATAGGACCCACGTGCAGTGGATGTCAATCACTGACACACCACCCTCATCTGTCAATCAGGGCCAACCAGAGGGGACTGCCTTGACCAATCATGGGTGGAGGGGCAGGGGGAGGGTGGAAGGGAGAGGGTGGAGGGGTCCAATTAGTACCAATTTCACGCCTGTTGGTTTTACACAATAGAAAAACATCAGACAGTAAGGCTTTTGGGGCGATCTTTACCAATAACCACTAGATGGCGCCCCAAAAGCAAAAATTGGGTTTGTTTTCAAACAAATGGAAATATGACCATCTCTTGTAGAATTCTACTTCAAATGGAACTAGTTTTCACAGCTAACGTTTTATCACTGACCTTCACTTGACTCATCTAACATACAGTCATGTATTTCTATAGTTATCTGAGTTTTGAAAATGTTGTCAGTTATATTGGTTTTGGCTCGCTTTAAGAGGTGTGATAGATACAAAGCCATATCCATTGTCCTAAATATTGTTTTTCTAATATTGAGGGAAAAACAGAAAATTTGATATTTTTCCATGTTATCAAAACTCAATAATCTCACCTGGGGGGTGTACAACGTTTTGGGACTGGAGAGCTGCCTCCTCTTCTGCTGGGTCCAGGAAAAACCCGGCTCCCGTGTCCACAGGCTGCGTGGGTTTGGTTTTTCTGTGAAAGAAGAAGCGAAATTGTAAAAAAACACTGTCAGAACTATGCTCGTTAGCCGATAATCCTCTAGACCTCGCGTGATTTCAATTTTCTTGAACATGCGGTTAACGATAATGAATGAAATGGTTAGATGACAGAGGACCAAATTACTCACTATTGAGATTAAATTTACTTCTACTTCATCTACTTCTTACAAAATTATAAACACTCCAATATTTATAAAAAAAAATTATTGAATCGAACTATTTCACATGTACATGTGCTCTTCCAATAGCAGTTAGATTAAGAGAGAGTATGTTATATGAAGAGTCTATGTTGTGATATCAATCTTCGACCAGACTATATACACATATAAGTATTTAAAGAAACGATTATGAATATATTCTGTAATGTAACCAGGCTTCATCCCCGTTTTGCAAGTTCTTGAAACGTTTTACTGATGGTCACGCTCCCAAAAAAGTTCTGATTAGTAGTCTGTGTACTTGTGACATCTCTGTACTAAGATCCCTGACGTCACAGGGGAAACTAAGTAGGAGTATACTCAAACTGCACTGTGGTCTCTTTTTTAACAACCAATTTGACATCAACAATGACAAATTAACCTTCTTGGATGTTGTACTTTACTTTGCTAAATACCGTAAAACCCCTAATTTAAGCCTCACCCAAAATTTGGGGTTTAAATTTGGGTGATTTTTCACGAAATATTTTCATGACTACCATTGGCTTCAAGTTTGAGTAAACCCCTAATTTAAGCCGCACCCTTTAAGTGGAAGCATATTTGGCTCTTATCAAACTTACCCTTAATTAAGCCGCGGCTTAACTTAAGGGTTTTACGGGTAGCTTCTTTTTTCCTATATAATTATATTTTTAATCAAAGACCCATTCCACTACTTTGATGGATTGAATGGCAGTGCGTGATGATAATACTGCATACTGAGGACATATTATCTTAACAGTAGCACAGTAGGTACCAATCGGAGCTGATTTCAACGCACAAACATATCCTATGACCTATTTATTTAGAAAAGTAGCGATTAAACAGGATATCATGTGCATTGAAGTCACACCGAAGCACTGTTAATGTATAATTTCTTCATGTATCGTGTACATTTTGGGTCTACTTCGTGAGTTTCCTTTTCGGAAACTTATATGAATAATCAGTTAATGATAGGCTACATAGAAACTGATTTGCATGAAATCGTGAGCTAGAAGCAATTTTATACTTAACATTTTCTAACTCAAATAGTTGTGCAACATTCCATGAGCCTAATTCAAGCTGATGGTAAAATCAATACGAGGATAAGTAGCATAACATCACTATTAAAATAATTTTCTTATTCATTTTGATCAATACCTATCCACAAAAATTCCATTGTAGTGGCCAGTCCGGGAATGTAAAAGAGTTTTAGTAAAAGGCAATACTATTCACAATATATTAAGGAATTTTAAAAGTATTTGTAGAAATGGCCATTTCGCTCAGTCGCTGGGAAAATGCCGCCCACCAAATCTCATATGATTTTGAATTTAAATGGACTGGGCAATATAGCAAATGGATAGGTCACTTTAGGAAATGCAGCAGTATATAATCATAGGCACTCGCACTATCTATGCCTCCCATAAAAAACACACCTTATCCACTCTATTCGTAATTTATTGTATAAAGGCTGGATCCGTCATTTATGATAGCTTTCGCCATCAACCTAGAGTTTTATGCTTATTTAGGGTGTTCATCATTGAAATAAGCTTGAACCTTGATTTTGTTTTTAATAAAGAGTAGAACCTAACATACCTATCTATTTCAATATTGTGCACAAACACCCTTAAAAGATGGAAAGAGGGGAGTCATAATAGCCTTATTGTCTAAGGGGCCCCACCTTTTTGGACTAAATAGTGAAATTGTGACACCTTCAACTGACAAGACGACTAAATGACGTGTTATTCAGGCTAGTTCAACAAAATTTTGATTATGGTCTCAAGGTTAGCAATTCTGTCTTTTACCATAGACATATACAAGTCTTTTGTATGCTTTTACAAAAATATTGCTGATACTGCAAAATCATCTATTATCACAAGACGCTAAACCAAATTTACCTTATGAGCTTAATTAGTTACGAAAATATGGTCCCTGGTTTATTCAACTGAATTTAAATAAATTGCTTACTTTGGTTGAGATGGGTAGGGCCGTGCTTGTTGCCGACTTTGTCGTAAAAGTAGAGCCTTCTGTCGGTTCCTCTCCACCTTAGCACGCTGGGCATCTGACAGCGCCTTCACCTCGGGTGGGGAGATTGTACCACTCCCAGAAGCACTGAGAGGACTTTCAGGTGCTTCTGCCATTATTTGTTTTTTTTTAAACTGAAAAAAAAAAAAAAATGACAATTTTAAAGTAAAGTATCAGGTTATTAGAATCAATTTGCACAAACCCTGTAAGTATAAAAAAAATTAAGTTTTCATAAATTTGCGTTGGTTTTACTGGCAAGTCTGCTATTTTACATCTGATTTTTATCGCGTCAATTGGTCAATCCAAAAGTTGAACTACATTTGCCTTTTTATTGACATGGGGAAAATAAATGTCTGCATATATATATATATATATATATATATATATATATATATATATATATAGTTTTGCAATTAGTATGGATATGTAAAGCATAGAACCTTATTTTAACCTGGGTGCCCACACTTTTTCAGAAATGAATATACCTTTATGATACCTTCTCAGGAGTAAAAATAAGACCTTTTTAATCAGTTTCATCAAAAGTATGATCTCTTTAAATTTGGAGAAGTTCTACAAAAAGGTAAATAAAATTGGTTGTCCCTAATTAGCATCTAAATGTGCTTTTATAAAACTATACACGTGTAACTCGAACATGTTGTTGGACAACAAACCAATTTCTTAATCTGAAAACTTCAACTGAACCTAAAAAAATAAGACCTTTATATGAGTCACCTCTGACTGCAAAATAAGACCTTTCTAATGGCCTTATGAATGGCAAAACCAAACTAAGACATTAAAGGACCTGCGTGGGCACCCTGTAGCTTAAGCTGGAAGAAAGTCAGCCGTACACAAGTGTGACAATTCTGTTAATTTCAAATCGATTATATATACTGCATACATTGATTAAAATGGCTTATGAATGTACTTCATAATACTTAATAGGCCATGGTTTACAGATGAGAACTTTAAACGTTTCATATAATCTTTAAAGAGTGGGTTAGGTTTCGGACCCTGACTTGATAACGACCTTGTGCAAGCGTGGTCACATAACTTATTATTAATTTTCTTTTCAACGATAAGCATGTGATAATGTACACCAAATTACCTGCTAATGAAATAATTCAAGTAGTCTTACTTAAAAAAGACAAGGGCGCTAACTTCATGGTAAAAAAGAGAAAGACAGGCTCCAAGAGATATCTGGTATTTGAATAAACTTTGACTAAGGAGACTTTTAAATAGGTAATGTAAGGACAATACGTTTTCCAAGAAGACAACAGAATAATCACATGTGGGAATATCGGTCATCTCAGGACGGTATTCTTAATAAATAGAATTGATTGTAACTTGGCTAGAGAACTGTCTTGTACTGTAAATTAATTGAATTCCACAGAACCTAATTCATCAAATTATTTGCTTTCTAATTTGAATGTCATTTGTCAAAATGACTCATACAAGTGAAGTTGGGTGCTGATGTACCAATATAGGCAGGTTGAACGAAACTGTGGTTTCAGATCGAGAAAAGAACCACACGCTATTCAACATTGTACATCAGTGCGGTTTTTGAATATGAAACAGCTCATTTTCGTTCCCCCTCCCAAGTTGTCGTAAAGTCTAATGAGAAAATCAATATAATAGTCTCAATCAAAACCTTTTCCCAAATCAAACGGTTGAAACATTTACCTGTCGTCGTGTACAAATATATAATATATATCACTTTAAGACCCACCTCAAACTCATTCTGATGTCCAAGTCAACGTATTATGGAAACACTATATTTACTGTATTATATGTTAAATTGTACTCTTTTGTTATCAAGTGAAGCGATTTCAACAGGGATCAAGGAATTTTGTAGACATCTTTTTCATTAAGGTGGCACCGCCCTGGTGTTCTTAATTTGAAACAACTTTTTGGGAGTTCTGCTATGGTTAACCTAAATGAAGTGAAGTGACCTATACTCATATCTTCGTAACTGATTTGTCTAATGAGGGAACTTCTGATTAGCATCTCATGTTTAGGAATTCTGTCCATCATGAATAAATTCTAAACCTAATAATCCCTCTTTGAGACTATTTTTCAATAACACAATTTATTTTGGTAAAACTCAAAATTGCTGATCTTGAGACCCTAATCAAATTTTCCCTGATCAGACAAATTAGTTACGAAGATATGGGCCCTAGTTACCAAAAGTCCCCAAATCAGGCAGATTGGGTGACTGCCAGGTACGTGAGAAAGGTGTATCAAGGCAACCTTAAAGGCGACTGCCAGGTTCGTGGGAAAGGTGTTTCAAGACAACCTTAAAGGTGACTGCCAGGTTCGTGGGAAAGGTGTATCAAGACAACCTTAAAGGTGACTGCCAGGTTCGTGGGAAAGGTGTATTAAGACAACCTTAAAGGTGACTGCCAGGTTCGTGGGAAAGGTGTATTAAGACAACCTCAAAGGTGACTGCCAGGTTCGTGGGAAAGGTGTATCAAGACAACCTTAAAGGTGACTGCCAGGTTCGTGGGAAAGGTGTATCAAGACAACCTTAAAGCAAAGACAGTGCTGCCACCTACTGTTTACAACAAACATCTCCAACACATCAACTACACTACAAACCTGTACTAACTTGAAGGCACTGATGAATGCAACATTGTTTTGAATAATTACTAGTGAGCATAGATATTAGATTGTGGCCAAGATTTTAGTCAAATTCTACAATGAGTCAAAATTCTACTTAATCCTACGTGGTGTGCCCCCTGGGATTTTTTTTATTCTTTTTTCTTTGTCTAATGGTATATCCAAAGGACCATGACTCAAGATGGTCCTATACTCACTAACACCAAGATTATAGTTATCAACTGTGTAAATGTCCCAATTAAACTGTCTGACTGCCAATTGTTTCAACATCAGTTACATGTCCATTTATTAACAAACATTACCACCCGCACCGTTTCCCATTCATATAGTTAAATCAACATGAAATGACAACAAGGAATTATAATTTAATATCTGGAAGATTAGCCTCGTCTGAAGACATGAAATAAACTTATCCAAAAAAAAATCCAAATGAAGATCACTCGCTTGCAGAGGTACAAGTTTGATCAAACATGAAAAATCCTAATAGTAGCTAGAGCACAACATTCTCTTGATGGTAAATCCTACATCGCTCAGAGTATGTACTACAATAGAACCAATATTTTCTCTGACCTTTTCCCTCATTCTCTTTTTAGATTTTAGGAGAGCTTTAGGTGTTTTACATAAAGTATGAACGCATCAAGGGGGGGGGGGGAGGGGGGTCTGGGAGTTTTGAATATGTGTGTACATTCTAGGACAAATCCGATGCATATTTTTGCTCAAGGGGGGGAGGGGGGGGGGGGGGGTCTGAGAATTTTGAAAATGTGTGTATGTACTAAATGGAAGGCCCCTATACATGTACATATTTGGTATTGTGATGTTCTGGGGAAAAATGGGGAGCAAAATGCTCAGTCTCGTGGGTAACAGGTCACTTGGTCCCATCGCACTTGGTCCCAGGCACTTGGTCCCATGGGTGGCCAGGCTATACCCCAACACCTTCCGTGACTTTTAGGGTTGGGCCTTACCCTCTAGTTAAGTGACGGCATTCATGAGAAGAATGACTGTCTATAAGTATGATAGTCTACTGTGAATACATTTACAATAACTATTCAACACTAACTTTTTGGACCATTATGGCTGAATAGTACATATTGATATTTGAAATACAAAAGTTGTCAGGCATCCGGGCCGATTTTAATATTCTTTCTAATAAATTATTGTCCCTCATTAAAAATTTCTGACCATTGGCCGACGGTGACTGATGGGACTGACATTATGTACCTATTATTCATTTTGTGTTGACTGTTGGTAGATCTACGAAAATGTAACTTAATTACCTTACCGCCTCCCTCTACCCGCCCAACTCCCTAGCTCAAAGTCGTGGGACCAAATGACTGGGACCAAGTGCGATGGGACCAAGTGCCTGGCATTCGTCTCGTGGGACCAACCATCCTAGAAGCAAGATGAGGGTGATGCTAAAGATAAAGGGGTGGTAGCGTGCTGGCCAGTCACCCATGATCTCGTCTCTAATGCTGGCCCTGTCCCGAAAGGGGAGTTATAGAACTATGTTGGCACGATTGTCTTTAAGCCAACGCTTAATTGATTAAACTAGAAACTGAAAATTGTGACAATGAATATATGACCTGGGCCCACATCTTCGTTTACACACTTATTTGGCTAATCAGGGAAATTTTGATTAGCGTCTCATGATCAGAAAATCTACGATGAATACATTTTACACCTATTAATTCCTCTTTGACACTTTATTGCAATAACATTATAAATTTTGGTAAAAGGCAAAATCACTGATCAAGGACATGGGACCCTAATAATATTTTCTCTGATCAGCCAAGCTAGTAAGGAAGATATAGGCCCAGATGGCTGTACTCATTTGAAGGAAGAGACTTGAACTCCTTACCCTCACGTCTGTGTCTCCAATCATCAAGTGTCAATCTATATATCGTTGTTTGTATTTTAGGAGAGAGACTCAAGAGAGTTCATCTGAACCTTGTCTGACTGAGTCTGAGTCAGATAGATCGAGATCTAAGGCTAGGCCTAAGCCTAGAAGACTCTAGGTAGATCTAGATCTACTCAGTTTTCTTTCAGTTCTACTCTTGTCAATACTGCAAAACATAGGAGTATCGTCTATCACTAAAATATAAAGGTTATCTACCCTAATATCTACAACTTCGGTCAGTTATTTGTCGAACTGAACAGATTTCTCCAGGGAAGTTTACACAACCGGCTTCACATGTTGTTTATTTCGTGGCTAGTACCCATCTAAATAAAGCGCAATGACAACCGACCACCGAGGACCAGCTGCAGTCTCCTTATTTAGGTCGCGCGTCACTAAGTTTTACTTTATTAGAATCTTTATCTTAAATAGAGCAAATGTCAAGTTTTTTTCATTATTCCTGGCTAAAATACAATAATTTATGTTATTTTTGATAATTACATGTATAGTTAGCAACAAAAACGTACAGAAATAACTTTCTCATGCAGACATTTTTCCGTTATAAAATCATCGTGTTGGCACCTAAGTGTTCAGTCGGTGCTCGTCAAAATACACAATCAAAGATATGGGTAAGGATTCTAGTAATAAGCTGCTGTTTTCAGATAGTTTTAGCAAAAATGAAAGGCCTAGTTAAATGTGTCAGAAATGAATTAGTCTTTGTTATTGTTTACCGAGAAATACATGGCTAAAATAAGCAAGATCGTAAGCGTAGAGCGATAATACAGAAGTTGACCATACAGTCTTACAGAATTTTTAGGAAACATCTGAAGAGTGGTCTTACCGTCTTTGCAACGCAATGCTGATTTCAATATGATTTATTTTCAGTCAGTAAGATCTGTTGGTAAACCGAACATCTTTGAAATTTATTTCTAAATTTTTAAATCAAACTAGTCCAAAGTCGTGCAGCTGATGCAAATAATTTCTTTTCTGAAATCTCAACACTGACAACAGAAGAGCATTTTGAATAAAGTGGGCAAGTTTGATAACCACGAGTCCGATTAGACTAGACTAATTCCCCTTCTTTCACCTCTGCATACCTTTTCTATTTCCAGGGTCCATCGGAGCACAGTACTCCTTATGTGAGAAGTGCCATGCTCTGTTTTCCGAGGCTGACATTGCAACCACTCACACCAAAACTTGTGAGGGGGACATAGCATTGGCAGTATGTGAATTTGTAGCTTGCACAAAGGAAATTTACATGAAATTTGTTCGGCCTCAAATGTCAAAGCCTCGACGAAAGGTCCTAAAAAGGAATGCGCCAGAAAATACAGGGTCTGATGAAAAAACTGCTAAGTCATCAAAACAAGATTCAGCTGGTAGTGTTGTTGAGCATGTACCTTCAACAGCAACTCCAAGGTCAGTGTTAAATGTAAAACGTGAATAGTTAGATCTGATATCTATGGTTAGGTATTTTTTGTTTACAAAGTTGCTGAAATGTAACTTGCATTTAATATGGGTAACATATAGATCTACCCACGTTAGATCAACCAAGGTCTTAGTTGCCCAATAGCATTCTCTGGTGGCCTTGGGCCACTGGGCACCCGATTTGCCAAGCATTGACTAGTATTGCCAGTAGAATAATATAATTAAATGGCACTAACGCTGATAACATGAGAGTAGATATATTGATTTCATTAGACAGTCTGTATGGATGCAATGATAAATCCTATGAATTTTAATGCCTTTGTTTACTAAATAAATCCGCTAATGTTTCAGGCGATATGGCCTCAGGAAGGGTGCGTCCGAAGCCTTACACAACAAGATATCGAGTATGCAACGGCAACTTGGTGTTAGAGGTAAAATTGGAGATCGTACGCAGACTTCCTCAGCTACACTTCCCACTGATTCCTCAAAAAGTGCTAACAAATCCAAGAACAGTGCTTCAAAAAGTGCTAACCAATCTACAAACAATTGTTCCAATTCTGAGTCTAAAACAGCAACAAAAGATATTCCAGAAAGCGATATTGAATCTAACAAAAATATCCACGATCCTAAACCTGACAGTGAAGCAAGGAGAGAAATAGAAACATCAAAAAATGAAGATACCATTGCAGATTCCAATATTTTCGAGAAAAACGTATCCGAAGTTACAGCTACAAAAGAATGTACAGCCCAGAAAGGTTCCCCAAAACAGTCCAGAAAATCCATGCGTCAAAAGAACTTGAATTTGAGCCTACAAAGTCCGGACACAGAGCAGAACAAAACGGAATCACAATCTCAATTACCTGAAAATACCGCAGACAGTACCGAAAAGACTGAAAATACCCAAGACAATGAAAATTCGCAAGAAACTGAAAACACAAAAGAAAACACAACGTCCATAGAGCATGCCTACTCAAATACAAACTCAACTAATCAAAAATCAAACAACACTGAAAATGTGAACGCGGATTGCAATGAGAACACCCAAAGTGGGACTGAAGAAGTAAATTCAGAAGAGGAAGTTTCAGAAGTGAGGACATCCAAAAGATTAAAACTGAAGAAAAAGGACTCCTCGTTGAAGGTTAAGGAGGTCAAAGAGTGCCCCGAGCCTGATGCGGAGGGGGTGTATCACTGCACCCTGTGTTCGTACACGACGGTCAAACAGGGCATGTTCAGGAGACACATGGGGGCCCATAATGACGGCGAAATGTACACGTGTGAGGTGAGTGCGGACAAGGAAACCTTTTTTTTATTTTTTATTTTTTTATTTTTTATTATTATTATTATTAAACCACATTCATTTTTAAAAATGATCTTCCATGTATAAAAATATAAGGATACATTCTGAATTATATTTAAATATCAAGAAATAAAATGATTTTGATGATGCTCCAAGGCTCCAAAGCAGTAAACAAAATAGAATACTGTATAATTATATTTTTACGCTATTTTCAGGGCTCAACATTAAGCATTGCCCGCCTGCCCGGGGCAGGTAAAAGTTGAGGTGGGGCAGGTAAATGTTGAAATTCACCTGCCCGAAGGGCAAGTAACATGTTTGTCATATAGTAATAACATAGTAAGGTTGGGCATGCAAATTTAAAGGTCGGGCAGGCAAAATTGCACCTTCACCTGCCCGACGGGTAGCCAAGCCAAAAGCCTTAATGTTGAGCCCTGTATTTTGATATCCACCGTCCCCCCTCCCCCCCAGAAAAAAATAAAATAAATAGAAACGATTACCTTTTTCAAAAATTTAACCAACAAGTTTTGATTGTTCAAGGTCTTCTTCAGGGTTAAATGTTTTGCACATCAAAAACCATACGATAATGGGCTATATATATATTTTGAAAGTTGTTTTGAAATATATTATTAACATAATTTTTTTCTATTTCTAAATCAATCTTCAGGGGTAACCCACGTGGTCTTCCAGATCAAGTATACAAAATGATGAAAAAATATATATATTACATATAATTATATCATTCCTTCACTCAAAGACTTGTACAATTGATTTGCAAAAAAAAAGAAATATGTTAAAAAGAAAGTTAATGAAAAAAGCAACTTACCCAATACGAATTTTTTTCTTCTTACAGTTTGTTGTGAGAAAAAAAAAACTTGATAGGCATAGATGTTCTGAAATTTGTAACTTTGAATTTCAGTTCTGCTCTGCCACGTTTGCCTACCAACGCCTTTACAAGCAGCACCTGGGTATACATAAGGGTTTCCGCTGTGACGTGTGTGGGAAGGTGTTCACCCGACGCCACGACCGGACCAGGCACATCGAGTCGACTCACATAGGTAACCTGGATTAAAGGCTCTTTATGTGTTTAAAGGAGTCAAAACCAATCAAATTGACAAAATTTTCAAAACTCAGATTAGTATAGAAATATGTTAGATGAGTCTAGTTAAGGCCAGTGGTAAAGTATTAGCTGTGGAAACTAGCTCAGACGGAAGTAGAATGCCAAAAGAGATGGTAATATTTACAATAGTTTGTAAATAAACCCTATTTTTGCGGATCCACATTAATTGATTTGAACAAGAAAAACATTTTTTTAATGATCTTTTACCATACTTCATGGTTTAGATTTTAATATGAGCCAGAAATAGGCTCAAGGAATGGATTTCCATGATTATTTGAGTTTGGAAAATTTCAATGAATTTATTGGTTTTGGCTCCCTATAATTTCTTATTTCTTTCAATTCGAATATATTCCAATTCGTTTTGTGTTGAAAATGCACCCTTGCCGGCCAACAGGACCGTTTTTGCCATGATATTGTTGGCCCTGGTAGTTTTCTGTTGACACTGATTATTTTATTTTTATATCTGCTCTCTTAACCGACCAGGCAAAGTGTGCAAATTGTGGTAAGAAAATATAGATTATTAGAAAAAATGCCCAGACCTCTGTTGTACATCAGGGCAAATTTGACTCATCTGGAAAATGTTAAGCCTTAAGTATTGATACTTTTCCAATAAGACATTTGGAAAAATGTGCTTTACAATGTTTTTTTTTGTTCTACAGTATTTCTTTTGTATAGATAATCACATTTTGATTTTGCAATCTTTCAGGTACAAAAAAGTATGTGTGCCAGATCTGTGGTTACGAATGCCGACACCACCACATGTTAACTGACCATCAGCGTAAACATACAAGTAAGTCAGGACTTCTATACGTTTATTTATAGAAAAAAGAGAAATAAACAGACGCAAAATGTCACAATATCATGTGATGCAGATACTATTGCGTCAATCTCAGGTGTAAATTACCTTGTGAAAATCAATGTCTCCAATGAACAGAAGGTGTTGATTCTGACTGATGAACCCAGAAATATGTTGTACATGAAAATATTCACTGCTGACAGAAAGAAAAATAATCTGATGTATTAAAAGAAGACATTTTGTTTCATGCAAAGATCTTATCATTTTACGCATTATTACTAGAACGTCCCTTGCAAAATGCGTTTTACAACAAGCAAGCTCAGTAATTTGCATTTTGCACCCAAAAATTTTATCCCCAAAGAATAATGTGTAAATTACCCATAGAAAATTAAAATTCAACCAAAGAAGAACATTCTGCAAAAGAAGAGACTAAGTTTTGTATGCAAAATCTAAGAAAACGAGCGTAGTGCAAATGGCATGCCTGCTTGACTGAATAGGCCGTGCGTGAGTTTCCCCATGAAGGCCGCCATTGTCAGGGGACACAAAGGTCAAGGTGACGAGAAGCCAGACTAATGACACCTATCAAAATGCAATAAATGAGAGGAAAATCTTCAAATTTTGCACAGGAGTAGCTAAGGAAGTAATCTTGAAATCTATTTCTGTCATAAAATAATTGTTCCTGAATGGAGGCCAACCAAGGTGAACCAGATAATAATGATATTATAATTTTAAAAAGTCAATCGTAAATATTTAAAAGAAATTCTTTTTTGTAAGATTATACAGGTTACTCTGTTTATTGCTAAAGCATTTTTACACATGGACAATTTCTAGATGAGCGTTACCGGTGTCCTCACGGGCCATGTCAGTTCGAGACGGTGTACCGGCGCGCCCTGATGCACCATATGAGTACAGTTCACAACGACCAGAAACACCTGATGTGCGACACCTGCGGCTACAAAACGAACGACAGCTTTGCGCTCAGCAAGCATCGCAAGGTGCACTCAAACAAAATCTACGCGTGCGGACTCTGCGACTACCGCGCGCATAGTCTGCATTATGTTACCCTGCATATGACTAGCCACAACCAGGAGAAACTTTACAAGTAAGGAAGAATTTATTGTGAAAGTAATTAGATAAGTCTCGAGGCCAGTGAAAAAATGGTCGGGCAAGTGCATAAAATTGTAAAGCGTAGGTCAAAACTCAGCAGTGTGATTTAACACAAGGTCCCAGGCCAGCGATAAAAAATGATATTTTTGCAGCCAGAGTTAAGACGAATCATTATAAAAAAATGCAGGGTACGAAAATAAATTACTACAGTAACATTTTGGTAATGAGGCAATCCTAAGGAAGAAATAGAAAATATCAAGAGTGATATTCCACGTTGATAATACATGAATAAAAAAAAGGCATGTTAGGGGATTCAAAAGTTACTTTTATGTCAGCCAACAATTATATTTTCACAATAGACTTTAGTTATTTCAATCCTGACGGTTAAAACAAATACGTTTTGAAATTGCTTTGAACTTATTTGCTCCAGGTAAGCATAGCGTCACCCTACATTACAATGCGAAATACAACATTAAATTCACCTAGATATGTGTCTGTACTCAACTGATAGTATAACGGATACCTAAACAAATTACATTACTTTGAGGCTTAACGGTATTTAGGAATGCTGGTATTTATTAAAATAGAAGTTAGTGCTATCTTCTGATTCTAATTGTTGGCTCCCCTTCCGTTTTTACACTGTCAGTGTTCTTACAACAATTTTTTTTTTATTTACTAACAATATTTTAATACCATATAACCTATTCCCTTGCAGGTGCGACCAGTGTGACTACGCCAGTGCACGACGGACCGGCATCCGCTCTCACATGATGAAGCATATCGGGGTAAAACCATGGCAGTGCCCCAACTGCGAATACAGCTCAACCACCAAAGCCAAAACCCAGCGCCACATTTCCATGCGCCACAAAGGCGTAGGCCAACCGCAGCGACGAAACATCACTATCAAGTTTGACTTGAACGCGTATAAAGTAAACACCTCAGGAGTTGAAGTGGCAGGGGAAGGCAACAATGAAGTGAATGGGGAAGCAGGGGTTGGTGGAGGTGTGCAGGAGGAAGGGGGTGCACAGCTTCCTCCAGGGTATAAATACATGGTTATCGAAATGGTTGAGGACACGGATGGAGCTGCCCTGTCCTCCAACCTGGTGGGTCAGGAGGTGGTGGTATATGAAAACAGTACCGAGGACTCCAATGGCAATAAAACTGAGGCCAACGTAGAAGTCAGAGACTCCAATAACGAGCCCGTGGAGAAGGCAATGGAGGAGGAGGATATAGAGGAGGAAACCCCACTGTGCCTGTATAAGTGTGCTTTGTGTGATATGACAAGTTCCGCCCTGGAGGTCATCCAGGAACATATGGCTACCGATCACCCGGACCTCATAGCTGCCCAATTGGTCGAGCAAGCGGCTGCCTCACAGGCAATGCAAAATGATGTCGTCACGCACTCCCTGCAAGATGCTGCTGCCATGCACTCCATCCAAAATGATACCTCTGTGGACTCGCTGCAAAACAATGCCACCAAGCACTCCATGCAAAATGATGCCGTCACGCATTCCATACAAAATGATGCCGCCAGTCAGTCCATGCAAAACGACAAGGAAAATATCCAAGTAGAGTGCGTGCACATAAATGCCCTGGAGGAGGAGGATATACAGGAGGAACCCACCATGGAGGGTGTGGATTCCCAGGAGGTGACTTGTATATATGAAGCCGGGACGGAGGACGTTGATGAGGTGGCTCAGGTTATAGAGGTAGTCCAACCTCTTGCCTACCCGGGACAAACTGTGACCATGCAAGACGATGCTGTGTCCACTGCGGTGGAATCCATTCTCCACTTACAACATATCCCTGTTAACATTGAGGGGACGTAATGTTAAAGAAAACAATACATTTGATTATTTATTACAAGTGAATGGTAAGATTGTACAGTGTTATGTATCTGCTTATATGTGTATGTAAAATGAGCAGGTATTTGTTATACGATTTTCTAACATTACATTATATCATGGTAAACAATTTCAGGATTTCGTGAAGTATAAACAGAGAGCAAAATCATGTGCAATCACAATAAAATACCTTTGAAAATTGTACCTTTATTCTGTCCCTAACAATTATGGGTTTTATGTAAAACAGGGTTCCCAAATGACCTCAAATGTCAACAACAACAACAACAACAACAACAACAAATTGTAAAAAGTCAGGGAATGCTAGTCATTTTTCAGCAGAATTTGATTTTGGCTGTTTTCCTACAAGATAAATAAACCATGCATTTAGAAAGTGCATTTTACGACAAATCCTGCAAAAAGAAAACGATAGGGAAAAAAAGTCGGTGGGAACTCTGGTAAAACGTGTTAATTTGGTGCTAGAAGTGTGCAAGACGAGCCTCGTAATACAGATTATTATTCTAGTTTCATTACATTCCACACGGGGCAGCACTGAGAAATGTTGATGAAATGTTTAACCACTAGGTGGCCTCACCGTTCTATTTTCTTCCCAACAAATGTGAGAGCAGCAGTGATTGTAAATTGAATATCCCATTTATATCGTTTCGAAAAAATGCAAGCTCATACATACACTCAGAATTTCAAAGTGTTTACAGCATAGTAAGACCATTTTGTGTAAGTTAGTATTATTTAGTCACATCGGCTCCATCCTAACACTCCTATGTACCTAAAAATGCTGCTAAATTTTCACACATCGTCACATGCATTTCTTAGTTACATTTTCGCGTCACCCTAATTTCTCACATTTTGTCGATATTTGATAGTCCTTTTTGATTCATAATGTTTTTATTTTCACTCACGTAATAATTTCACACATTTACGGCAGTGCAGGAAAAAATGTACAGCGAGAAAATTGATAAGATCACAGACTATATAGGCCCTTCCCTTTATAGTTGGTCAAACCCGACCCACCGCTTCCCAAAGTGATTAACATAAGGGTTAATCTGGGTCCGTCAGAACGGATTATTCCCTACCTCTACTATCTAATGCCTCCCCCCACGCCGTCCTTTACCCTTTATGCATCCCAAATTTATTCATACTTGCGACCCTGCAGTGAGAGGCATTTTCACGCACTACCGTAAAAGTTCCAATCCTAATAAGCCGCGGTTTTAGCTATCGACAACCTAGAATTGCTATTCTAATACGTTATAGCAGTGGCGGATTAAGAGGGGGGGGGGGGGCGCCCCGCCCGCTCCCTTTTTCGGGGCCAAATTTAGACTTTTTTAATGTAAAATTCGGCCAAAAAGTAATTAAAGAAAAAAGATTCAATAACCCCCCCCCCCACCACCACCACCACCACCCTTTTCAAAATCCGCCACTGTAAAGTGATAGTCTATATCAATCTAAGAAAGGGTATTTTGGTCAATTAATTTCATACTTGTTTCATACAAGGAACCCTTTAATTATCAATTACATTCACGTTTAGGGCAAAGTTCTCGACTGAATGCATAGGGTGCTGCTTAAAGTTAAACTCTATCACCTGCGTGGCGCAAACAAAAACTGTGGGAAACTTGGGAAAAATGGTCAACAGTTACACGAAATGTAATACGTGTACAGTATAGGCTGCCCCTCTATAACCTGATACTGTCCTAAACCTTACTTAAATATTACATTCCGGATGCTGCTGCAGTCAAATGTCCGGTCTTTTCTATAAATGTTTGCATTAGTTGTCAGTGACGCCGCTGGGTTTTAGAAAGAGAGGTTTAGCAAACCTTAGTCCATCTCTATAGTTATGCAAATGAATGTGCCAGAGTTAAGTGATATGAGCAGTGAACTGATCTGATGTATATATCCTGTTTTTTTTTGTTTTTTTTTAAAAAAGGTAAGCGTTCTCGTGGACATTTCTCCCTCCACGGTTTAATCCTTTTAGTTCAAACCCCCGTGAAAAAATGTTACTTTGTGACCCTTGAGACAACAAAAGCTTTCTGTGAACTCATTCTGTGAAAATGCATGTGATAAAGTATAGGGGATCGGGGTGATTGTATTGCTAGGAAACAGATCTAGATTTTTTTTTCTCTGAGTTGTGTGTTACTTATTGAACATACAGCGACGCATAATTGACATACGGATGGAATTACAGGTGATGCATGAGAGGGGCTGATCCAGGAATTTGAGAAAGGGGTGGGTAGAAGTGGGGGCGCCCATTTTAAAAAGGGCCCCGGTCACCCCTCTGAGTGCCGAAGTTTTAAATTAAAAAGATCTAAATTTGGCCAAGAAAAGGGGGACGGGTGCTTCATGTCCCCCCCTCTAAAATCCATCCGTGCATGGGTATTGAATTTATAGGCATATAGTCGTCGGATCCCATTACCATTAATGCAACCGACCATCACTACTAGCAGGACCGCGCTATAATCTGAGTCTTGGGCGCCTAGCTTATAGATAAGTCTCCTTTTTCAAGGATTGCTTTTATCTATGGCTGGGATAGGGATGACATCTCCCTCTCAGGAAATACCCCTGAGACATTAAAGTCAAAATTACCAGGCACTCCAGGGTGATCTGAAAAAGCATCCGGGAAGATTTTCCTGGGTTGACTTTTTTTCTGTATTATGTATAATAAAAAAAAATCATAACCATTAACATGTGTAGCCTAGGTGTCATGAGGTATTAATGTCACAGCAGACGCTCCACGTCCAGACGTGGAGACGCGCGTGCGGCGGAAGTGACGTCATAAAAGCGGTGACCTTATTCCACAGACTGCTGTGGCCCAGTTCTGGGTGACCATTAGCCTAGTTACTCCATTCATACTACATTGAGTGACTAGCGTGCATGGGTGGAACCACAGTCTGGGCGACCACCAACACACACTCTCACAGGCCCCACATGATAAACCCAACCAAACGCCGCCAGCCATGGCTAAATGTCAAAAGCAGCGTTCCATGCGACAGTCAGTCAGTCACAGTCCCACCTACCAGCCAACCAACCATCGACGCTATCCCTAAATGTTTCAGTGGGTCAGGAATTAACTGATATAACTAAGAGGGGCGGGGTAATATGCATTATACATACAGTGGCTGATTGAATGGCTGCGTGCATGCATTATCACTGGTTGCCATTCGGTACCAGCTGATGACAGTTTGCATTCAGGGAGTCTGGGGGAGGTCTAGCCATACCTACATACAACAGGAGCAGCTGCATACTGGAGCAAGCAGTGCAGCAGCTGCCCAGGAAGGGGAGGGGGGCACTGACTCTTTGAAGGTCTGACTGCTCCTGAATTTTAGTTGACCACCCCCTATTTTGGGGGGACACAGCTCACCGCCCCCCAAAACCAGGGTGTGTCAATAATAGAAATTAAACAAATTTCACCAAAACTGCCTAGGAAAACTTCTGATACTATCTTTTTAAATTTCTTGTGACATAAGGTGGCAATAAAGCTAAGATTCAAGTATTTTGTTCTATATATTATGTAGTTCACCGCCCCCCTTTTTTGCCTAAAAAGTGGTCGATCCCCCCTCAATTTTCACATGCACCGCCCCTGCTTTGCGGATCTGTTTGGCAGTGGGTACCTTTTCAAGGCCAAGTGCCCCCCCCCCCCCCCACTGGGAGCAGCTGGCGTCAGCGTTCGTTCCTCCAGCAGGTGCATGGTGGGGGGCTTATGGATGGCTGCCTAAAGCGTTCCAGCAGCAGCAGCTGGGCACTGGAGGAGCAGCAGGAGTAATAGCAATAGCAGCAGCAGCCTCAGCAGCAGCAGCACTGAGGCTGTGAGACTCAGAGAGAGGAGAAGGGGGAGGGACAGCATCACAGGCACCGCCAACGGCCTCAGCAGCCCCACGCAGTGAATGCAAGCGATCACTACTACCACCAACACAACCAACCAGTAGAAGCCTACCCACCTCCCTACTACCTCCAGCGCCTCCTCTCAGTCTCATCCTTCCTCCCATCCAACCATTCCTCCCACAGCCTTCATTTTCATTCATACTCCCTGGAGAGTCGGTCGGAGTCAACGCTTGCTCCAATGAGGAGTAGGAGGAGGAGTAGGTAGGTTCTGGAGGAGATTAAGGGAAAAATCAAGCACAGGAGGATTTGTATTCACAGCAGTGGGTCTGGTCACGTCCAGGAGGGTTACATAATGGTCTTAGTCTACACTGGGCTGATCAAACCCACTCACTGGCCGCTGGTGGACATATCGTGGCCGATGTAAACATTGGAGAGTAGGGCTAGTCAGGACACAACCCCCTTTCTCTCTCTGCTCCGCTTCTGGTCCATAAACCACCCAGAGCAGCTGGTGCTGTTGTGGTGTTGTGGTGTTAGCTGGTGTGGTGATGATGTTGTAGGCTGGTGGTAGGGGATAGTACAAGAGCTGGCCTATACTATACTATAGCAGCTCCTACCAGTAAACCAACCCACCAAGCATCCAGCCACCCAGTGCTATCCGTACACACAGGGGGTATAGACCTAGATAACCCACCCTGCTCATCCTAGATCCAGATAAACTCCGGGGATCCAGCCCTGCACACAGAGAAAAAAGAGACATAGGATACGTCAACGTTGAATCCTCGCCGAAAGGTTTGGGTCAGATCAGTTGGATGCGCGTGATTTTGGATATCTCTACAAAGCTATTGGAATCATCGGAGGTTTATTACTAGGTAGGTACATTGTAATTTAATGCCTGGATTCTCTTTGTGGTTAGAGCTTTTTTGTGGGTGTTATTATTATTATTGTCAGCTATCTATGTTCAGTAGGTATTATAAGCAGTGTTATGCTATAGAATATCACCGTTTGGAAAGCGTCTATTCTATAGTGTAGGGTTTTCTCAGTTCTACTTCTCGGCGTTTTTCCAGGCCAGGTTTATGTTTACATTGGTCTTGGAGCTAGGGGGGGGGGAGATGTGCAGCTATATCTGGTCTGTGATGGCATGAGCTAAGAATAAACTCACAATGGTTGTCCTATGACGATGAAATGGATGATTTGTTAGCATTGTCATCATGTAATTGATGGTATCTGGATCGAATTGAGGTTAATTAACCAGACGCTGCATATTAGACTGAGATGATTATTGAACCAAAAGAACTACGCTTAGATCTAAATAACCAATTAGCCTTTTGATCTGCAATATTTGTAGCTGCAGCTACCAGCTGTAGCTGCAGGCAAGTGATTGTGCATAACATTCATATGTCATAGATTGTAATTGCTTTACCTCTTAAATCTCAGAAGACTGATGGTTAAAACAAAAGTGGTAAATGATCTAAATTAACCATTTGTCTGCAATATTGGCAAGTCGAGGCATTAACGGGCCCCTTTAATATTTATTAAGTGGTCTCTAGAAAACTTAAACTATAGTGTTTAATATTCATGTTTGATATTATGGACGCTATAATTGTATATGATATACCTAAATGTTGGGTCTATCTAAATCTGTTTGAAAGCTCAGTCCCAAATACAAATGAAGCTGAATAATCTTTGTACATTTGGTATGAACTCAAAACCTACATCCTTTTTAATGTATAACACTTGTAAATGAAATGGCATACGCGACCCATTTTGTTCATTTGATATCATATGTACATGGTTATGGTATCAATCCATGTCATGTATGTGGGTGCCTAGATTTAACTAGATCAATATCCATACCATGCAAGTCCATCGGGGCTGATTCATGTTCCATTACTACAAAGTTTGCAAATAGAAACATTTTGCTATAGAAATTTACAAAAATTCTAATTCTGGGATGGGGCAGGAGCAGCCCCCCCCCCCTTCATATTCTTAAAGGGAGGGGCCAGTGACCATAAGTTAGTATACTGCCATGATCCGCACCATCCAGGGAATAAACGTACCAAATTTTATACTGTTATCTCTAATAGTTTTTGTTTTATACAGATTTGTCTGTATGAAACTGAGTTCCACTGCCTGCATCTGACACTGCCTGTACAGATCATTTATCTGTATGTGACGTCACAAGCAGAACAGCTAAAAAATAATACAACTGAAAAAAATCAGTATTTGATTTATTTAAGTGTTTTTTTTAAGCCTTAAAGTATTTCAAATTACCAAATTAATTGATTTATAAAAGAAAATGTGAAAAAATATAATTTTTATGGAATTTTGAATTTTGAAATTTGAATATAACTGTCATTTTTTGTGACATCACACACAGACGTCCTGTGTCAGGTGTGCAGGGATTCAATATGTGACCTGATCTTTAGACAAGATTTTCTAAGCAATATATCAATTTATAGTTATAAAATTGTTTTGTACTCATATTAAAGCGTCTTATCTACTGTAAAAAACGAGAATTTTACAAAATTAAAATTTCACTGGCCCCTCTCTTTAATTCTAATCAGCCCCTGGAGAAAATTAATCATGGCCTAAAAAGAATTAGCAAAATACCTTATTGCCCTGTAACTATAATGTCTTACTGATTGATTACTTCTGAAATACTGATTTAGTACTTCTCTTTTCTTTTAACCACCAAAGGAATCAATCAAGATGACCACTTCCCAGCTGCAGGGAAAAGTGAACGTCTTTGAGATTATCTACGACAATGAACAGGCTGTCTATAGAGAAGGGGATAGTGTCTCTGGAACCGTGAAATTAGAGCTCAACGAAGACATAAAGACCAAAGGTAAGCTAATGATTAATTAAGCATTTAGCTATGTATACAGCTGACCAAGTTGTGTGTTAGTTCCCTTAAGATTTCCATATGGTTTGAATGGTACATCATTAGGTTAAGATGTTAAACTGTTGATACATAGGCCTATATCAAACGATTTCTTGGCATTATTCTCGTTTATGTGGATCACTTTCATGAATGGGGATGTGACGACTTTGTGTGTAGGGTTTTGTGTATTGTTGACTTTGCGTTGGTGGGTAATCATATAAACCAACAACTTACTACTAAGTATGCAAATCCGCTATGCAAATCCGGTTTTTTTCAGAAGCAGCTACTGGGAATACCAATTTGACTTAGACATTTATAAGAATGATCCATTATATTTTACATATAGATAAACAATTTTGGCCCAAGGAAAGATCGAGAATGCAATCATTTTCCCACTGACAATCGGGGAATTGTTTTAGAAAATGAGGAACATTTCCGAGTCGAGATGTTTGTATACTTAATCAGTTACTTACCTCCATAAGTATTTATATATAAAACACCAAAATTTGGTAGTATTTGATACTAATAAAACATCAAACCATAGAGATGTATAAGTGAGATCCTATATATGTCTATGATCACACCATGTCCTCCTAGAAATAAGGCAGCGTGCCGTTCCGTTCAAAGCTAATTACCCCGTACATAAAACACGGACTCACTAACGGAAAATACTATAGATTAACAGAGGGAAAAACATACTGAAAACTGTTAACAAGTTTGTGGGAGGTATAAGTGCACGCAGGCGTGTTTCATAACTAATACTATTAGTTCTGGCAGGCGTGGACAGGTGTGACCGATACCTGGTGGACAAACAAACCTGAACTGACCAGTGGTCAACTGGTCAGCATGGGGCTGCGACCAGCTGGTCCAGTGCTAACAGGTGTCGCTGTATGTGGTTATTAAGGTTTTAAGGTGTTGCCATGTAACCTGCCATTTCTGGCACTGCAAGGTTGATTAACCGGCCATCTGATAACAGGTTGGAATAGGTTAGTATATGCTAATCTTTATTAATGATAGGTATCGTGAAAGTTAGCAGAGCAGCTGGTGTATACCTAGACTGTGGTCCGTCGCAGAAGGTTTCGTATAAAAGCAATGAAGCAAATCAAAGTTTTGCTACATCAACGTTACCATTGTTATAGGTGTCATTGTTGAATTGTAGTTGTTCTTCCGTCAGTGTGCCTATTTTAATGTTGTGCATGGACATAGAAAGAAGGAGTTTAAAAACCATGAAAATTGCAACCCAAAAGGAGAAAAGGAAAGTTTAAAGGGAACGTTTGTACGTTAGATTTTTTTTATACAACAAGGACGTTTTTGAACAATCGTAACGTTCGCTGTATCACCCTTATTGAATCCCCCGATTGATTTTTTTAATATGGAACTTCCACATATTTTAGAGCAGGGTACGACCCCGCTAGTATATTTTTAATGGCCGGGTTACAGCCAAGAGAACTTGGGTTTTGATGACTGAAAATCGATACTGTATTACAAAGAGTGCATTTGCACCGTTTTTCCCAAATGGATACCTCACATGCCTATCTTGCAGATATTTAATATTTTGTAAAGAACACATACCAATTTGATATGTATCTTTTTCATAGTTTTTCCAAGTTATCTCCAGTTCTAGCACTTAAGATTACACTTAAATTCAACATGAAGCACCACAGCAGATTAATATTGCACTGAAGGACCTTGGTTAATGGAAGCATTCGCATATCAAATCCCAATACTAGCTCCTTAATTCGCCAATTTCCCATATCTTCTCGCGTTTTATGTTTCACCGAATGACGGACATGTCCGATAAAAACAAAACATTCAGAATCTGAAAGGCCATGTCCCACTAATCAGCTGTTAAGAGTTAACGTCTCAACACTTCACGCTCGCCCCATGGGTGATTAAATAAATACTGATTTATGTTTCACACAGTCCAGGATTCCACGCTTAATCATGCGTAGTTCCACGACAGACCCGTCAGAAGTCAATTGATTCTGACATACATTGTACAATATATCGAGCTGTGTGTTATTATTGTGTACATGTGAACTGAACACTTTGGGGTCTGACCTCCTAGTCTACTTGAAATAACTCTTTGGGATCTTTAAGCCTGAATAATTGAAATGGAACATACATGCTGTAGTGCACTGCTTGCACTTCTCTTAGCATTTTTTCTTTCTTTCAAGTTTGCGATCATGTACCCAAGAGATATTGATTTCTGATTCAGTGTTACACTGTATTTACGTATTGTATGAGTGTACTGTTGAGATAGTGTCAAACATGGAATGGCTTGTAAATTTTACAATGCGTTGCATTAACTATATTTGATATTTGATACATCCAGTGTTCCCTTTCCAACCCTCTTGGAATTCCTGCTCCAACCAAAAGAAAGAGGGTATGAAAAAACATATAGTTTGACACCTCTATATCATGAAAATGCTTGGTATAAAAAAACTAACAAAAAACGAAAGGTTCACATGTATAAATAAAGGGACATACCCATATTTCCAAATGTGTTTTCCCAATGCCTTTGATGAAGTTGGGCGCATACTAACCAACAGAATTATGCACTGAAAGTACTTACTTTGTGAGATCAAGGCAATCGTAAAAATTACACAAATATTATACAGGGGTCATAGAGCCCATAGTGCATTGCCATTTTAGAAAAAGAAAAAGATAACAATCATCCAGTGATCATTGAATCTAAAACGGCCTTATGGGCGTTAGGATTCAAAGTTAAAAAGTGGGATAATGTCAACTAAAGATCAACGTACTCGTGAAGTGTTAATAAAACAAAGTGCAGACTGCGGGGGAGGAGTTGGACCCAGGCATGGTCACTGGTTTTTAGGCCGGGTTTTTAGGTAACAAAATGATGAAAATTAAGACAATTAAGTCCTGGGCCACCTGCTTTCTTTTATTTATTTACCATTTTAGGACGTGAAGTGACTTTAAGTGAGGACAAATTTAAAAAAAGAGTTAAATTTAAAAAATAAAAATAAAAAAAGAAGAAAGAAAATGGCAAGGATTATTAAAAGGAGTAGACGTCCGGTTCCGATAGCAGTTACTCTTCGAAACTTGAGAAGGCGAGGAAGTATTGATATTCTTTATGGTTATTTATTTTTTGAATATGTGACTCTTTTCCTGTCGAGTTTGATATTATATAAGGTGACATCATGCTATTTTGGTCTGCTGCCTGTAAGTGTTTCATAAGGAATTGCGGAAGAGTTAAAGAAAGTGTTTCATAAGTGAACCAAACCATTTTTTTGGTCGTCGTTCACCATGGCCGTTTGGAGCATGAAGGTTATCCTAACGAAGGTTTTGGGGCACCTATAACGCAATATTAAGATTATCAAAGAAGGTTTTCTTTGCGAAACACCTTTTTTGAAACCTCTGTTACGTTTCCGTTAGAGATACATGGAATCTCCCTATTAGTGAACATTTTTATGAAACAGCTAGCTATAGGCTGCTGGTGGTATTAGACAACACAGCGACAGTATGTTAATCTGAAATACTGTTCACAGTTGGATAGTTGACACTGCATTGAGCGATGGGACAAATACTCGAACAAATAGAACTACTATGACGCTGGATTCACGACATAAAAAGGTTGACTGTCTGGGTGACAAATGGAGGCTTATACTAGGACGATTTAACTGCCGTAAATATCAATGGTAGACATGGTTGAGACAAGTTCTTCGTACTAGATATGTTTTTTTAAGAAATAGTTTCATTATTTCCTCCTTTATTTGAATTATAGTTAATTTTTATTAAGTGAGGGTACTTGATGGTCGTCTTATTTGGATAAAGCTATTGTAGAGGTCATTAATTAGGAGTCTGGGATATTTTTGTGTATAGGGAACAAAGCGCTACAAACCATCAGCCTTTAGTGATCTTTTGGTTATTATCAAACTATGATATAAAATTATTGTGTGTATACATAATTATGATTCAATCTTTTATATAACAATATTGCCATAATGAGTACTTTGTGTTTGGCACATTAACGAAATTATCTTTAAAATATGAGCACTTTAGTTTTGGCACAATAATCAAGTTATCTTTAAATGCACCCTTCCTTACATACAATAAAGACAAGTTTATAAGACCCACTGCTGATTCATATAATAATAATTACAGTAAAATTGCCATGTAAAGATATTGCAATTGTAGGTGCACCCAGGCACCTGACCCTCCAATCTCCCCTACACTACTAATATATCTCCCCAATACAATAACACTTCTCCCTTATGGTTTATATGTATCTCCCCGATACATAATGCTCTCCCTCTGGTAGAGAGAGGTGGGGTACGGCCCACCAAATGGCCTGTCTAACTAGGCTTCAAGGGCACAGGGAATTTGGCATGAATAAGTCATGTAATAAGGGCCCCCTATCTACTGACCCCTTAGAGGCCAACCGGCAGCATAATGTCAAAAGTATAGGCTATATTATACCCCACTGGGAAATGTGTGTGTACTTACCGGTAATCATGTGTACTTTCACACGTTCCATGTCACTATAGGGGTGTGAATATTCATGATAAAAGCAGGGTTATGTCTACTAATGTCTAAGGTCTTATGCTATAGACATACTTCATTATGGTTGTGTTAGTATGTTTTTTTAATCAATTCATAGAGACACTCAATCTAATCATGAATTCAGTCTAGCCATCATTCTGGTTGTCCAGCAGGGTTGTCTGGTTGCCCCAGCTTCCTGAGCAATTATATCACTCTATCGTATAGGAGATTACAGGCTCAAAATGCCATCCAAATTTCTTCGAAGCAATTCTATCTATAATTGCATTATTGCTATTTATTTCCCACTCACGATCAATTGTTTGACATAATCTATTCCCCCATTGCTAATAATAAATAGAGCCTGATGAATTGAACATAATATAATTATATGGCCTTATGGGAGTTAAAAAGTGCATTTGTACTTGGCCACTATTTTGGTCACTGGGTAACCATATTTTTATCCTATAGGAGAATACAGGCTAAAATGCCATCTGTATTATTTTGAAGCAGTTCTAGTAATGCAGTATTAATGTGGACTTCCTCCTCAGGATCGATTGTTTGACATAATAATCTACCCCTCCCCCCTACCGCTAATATTGAATATAAACCCTGATGAGTTGAATATAATACAGCCTTATGGGAGTTAAAAACTGCATTTTGTACTTTGCCACTATTTGGTACCAGTTGTACTGTTGACTCTGTCATTGTGAGCAGAGGGTGCCCTAAATCTGTCTTTGTAATACTCCGTCATTGACACTAATTGATAACACTCTGGGTCACTGGTGCAGACATAATGGTAGAGAACAAACGTATAAAAACGTTATGTTTGTGACTTTGTATAACTTCCCATACGTTTGACATGTGGATATGTTCTTCAGTTCCAAAATGTCCATACGTTTTTAGGAAATTTATGAAAACGCTTATTCAGCTTTAATCTGTAGGCCTAGTGCGCATCTAATATCACAGAGAAGCTCTGGATCCGTCCCTGAGACATAATTATGAAGTAATTTAGTTATTTTTCTTAAAAGGTTTATTATTCTATGACAGTAACGTTTTTAGTATCTTTAAATATCATTATCTTGTCTATCAAATTGTCACTTCTCTAACGGTGATGGTACGACGTATATTGAACAGCTGAGTCCCTGCTTAACTTACATACATACATTGGAGATTGGCCTATATCACACAAGACGACTTTAACTACCGATATTAATTTTTGTAATTGACTACTTTTCTCCAATAATATGGCGAGAGGCCATGCATCCTACATATCATTTGAAAGAGGTTTAAACCCCCATTTTAGTGATATTATATGTATGATTAACCTCTATTCCAACTGTCAATTTATGAATTTGGGCATAATATCGGCTAGTGGAATCGAGCCTTAAGGATCAATAAGGGCCAATTGATCCGGACTCTCAGGGCCAGCACCCAGCACCAAGGTTTTGGGGGCCTAGAAACTAGAGGTATATAAAGCAGAACGTCCCTACTGCGATGGTAGGGATAGCAAAGATCTGAACAGGACTGCTGAACATATCACAATAAATGTGTCCTTCTAATCTATCCTAAAATGCTATATTGCATTCGTATCAAACACTTGATTCGCATTTGGAAATGGTATACTTTTTAATTTTACTTTAACTGATGTTATATCATCTGTCATGTATGTGTTCCCTTTATAATGTAGAAGGAAATTACAGTTATCAGTTTTGGAATAGGCCCTACATGCATAAACTATGCAACACAATGAACAGAAACTGTAGCTTACGAATGAAATTTACGATAATAATATAGAGGTTATCTATTGACTTTTCTATACCCACTCTATACCAACATTCATTTTCAAGCTGGACCAAATGTCATTGGCCAAATATCAATTTCCTTCAATATCATATGGCTAAATATTTCCGTCATAATGAAACCAGTCCTATGTGATTCTGTATCCAAAAAAAACATCCATAAACCATCATTTATAAAACACACAGAAAACTCGGTCACGTCCTGTGTATGGTTAAGTGTCCAGATGGTGCCCCAGATCAGCATTCTCTACACCCTGACCAGAACCCACCAGAGACTATACGACCACCCTGCGCTCAACCCTAGAACCCCTTGCCCCATAGTAGTTATAGAACCCCTTGCCCTCCCACTGCATTGCAACCTGCATTGCAACCTCCTGTCCGATAGTGATACTGGAACCCCATGCTTCACACTGGAACCCCTTGCCCCGTAGTGGACCCCCTTGTTTCACTTGAAACTCCTTCATTCACCCTGAAAGCCTTTGATTCACACTGGAAGAACCCCTCTCCCTTTTTGGAACCCCTTGCTTTAAACCAGAACCCCTTGCCCCCGACTGGAACCCCTTGTCCCATACGAGAACCCCTTGCCCCATCATAAAACCCTCTGCCCCACACTGGAATCCCTTGTAAGTCACATCCCAGCCAAGCTGTGATGTAACAGAACCGTTCTGCAACCAAACTTTTTTGTTTTTGGTCAGTGTGTTACTTAATAAGATGGCACGTAACAGTTATGTTATTGATGGTGAGGTAGAAACCTCACTGAATCAGAACACTATTATAATGTTATTAAATTTTGTGGGTGATGTTAAGACCAAACCATAACAGAACATTTTAAGAACATTCTGTTTGGGTAGAAGAACATAACCATAATGTTGTAATAATGTCACAGTGCAATGTCACAGCAGTACACTGCAGCAATGTGATTGGGAGTCATCAAAAGAATGTAACAAGAACCAATACAGAACCAACCAGAATATTGCTGCAACGTCATGCTAATGCCACATCCTTGGCTGGGATAATTCCCAAAAACCTCACCCCATATACAGAGACCCCTGCCTTTAACACTCAAACCCCTTGCTCATCTAAGGAATACTTTTCCCCATACTGGAACCCCTTGTCCAACCCTAGAAACCCTTGCCCCATGCTGAAACCCATTGCCCCATACTTGAACCCCTTCCCGGACACAGAAATACCTTGCCCAATACTGAAGCCCCTTCTCACTACACATAAACCCTTTATGCAACTCAGGAACCCTTTATGCAACTCAGGAACCCCTTTGCCCACCCTTGAACCCCTGAGCTGCCAACACTCAATCAGGATCAGTCCCACTCAATCCCAACCTCTCTCCCTCACTCATAGTCTTAGGTAGCCTTGAGGGGCTCATTACCATGGCTATTAATAGGAGTAACTCCTGAGCAGCTCACGTACACCTTTCTAGTTGGATTTCCCCTTACTCCTGAGAGGTCTCTGCATGTGGGGCGTGCTTTATGGCTTGTATGAATGTATGAATGTATGAATGTATGAAACCCACTACATCTTAATTAAGGGGAGCCAATACCTGCAATGTACCACAAAAAGTGGCAATATTTTGGAAAACTAAAATTACTATTGTAATCCACCCCGTCTAACTAAGGTCCGTATTGAAAATACAAACTATGAAGACTTTGATATAGACATTATAGATATAGCTTGTCAATTAGCTGTTGATCTAAAGAATTCAAGATGCTTACAAAAAAATGTAGCACTCTTATAAAAATCTTACGATCTATACTATTGGAATGTATTATCTAAGTTATTTGAACTGGCAAAGTTTTGTCACTGCTGAACATTTCATTGCTTAGTGTTCCCTTTATTTATTGTCCAGATTGCCTTTCATGTTATGTTTATTTAATCATTTGCATCAATCAGCCCCTTTCGTTTGTTTATCTTTTCTATCAACAATAATTATGATACTGATACTTTAGCATAACAAGATGGCATTATAAGGATACACATCTTGTTTCCCTAATTACCAACAGTAGATATTTCCATTTAGATTTAAATTTCACTCTTGACAATGGTAGTAGGTATATGTTGTCAGAATGGATTCATGTCAGTTGATTTCATATCGGAGGATCATGGAATCTAGTTTCATATGTCATAGAGACAAATGGTAGGGGATGGTACAGCGGTTCGATTATGTATGGCACTAGCAGAAATAGAAAGTAGGAACATAGAATTGTTGACGAGCGCACTGCCATGTTTGCTCTTGAACTACAAAGCATGATAAAATACTGTTGACTGTTGGAGGACGAGGCTTGCTGCCATTCTACTGTACAGTCTTTGCGTTGGTGGAACTATAAATAGAACTAAATAAATCTATAGCCAAAGGCAATGGGCGTTTAGCATGTGCAGTGATAGTTTCTTTCATGTAACATGCATCGTGAAGAATAGGAATGAGATGTTGTCAGTTTTACTTTCAGCAAGAGTGACCCTATATCATGCTATATTATACAAGGGACCAAATGTAGGAACCCATTTAGCATTATGCACACATTTTAATAAATTGCTATTCATCAATAGTATAGGTTTCAAAAATACAATAATAGTATAGGTTGCAAAAATACAGTTGAATGTAACATATCACAACAATTAGGCATAGACACTTGAGCAATGGCGGATCCAGAGATTTTCAAAAGGGGGGCGCACCCTGTTGTTAAAATTTCCGCCGGAACATCTAGGTCCGAGAATTTGACATTAGATTTAAAAAAAATTTAATATTTGGTCCAAAATGGGGGGTGCGTGCCTTCTGTGCCCCCTTCTCTAAATCAGCCACTGTTGAGTATACCAACATGTTCTGGGACTATTTAAGAGTTCACATCTGTAGTATCTGTAACACAAATGACATAATGCTGTAGAGTTCACCTAGAATGTTGTCCTAGTTTCAGCTGATACTATTGATAGACCACTCTGCTGGGAGACACTCACTCCTGACCCCTTTGACGCATCCTAGTACATGTTACTCTACACCAACCTAAACCTCTCTGTCTATAGACCCTGTGCAGATAAGATGACAGGGCCAGTACGTTTTTGGTCATCATCATAAAGGGGGTATTCCACTACACGACATCAGCTGCGATATGTCTGTGATACGGCTGCGATATGATCATATCGTAGTCAAGTCGTGGACCCCCTACGATATCATTGATGTCGCATAGTGTAATAGGGTAAGTCGCAGTTGCTATGACTTTAAAGTCGTGCGATATGACTTTTTATCGCAGTGAAGTAGTAGGGGAAATGTCGTAGACTTTAACCCAAGCTACACTTTTTATTTGACATGTTTAATAATGTCGTGGAGATGGTTTGAATTTCTGTCTATGTCGCACGATATTGCTGCGATATACACACAGAAGGTTAGACAGTCTGACGCCTCCTCCTGCGATATTAGCAAATGATATCGTACGATATGGTGCCGATGTCGTAGGCCGTTTTTATCGTGTAGTGGAATACCCCCTTAACAGAGTCCAGCCATTATTATGGCTGGACCACAGGGAAGAATAGGCCCCCAGTAGTAGCCCCTGCTGATCGTAGAAGGCGACGATAGGGAGGACCCAGCACTGACCAAGTGGTTCTTTGGGTTCAATTCCAGTTGGTGCTCAGTTCACTAAGGGATGAGGTACAGCAAAAATTATTTCCAGGTTTTGATCCCCTGCTGTTTGCCCATCCTGTCACCTTCATCTGATAGATATGATCACCAAAGACAGAATTCATCCCAACTGGTTTTCGCTGTGAATATGACCTTAGTTGTCAAAACGGTGTAAAGCATCCATCACTCACTTTTATGCTGGAGTGTGTGGGCTTCGGCTTCCATTCAGTGCGTACACACACTTTAGAAAATCTCAGATCCCCCACCCCCCACACCCCTTGGACAGAAATAAGCATTGGATTTGTACTAGAATGTATGCACATTTAAAGAAATCTCAGATCCCCCCCCTTTAGCTTGATGCATACATACTTAATGGAAGGCCCCTTGGATAAAGTTTACATATAATTGAATATAACCAAAATATATAGAAGCGTGACTAGTTCTGACATAATTATCATTTTATCATAAACAACAAAAAAGTTGTATATCATAAAAAAGTACGATTTGATAGTAAAATTTTCAACTTGGCGGTGTCCAGTCCCTTCCTAGGCAATGTAACATCATTTGCATAACGTCTATACCTAAAGCCTGCTATACAACTAAGCCTTTGTCCATGAATATATGTATACTATTGATTATCCTCCCTGTGCATCAATATGATTATTATCATCAGAGGCAATATTGATACCACTGTCACCTATTGACAGTATTGACAGATCGTCAATAGTGGCTGTCAAGATCTGATCTACAAAGGTGTCACTGTGACACTCATTCTAAACCATCATACCCTAGCTGCATCCCTGGTATCATGCAACCAGATCAGAATTAAATGTCACCCAGCTGGAGTTATCAATAGTAGTCATTCACCTTGAAAAGCCGCCATGTTACACCAATTTTGCCATCAAATACCAACCAACCATTGGGAGTTATCAGGTTCATGCAATAGTCCACAACCACTCTCCCTACCATGGAATAACTGATGCAGCTCTGTAATATAATAACGACATATTTAATTATACAAACAGAGCAACTAAACCCTAAATTCCACACGCCGATATTGCTGCCAATTTAAAAAAAGAAGTGGGAATTAAGGTTAAATATAGACATGTTATACATCACCAGCAGAGTCGCACCATGCTCTTTCGAACAGTACATAGGATGTCATATTTTCTCAGAGAAAATTAAACAAAATCTGCAGCATCAAAATCCCTAGTCAAATACACTTTAGTCTTTATTATTATAACAGAAATCTTTAGTGGACCTTTCCAACCTATTTCTTTTTATCGGATAGTAAATTGCATGATCACCAGTTTGGCTTCCAGCTTCTTTCTGGTCAAAGTGACGACATCTGCACTGTAAAGTGTATGTATAAAAGATATTTTTCAGCATAAGGCCATATACGTATTATACACAAAATATACAATTATCCTACATAACAAAATGCTATAACATCCCATATCACCTTATAACACATGCAACTATCCAGGGCAAGTCTTTTGAGAATTGACCACTCAGCGACTATATAGATAGAAAATTATATGTAGAATACCTGTAAGCTGATTGACAATAACCATGATCACATGAGGATTACAATAATGCAATCCCCCAATCAGTGTCACTTTGTGGATGTCTGCTTCTGTGGGACAATATGGTTAATTGGTACCATCCAATATGTCAGACAATGGTAGCTAATGACATAGACCACCCGCAGCACTAGTGCTAGTCATCAGGGTACCTAGACATGACAATGAGTTAAGGCTGATGTGACAGTGGTCTATAGCAATCAATAGCACCAATATGTTAACTCAGATTTGGTTGGAAGGAGTTATCGGGAAACTATGTTACGGTTTTCTGTTTCTTTGAATTATATTGTTGTGGCATTTTATCTTTAAATTTTGTAATTGGGTGGGTTCTATGTAAATCACGATTATTTCCACATTAGCAGGTAGGTAGGAATGTAATTATTTGCACTTATTAATCTGTTTGAACTATATGCGTTCTAGAAACTGTCAATGACGACAGTGACACTTCTTCTCAGACAGAAGCTCGATGCAAAGTTTGCGAAGATTGAGTTAAATTGACCGAAAGAACCAAATAAATCTGTCACTTTTGTATAATATTTTTCATCATTCAATTAATTATTCTTTTTAATATCAGGGTATACATTTCTTGGTTAGCTCTGATTAATCATGGCCCATATAGTCATGAAATCACATGTTACACTTACACTAGTTACAAGATAACATAGGAACATAGTCTATAACAGAAACAAGTCAGGCCTGAACCCAGCTATTAGTTACTGTTAATTCCAAATAAAAGGAACCAATAAAACAACGATCTGATAGCATGATAATTCTAAACAAAAACCAGATTAATAGGATGTTCCTCAATGACAAAAGCAGACCCAATTATAACAGGTAATTTCCTTAAAACATTGATAAATAGCAGTAAAGAAACGCCCGTATCAATGCGGCCCATATTATATAGGATCATTATTGTGGGATGCGGTTCCGAATGATATAAAAAATATCAATGATATCAATTCTTTCAAGAGGGCAACAAAAATATGGCTTCAAATCAGACTACCTGATTAATTCAGCTTTTTGTTTTGTGGCTGATGTATTGATACGTTTTGTCTCAAAACATCTAGTACCAATCCTTATATTACCAGCTGTTTATATTGGTATCTAGAAAGATGTGTAGAAAAGCCAAATATTGGTGCTTAACTTAGCACCCTTTATTTCTTTGTTCCCTTATTCTTTTATTTCTCGTTAAAAATGTTGGCTAAAAGTCTAACAACATTATTATCCGATTAAATTTGCTCACTGAATTGGATACGTGACACTTAACTTAGTGTCGGATTAGGACCACTAAAATTGTAGGTATATATTGTATTGTTGTATATATTTTGGACTTGTACCTACATGGAAGATCATCGAATGTATGAATGTGGTTTAATGAATAAAAAAAAAAAAAAAAATAAAAAATAGAACGTTTCAACCACCACCACCGCCACCCCCACCCCCCTCATTACTATATGCCTCCTTGCCCAACCCCTGGGCTGAAATAGAATATATTCAAAGTACCCAACCCCAATGTTAAATATACCCTACCCAGAGCACTCAGTGAGCAGTTAGACTCAGTGAGCAGCTCTGAGTAGCTCATTCTGTGTACATCCTAGACAAAATAGAGCTGCTCACCACACAGGCCTCCTCCCACACCTTGTCTCTGTGGGCCCGTCACTGCCGACAGCTGGGCCACACTAATCATTATTGACACCAATTAAAATCCGCTTCCTGAGACCTATTTCAAAATAGGCGATTTTTTGGGCCGATATAAGAAATAATTTGATTGGATTTGAATTAAGCAATGAATTTCTTTTTTCGGTTGGAAATTATCAAATACGATGTACCTTTTGGTATTTTTGTACGATATTGGGCCTTTATGATCACCCCTTCTTTCCTCTACTTGTTGAAGTCAATTCTTTGAGTATTTGAACATATGTATAATATTAAAATAATTGCCTAAAACAGTAATAAATTGATCAAGTCTTACCTAGGTACATTTCTAGATTATTTTTAAACATAGAGTAATATTCCGAATAGAAAAATAATACTTTAACTGATATGGTAGGCATGCATCCTCGGGATATCTCAATTTAGGTAAATTCTAAAAATAATCCCCTTTTTGTTCACTGCAAAGCGCACTGTAGATTATATTCGCCTGTGGTCGCCCAGAAATGCGCCTAGTGTAAAATAGGTCTGAGGTGTGCCTTTGATAAGGCACTGCTAATTGTGACCGCTGGCCGAGTGGGTGGAAGTGGTGATCTTCTGGCACTCAAACAAGTTAATCAGTCTTTACAGTGAAAAACCGCCATCGATTGTGGCTGGCATTTTCTGCACGTACGCCTGCACTAGTTCACCGGAAGACTACTTCCCCTACTGATATTTCTTAATTTTTTTTTTTTTTTTTTTTTTTTTTTTTCTGCCCAAAAAGAAAATGTCTAAAAAAAAAGAAAAAAAGAATAAAAGGAAAAGGAAAATGAGAAAAACACAAAGTATAAAAAACGCACACATAGGCACACCTAACCGGTTGTAGGCTCATCCTTTTACTCTCCAAGCAGCATTCCTAATTTTTGTAATGAAAAAATGCCATTAGAGCTGTGTGCTTAAAGGAGAGTGTGCTTTAGGATCCACTAGTATTGGTTCCCAGCTTGTCAGAGAGTACAGCCTTGCCAAAGTAGAACGCCTGGAGGAATACGGGCGGGCAGGAACTGGAGGAGGTGGTGGGGGAGGTGTAGGAGGAAGAGTACAGTAAGGAAGATTGGAGAGAGTAGTCCTAAATAGACTGGTTTTATTAATCCTTAAGAAGGAGGCTCAGACTCTGGGCATGGGATATAATAGGATGGAGAGGTACCTATATTTGGGAATTACATGATATAGGTATTTACTATGTCTACCACATATATAATGAAAATTCTGATCCTCCCAACTGCTTTCTCATGGTGTAGCCCAACTCATATATTTGTGTTAATGCCACACACACTCCTCACCCTCACCCCGCATAGGCCTACATCAGATCATAAAGATTACACACATAATAGTATGCTATTGAACCATTTTAGGTATCCTTAGGTTACCCTACATTCGTCAAACAAATCATCACATGAATAGGCCTACATACCTAGTTTATAGTTTGGTCATGGTAATTAATTTTGTGTTTCTTTATGACATGTTCATGTATTTCGATTGAATATTGTAATGCCTTTCTATGAATTTAGTGATTGCACTCTGGTTTGGATGGGAATCATACAATGATATAGGCCTATTTACCAGCTGTTTACCTATCTTCTATAAATTCCAATCATACTATGATTTCAAACTGTCTAAGCAGTCCACATACCAAAACACAGAACTCAATTTGAATACACAACATCATGGCTGCTATCAGCTTCTCTACTATGCCCATTGCAACCAACCCCTCATTTTCCCATCACCATCACAATTTACCATTTCATTTACTCAGAATTCACTACTGTAATTGATCATAGCCCTACAGCCTATACCCAATTACAGCAGTAGAACATCAGCAGTAGCTTCACAGGCATAGGGCTAGTTAAGTGGACAAACAGTAGATCAAAGATAGGCTGCAGGCCAGTTGGTTCACTCTCCCTCCCAGACTGTAGTTACATCCAAGTCTGCTAGGTGCTCAAACTAGGACTGTTAACCAGGCTGGTTCCCATCCCTGTCCCGCTCCGCTCTGACTAAGGTATATGTACATTACCACGGGGAACCAGTGTAACTGTTAACCAGCAATCATTTTAGGTGGGAATTCCACCCTTTATCCCAGAGAGCTTTGCAGCTACTGGTTTATGGCAAGAGGGGGCCATGGAGAGTCAGCAGTTGCATCACCGTCAAAGGCGCTCCCGATACTATAATTTATATAGACTGCCCAATGGAAATAATCCTGCCATAATATGCAAATTCTTAACTGACCACTGCCCAACAGCTCTGTGTGCAGTGGTGTAGCCAGTGGGGGTTCCTGGGTGTCTGGAACCCCCTTAGATTTCCCTAAATATATAAGTAAAATATAGGAAATCTTTCCAAAAATGTAAGTCGGAACCCCCTTAGATTTACCTGGAACCCCCTTTGAGTTTAGGGCTGGCTACGCCCCTGGTGTGGGTGTAAGGACCTAATATGTAAGAGGTAAGTAGGTCATGAAAGGACTATCTCCCTCACGGTCTTCTGCATCAGCTCACTCTCCACTACATTGTCTCCAAGCACAATGCTGGGGGCTGCCATATGCCTGTGGCCGTGCCCAATAAACCACCGGCCGGCGGACAAAGGACCTAATGCCATTACCCGAGCAGCCGCCACCACAGGGTTGTCATATGGCTGTATTGACACTACCCGATTTTTCCAACCGATTATTGGTAATTTATCAAGTAGTAGTTGTTTCTCAATTAACATGGCGAAATACTATGCATCCTACATGAGATAGATTTTAAAGATAATGAAAAGTTCTTTCTAATGATGTATAGTATGTGTATAATCATTTCCTATTGCAATTGCTGATTATTTTATAAAATCGGGCATGGAATCGGCTAGTGGAATGCAGGCTATAGAGTTTATGCAGACCCTGCCATACGTATTTGTTAATATTTGGGTGATGCGGGCCCCCAGATGCAATATGGTTTATTACTGATTTTATTAATAGCAGAGGTTAATGATAAAGGCTATTCACTTCTGTATCAATAGCACACGTTTCGCTATTAGTAACAAAAGTATAATCTAAAAGGAATTCACATCAATTCATCTATGTATGACCTATATTCAAAAGCCCTAATAGTGACATGTGCACTGGAATTGAATTGATAGCAATAGTTGTGAATGAAAATAATATGTCTACTTATATTTATTGCAAGTAACGATGCATCGCAATTAACCATTGAATAATATTCTGTAATAGTGACTGTGCGATGGCATTATGGTAATTTATTCAGAAATGCAGAACAGTGGTATGTTATGGAATTCAGCATACATAACTAACGTAAGGTCAGCTTATTAACGCTGTGAAATGGTAGGATACCCATAATAATATTTGGGGAATAGAACCTAAATGTTACAACTTATTGCAAATCATCCATTTTGTATAAGATACATGGTGTACTCAGTGCATTCCCCTCCAGCAGCCAAAGCTAGTCGTCCTTAATATAGCCCATGATATAGCACTGGCAAAGATGCGTGAGCAATTTTATGCCATCAAGGCTAAGAGGTTTACACTATATACCAAAGGCTATTTGTTTTGCACTAGCAAATATTTGCTCGCCAATTACAAGAGGACATACAGGTCAGGTATGCACTTGGAAAAGACAGTATATTTATTTCGTTGGAAAAAAGTTATAGCTTCAGTAATTGATTTTCCCAGTTAAAAAACACGAATTATTAAAGCCATGTAAAAGTTACTCTGAGCGCTATACCTGGTCAAAGCTACCGTATTTCATATTGTGTCATGTACGAGAACTGAGATATCATAAGTCAAGTGATAACAGGCAACATTAAGAAAGTTGAGAACTCAACCAAGAGATCAATTCATTTTCTAATATTTCTATTCAGTGTATGTTTAGTATACTCACAACATTATTGTAAAGTGCTATCCATATTGAAACCATACAAGTAGAAAGAAATAGAAATGCCAATGTTTAAACACTTGTAAAGGGTACAAGTACTGTTCTGGTGAAGGTTATTTTAGTCCTTATAAAGAGCTATAGCGCTGTAGCGCTGAACCAAACAGCCATGTCTCCCACTACTCATTATGAAATGGACAGGAAGGAACCTTTACTAGAACCAGCCCGGACCCTTCCGTGCGGAATGACCAATTACATGGGAGAGAGCGGAGCCATATAGTATATTGGTTGTCCGGGGTCCCAATATATGTAGTATGGGGCTGGTACAGGGAGAGAGAGGGTCACGCAAGAGAAAAACTAAGCAAATGTGTGTGTATATGATAAGCTAAGCCCATCCCAGTTTACACCAATATTAAGGTTTACCATGAAATACTTTCAAAATTGTATTCACATTTATTATCTAAAGAGAGATGGACAATACAAAATAAACCAAATCAATTTTGTTGAAAGATTGCTCCTAAAATCTGTAAAATACACCCTTCTATTTTGTCATTTCTCCAATAGGAACCAATGTTTATGCCTGTCAGCCCAGCCTACAATGTCCAACCCTATTTTGCCCTGAAATACAGCCTTTTGATTGGCCAGCAGGCCCACACATATGTTAATTAATAAAATTTAAGAAATTATAACCTTTAAGCCATACTTGAGGATAAAGAAAAAGGTAAATCTTACTTATTTTAGTAACCCCCAACTCCTGGAGACAAGGATTACCTAAACAGGTATTTCGTGCAACCCCTGCCCTTAGCTACCCTGGGATATATCTAATGTGGGATGGGCTTATTATACAGGCAAGTTTTAGGATAGGGAATGGGCATGAATACTGCATTTTGGTCTCTAATGAACCAGATCTTGGCTAAAGGGTGCAGTTAGATATTACCTTTATACAAGAGGATTAAAGACCTTATTTGGGTCCTGAAGGAATGACCTGAAGATTTGAAAATGTTTTTTAAAGGTTGCATTTCCAAGTCCTTCACAGGCCCTTTCCTAGAAATTCTCAGAATTTTAAATATTCAATGTCACGGTCTGACATTTAAGTAGTGCCAACGACCCCTGAAACAATACCATCCATGCAAATCAAAATACAATTTTCCATTATCTGAATTTCATTATGATATCTATTACTCTCCATTACATTTCCCGGAACCCATTGGCAAGCGTTAAGATTGCACCTTGAATTAGTTCCTGGAACCAAAGCTGCTGAGAGGGTGAATAGATGGCACCATGCTTCCCGGAAGGAATCAGATTGTTCTATGAAAAGTTAATCAACCTTCTGACTCCCATCTCTATACACAAGTGTAAATCAGATCAGGTATCAGTGATAAAGGAGATTTACAGGAAACAACAGGATGTAAGTCTGTTAAGGCTACCTGGAAGTATCTCTGTTTGTACTAGGATGTACCTGGGGCAAAATCCTTTGGAAACCATTGAGCAATCTGCTATATGCTTAGGAATTGCGTTCATGTTTTTTCTACAACATTAACCTGTCTAGTTACCTATTTATGTATGATAGACCAGATCAATGTGCCATACTGCCATTAAAAGATTATTGTTAATTTTCGATGATTATTTTAGGACTTACTGAATGTTCACAAAATCTTTTATCATCTACAAATCTAAAGAGAACGAGTTGTAAGATGACAATAGACTATGAGTTGATGTTATGGGGGCCCTATTTCTATGTCCTATATTGGAGGTTCTTATATGACCAGGTTCTATTAGTGGATCCTACCCAGCCGGAGTGCGACATAACAGTCACGTTATGCAACCATACTTTTTTGGTTAGTTTGTTACCTACTAAAATAGCACATAACCATTATGTTATTATTCTGAGAGGTTGAGACCTAACCAAAACAGAATGTTATGATAACGTTCTAATGAAGTAATGTCAAGACCAAATCCAAACAGAACGTTATAGTGACATTCTGATTAGGTGAGGTTGAGACCTCACTAAAAAAGAACATTATTGTAACTTCCTCACCAGGGAAGGTCTCAACCTAACCTAAACAGAATGTTGTTGTGATGTTCTGATTAGGTCACGTCTTAACCTTACCTAAACAGAACGTAACTGTGACTATCTTATTAGGTCAGGTGTCAACATAACCTAAACAGAATGTTATTGTGACATTCTATTTTAGTCAGGTCTCAACCACACCTAAACAGAATGTAATTATGACGTTCTTATTGTGTAAGGTCGCAATAATAACCTCATGATAATGTGGCAAGAATGTTAGCAGAATGTCACAATATAACGTTGCAACAGTTGGTTGCAGCAACGTTATTGGGAGTCATCAAAACAACGTTGCTGCAACGTTACAATGTAACGTAACAAACACCAATCCTGTGTTGCTGCAACGTTATTATAACGTCATACCACCAGCTGGGTATATTACCGGTTTTGTTAATAGGATCCTCTACTAGGTTCTGTTATAGGACAATACTACCAGGTCCTAGATTGGAGGACCTTTTACTACTGAAAAAGGTCTACTGGTTAAGAAAGGACCAATTTTCTTAATGTGGCTTCATCTTATAAAGAATTAAAAGGATCTGCTTACAACACTGTGAATGCTCAAATAATTATACCTCAAGGACAAAATGACACAAGGAAAATATGTTTGAAAATTCGCAGACATGGAATAGATATTCACAGAAACATATTATGTCATTGCAATCAGTTTTTATTGTAGGGCATGACACATTTTAAGTTTTAAGTTTTTCGGTCCTTTCTTGGTCAGCAGATCTTAGATTGTATCAGAAGATCCCTATTCTACCAAGTCCTTTAAGACCATCCTATACTACCAGGTTCTATTAGAGACCCCTGTAACCAGGTCCTATTAGAGCACTTTGCTACCAGGTTCTATTAGATGACATTGGCGTGTGGTCGTCTCATGACCTGCCTGATTCGGGAATTGCTCTGAGTTGCTCCAAACTGCTTCTGACGACTGCGGAGGCTGAGGCCCAAAATAAACCGGAGACGTGGGGCAGTGCGCCTGTCATGTGTAATTGGATTAAGCTGCCAGCCTTTGTCTCTGCCAGCTGGAATATGACAAGAAGGTCCAGCCATTGTTATTTAGGATACCAAATGTGTTTGGTGTGGAACCAAATGTGTTTGGTGTGGAACCAAATGTGTTTGGTGTGGAACCAAATGTGTTTGGTGTGGAACCAAATGTGTTTGGTAGGGAACTAAATGTGTTTGGTATGAAACCAAATATGTTTAGTACGGAACCAAATGTGTTTGTTATTATACAGAATCTAACGTGTTTAATATATACTTGAAAGATGCTCTATTGGACATAGAAATGTGTATGGTATGGTCACATGTATCGTAATAGTATTTTTTCATATTTTATTGCTGTATTTAGTTTACAAATGATGAGCTTTCTATCCTACAAATATCTTGGAAGATAATGAGTTTAATTGAAAAAAATTACTAAACATCAACTGATGATAATCCACGTTCAATTATTTCTGATGTCAAAATATTTGATTTTATAGATTATTGAAATAAACTGAAACGCTTCACTGTCAATTTCATAACTGTCAGAGAGTTAGGCTACTGGGCTAACATGATACATCTAATCACTGCAAACCTATGTAGCCTATGTAGTGGGATAATTGCATTGGTTTTCTACAGTGTTTTCTTGGAATAAACGTGCAGTGGTAGTTGACATTGCTGGGGGTCTTCTTGGCTACATTATCCAGACTTGGACGGCGACTTCCCTTTGTCTCTGATCAGTTATAGATTACCTTAGCATGTTCAGAGACGGTCAATACCTTCAGCTATTTAAAGAGCAACAACCCCTGAGAGTAACCCCTACATGACTTTGTAAATCTTTTAATACAAGACTAGGGCATGGGCTGAATATCAGTCTGAGATTGAGTTTAAAAAAATGTCCATTTATAATAAGGATCACATCTCGAGGTTTACACATATGAAAGCCATATGATATTTTGATGTTTACTTAGCTAAGGAATAATGATAATTGAAAGCTATTTAAAGTTGTTTGCTTATGCGAAATCTTTGTAACCTTAAATAAAATAAGACATTATTCTAACCATTTCCTAGAAATGTATATACACCATTTTCAGTTTATCACTATTTACTGGATATGTCCAAGAAAATAAGCAAACAATGTCACAATACAATCTGAACAACAGAAACAGAAAACCATAAACCATTACCATGAAAAAACACCATTAACAAATTCCAGGAAATTTCCTAGAAATTCAACCAGCCTTGCCCCTCATAAACGTTATTATTAGAAGCATATTAAACCACTGATTTCCCGGAGGCTGGTTTATTTCTCCCGTCAGCCCTGCCTTTCAGAGAGGGGTCAGGTAATGAGATGCCTACCAGTCCCCTATTGATTGCAAAGCCGTGTCGTTTGGTGCCCAGGAGCCTGCTACTCACGAACACATTATTTTAGCAATAACTAGCCTGCTGCCAGTTATTGATTTTATCACAGTTAGGGTTTTGTGTGTTATCATAGAGAATCAGTGTTACTGTTTAGAAGGCATGGTGTTCCTTGTGCTTTTGGTGTGTGACTATTGTGTGTTTTTTTTTCTTGAGAATATGTGTGTTTCCCTTCTGCATTCACATCTTATTATCATCATTTTAGATAATATCTCTGCCCTTAAGGTTTTTTTTAATGTAGCCTACATTTTTATAGCACATTAATATTGTTAGTTGTCTGTCCTCAAATCTGGCCGTATGGTGCACTTTAAGATATATGAAGTGGAAATCATGAAAATATCATCAGTTAATTATTCGCTAATGTATCGTTTATCCTGCACAACCTTTGCCTATATATCAGAAGATGATTCCTGTTTTTACCTGTATTTATTTTAACCTGAAGTAATAGACCACATTAGGTCATTTTATCAATAAAACTGGTCTTAATCACGTAGAGAATTTCAGGTTCCATGTCTTTCTTAGTTCTTAATTCCATGTCACTTCTTAGCTAGAATAGGCTATAATTAACAGTCTTGTCAGTTTCAAAATTGTATATCTTTAAAAAAAAAGAGTTTACCCCTCCATACCAAAGATCCTAAACCCCTTCCACCACCAGCCGTCCTACCTTCTTCCAGTCACCACACAGACTCTAAACGTTTCTTTTCCTGGTTGGCAGCACGCTCGTTGCCATGGTAACCAACCGCCTTAATCGTTATCTGAATATTTTCATGGAAGGACCCACTTGTGGGGTGGACGTTAAGGCCATTTTTCTGCCTTATCATGCAGGTATTTGCATGCTAGTGTCATGAGGCAGTGGTGGCTCAATTGGTAGAACACTGGTTAATGGATACAAAAATCCATGGTTCAAGTCTGGGTTTTGTTTTCTACTATAGAGCCATCGAAGATAAACAAGGATCTTTGAATGGTACATTGAACTCTTTTAAAAGTCCCTCATTTGTATATAACTCTGTTGTTCCTTCAAATATAGATTTCAGATTCGCTATCCCACAGTTAATTCTATGTGCAATACAAATCTATATTTTTATATAAAGTGTTACTTATATTTTTAGAGTCTTTTATCTATACCAATAAAATAGGAATAGCAGCTTAGTGCTAGTTTACATCATTTACCAAATATTTACCAAAAATGGTATAGGTTGTTTACACTTACTAATATGGATAATTAACATAAGCAATGATACAAGATTATAACCATGTTCAAAGATTCCCATAGGTATCATTTCACAATCATATCTTTAAGGAGGGTAAGCAATAGTGCCCTTAATTATTTGGCCTCACTGCGTCAAGCTCTCTTATTCTATTGCTTAGAGCCTCTGTAATTATAAAAGAAAAATGGCAATTAAATCTCAGGATCATTATCAGTAATGTTCCCCACTCACAAGCCAGCTAGGAAGTAAGACATCATTCAAAACTCTTCCAATTGTTCTCCAAAGAACTAGAGAAACAATTGAGAGTCTTAGGAGTATTGTCAAAGACATGGAAGGGGACGTGTTTTTGCCTATTGCCAAAGGCATCCTCTTTGTCAAATGCCAAGGGCCAAATGCCCTTTGGCTTCATGGTTTATATGCTTGAGGGCTTTTGATGAACTTAAGGGCTTTTGATGAACTTTGGCTAAATATAGTTACTAGGTCAATATAATTCATAATATTATACTCTGATTGATGGATTCTTCCCTAAGACCAGTTTCTGGTAATTATCTTTTGTGGAGTTTGAAGTAACCAACACCCTGTGACTTTAAAAAAATCAATCTATCTGATCTGTGCTTTTCTTTTTTAAAAGACAGATGTTAGCATGATATAGTCGATATAATATGTAATGCGCAATCATAAAGGGTTGCCAGTCATCAGGTTATTTGACATATTATTGAGATATTCTGTTATCTTGAAGTAATCAAGTTTCATACTATACTTCATTAAACTTAGTCCTTTAAAGTAAGGTATATAGACGAACGGGAAACGATTTCATCTTTGTTTTCGATCTGGAGGGGGCTCCAGAGAAATTTCCGGATATTTAATTTCGTCTTCCATAATTAAAGTCGAGTCAGAGAGCAGTTCCGGGTAATTGTGGCTGGGAAAAGCCGTTTCAGAGAAAAATTTTCGAATTATGGAAAACATTATGGAAACCGCGGATAATTGTGAAAAGCCGTGTTTTGCCGACATCACTCATCGGTGTCGGGAACTCAAAATAATTATGGATAGTTCTTCCATAATTCTTTTTCGACTTTTTGTTTTGTTCATAATTAATGTTTTACAGTTACCCCAGTTCTTGGCGCTAGTTTTCAACTGACGTTGGAGCACACAAGTGAGGTGAGCACATGCTATTCATTGTTTTTTTAGGGGTGGTAGATCTAAACATGAATCCCTACTAACATCCTTAGGTTCCACTAACATTATAGGTATCACATGATATATAATATTCAAAGTTTTTCGTTTATTTTCTTTCAGAATGGCCCCAGTTAAGAATCGGATGTCCGTGTCCGCTCGGTGTGAGGAGTTGAAGGTATGGCTTTTGCCTTCAGCCCTACTGCCTCCAAAGCGAATGAAGCCAGGAAGAGGGAGAAAGCGGTGTAAATCAACTCGAATCTACAAAGAAAGAATCGACCCTAGGGTGGAGTTCCCTCGGCCCTGTGATTTTGAAGCACGTTACAGACTGCCACCCGATATGGTCGAGAAACTAGCAGAGGAATTTGAGGCAAGCCCCTTCTGCGACACCAAAGGCAGTGGGAGGGGTAGGCCCATACCAGTGTTCAACAAGGTAAAGTATATCATGCAATCTTATCAGCATATATATATCAGCATTTATATATGATATAAGACTTGCAGTTAGTAGTAGTCCATATCTATGCATTACCCATCCAAAAATGTTAAAAGTAATAGCATTAGTTGCTTTTTTGAATCACCATAGACAGCTATAGATATATATAATAAAATATTATATAATATAAAAAAATAATCCTCAGTTTGTTTCCTTTTTTTTAAATCTGTTTTTATATATATATTGACAGGTGTGCTACGCACTCAGGTTCCTTGCCACCGGGGCAAGCTTCAAAGTGATACGTGACACCCAAGGTGGATGCAGCTCATCTAGTGTTTCAAGGGCCGTAAGACAGTTCGTGAAGTTCCTGGTATACAAGAGCAGGACCGGGGTGATTTCCTTTCCAAAGGTAATAACCTTCATTAGTATTAATTAATATATACAGTAATGTTATATAGAGAAAGAAATAAAATGTAGGTTAAATGCATACTTCGTGTCCTCAAATAACCTTTCCTATTATATATAATAACTCCATACTATTCTATTTTGTTTTTTACTTAGAAAGATGACCTACACGAGTCAGCAATTCGGTTCTGTCAGAGGTTCAATATGGAGGATTGTATTGGGTGCATGGACGGCACTCATGTACCCATAAGACGTCCTGAGAAGAACGAGGGTAGCTACGTGAACCGCCATTACTACCACTCTCTTAACTGCTTGGTGGGTTCTCCATAATTATTTTGTATGTTTTGCCCCCCCCCCCAAAAAAAAAAAAAATACCTCTATAAGTAATAGAATTGAAATTGTGAAAACTTTCTAAAAGCAGTCTACAATACAAACAAATAATAATAATTCAAATTAGCCTTTTTCCTATGAAACGCTTCGCAATACCATAAATGAAAGCATATATTCCATTACTTCCATAAATGAAAATAAATATGTTTCTTGCAGTTGGTCACAGACCACGAACAACGCTTCACGTTTGTGGAAACCTCTATGGCAGGCTCAAACCATGACCAGTACATTCTAGAGCATTCCACATTCGGCGCCGAGATCCTGGGAACGGACCGTCTGGGGGATTATTTCCTGTTAGGAGACAGCGGGTTCGTTCAATAACTTGTATATATATATAGCTATGTATTAGGTATAATGTAAAAAAAGTACTGTCTAAATATGACACATATTCTACTTAAATCAAACCCACCGACATAAAAAAAAATTACAATAAAGTTCTATATATATAGTATATATAGTTCTATTATTAGTTGCTTTCATTAATTCTTTTCCACATTTGTTTTTTTAAAATAGGTATGGTCTGAATCCGCAAGTCCTGACTCCCTTCAAACACCAAACCATTCAGACTCTACCGAGGCACGAGCTGAAGTACCAGATGCAGCACATCAGCGCCCGCAACTCAGTTGAAAGGGCGATCGGCCAACTGAAGATGCGTTGGAGGTTTGTATAAATTGTTTTTTCTGTTACTTAATATAGAATAGAATAGTATTCTTTCCTAAATTAAAAAAAAAAACTCTATACTTTGCCCTTCCATTTTCTTTTCCCCATAAATTAAAAAAAATCTTATTTTCTATTTGTTCCCCATGAATTAAAAGAAAATCATTTGTTTACTTCCAAAGATGCCTGTCGAAACAGGGTGGGGGCGTGCTAGAGTTCGATCCGCTGCGTGCGTCTTGGGTGGTGGAGGCTTGTTGTACGCTCCACAACCTCTGCATCGACTGGGGGGTGCGCACCATAAGACCAGGGGAGAACAAGGACCCCGACATGGAAGACCTGATACAAGAGGAGGCACGTCTACGCATACTGCTCTCTATGCGGCAGGCTGAACGCGCAAGAAGGACAGAAGGGGCATCTGGTGATCCACAGTTGCGCCAGAACACCAAGTCTGCACTCTACCGTGAAGGGTTTGCGAAAAGGGCACGGTACATCTTCCGTAACTACGGTGGCCCTCGCCCAACACTCCGTCAAAGACGCCGTCGTTAAAAAAAACAAAGAAAATCGTGCTGACATTACACTTACAGTTAATTGGATGCATTTGATCAACTACCTTGAACTATTATGGAAGCTTTGTCTTGTTGTTAGAAGTGTTCTCCAATTTTTGAATCATGTACCTATCATGATTTAATGAAATATTTCAGATCGGCATTTACTTGAAGTTCAACGATGTGAATTATGGAATACTCTAAACAAGTGTAATTTGAAAGTTTGACACAGCAACTCTTCAATGGATGAAATATTGTATGTCGGAATGTACTTTACAGTGAAATGATCTGAATTATGGAATACTCTATCAAGTTAGATTGTGTGATTCAAAATTTGTAACCATTTTCAAGTATTGATTTATGACGGGATATAGATGCAGTGAAATATGGAGATGAATTTTAGTATACTCTATGAAATTAGATTGTTTGATTTAATATTTCTAACCACTTACAAGTACCAATCTATGACGTGATTTACTGATTGTGAAGTATATCTTTAATTGATCGAAAGCTGAACTAATTGAAATGACATGAAGATCAATCAATTTCGAATGCCTTTGTGATTATGCAATGCGATGATTAAATCACTTTGGATGAACTGTTATTTGGTACATGTTTTGTAATAAAAGCTACGTTTTCACCATTAAACTGTAATCTCGAATTTGTTTTATTCTTACTATCACGTCTTTAGAGAATTCTAACCTTCCCATAAATATTAGGACTAAGACAATTATTGGGCTGTAGTTAGGTTTTATTTTTATTTTTTAGGAAATACCATCTGCTTCAATTGACAATAACGCACTCTTCTTCAACAGACGATTTTTGAACAGAGATATGCAGGAGAAGGTGTTATATCTTTACGCACAACTTTCCATATAAATCGTCCCATAAATGGGTCCTTCCTATAAATCCCTAGTTTTACATTTCGCTGTTAATTATGATACTGCCCTGTAATACACAACATGATTTTACATGCAAACCTTCCTGAAAAAACGATAAACGAACATGTAACTTTCTGAAACGGTAACCTTTCAAAACATCTGTAACACAGTTTGCGATAATCTCACCATTATGTATATTGGATTATATATATATATATTTATGTCTATATATATAAGAGAGAAGGATACAAATATATATATATGTGTGCTTATAAATGTATATATATATATTCCAATATATATACAACTATGTGATGATCATTTATACATCGCGTTCACATGGACTTCAAAAGCTTCATATGCATACAATTTACTTTTTCTAATCTACTTAGCACCGCACCACAAAGGTGAAGGGAACAGTCTTAAGAGAGAAGCATACAACCAACCACAACTACCTATTGGGAACCACATTTCACATTGTCCCCGAAATCTTAAGAACAGAAAAAAAAAAAAAAAATAAAATTAAGGAAATAGACAATGACGTCAGACATACAGTACTTAGTAGTGCCTATACAGTAAACTCTAAACAGCAGCCTATACAATTAAGGAATGCCTTGATTACGTTGAAACAGTCATAAGTTCAAAATATATATTTCGAATCATAGTCTTCATACACCTTGCATGTGCGGCTCAATTATAGAAAGAGACAAAAGTTCTAAATATATATAATATGCGGTTCAATTAGAGAAATCTTCAGTAATTTGTCTGAGACAGATACCAAAGAAACGCCCACATTTAACGTGAATACAAAAAATACTGTTTTCTGGCAGAACCTGTTACTACGTGGATCTTCTTGCGCTACATCGACTGGATCAGGGTCACTCAAGATTAATTATCTTTTGACTCTCACTATTATGTACTTTGTTAACGTTTCATCTTTCTGGTGGGCTTTCTTGGCCGGTTTGACCGGCGTGTACCGCACGTACTACCATCACTGTCAGTTTCCACACTTCGTGTTACATGGCGTGGCAGTTCTCTCGCCACCTGCATTGCAGGGGGTATGGGCCAAGGCATTCCTTCATCCTCGTTCTCTGCATTCTTTGGGTTTACTGGAGACTGTGCATGATCCTCGTTCTGTGCATCCTGAGGCTTAACTGACGACTCCGCCTCAGCATCAGCCCCACCATCTACTGCCATCAAATCAGGGTTACCTGTAATTGTTTCAGCATATACCTCCCCCACAACTTCGACCACTTCTTCTGTAATTATGGCCGTCACGTCTGCCACAGTATCTGGAGGTACTTCTGTAATTTTTACCAGAGGATTGTCAACATGAGTGGGAGGGTATGTCGATGCACCTGCAGATAAAGTCAGAGGAGTAAATGGGGCAAATTCAGTCACAGGAGGATATGTGGCACTAGCAAATGTACTAGCAGGTTCGGTCACACTAGCACATGCGGTCACATTTGTAGCGGTCACGGGAGAAGATCCTGCGAAAGTTCCACATGCCGTTGTGGATGTGGCCACAATAGAAGGTGGAGTCTCAGTAGTGACTGTAGAAGATGCTGTAACAGTGACGCCCCTAGGTGGGGTCTTAAAAAACAATCCTTGGGCTGGTGTTTGTAGTGATGACCAAGTAGTCGATGTAGCGCAAGAAGATCCAGTCGAAGTAGCAACCGGTTCTGCCAGAACTGCTGCGGCTACATCCCTCGCAAGCGCAGGCACAAAAGATGTTGTGGGCACACTGATTGATGTGGGAAGAGGTGACGAGACCGACACATTGACGTCATTCTGTTGATCCTCGTCTTTGACATCTACATCTACAGTGACTTCTCCAAGAACTTCTGGCGATCGCTGTAAGAGAATATCAAGCTTGGTATGAAGGCGTACTAGTTCTTGTTGAATGTTCTTACAGTCACCACTGACGATGGAGATAGCGACTTTGGTGTTACGAACATCTTTCTTGACTGTTCGCAGGTCAGTTTCGATGTCCTGCATGTCGTTCTTTATAAGGGTGACGTCTTCTTGCAGGGCATGGACATCTGATGAAAAACCTGCGACGTCCACCTTAACGTCTTGGACGTCGGATGTCACTATACCAAGTTGACCTTTCAGCACATGGGTATCATTTTTTGCGGTCTCACTACACACCTTGACTTCGACTAAATCTTGTTTGGCGTGCTTAACATCCGACTTCACGCACGAGATGGCCGAGTGGACGTTATCGTATTCGGCTGTGAGCCCGTAGAACTGTTGCGCTACTGACTTCATATCAGTTGCTATGACAGTGGTCTCCTCACCAATTCGAGCTATTTCTCGCGTATCCGTCTTGAGGTTCCGCATCGCAGCCCCCAGCGTCTTGAATCCGGATTCAATGTCCACTGGAAAATGTAATACAAATGATTTAAGATAATATTAACATAATACAATTGTGGTATATTGTAGAAAACCTAAACCTCGCCCACAATTCATGTCTTTTATTATGGAAAGATGCAATATCCCAGACCGATATAAAAATAATACCGATCGAACTCTACAAATAGAGGCCCCATATATAAATATGCTTACACCTACACAGAAAACACAATATTTATAGGCCTGCCATCCCGTCTGCGCCTAAACAAAAAGGCGCGTTTCCATATTTACAATACCGATCGAACTATACAAATAGAGGCCCCATATTTTGAATATTTACAATAATATTAACATTATAATCTATGCAACGAGCTGTATTTCAAATATACGAAGCAAAACGCTGACACGATGGTGAGGCGCCAAAAAATATTTATAATATAGTTTATAGTCCACAGTTTAGGCACAGGCCTATAAATATTTTCCTGATATCGAACTCTACAAAGAGAGGCGCAAGCCGGGGACAGCCGGTTACGTATTTCGACAGCGCTTACGTCCAGATCGAACTCTACAAAGAGAGGAGCAAGCCGGGAACAGCCGGTTACGTATTTCGACAGCGCTTACGTCCAGGCCTATAAATATTTTCCTGATATCGAACTCTACAAAGAGAGGCGCAAGCCGGGGACAGCCGGTTACGTATTTCGACAGCGCTTACGTCCAGATCGAACTCTACAAAGAGAGGAGCAAGCCGGGAACAGCCGGTTACGTATTTCGACAGTGCTTACGTCCAGGCCTATAAATATTTTCCTGATATCGAACTCTACAAAGAGAGGCGCAAGCCGGGGACAGCCGGTTACGTATTTCGACAGCGCTTACGTCCAGATCGAACTCTACAAAGAGAGGAGCAAGCCGGGCACAAGCTTCAGCGAGCGATCGGCGAGCGAACGTTCGCTCAATATTCGCTGAAATTACCACTTACAGAGCTTTCACATTACAAAAATAACTTATTTATATTATATTGATCCTAGAAATGCTATTTTTTCATGCGAAAACTGAGTTTGGTGCTGCAGTAGTGGATAACTGCTTACATGTGAGGTTTAGACACCTTTCCTGTTGGGTGAAAGAGAGGCACTGGTATATATACTCAGAGATGGGAATGTACTTTCGGGTAGCTGGGTAGTGCATCCAATCAATTCATTACCTTGATTTGTACAGAGCACTCAATCAATTGGCCTTAGGCCCCTAGCTACCTGGGTGCTGTGAGATGAATGTTAGAAACCCCACTCATGTCATAGCACTCTAAATTTTTATCCGGATATTGCATAGGCCTGGACGTAAACGCTGTCGAAATACGTAACCGGCTGTTCCCGGCTTGCGCCTCTCTTTGTAGAGTTCGATCGGTATTATTTTTATATCGGTCTGGGATATTGCATCTTTCCATAATAAAAGACATGAATTGTGGGCGAGGTTTAATGTAAATATGGAAACGCGCCTTTTTGTTTAGGCGCAGACGGGATGGCAGGCCTATAAATATTGTGTTTTCTGTGTAGGTGTAAGCATATTTATATATTCTGTAAAATTATGACTTGCAGACTTGAGTTGAGCCTAGCCTAACGCAGGCCCCGGATTATTTTAACCATTTATAAAGAAGGCCTATAAAGACAGAATGGATAATATGTAGATGTTATAATCAATAGTATTTGTTAGAATGCATTTCTATCTGGGTCAAAGTAATTCTGTGACGGAATATTGTAACTTCATTACTTGCATAAATTCAATATTAACTCACGTCTGATCAGTGCTGGAGACACACTTGGTTGGGCAGGTTGTTGTGCAGACAAACGGTACTCGTTTGTCTGCGCCATGTTTTCACACGCCTTCGGCAGAGGGGTGGATATATCTGGGAGATTTCCTGGAGAATCTGAGAATGGAATTTGTTTTCTAATAATTTTGCTTACACGTGTACCCCCATAATTCGATTAATGGAATGTTTTTCTTCCCTTATCAATGACCAAACATTATAATTATAACCATACATGATAAATGTAGTGTTTTTAATGTGTACCACCATAATTCTATTTATGGGATTGTTTTGTTACCTTAGCAATGATAATTCGAGTTTAGGTTAGACATAGAACTGCTACTTTATGATGACAAAAATATATTCAAAGTTATGCTAATGTATTAAAGTGAACACTTACCATCCCCGTAAGACAGCTGTCTTTTTGTTTCGGAATCTTGAGGGAATATCTGCGACAGTTGTCCTCCGATGGTGCTGTCTGGTTTCCCTGGTGGCGGGGTGGGTGAGAGTGGTGACTCGTGGGCCTCCTCCTTCGGTTCCGCCTTTTTCTTTTCCAGCTTCTTCTTCTCCTCCTCCTTTTTTCGTGCTTTTATGCGCGGAGAAGTCCGTCTCTCACCATTCTTGTCTTCCCCTAATGTGGTAAATGGATAATACATAATAATAACCACATTCATGTGAGGTTACATACCCCATTTATTAAGTAACAGGTTATTGCATCCTTGAGAAACATATTTATTGACCACATTTTTACCAGTACCGGTTTATGGATGCTGGATGATGTTTATAGTATGTTCTTTAATGTATGGTTACTCACTATGCTTACACACTATGCTTTCTAGTTAGGCCTAGTCTATCACTTACCATCACTGATGACGATAGCCGTATCATCTTTTTCAACTTTAGGCTTCTTCCTTTTCATGGACAGCCGTCCGGTCTTCTTTGTCACCTGCTTCTTTTCCTTCGGCTCATCTTCTTTCTCCTCACTTTCGTCGTCCCCTTGTGAGCCCTCGTCTTCCTCCTTCAGAAGTGATCTCTTCTTGGTAATTCCTAATAATGAAGATGTGGAGAGCATATAAAATATGACAAATTTTAAAGCGGGGAAGAAAATGTTGTTCCACTATGCTTTCTAGTTGTTTCAGGAGAAGTTACGTAGATAACTTATAAACTGAATAATATACATTATGGAATATAATACCTACACATAATACCTACACCCACATATGAGATAATATAGAGCATGTATATATATATAGATATGATGACATACTAGTTATAGCTTTGCAGCAGGTACACGTAGAAGCAAGAATTAGTGTTTAATTGAGTTCCTCCAATTTTTTTTATGTAATTAACTTACCATAGATCTCTGCCTGCACCTTGACCTGTCTTTTGCTGTCTTCTTTCGACTCCTTTATCGCCTCTCTCTGTTGTTTTTCTGCTTCCGCCATACGTTGGACCATTTTGTGGGCGGCGGATACAATCCTGCAGGTGTCGTCGGACTCTATTGGTCTTTTCCACGAACCGGGAATCACTGTAAAGTATTAAACATAAAGGTATGTCATGGTATTGTAGTATCAAATATAAGATCAAGACAGTTAAATATAAGATCAAGACAGTTAAGTATAATATAACTTTCTTAATTCACTTTAGATTATGGGTTATTATGGGTTATTGTTTTTTAGGGAATAATCAGTGGTTTGCTTTATGTCAGTGCTCATGGACATACTGGCAGAGTGGACATTATCACCTGAATTTCAGTAAAATCATTATGGAAGATCACAACATTCAGTTCAGCCACATAGATATTATATATAGCCACATGTACAGAAAATTTATTTTCTGTACAAAAATATTGGGGAAAAAAACTGAAAAAAGGGGTATATAAATATAAAGAATCAAACTAACCTCCACAGCACTCTGGCCCGTAAAACTGCAGCACTAACACCTCCAGGCTCGTAAGTTGGTCTTTTTCCGTAATCCCCCGACCACCCGACTGTTTCTGCAGTTTCGCCAAGTCTCTCGCCTGTCATACATAAATAGGTGTTAACGTCAATATATTTATTCCAGAATTTATAAGGTGTGATACACATTAACGCATGACACATTACTGAATACATTCGAGTATCTATATATTCTACCTGCGGAGTTACACATACATGACCCCTAAAGACCCTGATAAAGACTGGTGACCATGATAATGCTTATGTAAAAAAAAATGGTATAAACTGAATATTATATATGTTTATATGGAAAAATAGAAACTGGATGAAATGGAGCTAAAGAACTTACTCTTTTTCGGCAGTCTGATTTGTAGTTAATCAGCTTGTAGTAGAGAAGCTTCTTCCTCCTCTTACGCCCACCGATGGCCCTCACTCGATCGATCATTGCCTTGTATGCCTCTCTCTTTAGACGGTTCCTTTCCAGAAGATCGTCACCTTTCCAGCGTCCACACACTATGTCCCTGTATAAGTACAAACACTTATTTTTTAGTTTTTAATAATTATGGACAATAAGAAAGATTATGGAATCTTTACTTTCAAAATTTATGTTATGCCATTTAGTATTGTACTTTATTTTTTATTATTCCAATTAGCATCAGCCATATTTATATGATTCCATTTGATATTTTGTATTACATTTGCCCTAAATTTATTTATCCTAAATGTTTTATAAATTATTTATCTAGTGATTTATATGGATATGGTCATTGTGTATTTATGTTATTTTTCATACGTACCTGAAGTCTGCCGCTGTGGTGTATGCGGCAGCTAGTTCTGCCTCCGTCCACTTCACATTGGATGTTTCATTTTCGTCCTCGGTTGTGGACGAGCACCAGCATAAATCCTTTCGTTTTCCTTTTGACTTAGTCGCACCCTTGGACTTGGTTTTTCCCTTGCCCCTTTCAGTGTCATCTGTGTCGGTATGATCAGATTCGGATGATGAGCTCTGGCCACACTTAGACTCATCTTCAATATGTGGAATAACAATCGAAGTGTCTATGGGGGTAGCCCGTCTGCCACGAATTTTCCTTTTTTTCGATGTTGTTGGGGTAGTGAATTGCTCCTCTGTCATTGTGGTATGTATCTTTTTCTTGTCCTTGTCCTTCTCTTTTTTGGTTTCTTTTACCATGGTCGGTAGGGGTGAGTCCACATAAAGAAGGGAGTCATCTTGGTCATCATTCTCTCCCTCCTCAAAGGCCTGCGGATACTTGGCATGTAGTGAAGCGAATTTCTTTTCTCTATGTTTTTCCAAAAGGTCATCGAGAATTTTCTGGCATGTGCGCTTCTCCTTCTCATTCCGTGCACCTTGCATTAGTTCCCTTACTGATGCTATTTCCTCGGCTATTTCCGATGATGAGACGGGTTCTTTTTTCTTAGGCTGAAAGAGAAAAAAAACCAATCATTAAAAGATATACAATATTTTATGTTCCACATTATAGAAACTGTATAGGAATTCATTTCCATATTTAGATTTGAGAATTATGAGTCACAGGGAGGTCGGTGGGTGCTAAATATACTTTGAAAAAACAATTCTACGCGAAATACATTTTGACGAGAAGGGGGTTGAGCGGTTGGGTGCTGAGGTCTTAGCGGGAGACAGTAATCGACACGAATCGACACAAATACTGAAAATTTTGTAGCTACACATACATCTATTTTGTCTACAATAGATGCCTGAATGTTGTAATAATACGAGTAATACTTACCATGGTGATCGAACGAACGAAAGCCACATAAATGTCGATAATCTGTGAAACCGGTAAACAACCCGTGAAGAAGCTGGCGTGATGATGTACGTCACGTCGCCGATGTCCAAGGTATTGTATTGCTAAAACAACGAAACAGCGGGAACAAGCGACGATGTGCTTATCCACAACTTAAAAAACCCATAACTACGCACTTCAACCGAGAACCAGCCGATTTGACCTCTACCGGATGTGACGTCATGTGAAAAAAACCGGGAAATTTGAGTGACCTTGAGAAAGTACAGCTGATAATTCGATTCTCCATATTTTTCATCTCCATAATTGTGTTCTCCATAATTATTTTCCATAATTATATGCGCGACCAACTTTCCAGCCGAACCCACTTTCCATAATTTCTCTGGAACGGGTACGGCGTTAATATGGAAAGTGGGTCACCGTTTTATTATGGAAAAGCCCAATATCCGGAAATTTCTCTGGAGCCCCCTCCTGGTGGTAATGATAATGAAAATGTTGATATATATGATACATGTATATCAATATGTGACCATTATTCTGTGTCGTATCGCCATATGTCTGCCATCATTAGCCATATAGCAACTATTGCTACAACAATCTACAAATATAACAATCTATCTATAACAGAAGTCTATATAGTAGGTATACATTATGAACCTATGTTACAGATTGTGAACATTTGTATGTGCTAAAATGGACATGTGTTATAGCTGGAGCCAGGAAATAGTGGTCAGTCATAGAGAATCAATGGAATAGCAATGCTCATGATTCTGTATGGTTACTATAATTTATCATGGGATAATGCATATATATGTCTGGGGGTAAGGTAATGCGAACTCTATGCTTTGCCTCCCATTTTGGCCTATAAAGTAGCCACAGACTAGATGAACACAGAGAGATATTTGAGACAAAATTGCTTTTTATGGTTGACTTTGGGATATAACAATCCAGTGGTGGTTGAACGTTTAGAATTGGAAAGGTCGCCCAGCAGTAATATAACATATAGGTCTGGTCGGTACCGATTCTGAACTCACAAATCATAATGCTTATCTCTCTGGGAACACACTGTTATAGATTGATTCATGAAGCAGTGGTCAGTTGCGGAGAATGGATGGAATAACAATGTTCATGCTTGGTGCACGCTCACTCTATCATATAATGAGATAATGGGTATATGTCTGGGGGGTGGGGGTGGGGGGGTAACCTGAACTATCTAACATTGCTGCTTCTCTTTCCATAAAACACAGTGTCTACAGGTTAGTTGTGCATAGAGAAGTGCTTGAAATTCTAGGCAAAGGTTCTTTTCATTATTGATCTTCAGTGAATCTTTCAGTGAATCTTTCAGTATTAAATGGACTTTCAGAATTGGAGAGGAGATAGTATTTGCTTTAAGTTGTGTGGATAAGGAAGCTTGGCTTGGATCTTGGATAAAGTTTTACACGTATAAATCAGATTGTATTCTCCTCCCCCCCGCCCCCCCCCCCCGCCCCCCGCCAAAAAAAAAAAAAAAGATAAAATAAAATAAAAATAAATAAATAAAAAATAAATAAATGGATGATTAAATAGATAAATAAAAGGAAAGGAGACAATCTTTGATTCACCAATGCCTGCATCTCCGATTATTCATTTTTCCTTATTTTTATTTTTAAAACATTTTGAAGTACAAAGAGTCACAGTATCTAGGCCAGGCTTTGTGCTGTAGCCTATAGTCCTATAAGCCTATATAACCTAGGCAGTAAATTCCCACCCCCATAAAGCCCCTCGTCTGGGTCCCCTTATTACATGCGGGGCACGTGCTGGCTGGTTTTCATGGCCGTTTGGCGCCGACAAAGGAAGGATAGTGGGTCTTTTGAGGTTGCCGTCGCCCACCCCAACCCCTTAATTAAGCCTGTATTCCACTGCGCAATTCTTAAGGCCATGTTCCACGTTGCGATTTTGGGCCATTTTTGAACCGATTTTGAAAATTGGTTTGTTAAATAATCACTTTTCTTATACAACACACACTTTTCCAAAGAGTTTATAATAATACATATCAAAAAAATTGTATTTTCATCAGGAAAATTGATTTCAAATATGTGAAAAATGCATGAAAAGAAAATCGGTCGGCCCAAAATCGCAATGTGGATCATGGCCTTTATTAAGCCCATATTCCACTACGCGATTCTGACTGCCGACAATTTCATGTTTTGCAACTTTTCACCAATAAGGCCTATAAAAAAGGAATTCTTGTGTTAGGTAACCCGATTTACCCTAATATTTTGACCTTACCCTAACCTTTTTTTTTTAAAGAAAATTTCCCCAAAACAAAATTGAAAAATAATGACCTAAAGGCTAGGACATGGTGTATATTTGAAAAAGAGATGTTTTGTAGATCTGAACAATATTTGTGAAGGTTGTTAAAAAGTTAAAAAGTATTCAACCAAAAAAAAAAAGGAAAAGAAAAGAAAAAAGAAATAAAAAAAAAACCCACGAGGAATCGACCTACCTACGCAAATCTTTTCGACCAATGTTGCCTGAACACATTATTGAAGTTTGTATTTATGCCTAATAATAAACCCTACATATATCAATTAAAAACCCTTTCTAATGATATGTAACATATCTATAGTTGATTGACCTTCACACAAGCGATTTGTGAAATCGGGAGTAAAAATCGGCTAGTGGAATACAGGCTTAATAATTGAGGGGGTGCAGTGATCCATGAGCGGCCGTCCTGCTCCATGTGGCCCTCCGCGCGGTCGCAGACCCCGGTCGCACCCCCAGGTCGCACCCCCACAAGTCGCACCCCCAGGTCGCACCCCCACAAGTCGCACCCTCCGCCGCTCCGTTTGTCAGGGTCAGTATCCGGACGGGCGTCAGGGGTTTTGAGGGGGCGCGGTGTGTGCATTGATGGATTTCGCGGATGTATTTTGTATGGAATTATTCGAGATTTTGGACAGAATTTGAATTGTTTGACCCTGCATTAACTTTGCTTTTGAAACTAAATGGTCGATATGTATTTTTTCTTTTTGGTCTAGAAATTAGTACGGCCTATGCCCACTTAATATTTCTTTCAATTCCCTGGTTTTGGCTGAAGATCTGTTGTTTTAGCACTATATTCCACATGGAGAAAAGGCCTGCATTGCACATACCGATTTTGATGCTGACAATTTCGTATTTGTCTGAACTTCAGGGCGTGGAACCATACGATCCTGTATACCATTCAAAAGAGAATTGTTTGCATTTCCGGTGGTATGTAACATGTCTATAATATTCAACCTATATTCTTTTGCCACTCTTTTTTTTTTTAAATCAGGAGCAAAAGTCGGCATGCGGGATACAGGGTATAGTTACATAACTATATAGATATGATATACTTGATCACAATGATAAAATGCCAGTTGTATCAATGTATGTGATCTATGGATGTATTGAGTAAATGTTCATATCATTACCCATGCCTGTAAATGTAGACCTAATTGCTACAGCTACGAATATTAGACGCAGCACCTGTCACATAATGTCGCATAAATCCTCTAACTTATACATTTTTGATATTGATTAACTACAACCATATTGTGGCAATAAATGCCGACAGCACTTCATCATACCTGTACCCTCCACATAATTAGTCTGGCACAGGTTAATTAGAGAAAACATAATTAATGAAGCAGAGGGCAAATTCTATTGCAGTAAATCGTTATTCTGAGAATCTATCCTGGGTGTATTAGCCTACAAAGTGAGGCAAAACTCACACGCACAAGTTTTTATTCATTTCCTTATCTTAGAGTCTAATAGTAGTCTTAAATTTTACTTGGCTTGCTGGTCAAGCTTAGCTTCTGTATTCTATCAATTTTCATCGAATCTTGCATCATTTATCTGACAGCCTTGTTTATCACTAATACAACTATGTTTCGTTGATATAATTATATGATTGTAAAGCAGGTGCATTTGAAAATATTATGTTGCATTTTACACATTTTAGAAGAATGATAAATGTATGTTTTTACAAACAAACTCTATAACTTCACTTGCTTCAGAATCGCGACAGTATAATGAAGTGGAATACCGCTTTTCAGAGTATAAAATTGTTTTCTTGTGTTACAACTGTTGACCTGAAACCTAGGAGAAAGGCTGGAGAGGCAGGACCTAAATGAAAGTATTCACTTGGACCCGTCGTCTTACAAGATAGGCCGCTGTTCCTAGCACCCCCTCGAGGAGAGCAGGGGAGGGTGGGGGGGGGGGGGTATTTTCCCAACTTTATGTATGGAATGTTTTATCAGCCAAAATAACTGTCCCGATTAACCGTAATTTTATAATGTTTCTATTGAGTATTCACCCACCCATGCTATCTGACCAACTTGTATATGAGAGTGGTAGACTCCAACTTATATTAATTCGGATGGTCAAATTTGTACTCTGATGTATTCAGACAAGTAAGCATTCAATCGAACTAGAAATGTTCAGGTTAATACTTCTGGGACTATTGCATTGTTCCTAATAGTATGGCGCCCTACCAGCGTCATAAGCCCGAGCCAGTGTACATATATTGGGAATATGAATTTCTGTACATGTATTGGGAATATGAATTTCAATGGGTCCAGGCTGAAAGCATAGGGGAAAAAGGGAATATGGGATGGTTCACTGCCCAGGCCCGTAAAAAGGGTGTATGAGTTGACTATTTTCTTGCGGGCAAAAGGTAAAACAAGGGATAGCTTTTATTGTCAGTAATATAATCCTTGAAACAAAAGGAGGATGTGGGATCGGGGGTAAGTGTGGTCATATACATATTTTAACATAGAGTGCCCCCCTCCCCAACTCAGACCCACCCAGTATCTAGTAGGGCGGATGGCGGCAGTGACGGCCGTAACAGCCAACGACGGTGGTGGAGATTGACCAGGCACCAAGACCCAGTTCACAAAAAGCGACTTCTGATGGAGAATTCCATTAACAATTCCAGCAAAATGAGCCGATGAATTACCATTAAAACTCTGGATTCAGCCTAACGTAAGAGCGAAATATAAAATTGATTGACGGAATTCAATTATCAGGTAGATTGTTTCATTTGCATCGATTCCCATCGATTCGGAGCATAAGATCGTTAAGTGTGAACACGGTCTGAATCCACCTGGCTCTTGGGCTGGTGGCCTGTCCAGTCACCCAGATTTGACTATGGATTATTACACCCAATTTGTGAGGCAAAAAACGTGTATATATGTCCCATATAGTCTGATTGCTTTAGGAAGGGTAAAAATACCTACGTATACCCAAGGCGTGGTTTTTCTCAGTTGGTATTGAGATCGAGAGGTTGTCTGATGCTTGAGTCAGCGGGAAACGGGTATTGGTTTTATATTCAGGGAGGAAACTCCTCAATCTATAATAATGATGGCAGCAGAAGAACCTTTGATAGTATAGAAAAAAAAACCTGTGCGAATCGCTTATCACCTAAGGTACCCACCGAAGTAACAGATACAATTTTTTGGTAGAATCTGGTATGGAAAGCATGCACTTTGCCATGGGAAAATGTTGCAATTTCAATAGGTTACATTTGGGTGCCATTACAAATGATATCGTGCTTTGTGTTACGAGTTTTAAATTTGGTACAATGTTTCTCATTGGACACAGCAATCATAATACTCTTTATTAACTTTACTTTAAGTTAACTGTAAGAAAACCATTGAACTTCTGTATCAATTGGTGGAGAAGTACTGTTTATATTTAGTGAAAAGTAGGTAGTAATCAATATGTTTTGGCTGGTTAAAGCCTCATCTGAAATAGAAAGAAGGCCATTGGCAGGGTCCATATAACCATGGGTATTTGAAAAAGGCACAGCTGCATATTGATTATAAAATACCCATCCAACGCTACAAGAAAAACCACTCCCTAGGGTCATCTACTACATAGTCCACAATAATTATAAATCAAGGGTTATCGTTAAAATTCATGAAAAAAAACTACATTTCCCTCGGTCGTATGACCTGTAATAAAAGTCAAAAAATAAACATTTCCAGGCCTAAATGAGCAGCTCAAAGCTTTGAGTTCCAGGCCTAAACCTGCTCACTGGCTCCAGTGTGAGCGACTCCAGGCTGTGTGAGCTGCTCTCTCACCTGAGGCTCGGGGCTATTGATCGGGGAGCAGCTGGAGGAGGCAGGGGCTGGAGGAGGTTGACCCACAGCCCCCGAGCAGCTCCGAGCAGCTCGATATGCTGCTCACCACACCCGGAGTCTCTGACTTGGGTTCCCACAGGAGGAACTTGCACTACAAATAGGTCCCTGAGGAGCCACCTTTCTCAATTTCTTCTACCCTTCCTCTTTATCACAAGGGCTTCGATTTTTCCTTCTTTCCTTTTAAAGAGATTTTTTTAAAGATTTTTTTTTCTGATAAAGGCTTTCCCCTCTCAGTCTTTTTTTTCTGCAACCCAGATCTGTGAGGTCATCGACACTGTACAAGTGGGCTTAAAACGCGTGTCTGGGTTCTTGTAAGCTGTTTCTTTGATAATGGGATAGTGTGGTTAAGGAGTACTTACTACGCCTTTATCTTCTAAAATGAAAAGTGCATTAGCACTGAGCGTCATGCTTTAAGTCTCAAAAGCTGATAAAAACTTTGAAAGGCAAGAAAATATTCAATTAGAAACTTGATTCCGACCGGTCATAAAATACTGGTTGATTTTAAACAGACTACCATAATTCTGTCTAGGGGAATACCCTTGGCCTAGCTATTAATGAAGCTAGCTCTCTTTGAGGCTCTCATTGAAGCTGGCCCTCACTGAGGCTGGCTCTTAATAAAGTTGGCTCTTAGTGAGGCTGGCTCTTGGTGTGGGTAGGCTAGCTTTGGGTAAGATGAGGCCAGCTCAGAGTGAGGCTGGCTCACAGTGAAGCTGGCCCAGAGTAAGTCTGGCTCTCAGGAAGCTGGCTCAGAGTGAGGCTGGCTCAGAGTGTGGCTGGCTCAAAGTGAGGCTGGCTCAGAGTGAGGCTGGCTCAAAGTGAGGCTGGCTCAGAGTGAGGCTGGCTCAGAGTGAGGCTGGCTCAGAGTAAGGCTGGCTCTCATGGAGGATGGCTCAGAGTGAGGCTGGCTCAGAGTGAGGCTGGCTCAGAGTAAGGATGGCTCTCACGGAAGCTGGCTATGACTGAGGCCAGACAATCAGTGAGGCTGGCTGACTGTGAGGCCGACTCATAGTTAGTCTAGCTCTCAGTGAAGCTAGCCCTAATAGCTCTCAGTGAAGCTAGCCCTAAATGAGGCCAGCTCTCATTCAACGTAACTCTGATGCTGAATCTCAGTGTGACTGGCTTTTGGTGAGGCTGCCTCTCAGTGAGGCTAGCTCTTAGGCCGACCTAAAAAATAATTCTGTTTCCGGTGGACCGGCAGGGTGAGTATTTTTAGCCCGGGTGAGACTAATTTTTTTCATTTTTCAAAAAAAAATTTTTTTTTCCAAAATTTTATGTTAAATTCTTACCAACCCAAGAAAAAAGTGAGAAAAAAAAAATCCCGGCCGCCCGGGTCACCTTTATGTATGCCACCCGCTGGACCAGAAACAGAATTATTTTTAAGGGTGGCCTGAGGGAGGCTGATTCTCTGTGTGGTCAGCTCTTATAGAGGCTGGCTTTCAGTGAGGCGAGCTCTGAGTGAGACTATATCTCAGTGAGGCCAGCTCTTGATGAATTGAGCTCTGGCTGGTTATATGTCTCTCAGTGAAGTCAGCTCTTAGTGAGACCAGCCCTCAGTGAGACTAGCTCTCAGTTAGGCTGGCATCAATGAGACTAACTGTTGGTGAGGTTGGTTCTCAGTGAGACCAACTCTCATTCTATTCCTCATTGAATGTGAGGTACTTTAAGTTTTGTGGTGAAGCACTTTCTGCTTATGGTTGTTGTTTAGGGGAGTAATGGCGAGTTGAAGACAGGAGTAGTGGTTGATGATGTTGTATTATTTCTTAAGTCACAGGTTATTAACCATAGGCCTAAGCTTAGGCTCTTACACAAAGAACACTGCTCAGTGGAGCATTCAAATTTCCCTGGCTTTACAATGCAGGGCAGGTGGCTCCACCTGGAACTTGACCTTAATTAGCTTATGAGGGCTAAGACAAAGATGGGTTGTGGCTAACAAGCCTACACCTGAACCACTGTAAAACCTTTCATAATAGTGTTAAACATGTATATTATGAGTGTTCCCATATTCATAATTATATAATATCATTCATTAGATTTGAAAGATAAGGGAGTTTTGTGTATAAATAATTATACCAATTTTTGGTATGACAAATATCAATCTCACTGAGAACCAGTAGGCTAGCTCTCAGTGAAGCTGACTCTCCGTCCATTCCGCGCACCAGCCTCTCCAGTGCTTCCTCCAGTTCCTGTACCACTACTCGGTCTTCCTTTGTCTCCCTCCTTTGGTACTAAAGCTGAAGCCACAACTACTGGCCATCCCTCTTTCCGACAAGTACCTCCTTCGTCATTCCTCTACTTCTGCCTTGCCTTTTCCTTCCGTTCCTCAACTTACTAGCGTCTTGACGTCTGTAGATATGCCCGTCATCCACTCAGTAGGGTTTTTGGTATGGGACTTTTCTTTCGTTCAATCACATTTATCTAAATTTGATTTCCAACACATTTGGCTCCCTTTGGGAGACGATTGTAATATGGCCAGGATTGCTACATCAATATTATATCCCATGAGTATTTTAGAGAGATATCCCATGCAAATGTACAAGATGTACAAGTGTTCCCACTCCTATCAATATAAATATACAAGGTGCTACTGCTTATTAATAAGGAATGGGAGTATTGTAAACAAATGGGAGCATATATGTTATATAGAAAGTTGTATACCAATTTCAATAATCAGCAAACGAATAGAAATAATTTCATTTACAAAGCTGATCCCCTATTGCAATACAGCCTTGGTAAAAGCACAAAAGCGAGCCATAGTTTGTAATGGCCTTGAGCAACCACACATTTCTTACTTTTGTAACAAAACATCTTTTTGCCCTCCACGCCTTCATTACTCCAGACAGACACACCAATCCCCTCCTACTCATGACAACTACATCACCTTTGCATAGTAAATCTCAACCATATTGCTAATTTCCACCCATGTACTCATTTTAACCAGTCAGTTAGTTTGAGGGGGGAAATATTTTGTGCAAACAAGGCAAATTTGACCAAAAATATGTGGGTGTTGGATGCACCCCATGTAGATCCCTAAGAAAACACATTGTAAATATAAGCGCAAAAAGAAGTAAGTTTGTAATGGCCTTGACTTACCACACATTTCCTCCTTTCTTAAGAAACTTCTTTTTGTCCTTCACATCTTCAGGCAGGCACACCCATCCCCTCCTACTCATGACAACTACACTTTTATTTCGTAATAAATCCCAACCGTATTGCTAATTCAACCCCATGTTCTGTTTTTAATCAGCCAGTTTCTATAGGTGTAAATTGAGGGCCAAATATTAGATATAAAATAGGTAAATTTTACCCCACATATGTGGGTGCATGCTTTGTGTCCCCTTTGTTAATCCCTAATGTAGCATATCCTTTATAAAAGCATAAAACAAAGGCATAGTTTGTAACAGCCTTGACCAACCACACACTTCCTCCTTTCGTAACAAAACATCTTTTTATCCTCCACGCCTTCATTGCTCCAGACAGACACACCCGTCCCCTCCTACTCGTGACAACTACACTTTTGTTTCGTAATAAATCCCAACCGTATTGCTAATTCCACCCCACGTTCTCATTTTAACCAGCCAGTTTCCATAGCAGTTAGTTTGAGTTGACCTTTAGAAAAGCCTGTTTCTTTTTTCAAGCTTTTCTTCAAGCTTTTTCACTTGTCACCAGATCATTAGGCCACAGTCATCTTGATTGGCTTTGTCTGGTAAAGGTCATGTCACGACAGCCAAGGCTTTGTCAGCTGGTGTCCTTGAACAATTCTTTGTGGTCTCTCAAGCTCCATACCCGCTAAGCGATTTTACCGCAGCCGGGTGACGGGTGACTGGGAAAATTGGCCGATTTCTGTGATTGCCTGTAGGTATATTATATTGAAGTGGGTGTGTTTGATATGAATCGGCGCTAAAGTCGGCCGATTCTACCATTAAAATTGGCCGATTATTTTTTTGCCAATTAGTCGGCCAACTGTGTATAAATCGCCTAGTGGGTATTGGACTTATGGGCAAGCACCAAGGAAACTGACCACAGCAAGGTACTTTACATTTTTAAACTGGAAAAGAAAAGAGTTTGAAAATGCAAAAATATGCAATTTGATTATGGGTGTTTCAGTACTGCGCCTTTTTAGTTGGGATATTGTTTGTTTTGTGATATTGTTCACTGATGCTTTCCAGTCCTGCTCTGAATGACAGGTGTCAGGTTTGTTATAGAAATTTATATTTTATATTGCCTCATAAGGAGAAGATAAAAAAATGGAATATATACACAACCAAAGGCACAACAGGTGATAAGGAATAATCTCTATAAAAAAAATGGGGGGGGGGCAAGTAATTACAGCAGAATAACAATATATGATAGACAGAAAAATACTCTATAATCATGATATCACAAAAGATTAGGCCTACTTTTCTTTTATATTATTATGTAAAGCCTAAATAAAAGTGCAAAAATATTTGTATTCTATTCACACTTAAATATATAACCAATTCACCAAGTGTGGAAAAGGGTGATCAATATCTATTTCAACGTATAATGAGAGTTATGTCAAAATGTCAAAACGACGTCATGCAGTTAATATGTTGAAGAAATACGTTTAAAAATATACATCAAATAGGTCATTCAGAAAACAAATTGAATTATTTGAGCACAAAAACTTGAATTGGTTTCATTTCAAATTATCAAAAACCAAAGAAGTCTTATTCTAAGAAGCTAAAGAACAAAGCTCTATTTCAAAGTTTTGCAATGCTAAAGTTTACTGACTGGAAGGTGAATGACCCTACTGTAATAGAAGTAAAGGATACTATTGATGGCTACTGGCCAGCTAACCTGATTGGAATCTACAGAATGCATTAGGCACATCCCCCAGGCCTACCTGACCGCATCCAGGCTCCTCTAGGTCCAAGGCACGTAGCCCCCAAATTTAACCAATAATTAGGATCAACATGGAAAGGTTTTTCATGGAAGAACTCCTTCTGGGATTCAGTTTTTAGCTGGGATATCAAAGGGAATCCTTGCCATTGTCTTGAACTCTTTGTCTGTACTAAAGGTCAAAATGGAGAGTTGTTCTTTGCAGGAATTGGTGTTAAATATTTTCTGGTGTCTTGTTATTATTTAACCCTTTTATTGGATGGGATAATTTCCTTTTTGTCTTCCTCTGTTGGGTTTTCTCAGATGTGAACTTGGTTTTGATTTGCTTAATGCCAAAAGGAAGGGTGGGACCTCCGTCGGAAGGGAAGTTGAATTGATCTATCCGTGACAAACTTAAAGAGAACTGCTCCATGACAAAGGCAGAAATCACAAAACTGCCCCCCTCCCTGAAATAATTCAGGTCTTTGAAGGCCTGGAATTCACAAGAGGAAAGGTCACTAGAGCTTTGATGGGAGTGGGAAAGGTAAAAGGTGTGAGTTGAGCAGCTCCTCTTTGTTGGGAGCAACTCTGAGCAGCTCTCCCTTATAATTAAATCTGAGGACTTGCTCGGGACTTGCTCGGCCCAATTAGCTCACGCCCAGGTGGTGAGGGGAGCTGCTCGGTGGGTGCAGGAGCACGAGCAGGTGTGAGCAGTTGGTGAGCAGGTCCTGACAAAGGCATGAGCTGCTCAGTGTATACAGATCAAAGTGGAGCTGACTTGGGGGTAAGAGAAGGGGATACTCCCCTTGTAAAGTGGGTTTTCTGAGTCAAATGAAAAAGTAACAGACCAGCTGGCACTAACCAGCTTGTTTTTTTTATTATTCAGAATCCAACTTCACTTACAATAAGTATGTGTTCTTCCAGTAGGTAAGTATAATGATATCGAGATAACATTGAGATGAACAAGATATAGACAGGATACAAAATAATAATTTTTCATATAAGACAGCATTCTTTCTCATATCGATCGCGTGGACTGATGTATTGTATTGTTTTGTATTTCAACCATAAATTAGAGTCAGTCAATGGTTGAGGGTAAAAAAGTCTCCCTGCTTCCTTCTCCTTGGAGACCTCCAAAATGTTTTATATACTAAATTGATTTATTTCGGTTGCTCCTTTAAATGTTGTAATCCATATGAAATAAACAGGTAGAATCTTCCTTTTGCTGGACATCTGATTACATGCTGTTGTCTGTAGTCAATCATGTATGAAATATACATATAAATATACATATTTATATATAAAATATATACATAGAAAAACATAATTATGATAAAGATATGCATTGGTTTAACAAATACTTATTTCAGATTATTTCAGTTTTGATATATTCACAACCCTCAGGCTCTTATTTTTTGGTTATTAATCTCTTAATTCACAGCTCCCTGGAGGAGCCTTCATTTTTGGCTTGAGTACCCCCTCCCCCCAGCTTCTCCAGGGTCAGAATACAGTGATCAAAAGGGTCTGGAAAGGTGAGAGAGGGGCAAGGCTGGGATGTGGCTCAGCCAGCAGGCATGCCTGGTGGTGGGGAGAAGGAGAGGGTGAGGTTTGCTGACTGAAGCCAGCGAAGTAGACGTTTTCTCATATAACAAGCAGTCTAGTTGTGTTGCTAGACATCCCATTAGTGGCTAAAGCCCCATACCCACTAGGGAATTTTACCAGCTATGGGCGACGGGCAACTGGCAGAATCTCTGGTAAAATTGTCACCAATTCAGATTACCAGTCAGTATGTTTTATTGAAATGTACGTGTTTGATATGAGTCGGCGCTAAAATCGGCCGACTCTTCTAATAGAGTCGGCCGATTTTAGCACCTTTGTATAGGCCAACTGTGGTCAAAATCACCTAGTGGGTATGGGGCTTTTAGCTCATACTACACTATGCACCGTTTGACTTGCGTTGGACAGTTTAAATTTACTTGCACATGTAGACAGACACGCAGGTAATTTATTATTTTTATTGCGTTGGTACTTGCTTTTGGGCAACAACACAAATACCAACACAAGCACATATCTATGCTTTTTTCTATGGAGTACTTGTGTTCAAAAACCAACATGTCAGTATCTGAAAAGCAAATAACTTGCGTTTCCTACCTAAAGCCAACGTAAATGACCCCCAACACATAGTGGAATATGGCATTAAAGCAGTATTCCCACAAGGCGATTTTCCACAGGTTGGCCAACAGATCGATGCTAAAATCAGTGGCTGGTTAGTCGGCCAAACAAAAATATCAAACAGGTTTATATTTATATTCCAATTTTGCCTAAAGCAGCCCATGATTAAATGCTGACAATTGATCAGCCAGTGATTGTTGTCTTAATCATTGGCTTGCCAATTAAAATATCAAACAGGTTTGATGTATAAATTGTGATTTTGTCTCATTCTTATCTATGAAACAGAATACACTCATTGTCTGATTTAAAAAAGACTACTTTTGAGAAGATGCAAGTACAGAAATGGTCCATCACTACCGAACTTTTTTTTAAAAAACTTTTTTCTTTGATTTCATTTCATTCTGGATCTATGATTAAAAACTGGTGATTAATCAGTTGCTGAATCGGCCTGTGGGCATGTGAATCGGCGGTACAACCAGTAAGGGAATTAGCAGCCAATTTGTCAGCTGACAGTCACTGAGACATGTGTCTAGCTGGAGGGTATGTGCTTTAATGGCCGCTTTAGTTAATATATAAAGTGGTTCTTGCTTCCATTATACCTCTTTGAAGTGTACATTTGAGAAAGAGAAAAGCAATCTGTACTTGAATTCCCGTACTTGTGATGAATGTATTTATCATACATATACTGATCTTCTAGCACTTTAAATGCGCCAGCATAGGCCCGGCCACAGGAATTTGATATTCTACTTCCACTTTACATTTCAGGACTCTTAATCTTTAGATTCATGTATAACCAACAATTCAGTGTATTTGCGAAACGATCTATATATGCAAAAATCATCTCTAATATTGTACTGTCATGATTTTGTTAGCACACTTATTCAAAATTTAATGTACACTCATAGTCTTTTGCTGTTCCTTATAAAGCCTTAACAATACATTAACGCTGCATTACCAGGTGATTTCACTCCCGATTTCATAAATCATCGTTGGAAATCGCAGTCTGTTATAGATGGGCCTACATTAAATATCATCAGAAAAAGGTTTATTCTGTTTCAAATTATATGATAAGATGTATGGTCTTGTGTCATAGTATTCAAAAAAGAGATTTCCACTAAAAACCATATATAAAGATGTCAGTGATATATCCCACCCCACTTATGTTTGAAAAAATACCATACATTTGGAAGACCAGGGGTAACCCTGAATGATGTTTTCAGAAATTTAAATTATTTTTTTTTAAAAACCCAGAAAAAAAACTCAGAAAAAAACCCAGAAAAAAACCCAGAAAAAACAAAAAACATAGCATTCAAGAAAAAATTCAATTATTCGATTTCCGACAGTCAAAATCGCATAGTAGAATACAGGCTTTGAGAAGAAAAAAAAGTGAATTCCCAACCCCCCTACATCCCCCATGTAGTGGCTGTCAGTTCCCAGGGGCCTGAGCCCAGAGCCCACCCCCTACCCCACCCCCCTTGGTCCACACACCCTGCCCTTTGTTAATGCCCAGGGGAGTGTGAGTGATGTGGTTTAACCCATTAAAGCTGACCACAGCAGGTGAGGTGAGGGGTTGATGGACGCCTGGAGGGTCAGACTAACGCCCCCATCCTCCAGGGTTGTTAGCCTGCATTGATTTTAGCCATAAAGAAAAAAAGCTATACCTTATTTCACTTTTATTCATATTTGTATTTTACAAGGCTTTTAGCTGTAGCTTTTTCAGCTGGGGCCATATTTGCGTAGCTAATCAGGGTTATCAGGTGAATTTTGATTAGTGTTTTATCATTACTAATTATGTGTATGGCAAAAAGTATCTACATTTATTTTAATAATTCCCCTTATGGGGTATTTTGACATTGGGACATTTTTTTTTAAGTATAGATACTCAGGATATAAGACCCTAATCAAAATCAACATGATGAGCCGAATCAGCTACAAAGATATGGCCCCTGAGCCCATTTTTTTGTAACTAATTTGGCTGATCAGGGAAATCTTGATCAGTGTCTCACGATTAGAGATGATGTCTATCATGAATAAATTTTACACCTAATAATGCCTCTTTGACACTATTTTGCAATATCGCTATAAATTTTGGTAAAAGGCAAAATCGCTGATCATGGGACCCTAATCAAATTTTCCCTGATCAGCCAAATTATTTACGAAGATATGGCCCCTGGTCTCGCAGATTGCCTTTAAGAGGAGAGACCAATATTCTCAGGGTCGCCCCCTGCTCTTTTTATTACAAATAGGAAAATGACAAACGATTTTTGGACAGGAAACAGCAGCCTTTATACCCATAGCCTTTGGTATGTTGTAGACCACTCCAGGAAGAAGATGCGTGAAAGATGCCAGGTCAAAATCCATGATCCAAGTACAAATATAAAATATAACTAGAAAAGTATACAAACGCCGATCAATCAGTATTCCTATTATCAGAACATTACTGTTACATATAATATGACATATCATTGATTTGTGTCAAGTCACCCAGTTTTATAGTTATATAAAAGCCAGTATGATACGTACAGGAACATGAAAACAAGAGAACTGACAATTCACAAAGGTTAAGCAGTCTAATTATTGGTGACCGAATAATACTTGTCAGCATGAGTCAACCCTGGCACATTTGATATGTTGTTCAGTTGATACAAGACCCCTAAGATGATAATCCGATCCAAGTCTTTATAGGTTAATCCAGTATGAGGGTGTGTCCACCTTGTTAATGGGTGCTCAGGTAGGAGTTAATGAGGCGAATGGTCCTGACTCAGGTAGATAACCTGACTCAGCAGGTTAGGACTGACTGATGTAAGCTTTATTACTGAATAGTTGTGTCAAACCACCTACCTGTTATCTTTTTATCCATCACCATTGCAATTCTGTTAATTGTTGCAGTGTCGAAGTTGCTCAACATGCCTATATGACACAAGCAAGAAACGTTAACAGTATCTTTTTTTATTATTGGTTTTTGAACAATTTAAAAGATATTAAATTCTAAAATATGTAGCCTGTATAGTATACCTGCCTTTATCTCTTTGTTTACTGCATAGTGTCTTAGTTGTTCAAAATACCTTTTTATTATTTTGTTTTTGAAAATTACAAAGGTCTAAGGTCATGAGATATAATTATATAGCTCGTATGGTTTTAAAAGCAATTTGTCTTGAATGACTCTCATTATCTGGAATAGTATATGAAAATGTGACTCCTTCATACAGGCATAATATATTGTCCCTGACGACATCCTCTATGAAACAACTAAAGTAATGTATCTCACCAGTAGCCTTGCTATTAAGACCTTTAAAAGAAATTGTCTTCTCAGCAACACTGCCAAGGGGACCCTGGATGTCAGCTAAATCATGCTAACCAATAACTTCCTTAGTGATGACCGTAAACATCGTCATGTTTTGAAAATTGTGTCGCAAAACTACACCACTTAACAGTGAATAACTTTATTAGACGCTGAAGTGGTTGAATTTAAAAAAAAGGATTGACAATTGGGGCGAGGGAAGGGGGTTGTCTGTGAAATGAAATAATGGTCCTGTTATATACTTGAATTTAGAGCTGTGAACTCTAAATAACATGTAAGGAACATCTAACCTGTTATCCAGCTGAGTTACGCGATTGAGGGGAAATTGATCACTAAACCAAATAAAACGAGGGCACACACGTCTCAACTGAATAGATAAGTCCTATAAATCTCCAGGGCATGCTCTAATTTCATCCAAGTATTTATATGTTGTGATATGATTAGATTTGTCATGGTGCCACACCAGAGACAAGGAAAATAACTGATTGCAGTTGTTCAGTTAATAGACATAAACATGACTTTCTGAGGTCCAGGGAAGCAGTCAATTGACCCACTTTTCTCCAAGATTAAAAGACGCACTAGAGGCTTTTTTGTTCAGGTAAAAAGCACATCAAAGTCAATAATCAATGACCTGTAATGAACCATTAAGCAGGTGTAAAGGCTGGAGTGAGTGACCGAAATTCTGTGCTGGGAGACCTGAATTTAAGGCCGATGTAAGGCCGTCCTTAAAAAAAAATTCTGTTTCCGGTGGACCGGCCGGGTGGGTTTTTTATGGCTGGGTGGGGCAATTTCTTTTTTCATCTTTCAAAAATAAATAAATGAAATTCAAAAATTCCACGTTATATCCTTACCAACAAAAAAAAATATTAAAAAAAAAAATATCGCGGCCGCCCAGCTTTTAACCCCACCCGGTGGACCGGAAACAGAATTTTCTTTTAGGACAGGTTAAGATGCATTGACTCCCACCAAGAAGGGTGAGGCTTTCCTTGATCCCTCTGGTCCCTGTCCTTTAAAGGCTGCCCTGACCTTTAGCCTTGTCCTTTGATTGTTTCCTCTCCCAGGGAGATCTAAGATAGCCTTGAGGAAGCAACCTATGGCAGGGGTGCTGAGTTGGCAGTTAGTTCCTTTACATTAGGAGATGGTACATGTCTTTGGTGGGTATGTAACATAGACCTTCTGCATAGAACATGTGAATATAGAAAGGAAAAGATAAGGTATGAGAAATAGTGCAGGCAGTCATTGTCTGACTCAGGGATTTTGTCATCCTTATGGTGACTGCAATAAGCAAGGGATTATTATTGAGACAGGTGACAAATAAAACATTAGGGCGGAGTGTAATTCATTAAAGAGTGGACTCTTACCAAGTTCTACATATTTGGTTAAAAGAACTGTGTGGGATGCTTGATTTCCTATTTAGCCAGGTACAATTGTTCAAATCCTGTATTATTCATTTTCTGATCTCATCACCTCTGAATGGAGCCAGCCTGTTCTTCCTGCCTGTAACCTACTACAACATGCCCCCAAACTTATTGCAAATCTCAAAATTAAACAATCATTTTGCAGAAGATGGCATAGTGTGGCTTGGGCTTAAGTAGTAGCAGCATTGCAGGAATAAGAGTGTGCAGTGGGCTTGGCAAGACAGGCAGGTCATTGCGTGCAAGGCTGGCCCTGTCTTTGCAGAAAGAAAAAAAATCAATATAGCAAGCCACCCCACCTCTCTCCACCAACCCTCCTCTTTCATCCCCATTCTCTGGCCTATTCCTTGGCTCATCAGCCTCCAGAATTAACTCATTCTTGGGACCTGCTTGTTCTGGTCTCAGAATACTGAGAGTTAGCAGGAGGTGTCTGCCATATTGCCAGTCTGTTTCCTTCTTTGCAATTTATTTATCTATTTTTTTTTTTAATTCTTTATTATCCTGGCCTGACTCGACATAGTCAGTTTTCTGTCAGGTCCAGCTGTTTGAGTATACATGTAATATAGGTATTTACATCTAATTGTCATAAACAGGTAGAGACATAAGTACATCAGTTACTAAGTAGCATTATGAGCATCAGATTATTTTTTTTTTCTTTTGGCAATTATCTTTGGCAATTGCTTGCGATTTGAGAAATCTCAAATTTCTTTATTCTTAGAATTTCTGATACCCTCTATAAAGCTTTCTCATAATATTGATGAAAGAAATTAACTGTTTTCTTCTATTTGCATTGAATCAGGCGGTTATGGACAATGACAAGTAACACTGATGCAAACAGACTTACACCGAACAAAAATTTAATAAAGAAAGGGTAACCAACTTGAAAATCCATCAAAACAAATAAAGGTTATTAATGGCTAAATGCAATAGGTTGTTCTTAGGTTGAATTTAACCATTTGATTCGGAAATACCAAAAACTGCATATTAAATAAACCATAAAAAATCAATCACAATAGCCAATTTAACCACAAAAATCAACCTTCAAAACCAACCTTCAAAATCAATGTTCACTGTCAAAATCAATTACCAGCTTCAACATTTAAATCATCAAATCAACCATCAAAACCAACCATCATAACCAACCATCAAAACCAACCATCAAACCATCAGTGGGTCTGAGTCTGTAGTAGCCAGCCAACTATACAGGCGATGGGTGGTACGTGCTGTCAGCCATCAGAGTCAAACACTCCGCTTGTATGTCATTCTGACTGTCAGTAACATTGGCTTGTCAGCCTGGTAGATTGCTTTGTCTGTTTGCCTGTCACTATTAGATTGTCAGCTCGGTTTGTGGGGCTTTCGGGCTGTCAGTGCTTCTACTCAAGTAGTGTAGAGATGTATGTTGGGAAGTAAGACCCATAGATCTCTTCGCTTATATGATGCATAAACAAAGAAATCCGATAATGATTTCTTTGTTTATATTTTATATGGATTTATCATTTTGTGATTCGAATTTCTTATGTATGTCATAATTTAAGATTATCAGGTAGGCAATCACAACTTATGTAAGAATATGAGATTCATATTTGCAAATCTGAAATTTCATAGACAGCAATTTGATCCATGAAAATGATCTTAAAAGATTAGTGAAATTTTGTTGTTTTTATTGTTTCATTGCGGTGGTATGGCATGGTATAAGAATAGAATAGAATAAGATACTCGGTTATCTCCCTTATTTACACGTAGAATGACTTACGTGGCAGCAATGTAGAAGTTGGCACACTAACCCGCGTAATAGCTTTCACTTTTGCGGTGTCAGCAAAATTATAAATTATGTTATTAAACTATTAGCAGAACTTCAACATAATATAATTATAGTATATTGTACACTATACAGAGTCATCAGGAACTAGGTAGTGACTTTACGTTGAAGCAATATCCAAAATTTACTTGTAAATATAAAACAAGCTGCTTAGATATCTTAGATCCCATAGAATATACGGATAATAACAATTGTAGAATATAAATATTAGAGATTTTCGCCGCTATAAAAGACTTCACCTTTTAAACCCAATGCAACATGGAAATAATTCTGTTGATAAAAAGGTTAGTCCAAATCCATTCCAAGGCTTCCCCCTATCACAAATAGACAGGGACGTAAGTTTTCAGATTTTAGTCTGATTTTAGATTTGTTTACATCATCACCTTAGAAAATAATTTTCAAAATTAAGTTATTACATCATGTTTTAAATCATTTTAAGATGATTTCAAATATTCTTGGTGATGTTCCAGAATTTTTCTTTAACCTGATTTACATCCCTGAATAGAGAACACTATAGGGTAACAGTTTATGATAAAGAAGAAAAACCACCTTTCCATTCCCAATGCCCCCTCCCCCCTTACCCCAGCCTTTGCCCATAATGGGGTTAACACCATGTAATACACTGACCACCACCCATCACGAGATGGACCTAGAATGGACATTATACTCTCTGGGGAATCTGGTCCAGTGAAAGGCAGGATGTAGGAAAGGGGGTTACTTTGAGGAAGAATAGGCCAATAGAATGTCGTACTTTTAAAACCCAACTACGTCCCTGAATCCCATGTTTTTTCCATAATGGTTTCATTATAACTGTCATAGATATGTAACAAAGTATGTTCATGCATAAAAATCTTCTTCTGGATCGGTCTATGTTCTTTAGGAAATAGCACTTTATTATCAAAGAAAAGACAGGATGCGGAACTAAGGTTATCCTAAGACTAGTCCGACCCTCTGCACATTGCACATTTTAGAAAATCATGGAGCACCTATAATATCAAATATTTAGTAACATGTTGGCAGCAATGTGATTTACACATCATTGTAAAAGATGAATACACGTCTAATAAATTGGTGTATTGAAAGTATATAGACATCTACAAACAAGATACCAATCAGGAAATACTACCCCATACAAAACACGGGTCTTTTAATACACACATAATAACATTTCAAAACACAAATATAAAGTATACACGACACTTTCAGAATAAGTACCCCCCCCCCCCCCTTTCCAGTCGAATCCACTTGCCCATTGTAGAGGGTAATAGTAGACTAGTGGTCTACATGGTACAGGAGAGGGTGGCTGTGGGAGTGGATTTAGAGCGCTGCCCTGGTTCTGGTGATCCCCAGGGGAGGGGAAATGGGAGTGGAGTGGGGAGGGAGAGGTGGAGAGGTGGGAGTGGAGTGGGGAGGGAGAGGTGGAGAGGTAGGAGTGGACTGGGGAGTGAGGAGGAGAGCTATTGTGTTCTCTACCTGGGCTCCTCAATAGTCAGCATCATGTGTGTGAGTCCCCACGGAAACATAGTGTTTACAATAGGTACTGTTCCAATAACACTTTGGAGCCAAGGAACAATCTTCTTCCATGCCATTTTCTAAGAGTATAGTATACAATTCTTAGATTACATGATAATCATAGAAACTTGTTAGGTAGAAAATGTAACCCATCAATATGAAAAATTGAAAGCCAAAATTAGATAAAAGATTATCTTTAAGATTTGGTTTTTAGCCATTTTGATGAGTTAAATTGTTACAATAAAGTGTCCCAAACCAAAACAAAGTTAAGTCAAAGAGATTCAGGACACCTGAAAGTAAACATCAGTTGAAGTACCAAACAGTAAAAACAATCCAGGCAACACATCAGTAAGTCAAATCACAAATCACCTAGTATTCCTATATTTACTTTCTACAAGCTTAAGCCTTTACATGTAGGGGACTCTTAAATATGGATTGCATGTTGTGAAAAACACCAAAACAACTCAAAAAACCATAAAAACTCAAAAACAGACATAATGGTTATATCCAAAGCGGGCATTCTCCTATAGTGGACGTCATCTCTGGTCACTGCACAGATTATTAATGCCGGAAGGGTTCTCAGAATATCACGTGGTCACTGTCCTTTTCAGCTGATAACAAAAAAATTGTGTGAAAGGAAAACACCTGTGTCAATTTTAACGGTGATGTGAACAATTAGGGGGTAAGGAAGCATGACTCATATTTAAATACCGTCTGGGAAAACAAGGCAGTTCAGCTTCTTAATCTGTTTCTTTTCTTCTTTTTAATCTCATTTTGGTTTGAATTTAAAGAATTATGAAATCCAGAGATGGGGGCTTACGGTGTTCCTGGAGGTTTTTCTCATTTGACAAAAGATTTGGTTGTCTTATAAATACGCAAATCTTATTTATAATTAAATACATTTGGCACTGTGGCACTGAAGAAAGTAATATCTCTTTTTATTCATTTTTTAGTTTAAAGATGTAAATCGTTTCTACGTACACTATTTTCTCCATAGAATCGTTATTGTAATGATGGTATTACTATTTGTAATACACGACATGACGTTGATTAGAAATTAGTAGCGGTAAAATTAACAACAACCAACAAATTCAAGATATTACAGTTCTAAAATTAGGGTAGAAAGTACATTTTCTATATTCCCTGTCATTTCATATAACATTTTGTTTGTTTATTAGTATAATTATCTTTTATATTATTAAGCACACATCTCCAATTACTATTTCATCATGAATAATATGTTAATATATCCTTTTATAAACGATAAATTGAACATTATCCAATTATATGAACGTAAAGAACGCCTCTAATCACAGAGTTCTATCTTTAATTACCCAATCTTCAGAGTGTTCTCCTGAAATAATAATAGAAACATTCACAATATTACACTCCATATGCCATGCTACAAAACACCATCATTCCCTATTCTGAGTCTCTGCCAAATTCTATTCTTAGCCTGCCCTGGCCAAACATATTCTTTTCCCTCTCTTTTTTTTGGTTTCTCCTTTGCATTTTAGTTCTCAGTGCACAGCACGCAATGGACATGGCCAACCGCTTTTTTTACCACCAATTTGTGTTTTGTCAGGGAAACCTTACACTCTGTACGTCACGCAGAATCCGTATTAGAGTTTGGGGAGGCTGGCCAGAGGAGAAAATGGCGATTGCAGGGTCTTCTGGCTTGGAGTCAACAAGGATCCAAGTGTTAACGTTTGGAATCATGTTATAATGCACATTCATAAATTGCCTGCTACTATTAATGTGTGAGGAAAGTTGTTGATGGAGTGATTAATTTTGGACTGGTTGGGGTTGTATGTCTGGAAATTCGCATTGATTTCTAAAACTAGGTTAATTGTACATTATTAGTGGGTGGTTGACGTGGCGTGTGCTGTGTTCCCCTGTAATTGTACATTATTAGGTACAAAACCTATTATGTAACTCATGTTTCGGAAACCCCCTCAACGATAAACATGTGGTATTTCAGGTTGGCTAGCCAACTCCATACAAGGCGTATGCCTATACGAAACATGTGGGTTACAACAGACTGTCCTTCTTTTGATACATATTTCTTCACAAATTTAGATGGACAGTTTTGTGATGACTTCTAACATGCTACCCAGACTCTAGAAAAAGGAAACAGAAGTCGTCCAAATTAATTTTGATAGTTCCAATTAATATCAATCAAATTATGACATATTTGAAGTGGTTTAACAAACCAATTCCGGTCACATCCCATCTACTTCCGGTCTCCTTTAAATAGATTCACTGGGACCCTCATAGGCGCTATAGCCCAGTGGTGTTGGGGATTGGTGGGTGGGAGTGGGAGGTGGGCAGGGGGCTGTATCTATCTACGTCAGGTGTTGCTTGGAGACGCCTGTGATCCTGACGGTCATGGGAGCCCATAATAGAGCCTGCCACCCGCCGATCACAACACCTTCTACCACAGACTTTATATTTACTGATGCAGACTGGACACTTTAGGGAAACTGCACAGGGAAAAGAGGGGGAATTGTAAAAAATGAATCCCTGCCAGAGAGAACGCAGGGAATTCTGTTGCCCAGTTTATGAATGTTCTAATTCTTGAGATCCATTGCATGAATAACTTATTAATTCACCCCTACCCCTCAAAAATGGAAATGAAAACAAAATATAAAAATAAAAAACAACTTTCTATATCTGTATTGAAAACTTGACCACTTTAGATTCAGAACAAATCATCAAAACCACACTAGGAACAATTCTATGGGATGGGAAAACATAAATTTGATAACGAAATTTGAACTGGGACCCGGATACTTCGCCTTTTGGGACTATATGATCATTCCCTTGGTTAATTGTTTATAATCAGCCAGGCTTGACCAGTGACTGGTCATTATATTTTTGAATGGCTGAAGATTGGTATTTTGCTCAATGAAGACGTGCGACCATGGTCCCAATGTTAAACCTAAAATGCCTCATACCAGCTGCCAGATACCATTAATTTTGTCGAGCATACCAGAAAACCTCCGGAGTGCCTCGTCTGTATTCATAAACCTACAGTCTGTGCTTCCATCAGACGTAATGCACTGCCAATTTGCCATGTGCTGATAAGATCACATGGCTATCTTACTGTCTCGGTCGCCATATTTGGGAGTAGTACATATGAGAGGAATGCTTTGTCGTATAAACACTTAATGATTTCTACAGGGGATTTTCTATAATGAAGTTAGGATTTTAGGTGGGAATCAACACTGATTTTATGTTATCACTGGAGAACTTTACGAGAAGTCACAACAATTAATTCTTCTTTGGTAGCCTGCAATTGGCATGAATAATTTAATATTTACTGCTGCAGTTTTGATAGATTATATGATGGGTATAACTAATACACTATGGATGTCTGATAAGTATTTTATCAAAGTTGTTTATAAGGTCCAGAAATTACATACTCTTTGCTTTTTCTGCAGTTCCCATTGAGCCATGGAGCCAAGTAAAACGACTCTATTCCGCCAAAGGCAAAGTGAAGGATATATGCTTTACGATGCATTACTTACTCCAAAATGTTCTAAGCGTCGACGCCTGGAGGTGTGATGTTTTCATTGGACATACAAGAACTTGTACCTCAAGGTAGAAGCATGGTATATTTACCTTCCCGATCATCATAGATTTATACATAAGAGACAGAATAAGCCAAAACCTTGTTCTTGTCTTGATATGGCATCAGATGTGGCTACAGTGTTAGACCAATAGACTTACCGATCCGGCTCCTCACACAACAAAGCGTTCTAAAAACTCAGTCGTTGCTGTAGCGTCCTATGTAGATATCACAGATTACCACAATCCTCTAGATCTGTAGCCTTGGGCATATTAATTGATATCGATATTTCATATAACGTTAGGTCCGGGTATAGGCCTAGTAAGCTCTAGCATGCTCTTTATTGATCAGATTCACATGTATCTAGCTTACTAATTATTATATAACGAACCTATTTTTAAGCTATTTAAGGATAGATTCATCCATTCATTTGTTTTTACCATTCTCTCATAGTAAATCTCACTCTCCCATACGTGTCCTATATCATAGCCAAACGTGCCCCTTTTGTAGTATTGACAAGGATCAACATTCAAAGTTTGATCACGTTGTAAAACAAATACCATATGGTGTTAACAAAACAAGCACATATCATAAGGTTTGCTGGTGTATTGTTACAGTGTACTAAGAACGACCTGATATCAGCATCCTGTATGGATAGAATAGTGCCTTGTTTCTGTGAGTGGTTTAACACTCAGGTCACACATTATGTTGAGTGTTTTAAAAACCATGTCACACATTATGTTGACTGGTTTAAAAAACATGTCACACGTTATGTTGACTGGTTTAAAAACCATGTCACACATTATGTTGAGTGTTATAACACACATGTCACACATTTATTTGAGTATTTTTAAGAGCATGTCACACAATATTTGTTCAATATGGATCGAAGGACCCTACCTAAAAAGTGGATTATTGTGTTACTTGAACAGCTACAGATAACATTAATAGACCATGATATGTTCTTATTTTTGTGATTTCAAGACTATTCATTTATATAAGGATAGCCCCGCCTCTCTTCTCATAACAATGCACAGGGGAATTATGTAAGTTGGGCGTTCAACTGTGATCATAATAATTACGACATCAAAAAATCTGATAATATTCATAAGATTATGTTTGACTTCAACTTTAAGTATTATTGGAATTACGTCAACAATCATTGATCATGATAATTATAGACGACGGACAGACCTGTGGGGATAGGCGGACAGACAGGATAGCAGATATGCAGATAGACAGACAAATAGATAGACAGACAGACAGAGGCCCACTCACAATATAATAATATTCAAATACTAAGTTTGACAGTATGATCTATCCCCCAAACTATATATTAGATAAAAGTATAGCGCTACACCCTCCACTAAAAGGAACAGAGCATTTGGTGATAAAAGGTCTACATCTTCCTGGTCCCAGTACCTATTGAAAAGTCACTTTATCAAGGCTTGCCGCAAGTTGGGTCTACGTGACTGGATCCATGGCTGGAACCATGAGAGCCATCTTAGGGATAATGATATGGGGACCTTTAGATCTTTGTATATGGATCAGTTAGTTCAGACGGTCATAGCATCATGTCTGTACCCGTCGAGACATGAGGGAAAGGTCAGTAAGGACACTAAGAAAGAGAAGGGTACATTTCATTATTACTACCCGAATTCATTCCATACTACCCTGCAGTTCACCAGGTTCATTGTCTTGGGAACTATAGGGAGTGAAATAGAGCATTATAGCTTCCACATAAAAAGTACCCACCGTTTTTTCATACTTCCAGTTTCATTTTACATCATTTTAAAAACAGAAACGATGGGCTTTAAAAGTCAAGTTAAAAACGCATGGCATTTTCTGCAAGTAGGGAGAACAAAAATACCATGGAGGACGTAATATATCTCGACTTTGATTTCTTTCCCTTTCAAAGAGACCATCTTCAGATAATCCGCTATAATCTGCAAGCTTACCAAGAAGAATGGCACCCTCCATGACATGTATTTAAATCCCTCTATCAACCAGCCTGGGGCCATATCTTCGTAACTAATTTGGCTGATCAGGGAAAATTTGATCAGGGTCCCATGATCAGAAATTCTGTCTGTCATCAATGAATTTCACAAATAATAATTCTTCTTTGAGACTATTTTGCAATAACACAATAAATTTCGGTACAAGACAAAATCACTGATCATGGGACCCTGATCAAATTTTCCCTGATCAGCCAAATTAGTTACGAAGATATGGGCCCTGAACGTTTAGAATGGATCATTTTGCTACTTTTTGTCCCTGTCCCCTTTGCAAACCAACCGTATAGTTTCTATTTCATTATACTCCAGCAAGGCCAAAAGGCAAAAGACTAATGCAACTAAAAGAAAAGAAAACGGTCAGTAAAACACAATGGAGTAGGGGAAATAACGAACTTCAAACTGGATGCTTTCTCTCCTAGTCTAATCCAGTAAGACTGAAAGACTCAGGTTAAACCTAGAATACAACAAAAAGGTCAACAAAACACAGTGCAGTAGAAGGTTATAACCAACTTTAAACTGGACTCACTATTCTATGATACTCCAAAAAGACCAAAATACTCAGGTTAACACTAGAAAACAATAAAACAATCAACAAAAACACAATAGAGTAGAAGGTAATAACCAGCTTAAACTGGGTGCTCTCTAAATACACATCGGATACGGAGTTTGGCTGGTACCCAAACTGAGCACAATACACGGATCTAGGCACCCGTGGGGAACAAGCGATGAACTAGATCCGGTACAGCTTTTGGCAGCGTTCCCCTGGTGGCAGCTGGCTGACCTAAGGGAGGGATCCAGTTTATTATTATCTATTACCCTGGTGTTGTTGTTTATTGTTTTTGTTTTTGTTTTGGTATGCACTGGGGGAAGATGAATGTGTATAAAACAACTGCAGGTATGAATTCAGGACATAACTGTGTTGTTTTACAGTTAACCAAAGCTCTCTTCATTTGTTGTTGTTTTTGTTTGTTATGCATTTAAGGAAGATGAAGGTGTATTTAACAAGTGCAGGTATGGGTCCACAAGAGAACAGTGCATATTGTTTTACAGTTAATCAAAATAAAATGTATTCTCATTTGGTATGAATTCAGAACATAAATGTGTTAATTGTTTTACAGTTTATCAAAGCTGTTCTCATTAATTTTATGAAACTATTGTGAACAATAATATACGTGTGAAAGGAGGAGGGGCTAGCCACCGATACTCACCAAAAAGTCTAATTTTTACTAGACCTGCACAAAAAAAGCAATAGGTCTATGTAGTAATCAACTGATAAATAAGAAGCAGTTGAATAATGTCATTGTTAGACAACGAATAAAGTATAATTTTTTATAGTTTTCATAATCTGACACTACCCAGTCAGCTACTGGATATCACTCTGAATAATTTAATCCTTGGTCTAAACTATGGTAGAATTTCCCACATATTCTCTATAGTTCTTTGGAAGCACTCAGAGCTCTAGAGCTGGGCCTTGAAAAAGAGGACTACCCTCCTCGTGAAAATAACTCAGCCTTTCCTTTTCATATTAATTTATTATATAAAAAGATATCAGTAAAAACAACCATGATTGGTGCTAATTACACGAAACACACATGTTTGTTTGTAACGATAACAAGATTCTCAACAGAATTACTCGTTTCCATGGTATAAAGAGCTCTTTATCAAAGACTTCCACACTTACAAGTCTAGTGTGTACAATCGTAGTCATATGAAAGGGAGGGAAATGCTAATTACCAAAGGCAACTAAAAGACTTATTTTACATTGATTCCTCACTGAAAAGGCCATACTTTTATGAGGCTGGGGCACAGCTTTTATCCATCTCTGAAAAAGACGCAAATTTATGCCATTTACTTATAATTAGTCAAATATTTGAGTTATCCATCTCTGAAGAAGACGCAAATGCCATTCATCATTGGTCAAATATCTGTGTTATCTATAGTTTTAGGCACAATGGGAGTTTAGCTATACACATATTCACTTCAAAGACACAATCACCACTCCAATAATACTTAAAGAAACCCCGTTATGTAAAACTATAATTATAATTTATAGTCCTGCTTTTGAATTCCTTTGTTCCTAATAGCACTCTCTCAGTCTTCAGTTATGAAAAAACACTACCATTCTAGTGAAAATAAATCAGCCTTGTGGTGGCATATCTACAAAAACATAAATGAGCAAAAACAAGCATGATTGGTACTAATTATACTACTAGGCTGTCACATACAAAACACATGTTTGTTTTTAACAATAACAACATTCTCCACACAAATACTCGTTAACATAGTGTAATGAGTTCTTTTTGTGACCGCCGTTTTATCTCGGGCCCTGGCACTATGTATTACATATGGGTATATCGATATTTCTCGTGACGGCCTTTGGATATTTTGGGACTAACAACCTTTCTAGTCTGGTAGCAGGCATATAGATTCTTCTCATATAAAGCATCTAAAATATATATACTCGTCAGATGGATTGCGCAGTATAGCATGTTTTCCTTCATAGTATAGGGCCTATAATTATATGTTTAGTGTTAGACAATTGAAACTGCAGTAATGCTTTATTATACAGCGCATTTTACATATTTTCTTTCAGTTTCTAAACGACACTACTAAATGTTTTTCCTTTGAACGTGTGTTTTTATTTGAACTATTTCACTATGAATAGCTCTGCTGATGAGCAATTGAAAACCTATCCCTTTGTATGGCTGCAAAATTACTTGAAACCGCACCCTTGCATATATCATGTTATTTATATCCTTTTTCACAAGTAGAGAATACCATTATCGGTATGTGTCAGAAATTTATATTCTGAAGAAGATTTCACAAAAAAGATCAAAACATACAGCTAAGAACATGCTAAAGAGAGTTTAAGTAAGAGTGGGAATACAACACAATCAGAGTCAAGTTTATTGATGTTATTTCATTGGCAGCTTATCAAGTGTATCAATGAAGATACTATAAAGTGAATTAGATCCATCTTATCATTTTACATAAACAAATAATTAAACAATTTTTCTCGTTTTCTTCTTGAAATAATGCGAACGTGTAATACAAACTATGATTTTATGGTATCAAATAACTAGGACATCGGAGAAGTGGAAAAGAGCTGCCATTAAACAATGTTTTTACACTCTGTTATTTAAGAACTGCAATCGCTTTTATTTGTGTGTGACTGTGTTATTATCTTGATGGACAAGTGCTGAGGGAATTTGTCATCAGGCTTTGTGTGGCGTTTAGATAAACATTGTTCATTTGTAATCTTCATAACAGAGTACACTGTTAAAATGGTGTTTAGAATTTAAATGTGTTTATGGTATAAACATGTTTATAATCTAAATACATTAAACCATATCTGTTTAAAACCTAAACACTTGTAACTTCTAAACATGTGTTGGGTTAACTATGCTTAAAATCTAAGTGCATAACATCAGTTGTGTTTAAAAGCTAAACACTTGTAACCTCTAACCATGTTTTGAATGGGACATGTTTAGAATCTAAACACATAATATCAATTATATACTATGGAAAAGAAAAATTTGACACTTTGGGATTAGAACCCACATTCTCTACATTCAAGGTAGAAGCCTAACCAACTGAGCTAACTTGGACTGCATGCAGTGCACACTGGCAGAGTCAGCACCAATGAGTAGGATCTGTACTACTATACAGGTATTCAACATTAGACAGACAAAAGTTCAGTACTCTCATACCCTTACTTATTCAGTTAAGTAGCAAAGCTGGGCTATGTCTACCTACAGGCCTCCATAGCTCAGTGGTAGAGCATAGGCTTCATATGTGAGGGGCCCCGGGTTCAAATCTCGGCTACTGAAGTTATCAAATTACCACTATGAAGTAGTTGTACTATTAGTGGTCTGCAACATGCCATCCATATTTTTGGCCATGATTAGTAAGATGTTTTTTTCATACACTTAGGAATTTGGAACTTTGTGATTAAAAATGTTAGATTTTTAAGTTTTTGTAGCGTCATTAAGATAATCACTTCATTGGCCTGCGATTCTAGGTACGGTCAACCAACCATAACATCCCTAAAACATTTACAAAACGTTTTACAACACCTTTTCAGTAGGATTAACATGTAGACACCTTTTTAGTACAAGAACTTTATTAGCTATACCCCTGAAGGTTTTACCCCCAACAATCAAACAACCCATGCAAGGCTAAACCAAGAAGGAAGGACATATTTGGTTATTGGCTCAATGTTCCTGTAGTGTGATTACAGGAAAAATAAAACTTTAAATGCTGTTAACATTACATCAGGTGTAAACTGTATGGCATAGTACCATAGCAGTGTTTTACATGTAAAATCTACGTTGTTTTTTTTACACACTACAGTATATTATTGTTAAAATTAAAATGGTTTTCATCCTTAAGAATGAAAGAACACTGTACATATTATGGTATATTACTATTTAACTTAACACCTAACCCTAAACACCTTGAAGACCTAAATGCTTCATAGATAAACACCTAAACATCATAGATTTCTAAACACTTAACAGCTAAACATCAAAAAAGCATAAGCATTTTGATTCTAAACACCTTGAGGACCTTAACACTTCATGGGTAAACAGCTAAACATCCCACATTTCTAAGCACTTAACCCTAAACACCAATAATTCTAAACATGTTTAGGGAAATAAAGTGTTCCAAAACTGGATGCGCCGAAGTGTTTAGGAAAGTGTTTAGGTTCTAAACACTTGTTTTAACAGTGTAAATTGTACTCAGTGTTTTAAGGAATAGAAGATAATAATAATTGTTTATGTGTTACCTTCTTAACGGGGTAAATTGTACTTATTGTTTTAAAGAACATAAGATAATGCCAAACCATGTACGTAATTATTACCTTTAAATTTCAATCACTTAAAGGGGTTATTTTAGTTTCACATTCACGCAAACAAAACTACATGTTGACGTACTCCAATGTCGTGTAATGTCATTGAGTATCAAATTTACCAACACTTAGTGCTTTGCTGTGGTAATTGCAAACATTCTGACATGAACATTTTTCTTCTCTTATTTTTCTTCTCTTAGTTCTTTTTAATAACATGCACCCTTTTAACGTAACGATAAACCCACGTGTCGATGTCACCGTTAATAATGAATGGACGAACTAAAACCAACAGATACCAGATAAAAAAAACGATTCACAAAAGGCTGCGCACGCGCCGCTGCCATTGCCGCTATCTTAATGAATGGCATTCTAGATTCATTGATAACACTGGTATCATTGTTATCTTTTCAGCCGTTCGTATCGAAATCTGTGGCATCGCCCTGGTGAAATGGGATCGGTCGGGAGGCGATTTTGTCCTGGACTTGGATAATAAGGTCAAAGGGGATTGCAACAAAGAGCAGTACTTCCACAAACGGATCACACTTCTTGAAAAAGGTGAGTAGTTGGGGAGTGGTACCACCTATGGGGCGCCAAGTGTTGGTGTCTTTAAATGTGATTTGTATGTGACTGATGGAATTGGTGTATTAATTATTATATTTATCAATGGAGGAATTAGTGTTTTATATCAGAATTCGTGCCTTATATTATAAGGCAGGGATGTAAGTTTTCCGATTTTTTTCTCTCCAGCACCCCTAAAAATCAGTTTCGAAATTTGGAAATTAGAAGATATTTCACAACACTTTAGGATGCATTCTGATTTTCTTATTGCTACTTCCTATGTTTTTCACTGTCCCCAACATACATTCATAATAAGGGAATGTTTATGCCATGAAAGAACAAACATCTATAAACATTATTTTATTTGTTTGCTGTTTGTCTGTATTGCCGGCTCTAGTACTGCTGAACTGGCGTGTCCCACAGAAAACAATTACCATTTGAAATATTTCCTTTTCCTTTAAACTTCATAATTTCTTATCATGTTCAACACATTCAAATCTGACTAAATCATGAAAAGAGTGTCAGGGAGAATTACCACAGGACAGGGAGAGTATTTTCTTTTTTAAAAAAAGTGCTGCTTTTCGGGTACTGTAATTCGTTAAGACATTGAAGAGCTGAAAAGAATAAAATTGGTGCAAGAACATCCATACCAATTCCATCAATTGACATGCAGCACCTCATAGTACCAACCCTCCGCACCTGTACTATGCCTTAGGTTGTTGTGATAGAAAAAAAAGGAAAACCAGAAAAAACATGGATTCTTTCCTTTAATACCTGTACTTCGGTCCATGTTTTCTTTTCTATTTTTCCCTCCTGCAACGGCTCAAACTGTCTTCCGGCCTTCTCTTTTGAGTTGCTCATTAGTGGTAACTTTTTGATTGGCCTTATTGTTTCACCGGAAGTAGTTCTTTCGCTGGTTGTTTGTGGACGCTGGTTTGCCACGTGGTTTCTGTTCACGCTGGTTGTAATCGTATTGACATGGTACTACACAAAACCCGTCATGAATTTGTATTGATGAGCTCATGTTACTGCACAGGGAAAACAGGGAAAATGGCAAAAAAGATTTCCCTGACAGGGAAAACACAGGGAATTTGGAAATTTTGCCAAACACAGGGAATTTCATTTGGCCAGGTTTTGAAATTCCTTAATTTCAAGATATTGGGGATTTGATTTTTTGTTGTTGGGTTGTCCACATTTTTCTGCATGCAGAGGCTTATAAATTTGAACAACTTGCTGGATATGACACAGGGAAAAATTGCTGTGGGACAGGGAAATCTCAGGGAAAACACAGAGAATTTGAAAATGGAATTTGTGTTGGTACCCTGAGGAAGGTTACAGGCATTCTAGTTGAATAAGGGTTTGGGGTCCATTTGAAGTAACCACACCAAAACAAGCCCATTTTCCCCATCGATTCAATGCAATTTCTGTTAGATACAGATGAACTATGGGGATATTGCAATTGATATATATTTTTGTTAAATGACACCTCTGAAAAAATACCATGGAAAACTTAAGGAACATTATGAAGCAATTAATGGAAAATTATCTCTCTGTGCTATACTGAAATAAGGATCTCTATATCTACAAGTATTCTACCACTAAAAATGGGTTTGCAGACAAATAAAAAGGGCAAGACGACATTATTACTCACTATTAATACAAGTATCCATGACTCATACATCACTCTGAGAGAGGTATCGGTATTTATACATCTCCATTAAAAACCTGAGACAATTACAGGTACAAGTGTGATAAAAATAGCTCTAAGTTGTATATAAATAACACCTAGTCAATTGTGTTTTCTGTCTCGCACGTGACACGTTATTGATTTATTAGATGGATTGGAGAGATTAACCTTGTTGTGGACGGAAAGTGGGTTTAGCCTTGGACCAAAATAAAGGCGTATTTTGAGTGATTGAACTTAAGTGCAGGTAGCTTAGTGTTACACTTAGAGCTTATTAAGGGGATCAAGTTATTCGGGGGCACACCTCCACTAAAACTGTCAATGGGAATTACATAAAATACAACTGAGAATGTGCCAAGTATCAACCTAAATGGCGTATATTATTTAAGTGTTTATTGGTTTCATGATTATACGTTCCATCATTGGTTTAGGTTGTAATCGATTTCTAAACAGCACAAAGAAAAAGCATAAAAAGGCACTTTAGTTCAGACCTTGAAATGCAATACTTGTTGACAGTGTTTCATGTTACTTTACCATAAATATCTACAACACATGGTACATGCCAATATTGTTTTGAGAGCAGACTTTGACTAAATATTAGACATCAACCTTTCCCCCATAATTCTTAGAGTATGAAATGAGTACTTGTACACCTTATTGCCAATTGAATTATGATATGTTACGCATACAACATGATGTATTAGTATTAGTATATATGCAGTAGTATTATAGGATTTTGGTTCTTATTCATTGGCACGCCATCTGTAACGCAGCTTATTTCATCATTATGCCCAGTATTGTATTGGTTTGATAGGCCAAGATTGTACATATACATTCATCACCAGTAGCACTTAGAACTTTTGAATTTGAATTCAGATTTATTTTACCTATAGGATGTTTACCGAAAAATTCCCATTTCATGATTAAATAATTGTTTAAAAAAAAGTAAGATTGTCCCTTCACTTTATTTTTCTTTGATTCCTTTTATTCACAAAAAAATGGGATTCATGAGAAATATACAAAAGAACGTTATGAAAAAATAATATAGATGTCACAGTTGACATCAAAATTTGAATATCAAAGATTTATTTCCATTAAAGATGAAAAAACATGGTCCTTATCGATATAAAAAGAAACATGAAATCGGTTAGCATCCTATCCTACAAAATGAAGATATAGATCCATATACAAGTCACCACCTTCAATTCACTTATAGAACCACCGCCAGTTATGTTCCGTGCAAATTACGTTCGCTTCACCCTTTTATTTTCCGCCTGGCTTTAAATATTGTGTCTTTTTGTTTTCCTCCCAAAAAATGCGACCTTTCCTCATCAGAGGGCGGGGGTGGCGTTTTTTCAGATGGCGGTTTCCTGGACAAGGACCCAGTGCTGACCAAGGGGTCCTACACCTTCCCCTTTGACTGCAAGCTGCCCCCAGAACTGCCCAGTTCGTTTGAAGGGCAGCATGGACAGATACGGTACATGGCCAAAGCCTACGTGGAGAGGTCGTGGAAAACTAACATTGTGACTAAGAAGGCATTTACTGTACTGAGTGGGCTGGACCTCAACTTTATCCCCGAAGCAGCGGTAGGTATTGCATTTTATTAGTTCTTTTTCTTAAAGAGCAGAGCTTTATTCACTTATAAATGTTACAGAAAATACCTTTTAACATCCTGCTTCCACTTTTTTCTTCTGTATACATAAGTTCTCAAAAGTACCATAAACATGTCTCAATAATCCTACAGAAGTCTTGAAATATATAAAGGGAAAAAAAGTGGTATTTAAAATATACGAGTCTGGTTATGATTCACTGACTCAAGTCTACTGTGGCACAAAAGATTTGTGTAGATAATTAAGCAAGCAACAATATTTAGCAATTGTACTAATACATATTTTATTAGGTTTTGATTATTTCTTTGTTTATCCAAATACTTAGTGTAGCTGAGACCCATATTGCTGTAACTGATAAGGGAATCAGTGTGCTGAGATTAGTTTCTCATGATTATGAATTCAATCTTATTTGACTTACTCAGATTATGTTCTTGGCGGAATTTGCAATGTTAATTTGTAAGACAAAGTTCTATTGGAAACTTCAGCAAGTCAAATTTGATTTCGCACAATACAAGGGGTGACGACCAAAGAAATTTTACGCATCAATTTTATCAATGAAAGTGTCCCAGAAAACACTCATGCATCTAAAAACTGTTGCGTAAAAGTGTAAAAAAGATGCGTGACGGATTCGTGAATGAAAATGTTCATATAAAAACTTGTATAAAGTTTAAATATGTATATGAAGTGCTTCATTATATCTATTAGAAACAAATCGCAATTTATTTAGAGTGTTTTAACCAAGAAGAAAATGTGACGAATCTGAAATTTTTCGAATATGAGTCTTTTTCACGAATACAAATTTTTGGAATATAGGCACAGAAGTCAAGTGCACCTGATTCAATCTCAGCTTTAGTAATTAAAGCTGAGATATATCACACTGATGAAACGATACTTTTCACTCCATACCAACGGTTTTTCCGCTATAATTTTCCACTTTTCTTCCAGTCTCGGATAGAGATCTGTAAGTACAAGGAGGTGGGGAACACCTGCTGTACCTCGGGGTCGGTGACTATAGACTGGACCGTGGAGAGGTCGGGCTTTGTCCCCGGTCAGGACATCGACATACACGGGGCCGTGCAGAACGAGAGCAACGAGACAGTCTCCGTCTCCAAGGCTGCACTCTATCAGGTGAGTTGATTCAAGATATTTGTGTGGATTCAAGATAATATTGATTTTTGGGTTTAATGATTCAAGGTATTATAAATTGAGATTGCAAGCCGTTTCTGTCTCCAAGGCCGCACTCTATCAGGTGGGTGGATTCAAGATATTTTTGTGGATTCAAGAAAATATTGATTCAAGATAATATTAATTTTCAGATTTAAGGATTCGAGATATGACTATTCAATAAAAAAATCGATTGATAGGGATAGAATTGAGGTATGCATTCCATAAAAATTTGGAGATAATTATCGTTAGTGAAAGCACTTCCATAAAAGATTGGCGATACTCAAAATATTATCGCCAAGGCCTCAAATCAGTATCGCGGCGATAATTACAAAATATCGCGATTTTAAAAATATATATTTCCGCAAATATTAAAATATAAAAATATGTATATGTGTCCAAGGAAGAAGGCTGTATAGTTTGAGTTTGATTGAAAAAAAAGAAATTTAACAAAAAAAAAGAAAAACAAAAAAGTTATGTGGCGATAACATTTGTTGGTATCGCATCGTTTTCTTACATAGGATTATCGCCAATTTTTTATGGAATGCCCCCCAGATAAGTATAGAAATATGTTAGATGAGTCCTGGTAAAGTATCATCTGTGAAAACTAGCTCAAACCAAAAACAAATTCCACAAGAGATGTTAATATTTCCATTTGTTTGTAAACAAACCCCATATTTGCAGATCTACATTAATAGAATTGAGCAAGGAACATGTGTTTTCAATTATTTTCTACTAAATTTCATGGGTTAGATTTTAACATACAAAAATCCAGAAATAGGCTCAAGGGATGGATTTCCATGATTATTTCAGTTTGAAGAATTTTGTTGAATTTATTGGTTTTGGCTCCCTATAAGATCCATAAGACTAGTATGTTGGTATTAGAAAAGTAAGATGATACCTCTGCATATCCATGAACTTTGGATGGGAAAAGCATGAGCACACGATAATATTATAGTGGAACCAGCATGGATGGTAGGCCTAGGTTCTGGTTGTTTGGACTACTTGATTGTCATTTGGTTATCCTTAGAAATCCGTCTACCACTGAACACACTTTTCCCTTGAAAATAAAGTATAGGGGTATAATTATAAAGGCCGTTGATTTCAAGCCCAATAAAACTACCCAATAATACGACCTGACTTAAGCATTGCCAACCCTCATTTATCTTCATATAAAACGGTTTAACCAGAAAGACTGCGGTAGCTCTATAGATGTATAAATCTTTAGGGTCTCACCATATGTGTCCATTCTGAATCAGTGTGTACTCAATGTGGTCTACCACAGGTGTCAGAATTGCCAACATACACCTAACTTTCTGTCCACGAATTGCATTCTTTGATATCATAAAAGGACTGGGTTTTATCTATGACTCATATATCTTTTTAGCAATGACATCATCTCTTACTCTTTCCTTCTCACCCATGCCTCAAAGTCTACTCCCCTCAGCTGCCCTTCCCTTTAAAGCCTATATTGCACATGCCGATTTTCTGCCGATTTTTCAATTCGACACGCTGATTTTACTGCCAATTTCAAAATTTGATAGATGAAATGAAAGTTAAGTACAGACAAAATTTTTCATTAGAAAGGTTTAACAATTTCTGTTTTGAATGATATATAGGAATTAGGATGTATGGTTTCATGCCATATCTTTTTTAGAATAATCAAAGAAATACAAAATCGTCAGCTCCAAAATCGGCACGTGAAATGCAGGCTCTGAAGGTATTGACAGCAATGCCACCCACACTGTTGTAAATCAGAATCTTTAGATAGACCCTATCACACTTGGTTTACAAGCTTATCCACATAGCCTACAGCCATAATCTAATCCAACCATTAAATGGTTTGTGGCATATAGGAAAGCCTTGGGGCACATATACAATTACCCTTTAGATTTGAAATTGGAATTTTACCCTCTAAGTTTCAAATCTCTACATGGAAACTCATTTGGAATGAAAGATACTGAAACAGTGTATATCTAAGAATATTGACCATATCTCATCACTTTTTGGTCCATCTTATTTCATGCATATCATATAGGCCTATTCTACCAGAAGTAGATTCTATAGGGAACTATCACTAGGCTAAAGCACCACATTGGAGTGTTTAATAAAAAAAGACTTTGTATTTCTCAGAAGATAGGTTTACACAAGGGCTAGCCAAAAACACCTGTGTAGGATAATGAACCACCTGCACCTGGCTTTCTATAGAAGCAGCCAGGTAGGTGAGTAGTCTATACCTGGTGCCTAAGGCCATAGGTAACAGTATGTATAGGCACCAATATCCCAAAATAAAAAGTCCCAATTTCTCAATAGGCTTCACACCTTCTGAGAAATGTAGGAATGAAGGCAAGAAGTTACATGTAATTGAGTTATTCAAAGGTGTAGGAAGATATTCAGTTTACACTGGTTTTGTAAATTGAAGATAGAATGATGCTTCTACCCTTAGACACCCTGCGGGGGTTCCCGGGAAGAATAGGCCCCCAATAGTCCCTGCTGATCGTATAAGGTGACGATAGGGGGGACCCAGCACTGACCAAGTGGTTCTTTGGGTTCAATTCCCAGTTGGTGCTGGGTTCACTAAGGGATGAGGTACAGCAAAAATGATTTCCAGGTTTTGATCCCCTGCTGTTTGCCCACCCTGTCACCTTCATCTCATAGATTCGATCACCAAAGACAGAATTCGTCCCAACTTGTTCTCGCTGTGAAAATTACACTGGCTTTTAGTATGGCATAAAACACCCAACACTCATTCACTCTACCCTTAGACAAGCATTGTGCCTTGAGGAATGCCTCGAGGACCTCTCACAGCCCCCATGTTTTCCTCCTCTTCATCTCTAATCGTAAGACATGCCTCCGGGTCAGCTAGTTTGTGCCATTGGTCTGGTTCATCTATTTACTTGTGTTACTTATATTACTGTCCCCTTAACTCCCAAATTGCGCATTATGTCTAGAATCTCCACTGAAAGAGACAAGGCAGAGTAGGCCTAATGCTCTTCAATGGGCAGTTATTGCCAGCCTCCTTTTATATAGTCTAGATCCTGGCAGCCCTGGCCTCTGATTGGTTCACAAGCTATCATGAGATCATGTGACCTAATGTAATTTCCTTCAGGCAGAAAATGTTATATTCATTTCCTTCTTGCTTTCAGAATAATTTTAGTTAGTGATTCCGTCATGTACACCTCGTGGGGTGATATTTTTAATGATTCCATCATATTTTGTGATATATAGAATCACTATATTGAGTCACTAATCACATATACCTGTTTAGTCCCATAAGTAATAGAGATATGGCGCTTTATAAGTGCTGTATGCATAACAAAGGCCTCATGATTATATGTATCAAAAGTTGCTAACTGGAAACAAGTAAATTTCAACCCACCAATAAGAAAAAACAAGCTTATGTCATCGTAAAACTAGAAATGAAATCATAAGTGCCAAATTATACCCATGAATTTCTTCTCAAAATGCCACCCATGCACAGTTGTCAAAAAAGTGCAGTTGCATCAACTATATCGAATATCATCCACCTTTTACCATTGGCACTTTTTTCTCTCAGAAACTACATTGACACTTGATTCCAGCCTGCGGCCAGGAAACTACAGTTCTCTTTGTAATTGGCAGTTCCTGAACTGCCATGCTCTTCCATTATTCATACTGCCTTCCCTGAAAAGTGCCTCTGCTTCTAGGTTTAGAATAACTTGTCATTAGAAAACGTGATCAGTATCATTTAGCGCACTCAGAGGTGTTAGGTTGGCCTCCCCAGGCTCACCCCAGGCTCCAGGCTTGCCAATGCTGTCCCTTCCAAAAATGCGGTTTTCCAATAATAATGAAGTGTGTAACTGCAGCCCACCTGTTTTTGAACAGTGTGGAATTTCGTTGACGTGGCTGTTGTTTGTACTTCAGGTTGGGGTCATTTTGGTCTGTGTTAGTCTAGTTTTAAGACAGTATGAAAGATGTACTTGACTTTTGATACAATGAAAGTTTGTAGACTTCAAAATATCTTAATTGATTTTCATAGATATTTATATTATATTATATATCCTGTATAATGTACCCATGAAAATGGGACAATAGTGAAGTCGCCGGTGGCAACCCTATTGTGTGAATAGTGACTTCTTGCATTTCAAAACATTCCATTTATAAGAATAAAGGGAGTTGTCTTTCTAAGAGGTGTTTGTGGAACACCGGTCTTCTGATCCAAAGGTGCATAGTTAAACTTTACGATGCTGGATACATCTTTGTAATGTTTCATTGCTCTGAACCCTTTTTCTAGAGTGGTCCATATACATTTGTTGTAATATGTACCTCAAATCCTAAAAAGACTTTTGCATTTTCCCTTTCTGGAAGAAAACGGTAGGGAGGGGTGGGAGGAACCGAGGAACCAGTCAGTCTCATTTTTCTTTTGCAATAGGTGGTATTGAACTATCCAATGACGCTACATGATACCAACCTAAATTGCTTAAGCCCCATACCCACTAGGCGATTTTAGCGGCGACGGGCGACTTGGAGAATCGGCCGACTCTTATGATCGTCCGTCAGTATGGTATATCAAAATGTGCATGTTTCATCTGAATCGCTGCTAAATTCGGCCAACTCTGCTAGAAGAATAGGCCGATTTTAGAGCTGATGAGTCGGCCGATTGTGTAAAAATCGCCTAGTTGGTATGGGGATTGCATAATGATTGTACCTCAAAATAATGATGTAAAAATCAATTATTAATTCTAATGGTATCTGTCTTTCTGCCTCAGGTTGTAGACTACAAATCTAAGAAAAGGAAGCGTCGTGAACGTCGTCTCATCGGGACGGTAGACAAGGGCGAGACGCTACCTGGTGACGTCACGGTGTGGCAGGAGACGCTGCACATCCCCCCTATACCCCCCACAGGCCTCTGCAGGTGTCGGCTGATTGACATTAACTACGAACTACAGGTGAGTTGACGGTTAATTAAGGATGAATTTTACCAATGAAACTCTACTTGTGGTAAGATACTCAACTGTCAAACTTCAACAACGAACTACAGGTAAGGTAATTTAACCCTTATAATATATACCTATACCCCCCACTGGCATTTGCATGCATGTGTCGGCTCATAGACATTAACTATGAACTACAGGTAAGTTAAAGATTATTTAAGGCTGTATTGCACCAATGAAACTCAATGTGTGGTAAGATATCCAACTGGCCATCATCACCTTTGAACTACAGGAAGGTTCATGGTTAATTAAGGATGAATTGTACCAATGATGCTCTACTTGTGGTAAGATATTCAACTATCAAGCATCAGCAACGAACTACAGGTTAGTTAATTAAGGTTTAATAAATGTCATAATATTGCACCAATGATACTTATGGTAAGATACCTAACTGCTAAACATCACCTATGAACTATATTTAAGGTAAGGCCTAATGAATACTGTACTGCACCAATGATGCTACACTTATAAGTAAGATACCCAACTGCTCCATACCAACTACGAACTACAGGTAATTGCTGTATTTTTAACAAACGATGTTCTACTGTTTATAAGATATTCAACTGACCAACATCAATTAAGAATTCAGGTAGTTAAAGCTTTACTGTATGGATTGTCTAGAAAATAGTTGTACAACTCAACTTGTTAAAAACAGGCTTGTTTTCGAAACATGAAGGTCACATTTCACTATGATTTCCGTTGATGAGATTCGTTTTTTAGACATGGCAAACTTCCAGTGCTTTTCCTTTGTATTTTACCGGAAGTGCACGTAAACAAAGCCAATGTTTGTTACATTGTTTGATGAGTAACCCTATATCTCATTGAGAAAAAAAGACGTCACGTAGGAAGAGATAGGTCTAATTTCTTTATTCCCTGAACGCCCACGAAAATAATAAGCCTTAAATAATACACCCAATTATTCGCAACATACAATATCGCCTACCACGCGAAACAATGACACTTAACTTCCTTCCGCTTCCGTGTTTTTAGTTTTTTTTTATCAGAATATTTGATGTGGGCAGGATTGAATTTTGTATCTGAAATTTCTTTCGGAAGCACACTGCTGATTAGGTATATTTGCGGTCAGGTTAATTTGGCCGTACGTGATTGTGGTAAGGTTTGGGATAACTGCTTACTCCTCGCTTTTTCGCTACTGTAAACTCCCTGATATGTGCTGAACCTGGTAACATTTAAGCTACAATCTGATTTTAACCAAAAATATATCCAGGAAAATATAGTTATTCTAGCCCCGACTGATTCCTTTTCTAATACACGAAATTTCTATAGCCGATATTTCCGTATTTAGATAAAACATATCAATGATATATGTCTTGTTTAGAATTATTATTTGCTATTTAGTGAACTCTTTTTTTTCTCTTTTATAAATTATATCATATTGGTGTTGATTTTGAAATATACGGAGTACACATCTTCGATTCTTTTTCCTACACAGTCCGATGCAAGGGGGAGATTTCTAGGGTGTTTGACACTTCTGATTTTGAAATGCTTAAGTGTGTGACTAAAAACATACCAAATTTGGTAGAAATTGCAGAAATATTCCTGAAGATTTACTTGAAATTCTGATTCATTGAGAATATTTCAGAATAGGTTCGACCCAACAAACCAACCGCGATATCATATTTCTAACAAAAAAGTGAGCTTCTTTGATCATGAATAGCCCGAAATAGATAGGGTATTTACGGTACAATACTCAATAACTGTAATAAAATAATCTCTGTTTTGGCCGAAAAATTCCCCATATATACGCTGATTCACTGAGAATATTTCAGACTAAAAAAAAGAACCGCTATATTATATTTCTAACAAAAAGTGAGCTTCATTGAATAGCCCGAACTATATAGGGTATTTACGGTACAATACTCAATAACTGTAATAATATAATGTCTGTTATACTATACCATCTCCCTGATCAATCCAGCTGAGTTGGCACTCCCAGGAGGCATGACCCAATAAATTCACAATCATTAATCCAGTGGTAACCAGAATTCGGAAGCCTTTTAAAAGTTCAACCGAATTACAATTACCCTAATCTGTCGTAGCAGTCACCGCCCTTGTCCTGGTGATCTTTTTCCAACATTTAAACTCCCACGAAAGCAATAACAGTATCTGCCAATTGTGGTTTGAGCAAAGACAAGTCTTAATGTCAACTGACTTCCTCTGACTCTTATTTTCTCAGATCAGTGCCTTTTTTTCCTATTATTCAAATGAAAAAGAAGTGCATCCCTTGGGGATTTTTCTGACCATTGCCTTTCATCGTTATTCTTCTTTCTTTTTTTGGCTTTATCATTTCCTGATTTTCAAGCTTTTTTCAATCATCATTTTTAAAGCTTTTTGCTTATCCATTTTAAAGCTTTTTGAATTGATTTCCGTTTCTTTTTTTCAGTTCACGGCCTCATTTGAAGGCAAGCACTCACCGGTGAACTATGTCAAGGAGATCTTCATTGGAACTGTTCCGATAAGTCGAAGGGAGATGAAGTCTTGTATTGCTGGCATGTTCAACCAACCGTACAAGGACTCGCTTGAGTTCCTCGGTCCAGGGGTCAATACAGGGTCAACGGTATCCCTCACACAGATCATTGCAGCGGCCAGCATATCTGAACAACGGGCAGACCCCACGGCCCCCATGTTGTCAACCATCGACCAGCCGGAGGCTGAAGGTAGGTTGTCTATATACGCAGATGATTTTATATATCTCTAAAGGGAGATGATTTTATATAAGCACAAGAAAAGCTGATAATGATTTAGCGCCGCCCACGCATGTATTTATGCTCCGTTAATGAACTATTTTTATTGTATGAGGTAATGTTGAAAATGTTAATCGAGAATAAAGAAAAGTAATTTTGATAATTGAATTTTTGATATATTTATTTGAAATAAATTTCAAATAAAATGACACCTTCTCATAAAAAATGAGGATATCACCAATATTGTCTTTTAATGGAAAGGTTGCTCAATTTCTCCATCACATTACAGTGAACAATTCATATGAACAAGTATAAGAAGTCCTATATATTTGTCTTATTTCAGAAAAACTCTCAATTATATAGCCCTAATAAACGGCACACATACATGTTCAATAACATTCAGCAATTGTTCATATGTGTGCGTGTTTATCTTACACTTTTTTATCAATAAGTCGATTCAAAACAGAATCATATATGCATTTATAACTGATTTTGCATAATGCATTCTAAACACATTTCAACGCATTTTTATCAAATTTTCAGTCACAGAAGTAGCCCCAGTGGCCACGGCTCCTGAGGAGGAGCGGCCCCCGCCGTTCGCCCCTCCGTCCCCGGCCATCGACGTGAACCAGCCCCCCTACCCCCCGGCCCTTCCCATTATTATGCCCCCCTCTGCCCCCACCGACCGCACCCTCAACAGGCCCTGGAACGACTACATACCTGCCAACAGTAAGTGAGATTAGTCATTGATCCATTGGATCAGCTTAACCCTTTTGTGCTAAATATGATGAGCAACATAATATATAGTTATATGAATTGGGATTATTTTAGTGCTATTTGTCATAATATTGTGGGGAGTTTATTTGAAACTTGAAATTTTAAGAATATATCCTGAACCTTATTAAATTATGTACAAAATATCAATTGGCCTTATCTGTAGATACCTTATTTGGCTGTATAATTATACTGCTGAGTGTATATATTTACCCTACATTATTCAATACAATTGTTGGAAGGTAAGAATCTGGAAACTATAGGTAACCATCAGAGTACTTTTCCAGCCTTTGGAACTGAAAAGGTTAGGTCTATTTGACTTTGACAATAATTACAATTTCATGACAAAGTAGTTTTGTATGATTGTAGAGGAATACAACATTGAGAATATTAAAAGTAACCTTTGAGACCCCTTAAGACCCCAATTAGCCAAAGAACCATGAGTTTCTTTGTCTCTCTACCTTCTTGAGTTTATTTGATTCCGAGGTATCATTATTTTAACTGCTTTTATGATTGTTGAATTGTAAATTCCGACCTCTCTATGTAAATCCTATCTACTTTCATGTCCTTTACATTGTAATTTCAGTCTCCTCTACATAAATCCTATTTAATTTCCCCTCCTTTACAATGTAATTTCAGACCTCTCTAGATAAATCCTATATGATTTCCCACCCTTTACATTGTAATTTCAGACCTCTCTAGATAAACCCTATATAATTTCCCATCCTTTACAATGTAATTTCAGACCTCTCTAGATAAATCCTATATGATTTCCCACCCTTTACATTGTAATTTCAGACCTCTCTAGATAAACCCTATATAATTTCCCGTCCTTTACAATATAATTTCAGACCTGTACCCATCGTTAGCCGCCAGTGTGTTTGGGTCAGTGAGTATTCGGGATGCGGAGGACAACGAATCCATACGGGGGGAGCTCACCTACGCCCCTCTCTACACCTACTACAACACAAACACAAAATAAACCCACAACCCAGGCCTATAATATATATACATAACGTGTTCTATATTGTGCTATGGACCTATACATATACGGGAAAATGTCCACGTTGTATCGAGTCGTCGATGGAGATGTGTTCTAAAAGTTGGAATATGAGGACATTCATTCCTTCTACTAGTCATCTGAGTGATAAGTGTATGGAAGGGAAAATAAGAGTATGGTTGGAAAGAGGCCATATTTGTAGATATAAAGGTATGTCAAGAGGCGATATTTGTAGATATAAAAGTATGTCTTTTCATAGCAGTGAAAGGTTCAATTTCTTCAGAAATCTTACATCTAGGAGCCAGTTGGATAAGAGAATGTCTATTATGATAACCACCCAGATTTCTACATGGAACTGCCCCAGACCACATATTATTTGACATACAAGTATCATGAACTATACTTTTTGATTCTCTGTATGGAATTGGTATCTTCAGCCATGGTGTCACAAGTGGTTTTCTCTTCTGAGAGTTTCCCTTCTGACGAATTCACCAGTGACAGCTTCACCACCCAGAGTTTCTCCAGTGACTTTTCCCAGTGAGTTTGTCTAATGAGAGTTTCTCAACTGAGAGTTTCTTAATTGCGAGCTTCAGTTTACTAAGGACCAAAGATAGTTGCCATCGTCCCTTCTCTCCGACCCTCTCCAGTGTCTTACTCCCTCTTTCAAACCAACCTAGCCAAGCATGTAACGTTTCAGAACGTTCTGATAACGTTGCAAAACGTCAAAGAACGTTATAAGAACGTTCCAGAACGTTTTATGAAAGAAGGACGTTACCGTTACGTTGCACCTTGGCTGGGAAGACACCATGATCAAACCCTTCTCACTGTGGCCATGCGTACAATAGGATGTCCGCTCGCGCATGCGCAGAAGAACGTATGAATTGACGGACGCTGGGACATGCGCAGAGAGACCTGCGTTTACGCATGCGTAGAGCGACATCCGGTCAGCACCCCCTGGCGGCTCACCCAACAGTTGCTCAGCATCGGGACCACGGGTTCTCCCAAAGTTTACAAGGGAAACTTTACCCCCCGGACATTGCCTTGTCCTTCCGGTTAAACTCAATGAGAGGAGAGAGGCACCTAGTGGCCGAGCAGCAAACTACGATTTCTGTTCACTTCATAGTGCCTGAGGACGTTTATTGAACGTTTACTGAACGTTTACTGGAGGTTACCATGGTAATGGTCTAAGATAATAACCTTTCTTATTATAACCATAGAGATACATACGCTTATGTATGTCTGTGTTATAACATAGTCCTTAACTTTTCTTCCTAGATTCAAACAATGATAATATTTTCATGGAAGTCTGTATAAAACCCCATTAGAGCCTAATTAGGCCTATGTTCTGAGAACAAGAAGAGTTAAGATAAAAGTGTATTATAGTTAACTTAAATATTACACTTCTAATATTATGAGACTTCAGCAGAATGGATAATGACTAAGCATGATTGGTTATAAGCAACTATGACTTGTGAAGGAATCATGTAAACCCTATCCAACATCTCCAGCGGAAATGTAGCCCATATCATTTGAATAGAGAGCATCAGACTGTCTTCCGAGCCATGGCAACGAAATCAATGGGACAAATTCTCCTGTACAACATTGATAAGCCTTTGTGGATAAAATTCAGACTGTCTAAGAAGTGTAGGATGTTGCCATATAACCAAAACACATGTTTGGCCTCCATCAATTTCTTGTGAAAGATACGAATTGGACAACTTTTGCAAGTGTTTTGATATATTATGCTGTATAAGCAAAACACCCGGGAGACTATTTCTATGAGTGTCTGACCCGTCTTTTTAGCCCTGTATTTGAAATACTCTAAACATTTGTAAAGAAAGCTTTAAATGATGAGAAATGTTTAAACTAACAGAAATAAAGGAAGGACATTGCACCTTACATATTGTAGGTACATGTGTATCTATCATTATCTATATTACCTGAGAGATAGTATTCTTACATTAATAATTCCATTAAGCACATTTAGTCCTCGGATGTAATGTGTTATCTCTACTGTACATAACAGAATATGCATCCTGTCTCCTGATAATAAGGTACCACATAAAATGTATTTTACACATTAATTAGCATTGTATGTAAACCGTTCTGACAGACTTGGGTCAGGTCTACAACCTGTGAAATAATAGTTACACACATAGTTCTATGTGTGTGTAACTATAGTGTGTGTATCAATATGTAATTATATTCTGGAGCTACATGCGGGCGTGTATATCTGAATGAAAAGTGATTTCAAAAATAATTGTTTACAAGGAGAGTTTCATTTGAATTATCACATGTGTGTATGGCCATGTATGATATCATGAACATAGTAAGTATATTGTGCAGAGAAATGTTACAATCTATAGTAGACTTTTACGCTTTGACTTACAAGTAATTGTGATCTTAAGGTTCGCTCTAGGTGATAATATCTAGTTGTCTAGGTATGGAATAAGTACTATATTCCCTTCATACAGCCGTGGTTCATACATAGAAAATAGATAAGAGTAATCTTAATTTCCTCCAGAAATTAATTGTTTTTCGGAACCATAAGGTACATCTAATTTCCTCATTATGGTTTGGTCAGATGGTAATGTACCTGATTTCTTAATAGAAAAGTGACCTGCCATGGGTTTCTGTTTATCCTTCACCGATAATAAATAATTTCATTGCGTTGTTTTTAAACCAACCATCACGTTCCAATGGTTCAAATGCAAATAAAACAAGGTAGGCTCCACATTCCACAGGAATATTTTTGAAAAAAAAATGTAACAATATATTACCAGAAATGTAGTGGCTCTTGCAAATTCATATGGTATGATGCCCGAAAGCGCGACTTGATTTGTGATATTTGATTACTTTTTGGTCGGTGATATGATTGTTTCATGAGTGGACAAAGACTGAATGCTTGAGATAGAGAGGTATGAGCCTGCTTTAAGTATATATCTAGAAATGTATGAAGTTTTTAGTGTACATCAAATTACTGCCATTATTATACGTGTACCTAGATGCTTATAAGAAGTTCAGGCCCTAATGTATGGTGTAATGTTCAACCCAAGGGTATATCTAATTATTGTTATGTAAAAGTAAGGATAGGTCCCATATATATATCTATGTGTTAGCCAGGTAGGGTGAAATACAGATGGGCAAATTAAAGTATTCTTTAAAAACGCAACAAGCAAATTAAAGTATTCTGCACGTGTAATATGAATATGATCATAATTCATTGCGAAAAGTGTGTCGGCAATTATTTTATGAGACTTATTGCTTTGTCAGGATTGCAGTAGTTAATCAAGTATGTAACAGGAACGAATATTAATGTTAATCACACAGATTTTTTTCATTTATTTGATTTTTTTCAAACCACCAATAGATAAATAATGCATTATCAGCCATTGCTAAATCAGAAACATAATACCTAATATTGTACATGTATTTCACTGGCAGACCCAGGATTCTGAAAAGGGGTGGGGGCGCCATTGGAAAAATCATTCCTTAATTACCTTTTGGCTGAGTTCTACATTACCCCCACCCCCCCCCCCCCTCTGGATCTGCCTATGTATTTATTCCCACAGATTTGATATGTTGTCATCAGGGAATTACATGACGAAATAAAATTAATGATCTACACATTTCAGACTGAGGTGTCTTTAGATGCGCAAATCTCAATACTTTAGTTGGCAGTCTGCAGAAACATCTGTGTTAATTGTCCATTATATCCTGAGACAATCATTTCTACATCCTGACTGTACAAAAAAGTCCCGACTATGTGTTTTTATAAAACACTAGCTCTGTGTTCACTACCAGTTATTACGTCGTCACTCCCTAAACTATTTTGTCAGTGTTATCTGTCAGTAAGTCCCAAATTGTCAGTAGTTTTTGTGACATACTTACAAACATGTGTTAATGAGTAAAAAAAGAAAAAATATTCCCACTGGTGTGCCAGAAAATCAGCTACATTTTATATTTATTTGTGCCTAGCTGTATTGTATCTGGACTATAAAAGTTATTTCAAAGTTTCTCTTGTGTCACTGCTTTCGGTTTATATGAAAAAGGATATTGTTTGTGGCTGTACTAAGTTATTGGCCCAGATATATAATGTCATGTCTAGATATGTCTGCCTATATCTTATCTATTCAATTACATTCGTGTTTGTTCCAACTGGGGGCATTTTCTCAAGTCTTTGCAAAGTGTGACTGAAAGGTTCCCTATGCCTTTAACTTTGACATTTTGACGCCTTTTTTTGTTCCTATATGGTATGCACATGTACCTAAATGTCAGCTTCATTGTTTACTGGAAAGGCCATACAGATATTGAACAAACTCTGATAAATTAAGGTTTTTATGAATTGGTGAAATTGCTTTTAACATCAATTATATACTTGACAACTATTGTACATAGCTTACATATTGAGGTTTATATTCACCAGTCTGTGGTTGCTATAAAAGGAGGTCTAGTCTGAATGTTTTTATACCAGTACCTGTTCACATATTCACATATTTATTATAATTATAATCCAGACAAATATCAACCTTTATAGACAGGGCTATTGCAAAGATAACCTTAATATGAAAGTAGTGTTATACAAAGATACCTTCATACAGATAATGTTATGAATTAAAAACAATCACGTGAAATTTATGATTTGATTTTGGAAAGGAAACTTCCGTAACCAAAATGCACCTTTTCTTTTACAAATCAAGAATCAAATCTGATACAAGAAATATTTCAAACATTTCATTGACGCGCTACATGCAATACAGACAAACATATGAAGACATCTGTGTTTCTTATAACCAATTAAACTAAAATAATATGAAAATCACAAAAATAAGATTTAAAAAATGATATTAAAATAGGTAAAACTACCTCAACTGGTGAATATGTGACCAAGTGCACAACGTCCTGTTGCCTATTGCAGAACAACAAATCGTACCTTTAAGATCACTTTAAGCACATATTGCCTAACAAAAATAACTTAACCTCAATGTCACTGTTTTTACATAAAAAAACAACTGTTCTACTAGATTGATTTGAAATCTGTAAGCTATATCACTGTATAGCTGCTATGCATATCTGATCGGATTTTCAGCTTAAAAAAGGATTATAAAGGAATAATTTTTCAAAAGTCTTCAAAAACAGCCCAACAGTGATCGGTTGCAATCACAATAACTGTCATTGTTGACCAACCGTTTGTTGTTACCATTGGTGTTTTGCAACAGGCTACTAGCTTAAAAATGGCACTAGAAGCCACATACTATAGTACTACATGCATGTTTGTGTCTCAAGGTACAGCAGTGTAGCCCAAATGTACAGCGCCATATAACGCAGTCTAGCTCACGTATACAGGCATATAGACGTGGTATATCATATATACTATAGAGAGCATTGGGTTCCCCACCTTTTAGCCATAACTACTACATTAACATAACTAATGGGCTGAGAGGATTAAATACTGCATGTCGTCTCATGTCAAGTCAAGGTTGCTACAATATGATTATAATGATTGTATAATAATAATGGCCGTTGGTCAATCACGTCCGAGCAGAATAAAGAACTATTCATATAAACATTTACAGCTCTTGTGCTTTTAATTTCTTCTTTGTTTCCGGTAATCATAATATTAGATGACCCGCGGGGGTATCAGAGTGTGTCTGTACGACCCAGAGGGGTTCGCCCTCGGTACGTACGATCCCCATGTGTCGTACAGACACCCGAGGACGACCCCAAAGGGTCTTCTATATTTTATCACCCAATCAAAGCTCCAAATGTGCTAAAAATAGCTCAAATGAGGAGGGGTACGTACAGCCTGTTTATACTGACTGGCCTCTGTACGCACTGCTCACCGGCCGAGCGGGTGATAATACTATTGAATATTAAAACATTATTATAATAATTACAAAATATTAAACAATTATTGATAAAATAAATTATCATTCGTGCTTCCATGTTTTACAAATCCATATATTCCATTTTTATGTGAGTATCATTTAAGCCACATTCTACTTGGGGTGTTTTACGGCGATTTGAGATGTTTCAAACTAAGAAAGTGCGAATATAGGAGAGTGCGTCCATTGATACTTGCATTGGGGCAATGCAAGTATCAATTGGGGCAATGCAAGTATCAATGCAAGCACATGTCTGTGCTACTTCTATGATGCGCTTGCATTGGTAGATACGAACATGTTGATATATGAAATGTAAAAAACTGTGTTGGCACCTAAACCAACGCAAATACAATGCATAGTGGAATAATTATGCTACTTCGGCGTTTTCTCAGTAGCTCAAACATTTTACCGTAGCTATTCTTCATGCCTTTGTTGACATCAGTATACTGGATCATATTATAATTAGAAGATAAGTCATGGGTGGTAGTCATAATCAGTATTTTTTTGTTTTGGTAGCAAACATTTTGTTATTGAAATTAAATACTAATTGCCAACCATAGACCACCCACAATTCCAGCTGTAAAACTTCGATGTAGGTAAATGGACAGATAGAACTAAATGAACCGTAATATTATAGTGCAAAAAGCTACTCTTATCTTAAACTTAAAGTCCAAAGTATTGACAATGCGTTTTTATTTTAACCTTTGATTAGCTGATTACTGTCTTACAAAAATTGGATATTAAGCTTTTATAACAACCGACTCTTTCTACGTACACACTAGATGGCACCACTGAGTTCAATAAGGGAAAAGCATGATGGCCATAGCGTTCTATGGCCATCTGTCTTATTTTGTTCTAGCCTTTGAGACATTGTTTTTATCTGTGTACATGAACCAAGACAAAGATCGGAATTGATCACAGAAAGGTTGTAAATGCCCTCTCTATTTTACAATACCAAGTAGTGAATCTGCCTAACCACTATGAATTAAACCTTAAAAGAAAGACTTAAATCACTATGATTATCCCTTTTCACCATCACGATGACTGATGCTCCATATTCCTAAATGAACAGGAACTCCCCTTCATAGTTACACCACAAGTGTGTGCCATGGGCCATCTTGTTTGTTTGTGTTCATTCTCTTTTGCAATTTTGAAATGCTTGTATTCACTCCAAACTTCCTCAAGTACCTAAATAAGATACAAAGCCCTAAATGTTGTTCAAAATGCTTCTGCATATATTTTGATAAGATTATTGATATGAACTGAAACAGGACCAGGTCAAAATCTTGTTCAAAATTAAATCTAGTTCCGGTCCATCTGATTGGCTGTTTTAGGGCCCGCCTATGCCTTATTAGTAGCTGACCAACAAATGAGGGAAAGCTTATGGGTTTTCTTCATTTTTCCTGAGTGGAGCCAAATTTTACATTAAAAGGAAATTTTGCCAGAAAAAGTGAGGACGCAACTGTATAGGCGCATTCTGTAGGAATTATTCACAGGAATGTGAGAAGAGAAACGTATTTGAATGTGGCACGCTTTTTTAAATTCGAAACAAGTTACTTGTGAGTAGTTGTGCAGTTATTGGGAACTAAACCAACTATCCTGGCCTTGCTTTAGCTTGACCATGGCCCTTTACATCTAATAAGCCGAGACTATACACCTTTTTCAATAGTGTGGCGCCCTGCTTGCGGAATTCCCTATACCAAACGGTTGGGATATGGGTTCCTCTGGGAGCAGGGGCAAATAATTATTGGGACCAAGGTCTCTATGGTAGGGTCCACTGTACATGTCCATGGTAAAGGTGTAATATCAAACAAGACTGCTCCAACTAGCCAGTAGCCAGTGATGTTCAGGCATAGTGTATCGGTGCAATATGGAATATATTCCATGTCTAATGCAAATCAAGTCAATAGAGGAGCAATAAGCCCATCCCACATTAGGTATATCCTAGAGTTGGACAAGGGTCAGATAAAATTAGTATATAAGCTGTCCTTATCTCCTAGAGTTGATATTACAGGAATAAGTAAGAATTATGTTTTTCTATATCCCCAAGTACTGATAAAACATTATGATTCATCAAATTTTACCAATCGACAGATTTGCAGGTTTGACAGCCGATCAAAATGCTGCATTTTAGGGAAAATGAGGTTGGACATTATATGCTAGACCAACAGGCTTTAACATTGGATCCTATGGGGAAAAGGTCAATATATACAACTGCAATTTACAAGTTTTGGCGGCATTTTGTCAACCAAACCAACATGGTTCATTTTGTTTTACACTTCTCTCCTTGTGGATAAAATCAGAAAGGAATTGCTATGTAATTTCATGGTAAAATTTTATGTTGATGTATACTGGGATAGGCTTATTGCCGACTACAGCTACAAAATTAATGCATACACAGAAAACATACGCACACACACTCACTCACACATACCTCTCTGCAAGTCTCCCTGTGCCAACGACAGGGATATCAAAAGTCCCCAGAGGACCACCAGCTGTTGTGTGTATGGCTCTGTCTATGGGACCATGCACATTAAAGAACACCTGCCTTGGTAAATGTGTAGGGGTATGGTCTCTATCTTCTCATAGATTCGTTCATTCCATAGATTCGATCATCAAATGACAGAATTGTCAATACCTTGTTCTCACCGTGATATGACCATAGATGTTGATGCGGTGTAAACCCCAATAATCAACCAACCAACAACACACACCACCAAGATATGGCATGTGATTATAACAACAGGTGGCACCACTGATATTGAGGCACAAACACACTTCTCCCACACACATACATACCCTCCTTTCCTCACATGTTTGTAAGCAGCAGGGGTTGACCAGACGACCCAGGCATAGATACTAGCTGCCCAACTGATAAGGATAGTTTGGGTAGGAACCCAAACCCCAGGTGGGTTTGTTATCACAGATACCAGAAGGTATCATAATACAGGTGTCCTCAGGTGAAGGCTAGCCTGCAGGTCGACAGGTGAGTGTAGTTTTTGTTGTTGACGGTTCTCCTGTGGCCCGTTGCACAATGATTTTCTTAGCAACGAAAATAATATTATTTACAAAACCTTTCGTTGTTACTTTTTTCGAAACAACGATCGTTTTGCAAAAGTTTTTTCTATATTTAGAATGCCCTCAACGAGCAGTAACTTTTACTGAATTTTTTCATTTTTTTCCCTTTTTATATCAATTTACAGAATTCAATTTCATTCATTGGAACCAGAGATTTTACTATTTGCGTAACAACGGAAATTTTCGTAACAACAAAACTGCTCGTTATGCTATCGATCCTCACAACGAAATTTTATTGTGCAACAGGCCACTGTGGCCCGTTCCACAATGGGTTTCGTAACAGCGAAAATAATTTTATTAACAAAATTAATATTTTCATAACAACGATGGTTTATACACATTTTTTTTCTATATTTAGAATGCAGCCAGAGAGTTGTAACTTTTACTGATTTGTCTCTAATTATTTTCCTTTTTACATCAATTTACAGAATTCAATTTCATTCATTAGAACTAGAGATTTTTACTATGTTTGTAAAATCGTAACAACGATATCTTTGTTAAAGATATTTTTGTTTGATCCTAACAACGAAATTATATTGTGCAACGGGCCACTGTGACTATAAGAATGATTATGTGACCCTGCACATTAACTTATTATTACAGCATGGATATCCTTGTAATTGTGTTAAGCAACATGTTATGCTTTCGGGGAAAACGTTTCAAACTTTGGTTATTGTGTCATTTGAAAAAGATTATTATTTCGTTAGTGTAGAAAGAATTAAGGACAGTTGGACATGTAGTATGGTTATTCAGACAGTCATAATTATTTTAGTTCTGTTTCAGCAGAAATTATGCAGATTCTCATAGAACTGATTGATATGATTATGTGATAGTTTGCTCTGTATTAAACACTCATAACGTATAAAGGTTTTGTATGAGTTATCAGATTGTAGGCTAATTGTAAATTGGCAGTAATTGACTGACTCAAGTTCACTCCATCACCACTGGGGGCTTCTCACTGGCTGCCGCTCACCTACTTCAGAGGGCGCCACTTGCAGCTACATCACTCCCCCTATATAAGGCGCGCTTCCGGTCGGCTCCTCCTTCTCTCCTCGTGCGACGCCAGCAATACCACTCGCAAGGCCAACACTACTTCCAGGTCTTTTCCTCTGACCACTGACCACTGACTCTGACCGCCAAGTGAAGTAAGTGCTTTTACATTTTCACGAGGAGAGAAGTATATATTACTCCGGTTGTTATACACATACACTGAAATGACGGGAAGAGGTAGAGGACGCCCGAGACGGGGACAGGCGCTGGCACGCCAGCCCGAACCGGACACTCACCCAGAAATACAACCGGAGCCCCCGGCGAAAAGACGTACAGTCGCCGATAACGCAAAAGCTATTAACTCAATGCAAGCACAAATTGGCGATATACATACACTGTTGTCTTCACTTTCAGAAAAATTCGACGCCAACTCACGGGCACCGCAGTCACCTGTTGGGCAACACGAGGCGGACTCAACCCCCGCCGGCGTCCCCCTCGGCACAACAACACCGGTTCGCCGTAGACACCCAACCCAGGTGCACCGGCCGGCCCCGCCGCCTTCTCACCGCGCCAGGCATCAGACTGCCGCATACCTGAGGGACCCAGCCCCCAACCCGTTGGTTTTCTCAACACAGGACCATACACTGTTGGCTCCTGACAACTGGTCATTACCTACAGCAGCGCCGGGGCTCCATGATAACCAGGAGCTTCAGGAACGAGTGACAAATCTCCTGACCGCAACGCTCGCCCCGTTGGGCAACGCCGGTAAGAAAACTTTCCCTCATTCGTACATCCAGAGGGGTATCAAGAAAGTTAAGACATCCTTGGGGGAATTAACATTAGCCGAATACAACCTGGGCTTCATTAGATTAATGAATTCTCAAGAAACAACTTCAGCCGATATCCCCCATATGTTCAAACACTTAGAGAATCTTAACGAGGATGCGGCCTTGTACAGATGGTCGGACGTAAGGTTCTGGTCAGAAGAAATCTGCTCCATGGTCGCCGACTCTAAACTCTCTTGGGCTGACACGTATAAACTTGATTTATTGCGCTTGAAGCTTTCACAGATCTCCCGGGCCTCCAGCGACAAATCGTCAGCAAATCACCAGGACCGCGGCGTGTTCGAAACATTGGCAGACATTACTCCAGAGATCCGCGCCGCGAAGCCAGCCCCGCCATGTCGCCATTTCAATCTGGGCACCTGCAACAGTAGGTCACATCACATTGTAAACGGCCATCGGTATTTGCATATCTTTTCAAACTGCATTCTTCAGAAATGTTCCTACCTTCCTCACTCCGAAAAAGATTGCAGGTCTAAAGACTTTAAGAAACGTCCTCAACATAAAGACACAGAACCGGGGTTTGGGAAATAGCTTTCGATTACCCCACGAGCGACATAGCTTTGGAAACGCTCACCGCTCTTTCACTGATATCTCCGATCACTGATTCTTCCACTCCCGCCTGCGGGCCTGACACTGATTCACTGAATTTACTTGATTGCGATCCACTGACACCTCTGAATTCCACTTTTAAACAGGAGTCTCGGCAACCTTCAGGCCTTCAAGACTTCGGCCGGGGACGCGTGGCTCTTAGCCCTGTCGGTCACGACAGACCGGCGTTGGACCACCTCCAGACGGTAGAGCCGAACTCAGCACAGAGATCGGTCCTCAACTCTCAGGTAGGCCCGTATCAGTACGCTCAAGTTATCCGCGCCAAATGGCCTAGCCCAGATCCCCGCGCCTTTGAACAAGCCCAAGAACATTTGCAAATTTACACTCTGGTAAAAGCCACCAATCTTCCAAACTATCTCATGGCACGATGCCAAATCGAATCCGATTTGAAATGTGACACCTGGGATGAAATGCTAGAAGGTTACCACGACGCAGAGATAACCAAATTTTTAAGGTACGGATGGCCCAGCAGCTATGCGGCTCCCACCCCTCCTACTCCAACTCCAAAGAACCACACGAGCGCTCTTCAGTTCGCCACCGATGTGGATAGGTTCATCTCTAAAGAACTGGATAAGGGCGCAATGTTGGGTCCCTTCCCCTTTCAACCCTTTCTCGAATGGAACCAAGTAAGCCCGTTAATGACTATCCCTAAAAAAGGCTCACAGAACCGTCGAGTGATTATTGATCTATCGTTTCCTGAGGGAGCCAGCGTAAACGACGGCGTTCTAAAAAATGTCTTTCAAGGCGCCGCACGGTTTTATACCCTACCAACGATCAGTGACTTGGCGCAACTAGTCTGCGAGAACGGCAGAGGTTGTTTTCTCTGGAAGGCCGACCTTGAGCGCGCCTACAGACAGTTGCGCAATGACCCACTCGATTATCCATTGATGGGCATTAAGCACAGAGGTCTATACTATATAGACATTTGTCCCTCTTTCGGGTGCAGAGCGAGCGGTGCAGCCCAACAGAGAGTATCAAACGCGGTTGCCTACATCATGCAACAGCAAGGCCACGACGTGCTAGCATACGTCGATGATTTCTGCGGTGTTCAGGCAGACTTCACCCAGGCTGTCGCCGCGTTTGCAACCTTTGAAGAACTCTGCGACGTATTGGGACTTAAGATTGCCCCGGAAAAATCCTCTTTTCCCACAACACGCCTTGAATGGCTGGGCTTTACTATTGATACCCGAGGAATGACCATTACAATCCCGCAATACAAGCTGGATGAACTTCAAGATCTCACCCACCTCTGGCTTACTAAACAGAGAGCCACAAAGAAGGACTACCAAATGCTTGCCGGTAAATTAAATCACCTGACGCAATGTATCCTCCCCGCCAGGAAATTTATGGCGAGGATTCTCACCGCTCTTAGAGCGGCCCCAACCAGAGGTTCAACAAAAGTCCTCCCAGAAGTACGGGCTGACATACTCTGGTTTCGCTACTTCGCTCAAGCCGCAAACGGCAGACAACTCATCATCGATTCATGGGAAGTGATCGAGCTTCAATGCGACGCATGCCTACAAGGCGGTGGCGGTTTCTCAGCCACCCACTTCTATGATCTCGAATTCCCGGAAGACCTCACCAACGACCATCACATATCTCAACTTGAGGCACTGAATATAGTATCGCCTTTAAGACTCTGATTCCCCGCTCTCTTGTCGGAAAGGCGATACTTATCACGACAGACAACAGCGCCGCCATGCACGCCATAAATACAGGTCGTACACGAGACCCGATTCTCGCTGCTTGTTCAAGGGAGTTGTGGCTCATGGCGGCGACACAACAACTTCAGATCGTCATCAACCACGCACCCGGCGCCTCCTTGGTGCTAGCAGACGCCCTCAGTCGGCGGGCCAGAGACCCGAAATTCGACCAGCTTGCTCAAGATCTGATCCTCGAGTACTGTCTGTCTCCCATACACCCAATTCGAATCGAAGATGTATTGACAATTAATTTGTGATCTCTTTTCAGAAATACCGATGTGTCCTCTCCGAACTCAGACCCAGGCCTCTTACGGTCTCGCCTTCGCCTCTTCAACGAAGGCAAATCATCAGCGTCAAGCACGCCTCTATCTCCTGTTCATGTTAACTTACAAATTCGATTATTTGTTTCCACATGTCTCTCAGTTACTGCTCTTCGCTCAGTTTTTGGCTAATTCTTTTAAGTCACTCCGAGCAGTTAAAAAATTTTTGTCAGGCGCTAAAACATATGTACTCATAAATCAAGGCAACGCTGCGTCGTTCGCCTCCCCTGTCTTATATAATCTTCTTACAGGCCTGAGTCGCTCTTCTTCCCATGTCGAAGCACCGGCCCCTCCACTCGCAAGAGACACTCTCCTCAACATGTGCGATGTCCTCCAGGCTGGAGGTCCCGACGGCGCCTCAGCTAGAGCCGCCGTCCTGTTCGCGACAGCGACCTTTCTTCGCCAGTCTAACTTCCTCCCCGCCAGTCAGAGCTCCCCGGGTCCTCATCTGGTCCGCCAAAGAGACGTGGTCTTTACCCCGGACGGTTTCACGGTCGCTGTCGCCTCCACAAAGACAATCAAAAAAGCAGCGGATGCTGTTTCGGTCCAGGTTCTAAAAATTCCTAACTCTGTACATTGCCCTGTTGCTGCGTACCGTCGGGCGCGCACTCTAGCCCCCCGCGGTCCTATGTTTCCTCTTTTCTATCTTCCAGTAGCGGGCAGATGGTTGACAGCTCCGGACCTGACAGCTCTTATGCGAGCTGCCCTCCACATTCTCTGCTCCCCGGTGGCGACCAAGGTCACGGTCCACAGTCTTCGCCGGACGGGCGCGCATCTGGCGTCCGCCGCCGGGGTGCCCATTCCCGAATTGATGGCTCACGGGACCTGGTCTTCCTCAGCAGTGAAGGCCTATCTCCCAAAGCAACCAAACAAGTCGGTCCCGAAGGCTCTCGCCTCTGTTTTGGCTGTCGACCGACATTGATTGTATATTCTCCCGCCAATTATGTACACCTTTTTTAAAACCTTTTATAGCGCAGCCATCTTATGATGTCTTTTTAAACATGTTTTTATCTCTTGTGGTGATAAAATTATATCCAAATGTTTTTAACTCTTGTGTCTTTTGTCAATTGTAGGCTAATTGTAAATTGGCAGTAATTGACTGACTCAAGTTCACTCCATCACCACTGGGGGCTTCTCACTGGCTGCCGCTCACCTACTTCAGAGGGCGCCACTTGCAGCTACATCACTCCCCCTATATAAGGCGCGCTTCCGGTCGGCTCCTCCTTCTCTCCTCGTGCGACGCCAGCAACCCACCCACCGCACCCTTTTCTACAACATCTCTTCACGGAGGGCTGTCGACCGACATTGATTGTATATTCTCCCGCCAATTATGTACACCTTTTTTAAAACCTTTTATAGCGCAGCCATCTTATGATGTCTTTTTAAACATGTTTTTATCTCTTGTGGTGATAAAATTATATCCAAATGTTTTTAACTCTTGTGTCTTTTGTCAATTATGTAAATGCTGTATTCCACATACCGATTTAGATGCTGCCCCAATTTTGCATTTGGTTGATTTTCTCTGATTTTCTATGAGAAAAAGGCATTAAATCATACATCCTATATCATTTGAAAGAGATTTGTAAGACCTTTCTAATGGTGTGTAACATTTTTATATTTGAACGTTTTTCCTACTGCTGATTTTTAAAATCAGCGGCAAAATCAGCATGTGGAATACAGCCTTAACTTTCACTTGAAAGGCACTGCTATGTCCAATTACAAACCTTCTGCTGTTCCGATACTGTAAACTCAATAAAAGTCCCTCAAGGATATATCAATATTATGGTAGTGTTTCCTTTGCATGATTAGAAAACTGAATAACCAAGTTTTGATAATTTCTGACATACATAATGAATCGGAAGAAGACCTAGACGTGCTTACAGGCTATTATATCATGGTGCTGACCTCTAGATATTTGCTTTCCCAAAAAAGAACGAGCAAGACTCATATCTTTGACCTTCAGCATAAACACTACCACATAGATAATAATTATAGAGGTAGAGTAGAAATGACTTCATCGTTGCTGGCCGTTAGTGGTCAGACTAGAAAAAAAAGGTAAGTTGGCAAATTTCCCATATCTGTCAACCCACCTATCGTTAGAAAACAGAATTACTTATACACCTAAGTGGAGAAAGAGTGTTAACCTGATAACTTAATGGTAGCCAAAGGTCCCTATTCTTATTCATTGACTGGCTTCATAACATTGGGAATGATCTAGACATGTGTATGCATTTCATAGGCTTATATTCTTCGTAAATAATTATGCTTACATGTCACTAATCAATGTGTTAAGATGAGTGTCTCATGATTAGCAATCAGTGACATCGATATTGGTTGTTGCAGATGTGTGTAAGAATTCCCCCATGCAAATTGAGATCCTTGTTTTCCTTTGAAGCGAAGCCCAGAGTACTGGCTACATTATTTACAACCTATGGTAGTGTACAACCCAAGAACAAGTTTAAAGACCGGCCAAAAGAGCTGAACTCGTTTCCCAAAGAAGTTTAATGGTGTATGGGTAAAGTCTCAGCTAAGATTAATGATTAGTCTTTAGAGTTAACTAAGAATAAGAATAATTAGTTTTGTATCCTTTTAGTGAAAAAGAAGTTTTCAAAAGTATTAATTACTACTTGATAGATTTAATATAAAATTATAAATTACTTCAAGAATTCGTTTAGCCTCCACCCAGGGGAACTAGAATAAATTTGCTCCATAAATTTATTACTGTTTGATAGATATGATTATGTTAGTTTCCATGATAATGAGAAAACAATGTTAAATTCATAAAATATAATGCAATTTCATAATCATAAAACGTTATACATTAGGCCATATTATCTGTTATTGATCTGTAAAAGCACGTTATCATTATCAAAAATTAGAAAAGCAGTTATGTTGCACTTATTTAACCTTTATTCATTTCTCTACTAGATCTAGGTTTGAACAAGCAAAATGTCAAATATACAGCAACTTAAAAAGATGAAGCAAGGTAGAGCAAAATATAAACCAAAATACTCAGAAACATTTGGGGAAAACACCTAATGTAAAACTAAAAGAGTTGCATGGCAATTCAAATGAAATATGAGAAAATATCTATGAAATAAATTAAATCAATTCCAAGAGAAATGTGTGGCTCAACCAGTTGATCATTTCAATAATTATGTTCATGATGTATAGGTTTTACACCAAAGAAAACACGCAAATGAAATCAAGAATACTGAGATAGGTGATGTGTTTTACTTTGAAAGTACTAGAGGAATCTTTTGGCAGAAGCCAGCAGATTTTACGTTGATTCACAACATGTTTTAAGATGATTTACAGGAATTATGCATCACTCCATCATAAACACTGTCTCATCTTATGATAAGAAAATATGAAACGGGAAAATGAAACCACCGGTTGCTAAGCTATGTACACGAAAAGAAAACATTGTATAGACCTAATTGTCATAACACTCCTAAGTTATTATGATTTGCAAAATAGGTAATATTCCTGTATTTATACTGTGCAGTTTGTATCATACACACTTTAATACACTACAACATAGACCGAAATAGTCTTCAATAACAATTACCCACTCAGTCTGTCATGGCTGCACACTTAAACTAAAAGGTTGATTAAACACACACAACAGACACAATAAGGATATTCTAATAACTACATTGAGGAAGTGAGTTATCATAATTATGGAGATTTTGCTTTCAAAGTAGTTTTTTTATAAGAGACTTGTCAATAGCATTTACTTTATTTTCATGACTAATGACAAAACCTTTGAACATCATATTACTGTAGATGTTCAGATGCGGGAATTTCAATGTTTTATTGAAAACTTTGAAACCCTAGAAAACTAGTCGCTGTCTAATTCATCGAATGGTAGTGTATTTTGATATAGGGCTAACTTGGGATCTATAAGGGCATCACCTTGCAACCCATATTCACATAGATCAATAAATAATGACAATCATATTCACGCATGCAATACATAAGTTAAGATTTGGAATTTATTCACGCATGCAATACATAAGTCAAGATTTGGAATTTATTCAACCCTGTCACATTTCACGAAGCACCATTTTGGTTGAAATGTCACATTATTGCTGTTCAAGCATTATCTAAAATGGAAATCAGACACATGGTTGTCTAAATTTTCTATATAGACGATGTTAAACGTGTCCATTGACGAATGAACGAATAAAATAGCAGCATATTAATCATTATAATATCTCTAACAATGTACTAATTTGGTCATGCACACTTCAACGAATTTCACTATATATGAATAAGTTTTAGTTTTTCTTCTAGCAGAAATTGTTTTTTACATTGACATTCGCAGGCCAATGAAGATGTCCAATGTTGAGCAGTCTTATGGTTTGAGGCTGTGCATTCAACAAAGAAAGTAATGTTAATCCTTTAATTTCAGTGCTCATCTTTTATCTAAAACTTGGGCGTCGAAACTGATTTGTCCTTCCAGATTTTTTAGATATTATATCAGCCTGAAAGGTTTTTACCTGCTAATTGTGACAGTATTCGGTATTCTTTCGTTAATGTATGATAGCAGAATAATCAATAGAATTTTCCAATATATTATACTCATATATACAATAAGGCAGTAAAAGCCCTATACATACATGGTACATCCTATCAATTCAAAGTATCTCTCTTATCCTATTCTATGATCATGTATTATATTTTGAATACAAGTTGCAAGTCATGGACGAAAGTTTAGATCTGGCGATGTCATCCCTTGTGATACATCTGGATAGGACATTGTGCCTATATATCCAGCCAATGTTAATCCCTCGTCGTTCGTTTTAGGTGCAGCCCTTTTGAATGGGAGTGGGAGCACGGACACACTTCTGTAAGCAGTTTGGAGAACGTTTCAAAATCACGGATCATGAGACACAATAATTATTGGTCAACAAATAATGCAAAGTCCTTTTGCGTTTGTTGGGTTGGACCAGGCTGCTCAGCTTCCCGTCCTAAATAGCAGTGAGCAGTACGTGATCAGCTCTCCACTACTCCAAATTGCTCCTCCCCTCATTCAATTAGACCGAACAGCTCTTCATTGCTACAAAGGCTCTCCTCTTTTGACACTCCAAATTGCCCCTCTCCACTATTCTCTCCACATTCTCCTCTCCACCACTCAAAACTGCTCCTCCCCACTTCTTCGAATTGCTCCTGTCCACTCCTCAAAAATTGATCTAACTCCTCTCCACTCCTCCAAACTGCAGTGCTCCTCTCCATTCTTCTAAACTGCTCCTCTCCACTCCACCAAAGTTGCTCCTGCTCTCCACCAAACCAAACTGCTCCTGCTCTCCAAACTGCTCCTCCTCTCCAAACTGCTCCTGCTCTCCAAGTTGCTCCTCCTGTGTCCCCGGGACTACATTCACTTGGCGATGCGCTGCTGTGGCATGGGGCTCGGTCGCGGGCTGGGCCGCGGACTGCGCCCTGTGCCCTTGGCACCTCGAGCCAGCTGAACGTTGTCCCCTCCACCCTCCAGTTGGCGGGCTGCAGCCTTGACCGTTAACATTGGGGTGCCAGACTCGGTCTTCCGTAAGGGGATCGTGCCTATGATGACCTCGACCGGCACCTCCAACGATTTGCCAGGGCCGGAGGGCACCGCAACGACCTAAAAGGCAATGGAAAGCACGAGGAGTCAGTCAATGAAGGTCAATGGGAAATGGGTCAATGAGGATGTTAGAGTTATTGAAGGTCGCCTTATACTGACTGTTCATAATCAATGTACTTCTAAAGGCTAGAAATGGATCCAGAATTATTAACAAAATTTTTCTCATTGTTACAGCAAGAGTAGAATAAGAGATTAACCTAAATGTTACGTTACCCCTCCCTATCCGACGAACAACGGTGCATCATCCAGATAAGAAATATTACAAACTAGCTTGTACAGCTGTATCATGACCAGTCAGATTAATTAGGCCTACCCTCAATAGGCCTAGTTTTTACTAGGCCTACCTCATTTATATCATTGGATCTGCTTTTTATAATGGAGTACTTTACTTGCCACTGACCGTTATTTCATTCTTTTCGGGTAGCATTGTTAACGTGTTAATCAGAATCTGCCTTTATGAGAGCATTATCTTTGCAACCTTTGTAATTCATTGAAGGCTCATCTAAGGTAAATAAGTACATAAAGTAGTGCATTGCCCGGGCCCAGCCCATATAGCCGCGCAGTGCCTCCTTTGTGTTTATATTTCTATACCAAGATGAACTTGCAAATGAGCGACAATCTAGAAGTAGTTCCCTATATCAATTTTAGGTTTAATTATCTTGCAAATACAATTGAAATAATCTTTTGGATGAGTCTTAGTGCTTAGGGGTTTATTACTTTGATTCAATATATTCTATATTTTATAATGTTTTTGCACAAAGTATTAGAGAACATTGTTTGTTTCTACAAAATAAGTTTGTCTTCTTTCCACTAAACATCGTAGACGAGCTTCAAGCACACAGCCTAAGCACTTTACAAGAGGTCAATTTCTCAAAACAATTAAGCCATTTTTGCAAATTCTACAAACACCAACTCTTTCTAAAGCAGCTGCGGAAATATACCTACTGTGAAGAAAGAATGTGCCTTTAACAAAATATATTGTGGAGAAATTGACTTCTATACGACGCTAAAGGTGCTTTGTAGCTTTGCAACAACTAAAGCAGTATAAGTATAAAGATAAAACAATCTTGGTCCCTCTAGAACAGTTTTATTTAAGGATTTGAAAAAAAACTATGGACAAAACAGAGATATATACTATGTTGTTGTACAGTTAGGAGTGAAAAGCAAGCATTGACTAGTAAACATGAAATCATAACTTTAAGATATAAAACTGTGTACAACTGGAGAAATGTAAGCTGAGATCAAGATAGGAATTCAATATCCTTAGTCATCGTTTCATTCCTATCCATCTCTTTTGATGCAAAACAATAATCCTTATCCATAAAATTAAAAGCGGCGGCAGCGAATACCAATACAGGTTAATCAATTTTTCCTAAAAATGTCACAAATCAGTCAGGAGGCATTACTGTGCCTAAGACTTACACAATAACGGCAGTGATTTAAATTAAATTAGCTACTAGATTAACACAAAGGTTCTTGAATTAAATTTACCAATATTAATTTCATCAAAATGTACTTAAGTTATTTTCTCAACATATATGATTTGATGCTAAAATTTTCTGCACAATGGGAAATTTCAAAATCAAGTAAAAGCAAAAATTAGGAATAGAACTATATGAGCATATATTAATAAGATATAAGATATTAGAGTAATTTGTAGATACATAGGCGTAAGCAAAAAGATTAGAAATGAAAATTAAAGAAAAAGAATAGTGCTTGAACTAGCATTGCAACTTGTGACAGATAGACTGACAGGATTGCAGAGAATCACATAGATATTGGGTCATCAAAACAGTTAGATAATATATTAAATATTAGAAAACATTTAGCAAATGATCGGAATTATCAGAATAGTGTGCTAATACTTTTCAAAACTATAATAGATAAATAGGTCATGAAAGGGTCATTTATATTAGTCTGCTCTCCTTGGGAAGCTTCTCTTTTCCTAGAAAATAATGTTTATTGCACATGTAAGGAGGGATATACTCACCGACAAGAGGTATCTGACTTCCATATTTTTGCAGCCCCCGCCCAGTTTGGTAGGCACCACGGCAGGGATGTTTTCAATCTTGGCTTCCCACGCTATATTCTCGCCCGGTGCGATATCCCCTTTTGTGAGCCCCTTCAACATTGTGTTGGTTTTCCGGACCTTTTTGTCGGCGCGGAACGTTACTTGCTGGAAAGTATAAGAAGGTTAGGAATTTCACATTCTGAAGTTGTAATGATAATTATGTTGACAAATACAAAAACATGTTAATCATATTAGAGTTCTAAAGAGATCCATGGGGATACAGTGCCCGTGCCACATCTATATTTCTTTTTTTTTTTCAAAAAATATTTTCTTTCTTTTCATTGACTCCCTCTTTCTCATATTTCAAGATTTACCCTTATTCTTAAAAAATATACAAAGCTCGCGCTTATTGTGCAAATGTATTTATTTTCTTCACTGTAACTATACAATAGTGAATATGCATCCTGAAAGCCATATTACATAATGAAAAATGTAGGTCCATCTGCAATGACGTTTTCCAAACATAAGTTACACAATCATTATAAAAAGATGTTGCCATTCCTTTTCCTCTGGTATTTCATCATCTGCTCATGCTTTCTATTAGGCAAACATTTCCTCCTTCTCTTTTCCTTTTTTTTCCTTTTTCTTTTTTTATTACATTTTTCACTTGGGGAATATCGACGCCCTCAAACACTTTTCTTGACAGTGTTGTAACCAATTCCAGACCTTCACACAACCGGATCTTTCGCCAGCGGACATGTGTGGCGTTACGGTCTGGCGGAGAGTATACCTCGAGTGGAGAAATGCGCAGTTGCAAAATCACGAAAGGCCTTGGAGCCTTCTATTTAGTATGTACGCAAACTTTCAAAAATCTCAGACCCCCAAAAATAGATTTGTACAAGAACGCATGCAGATTTTCAAAATTTTCAGACCCCCCCCCCTCCACCCCTTGATGCGTACGTACTTAATGGAAGGCCCCATTCTTGTATATAGAAGAGAATTTATATACCTTTTTTGCTACATTAAAACAAATGCATGTTCAAATAGGTTCATGACAGCTTTGGCAGAATCGCGTTGTTAATTAATAATGCCTTTAACAGTTGTTTAATACTGCACTTTCATTTGTCATTACTGTAAAACCCCTACTTTAAGCCGCACCCTAATTTAAACAGCACCCTGACTTTTAAATTTTCATTGGGTATTTTTTCAGAACCTTTTTTTAGAACTACCAAAAACTAAAAGTTGGGAAAACCTAAAGTATATTTAGACCTGATAAGCTCTCATTCCTATTATTAACCCCTATTTAAACTGCGGCTTATATTAGGGGTTTTACGGTACATTTTGATAGAAATTCCTGAGAGTTTCATATTCTAAGGTATACTACCAGATGTTGAAGTATACTTCTTATTTTGACGTTTATAAAAAGTTTGCCCGTTTGAACTAGTTACTTCAAAGGAAGCCACATTGAAGCCACATGGAAATTAGGACCTCTCGGAGTACAATGATTGCAATGAAATAAAGGGAGGGGGGGGGGTACTCGTGGATTCTATCTAAAAGCGTTCAAGATGATAATTCGTGGAGTATATTTTCTGGCAGGAACCTACTTGTTACTACCCCTAAAAGCATCATGATAATATTATTGTCAAAAGGGTACGTGATTCAGACTTGGTTTTGGGCGCTTTCTATGATTATGCTTAATATCCCTATTGATTCGGTTTAAGCCTCTAGTGCATTCGCCACCGTTGCTGCAGGAATTGTAATAAAATGGCTAGGATTTTGGGTCTAAAAGATTCAGAAAAGAACAAACATTTCATTAGGTATTTTTTCTGTTAGTCTGGCACAAACGCCATGTTTTGGAAGTGGGTATACATATTTTGAAATATTTCAGACCAACCCTCTCCCCCTTGGGCTAAGATTGGCATTATACTTGTACAGGAATATAATTTTGTACATGTCAAAAACATCACAAACCCACAACACCCCTTCCTTGATGTATGTACTTAATGGAAAACCCCTTAGGCTGCCAAGTGCCCTCCCCCTACCCCACACCCAGAAGGTAAAAAGGCCTTTAGGGTAACCTCCGTTTTACATCACCCCTCCTAAATATACACATCAATGGCAGTCACTCCTAGCCCTACCAATTTAGAATTTTTCTCTGACAGGCTACTGGTGCAACTGCCACGTCTTTTAAGTAGCTATTCAACCTAGGGAATACTCTCCGTTTTACATCACCCCTCCTTGATATACACGTCAATGACAGTCACTCCTAGCCCTACCAATTTAGAATCTTTCTCTTAAGTTAAAGCCTACTGGTGCAACCGCCACATTTTTTAAGTAGCTATTCAACCTAGGGGATTTCCATTAAGTAAGTACCCACATTTTGAAATATTACAAACCTTCACCATCCCTCCCTCTTCCCCTGGGCTAAGATATATGCGTCGGATTTTTACAGGAAAGTCCCCATATTTTCAAAATTAGAGACCCCCCTTGTTGATATAATGCTGGGTGACTGGGAGAATCGGTGGTGAAATCACCGGGCGATCACAATCCCTGGGCGATTTTCCATGGGTATGGTGCACATTCTGGGCGACGGGCAACAGACAAAGGGATCGCCGAGAAAATCGTCGGGAAAATAGCGCGGAAATCATCAAACCTGCCTGATATTCCAGTCGCCTGGTGATGACGACAACGATTCTGCCATTCGTGTCGCCATTAAAGTTGCTTAGTGGGTATGGCCCTTTAGGCTTCCAAGTGCCCTCCCCCTAACCCACACCCAGAAGGTAAAAAGGCCTTTAGGCCTACCTCCGTTTTACATCACCCCTCCTTAATATACACGTCAAAGTACACAGCCTAGGGGTCAGGGGTTAGGGGGCTGGGGTAGTAGTAGGCTGTTACATAGACCCGACCTGAGATCTATGGGTGTGGTTACTGTGGCCTAAATCTTCCAAGAAACTTTTGTAAAAAGCCTTAGACTCACTTCACTTTAGTTTACACTGACTGTTGTAAGATGCCTATAAAGGGTGCTTTGGTAAAAGGAATTCTAGGAAGGTGTACTTGTTACTCATCTACTCTGCAAAGATTTGGGAGGCTCTCAGTACTCAAAAATAGAACGCAAAATATAATTTCCTGGATTGAAGCATTTGCTTTCTAACATTCTTGGAAGACTTCAGTTAAGTTTACATTGACCGTAGTTATGCCATTTCTTTCTGACATACTTTGGAAGACTCACTTCAGTTAAGTTTACATTGACAGTCATAAGATGCCTATGAAGGGCACTTCAGCTAAGGAATGCTATAGTTAGGTATACCAGTTACTAATCTACTGTACCAAGATCCATGTCGCCCTGAGATCTTAAAAATAGAAGGCAAAATATTGTTTTCTGTAGCCTATTTATGCAATAATTGCTTTCTGATACGTTTTGTAAGACTCACTTCAGTGTAGTTAATACTGACAGTCATGAGATTCCTGCAAAGTGCACTTTGGCAAAGGAATTCTAGTTATGTGTACAATTACTCATCCTCTATTTTGAAATGATTGATGAAGCTCTGAGAATTCGAAAATAGAACGCATAATTTTGTTTCTACACTGATACAACTTCTTTCTAACACATTGAAGTGGATATACGACCAAAGCAAAGAACCCCATTTTTTTACCCCTACCCACAAGATAAAAAGCCATTAGGCCATCCTTTTACATCCCCTCCTTAATACTCACGTCAACGTAAAAGCATAGGGATCAGAGGTCAGAGTTAGTAGTAGCCTGTTACTAAAGCGCCATACCCACTAAGTGATTAAGCATCAGCCGACGCCAAGATGCGTCGGCGGTCGGCGTCGGCGTCGGCGTCGGCATAAAATTATCAAACATGGTTAATAATGATCGGTGTACGCGTCAACGTACTCGTCAGCGCCAACGGCCGAAGAGTACGCCGACGGGTACGCCGACTGTGTGTGGGGATGGCCTGTTAGACAGAGTCGGCCGACGCATACACCGATGAGTACGCCGACGCCGACGCCGACGCCGATTCAGCAAATAGTCGCCTAGTGGGTATGGGGCTTTAGACCCTGTTCCCTGTATCTTCTAACAAGCTTTTGTAAAAAGCCAAGGACCCACTTTAGTATAAACTAACGGTCGTAAGGTACCAATAAAGGGTACTTTGGGTAAGGAATCCTGGTACAGTTTAGTCATAAAGTACTTTTGGACTTGGGGGTTTGGTTAACATATTTGACACGTAATTGCTCTAGTACCTACTCAGAAACATTAAGGAAGTTCCTAGAATTGTTCCAAAAATAAAACAGAGTAAGATATAGATCTAGAATGATAAGCTTTTTACCAGGAGCACTTAGATCTTGATAGGACCTGGTAGAGCCACTGCACCAGTGTACAGCCTTTGTGCAGCAATAAATCAATGTGTTACAAAATCAGTAACTTCCTGGTTCTAACAGAATATTTTCATGACCACATCTTATCAAAATCATACTGAGGTAGATTCGTTTATATAACGACTATTTAAATGCATTAGATGCCTGTGTGAACACTGATAAACCTTTCATAAAATACACAATTGGCAGGATGAAGTTATTGTTGTAAAAGTAGCAAATCCCTTCGATCTCGAGCAATATAATAATTGAGTATCGCTTTGGATATCCTGCATTTACTATCACTCTCTTCCCACAGGACTCATCTAATGTTCCTCGATTCTACTGATAAAATTAGCCATTGCCATGTCCTTAAATAACCATAGCATGTTGCAGCAAGAGGCTGTTACTTGTATAGTATGATATATCTTGCACCTAGATGTGACTTGTTGTGCAGTTCCTTGATCAGTTGAATGGATAGCACGGATAGCTGATTTACAGTATTTGAAGGACATGCAGGCTAATTTGGACTGGTTTTGTAGACAAAACCCCTTGAAAAACTATAGAAAATAGGCAAATAATTGTAATATATCTCCAATGAACCAATATTCATACTACTCAGGAGATTGATGTATAGGGATAGTAATTTGAAAAAATAATGATGTCTAGTTTTTCACAATGTTAATCAACAAATAATGATATAATTCATGAAAATGTATATGCTAAAGCCTTGAGTTATGTCGACATATTACCCAGCATGTATCCTATTTTAGGCTAACCTGCAGGTAAAACCCGAGAAAATGGCTTTCTGTGGTTGGGAGAATTTTGAGACGATTAGAATCAATATTGTTTAAACTTACTTGAGATAATTGTACCCTGACCCCACAGAGTTTCTTCTTGCTGCTGTTCTGGAGTCGGACACTAAACGGGATGGCCTGGCCAGGCACGTACCCCCGCTTAGCCAGGGAAATATGGCCGGCAATAGGACCGGAAGTACAACACAGCGTCCCCGCCATGATCTCCGCAACACCCTCAATCGGTTTCTGTGCAGGCAAAGAATAAAATATTGTGTAAATCACCATGGATTCCAATAGCCGAACCTTTTGTCATTGTGATATGACCTATTTAGACATAATTCATATCAGAATGGATAAGGGACAATGGACGCATTCTCTAAAAACCTACTTTCCCAATTAGAGTCGACTGTTATGTTGAAGGGTGGTATAAGTGTTCAGTATTTGATTACGGTACTTTTCATTATGAAATATCTTTCTGTGTAATAATATTTCATTCAAATTTGGAAATTATCCATGATGCCTACAATCCACTGAATTTTGGGTATTCAAAATGCGTTAAGGAATTGCTTTTACTGAAGGACTTGAAACCACACCTTGTTGCAGTAATTTAATATATTTACACAATTATCTAGAGTCAATTCTGGCTCAAATACATTAAACAGTTTAAAAGATAAATAGGGATTGAAGGTAAAATATGAAGTAGCGAATAAAAAAAGTCATAAATAATTATCAATTTAAAAAGAGGGGCAGTGTGAACGAAAAAGAAACTCCTATTCCCTTTGACGGTACACATAGAATCTGATTTCAAAGATGATTCCCAACTCCAACACTATCCCCAGATATCACTATAACTTAATATGATTGTCAATCAGAACAATGTAACTATAATCTCGGATCTGGTGCGAGTAGCTCACCTTGGCGTCGGGGTCAGTGTTAAGGTCCAGCGCCCCGAGCACAGTGAAGTTCTTGGTGCAGTCTGTGTCCCCCTTCCACGGCCGGTCTATGACAGCCTTGGCCCAGTACATGACCCGCCCCCACTGGCCCTCAAAGGTGGCTGGGAGGTATGGGGGAAGGCGTATTGTGAACGGCCATGTGTGGTGACCGGACGACAGACCCGACCCATCCGCTGAAATGTAGAGAATGGTTAATGTTAAAGTTACAGAATGGTTAAAGTTAAAGTTACAGAATGTTTAAGATTAATGTTCCCTGACCCGTCATGAACGGCCATGTGTGGTGACCGGGTGACAGGCCCGATCCATCCGCTGAAATGGAGAGGAGAATTAAGTTAAAGTTACAGAATGGTTAATGTTAAAGTTACAGAATAGTTAGAGTTAGTGTTCCATGACCTGCCCCCCACTGGCCCTCAAAGGTGGCTGGCAGGTATGGGGGAAGGTGTATTGTGAACGGCCATGTGTGGTGACCAGATGACAGGCCTGACCCATCCGCTGAATGGAGAGAATGGTGAATGTTAAAGTTATTAACGTTAAAGTTACAGAATGGTAAAAGTTAAATTCCATGACCCGCCCCCACTGGCTCTCGAAGGTAGCCAGCAGGTATGGGGGAAGGCGTATTGTGCACAGCCATGTGTGGTGACAGGATGACAGGCCTGATCCATCCGCTAAAAATGACATGAAGGTTAAAGATATAAAATGGTAAAGTTAAAGTTACAGAATGGTTAAAATTAAAGTTACAGAATGGTTGGAGTTCCATGACCTGCCCCCACTGGCCCTCAAAGGCAGCTGGGAGGTATGGGGGAAGGCATATTGTGAACGGCCATGTGTGGTGACCGGATGACAGGCCCGACCCATCCGCTGAAAAGGAGATGAAGGTTAAAGTTATAAAATGGTTAAAGTTAAAGTTACAGAATGGTTAGAGTTAATGTTCCATGACCAGTCTCCTCTTCCCCTTGAAAGTGGCTGGGAGGTATGGGGGAAGGCGTATTGTGAATGGCCAAGTGTGGTGACTGGGTGACAGGCCCGACCCATCCGCTGATATGAGAAGATGATTTAAGTTGAAGTTACAGAATGGTTAACATTAAAGTTACAGAATGGTTAAAGTTAATGTTCCATGACCCGCCCCCACTGGTCCTCAAAGGTGGCTGGTAGGTATGGGGGAAGGCGTATTGTGAATGGCCATGTGTGGGTACGAGGTGACAGGCCTGACCCATCCACTGAAAAGGAGAGGATGGTTAATGTTAAATTTACATAATGATTAATGTTAAAGTTCAAAATTGACAGGCCTGACCCATCCGCTAAAGGAAATGATAAAGATGAAGTTGTAGAAATGCCGTTTTAATTCGATCAACAGATAAAACAGATACCAGAACTGCCTCATTCTTTGAAAAGACGTTTGGCAAAATAGGCCTATGATACGATTAGAAATTGGGTTCTTACTTTTGCGGATGATGTACATGGTCTCGTCCAGGTAGACGTCGACATTTTTGTGGGAGACCTTACTGGAGGAGCCCTTGGTGTAGGCCCTGTTCTCGTCCCAGTTGACGCGCCCCACGCCCTGGAGGCAGAGCCGGATACCTGAAACCACACCATGGAGGAAAGGTCAGTAACTAAGATTGAAAAACAATGAAAATCTTTAGAAGCTTGCCAATTGCCTAACTGTATTATCATTGTACAGGTTGAAGGTGATTTCCTGCTAGATATTTGCATTCTTTTATTTAAGGAATGCATACATTGCGTTACATATATCGAACTGTCATATAACTAGGGCGCTATAACTAGATGCTTAAATTGAAAAATAAGTGAAACACAATGTGATGTTGACATCATTAATGAAAAAAGGGAAAAGGAGATTAATAAATTGAACAGCATAGACAGTCACTTTGCAGCTCGTCGATCCGGTAAAGAACAGCATCTTTATTATTAGGATACAGGCAGAAAAGTGGAAATAATAATTTTCTATATTTTTGCTGGCGTGTACAAGGTTTACAATACTTTTTCTGTGACCTTCATTCTTATATTGACATTTGTGTTAAACTTATATACCTTTACTCCCCAACTGATCTCATAATCTTAACATCCAAACAAGTACACAAAAAGTAGTGTTTTTTCTATCTGTTATTGTTAAACATGACCGAGCCATGTTTGTTAGTGAGGAGCATTAAAAAAAAGCTATACACCCTTCTCATGACCCTGTGTGTCCGTACAGAGGTGGCGGAAGAGCTCACAAAGGGATATAGAGGGGAAGGGGCAGAGAATTAAGGATTTACCTTAATTTTTAGGTTTCTTTTAGGGCATACTGCTAGCTTGGGATTTTGATATATGGTGTAGTCTCGTAAATACTCATGTGTTTTGATTAAATAATATGAATATTTTAGTCTAAAAAACTTGATAAGTGAAATATTTAGCATTGACATAGTTTAAGAATCCCTTTAGGGTCCCAAAGATTGCCCAGCCCCAGTCAGTGATTCCCAATTGTAGCCAAAGAACATAGGGGCTCAACAGGGGGCCAAGGGATGCTATCCCGCCACCTGTCTTGCCCTAACGGGCAGCAGGCTTATTGAGAATAGTATAGTATACTGGAATAACAATCAAGTAATGATTACCTCTGAGCTTGAGCTCGCCGCAGAGGTCGAGGATCACATGGCCGGAAACGACGTCGCCCGCCTTGTAGATGGACTGGGGGTCCTTAAAACTGATGTCAAAGTTGGCGACTTCTCTTGACATGGCCGGAGACTACGTGGTCATACTTTGAAAGGGGGAGACTGGTGCTGGAGGACTGCAATGTAAAAAGGACATGTTTTTAAATATTTCATAAGGGCTATACCCACTAGGCGATTATCCCTGAGTCGGCCGACAGATTGCCGTTAAAATCAGCCGATTCTAAGGGCAGAATCGACCAACTTTACTTGCAACTCAGATCAAACCTGCACATTCCAATATACTTTACTTACAGGCGACCCTCAGAATCGGCTGATTCCCCCGTCGCCCATTGCCCGTCTGCAGTAAAATTGCTTAGTGGGTAAGGGGCTTTAATACCAGTTTGGCTGCCATTGGTGAATATTTGTGTTGGCAGCTGGGGATTGGGGTCATTTTTTTAAATATTTTTTTTATATTTATTCCAAAGCAAATCTTTCAGAGAAAGGTACTCTGATCTTCCAAGATGGCCGATCTTGGTACAATATGGCCAAACCAATATGGATTTAATTACAGGAGCAGATGATTAGGTATGATAAAACTGAACTTTACATAAACATACGATTGATAATTTTGGATGCAGTTGCATTTGGTGCTAACTTGGCCCTGACTAGATTTCAGTCACTTAGCACAGACAGCATTTGAGTGGTCTTTGGGACACACCTTAATTATCAGAGTGTAAACTAGGAATAATTATTCAATTTCACTATATTTTTGCAAATAATTTTCAGATATTATTTGAGAAGACATATTTATCTTCACCATGTTGGACATTCCTTCCTAGTTTGTCCCAGAGAACAGTTCCACGAATGTATGGGGATTTGATATACCTCTGATTTCTGAGTCTTCCAACTTTGAATTTGATGTTTGAGGCACTTTAATTTTCCCGTTGTGGAACATTGATATACTCAGAGTTTCTAGATATATTATACATTAATTAAAGTAGCTGTCTATCCCACCGTTGAATAACACTGATCATGTGATCATAGAATAGACTGATTATTAACAATAATAATTAAGTGTATTATCAACAAAAACAAATTGTATTGTGAGGCAAAGTACAGTAATCTGTAGGATAATATTGACTTACTTCCCCATGTACAAAGTTCTGGACAAATCTTTCAAAATCAATCATATAGCCTATCCAACCAAACGAGATACAGTACAGATGATTGTACAGACAGGAAACTAGTTCCAAGAAATTGTGTTATGAATTTGACAATAAACAATATGTATCGAATGTTTTTATAAAAATAATGGAATTTCGCTTATCTGATAACAATTCTTTTGGAATTACAATCAGTCCTGAGTGATGGTGGATCATATTTCATCATAATATTGTCACGCACTCAGACGTTATAACATCTGTGCTCCGTTGCATAAGCCAACCCTCGCAACAGCTAGAGCACAGCAAGGACTTCTATGCAGGTCTCGCAACAGTACAAACCACAGCTAGGGTTTGGTAAACGTTTCGCTGTTATATGCGAAATTCAGCATCAATTTTCACCCATTCTAATAATTATTCAAGGCTGAAAATTTCAGGAATTTTAGATCTAAATGTTTAGTTTTCTAAACCATTTACAGAATTAAAATCGATCCAGTAGAACAGCCAGAAATCAACAGCGTGACCCATCACAACAGCAGCATCCTTGTTGGGACAGGTTGTATTGTTAAACTTTTTGAACCGGGAGTGGTCTCGCTGTGGTGGACAACCCTGGCAGCAGTGAGGAGATTATGCAACAGACCACAGAAGAAATCTCACCTGGTGCTACATACTTCAAACGCCAACTTTTGATGCCCAGGTACTAGTCCAACCCTTATCCTATCTAGATAGGTTAATGCATGGTTCTCGTTGCCTTCAATTGCTCATGTTTCTAACTGATACCAGATGACTAGGTATGCCAACCACAAACACCCTATCTTTGACCTCACTAGGGGGGACATGACCCCAGGCTGTGATAAACTAAACCCAAAGCTTGGCATTCAACACAATACAAAGTGGTGTGATAACAGAGGGCTATGTTCTTAGGGTTTGAGCCAACTGGAATTAGGGTCGCTGAAAGAGGTAAAAAAGATAGGATGTTTACGATTCCGAAAGGTGTAGCTTTTCTTTTCATTTGACATTGTTTTTTTTAGTACTTGGACAAATTTGAGTCGTAGTACAAGGAAAGTCTAAATAATATTATGTTGAGTCCATTATAATGCTTATTTGTAATCTAAGGTAGCATACTGTGCATAATAGCAAGGGTAGAACGTCATAGGTTATATACTGGAACTATGGCCAACACTGTCCTTGACGATTTTAACACCAACATTGATGAGGTACTTAAATATTGTCAGGAAATTGATATAAATAAGTCGTCCTCAATTGATTGTATTACATCTAAGGTTTTGAAAATTGGAATGGTTCATCTTATTGAAAGGTTCACTTATATCCTGCAAACTTCTCTCGAAACTGGTGTGTTTCCACTCAAATGGAAAAAGTCTATTGTGATACCACTTCCTAAAGAAGGAGATCTGAATGAATGTACTAATTATAGACCCATCTCTTTGATCCCTTTACCAGGTAAAATTTTAGAAAAAGTAATCCATAATAAAATTGCATCCTATCTTGAAACCAATCAATATTTAAACGCAAACCAATGTGGATTTAGGAAAAATCAGTCGACTACATCCTCAATTGCCAAATTTACTAATACTTTATTTAACAGTATAAATCTAAAACAAATTGCTATTACAACTTACATAGATTTCTCCAAGGCTTTCGACACTGTTAATCATACAATATTAATTCAAAAATTACAAAAACTTGGAATTTTGGGGAAGAATATTAAATGGATGGAAAGTTATTTGTCAGATAGGTCACAGTACACGTACATTCATCAATAATACTATGTCGAGTAGTAGTGGTATTGCATGTGGTGTTCCTCAGGGCTCGGTCTTAGGACCACTATTATTCTTATTGTACATAAATGACTTAAGTGGTATTGTACATGACTGTACTATAAATCTTTATGCTGATGATACTGCTATTACATCTACTGCCATTGATATATATACAGCTCATATGCATTTACAGAATGATCTGGATAATATAGCTAATTGGTGTAAGGGAAATAAATTAACTATTAATGTAAAAAAGACGAAAGCAATGATAACTGGTACTAAACACAGGGTGAAAAACATAATTCTCCCCAAGTTACTGTTATATAATAAAAACATTGAATATGTACACACCTATAAATACCTGGGGATAATTATGGATAATAACCTTTCTTTCACAAAGCATATTAATAATACTATTAAGATTGTCTCACATAAAATTCATTTACTACAAAAGATCCGTAACTTTTTAACTTCTGAGGCAGCTATTCGTATATATAAGGCAATGATTCTCCCTTACCTCGATTACGGTGATATTTTTATTTTACGTGCAAATGCCCAACAATTAAATAAACTACAAAAACTACAGAACCGAGCCCTGAGACTATGCTATGACATTAGAGTACGAATACCAGTGGATATTCTTCATTCATCTGCGAAACTGTCCAATCTATATAAAAGAAGACATGTACATGTTTTGAACTTTATGTATAAACAACAAAATAATTACACAGTGGTAGATACAAGAAATATTCAAACCAGACGATTTCAGGCCTGTGTATTTAAAACTTGTAAACCCACCTGTGAATTATATAAAAGGAATGTCTATTATATCGGAGCAATCTTGTGGAATGACCTACCTGCCAATGTGAGAAATATTAATTCTTACAGCTCCTTCAAAAATCACATGAAAAAATCTATGTTGGATGCATGAACTGTTGCCTTGAACTGATGTATTTAATTAACTGATGTATTTAATTAACTAGATATGATATGACTACCACATTCAGAATGATATTACGATACGGTATTTTTGCTATGATGCCAAGAATTATTATTATTGTATTAGATTAAGTTACGCTGGTCCTGCATGAAAACCGATTACATCGATGCAGGCCAGGATAATAAAGAATTTAAAAAAAAAAAAAAAAAAGGTATGGCCCCAAATAGTAAACATAAATAACACTTTCCATTCTATATTCTATATTCAAAGAAGCATATTGTAAGATATTCAAATGAGTTGGGCATCCTTTCCATGGATCTAAAAGGGACGACAATGAAATGAAATTGCATCATTCGGTAAACAGAGAAGAAACAAAAACAGTGACAGTAAAATTTAATCATGAAAAATTGTCCAAGATCACCTCTTTCACAGTACCCATTCTGGGAAAGCAAGCCAACCGAAAAAGACGATTTTTGATATCAGAAAAGGTACTCATTATTAAATATCAAGACAAAGAAAGTATAATTGTCATGAATTTGAAAAGACTATAGGTCAGGTGGGCAAATAGGGGACTTGGGTAGTTACCCATTTTGTGGTTTCATTTTCCTTATCAAATTGATAAATAGATGTCATAACATATAAAATTCAGTTAGAAGATGAGTTGGAATAACAATTTTCTTCAAAAAAAATAGAAAAAGATATAAAAAAAGGTATTCCATGCTCAAAAGAAGACCACTTACTCATTTTTTAAGAGCATTTCTAGCCTCATTCTGCTCAGAAATAACCATTTTTGACCATTATTTGGACTTATTCTTCACTCTATTAGGTTTTATAAGTAACACAACACATCAAATTATACCTAGAGAAGTATCTAATATTTCTATAGGCAATATCTCATCTGCCAACCTTTATAAATGGATAATTTTGAACAATTCTGAAATAATATCCTAAAAATCCACGTTAAATTAAGCCAGGTACAGTGATGAAAGCCTCAGACACTTTCAAAATTCAATATAAGAGATATTGTTTCACAGACCTCCTATCTTGTTATACTTTATTTCAACACCACAAGCTAAATAAGTCATTCTAGCATATATGTTTGTCATAGTTATTTGATATTCATGAAAGTACACAAAAATATAACTTTTATCTGTATGTATAAAGAACAATAGAACCCCAATTGCATTTTGGAGTGTAATCTATGGTTTTAATATGGCTGGCAAATGGGCAAAAAAGGTGGTTTTCGGAATTTTTATTTTTAGCGTTCAAAACTGAATAACTTTTGATTGGCCCTGATTATAAAAGTAAATAATATGTCAAAATAATCCTTATAACATATCCTTTCTGAAAATGAAAGTTTTAGTAACAATTGGAAAGATTAAGAAACATTTCTATAGCCCATAACATTGAATGTCCAACATTTTCAGCAACTTTTTATAAAATTCTACATTCCATTTAGTTCCATAGAAGGAAAACATTCCATTTAGGCCTATTATCTATTGCACCCCTAAAATGGGTAAATTCTTAGCTTTAAAATGATATATCATTCAATACTGTAGACATATTATGTGAAAAAATATTCTAAAATTAGTATGGATGGTCCAGAAAAGCTAGCTTTAAGTCCGCTATTTGCCTACCTGACCTATAGTAATTTGACGGTTTTGTCTCATTCAAAATGAATTACATCCTTACACACAGACAGGCCATTAATTTGAGTTTCTCAATGAATATAACTTATGGTACATAGCAGCAATAATGCTGCTGGATCTATTACCCTTTAGACCCCGCATATTGCATTCGTGATCTCCTTGATTTCCCCAGGATTTCCATGGATTTCCCTCCGGTATTCCCTGAATTTCTTTTAATTGAGGATATTCAAAGGATGACACATGTGTTATGACACTAAGTCTCAAATGACACTAAGTCTCAAAATTATTTTGAGACTTAGTGTCATGTGTATGACACTAAATCTCAAAATACAAGTTTTTTAAGACTTAGTGTCATTTTGAGACTTAGTGTCATAACACACATCCCCTTCCAGTAACGTTATAGGAATGGGGTTCGTATGGTTCACTTGTATGGAAATAAAATCAGCTTTCAAACGATATATTGGTCATTTCTGTATGTTGAATATTCATGAAACTGTTCTCTTTGGAATAATTTGGAAAAATTATGGAAAAATTACCATTTTCCGGGCGGCTACGGCCGTACTGGGGACTACAGCTACGGGCGGCTACAGTCCAATTGGGGTCTAAAGGGTTAACATTTAATAATTTCAATACCTAATAAACACCCCATTTATTCCTGGTAGGCTTCCTCCAGTACCTCAGATCTCCCACTTCATTCCTCCAGTCAGGTCATGACCTTGACCGGCCCCAGTAGGCTGGCCACCCGCCATGGAGGAGGTCAAAGACCTCTACTACTGCCAAGGTCGTCCTCAGGAGGCCATGTTATACGTGCCTATCACCTGGCCTCTATCCTGACCCCCCACTGCATCTTCTACGAAGGTACTACACAACTACTCTATGCCTAACTATAGGTAGGACTATAGTAGGCTTATGGTAGGCCTATGGAATGCCTATGGTAGGCATAGGGCTATACAGGTAAGTTGGACTTCTGATGGACCTTTACCTGTGTTGCTATGGAAACATTGGTGAAATGCTATGACGTAAAATGTCGTCAATAATATATATCAAATAATTATGTTTTAGTGTATAATATTGTGTTACGAGTGCTAAGGAAACCAATCGACGGATTATTGTTTTTCTAAAGTTCCGTTCTCTACATGTATATAATAGAATGATAGGCAATTATCCTGGATGGAAATAGGTTTGGGCAGAACTATTACTGGAATGCTACATGTATTATAATCAAATATATTTATCCAAATCCTTGATTATTTATATGTCTATGAATAGAACTGATGAATACTGTAAAACTAATTATTATATGACCTATTAAAATCAATTATTTTGGATAACGATATAAAAAAAAATTAAGGATTTTTTTGTTGTAAATTAAAAGGAAAAACCTATATTTTCCCCTTCAGGCAGTGCCCTTATTCATAAACATCACTTAACTATCAACTGCAACCCCATAGACGTATAAAATGTCTATATAGTGCGTATCCTTTTTATGAATGAAGCACCCTTCATTAACCAACTTCCCCCAGACTTCACACGTTTTTCCCCACTCAGAAAAGTTCAAAGGTTTAAGCCCAAACCTTGTAACTGGCGATACTTGCCGATTGATGCTTTGAAACGAAGCGCGCATGTGTAAACAAACCTCTCTGAATCAGAGTTAAACTCAGACTTGTTTTCTTCTACACAACCCTCGACCCAGGGCTCCCTCCAGCCGCCAGCCCGCCCCAGTTGGGGTATCCACATTTAGAGGACCCTGTCTATATTTACTCCGGGAAGCCACATTGGTTTTTGATGGCTTCCCGACCGGTGGGAGGAGACACAGTATCGCACCCGCAAGCCTGTGTTACACTTGTCGATTTTACGGTTGCGATTTTTGTTTTTTGGGTTTTCACTCGGAATGTGATTGAGTCCCATGCATGCTACATGTTATTTGAGAGGGAATTTAAAGTCCTTTCTAATGATATGTAACACGTCTATGATAAGCCCTCATTGCTACTGGTGATTTCCGAAATCGCTAGTAGCAATAATCGTCTAGTGTAAAACAGGCGGCAGTGTAACTGCCATTCTGAGTCTACTCATTCGCCCACTGTGCCTCATTGATGGGGAACTGGTGCACTAGTTCAAAGGTCCCCATTTCAATTCTGCGCTTGGTCTCATACCAATGCAATTGGTATTTTTCATTTATGTTATTCCTTTAGTGTTTACATCACACAATGAATACTTTGAATGACGTCCAATAACAGCGACTTTAAGTTCCTAATCCACTCAAAACTCTATTTCTCTTTTCCAAACGGATTATTGTATTCTTCAACATATTTTTATGAGTCAATGTATCTTATTTCATATCATTTCATGGAAAATGGCTGTGTAAAAGGGAATTCATTATAGAAATTACCAAGCATGGAAGCCAGTTTACATATCAAGTAATCTTGTCAATCACATGGAGAGTGATGAGATAAGGGTTAACTTTGGAAATACAAGATTCATCTTTGAAAACAGACTATGACAAGTATATTTTGCAGGACAACTTAGATATGCTATTTTTTCCTGGTTTCTTAATTATAATTGAAAGATCGCAAGATGAAAGGGCATCAAGAAAATGGCACTGAAGAGTGAATGCATTGAATCATACGAGATCCCTGCTTAGTCCAGTCTTCACCTACCTCCTCCAGTTCCCCCCAGCCTCCTCCAGTACCCTCCCACCCTCCTGGAGCAGACCCACCACTCACCACTTGTCCCTCTCAGCACCCTCATCTATCCCCCTCCTGCCCTCGAAATGTTTAACGTAGGCCTGGCATTCTCCCTGTCAAACTTTCGCCGTTTTTCAAACATAAGAAAAAACTGACAGGAACTTCCTTAGCTTTTCCTCAGGGCCAATGGGCGAAGCCACATTTTGTGGCTTCGTATGATCCCTGACCCGTGCTTGATTAAAACCAGATTTTTTCAGGGCTTTTACATAGGTCATAGTAATTCTCTTCTGTGTTGGGTGCATTTTATGTACCTGCATGAGGTGGGGGGGGGGGGGTGTTCTACACGTGGGTAATATTATAGATGGATCAAGAAGCCTGTTAGGCTGGTGCGAGTTTTTTTATTGCTGTCGGGCTGTGCTGTGTATATTCCAGACTATACAGTGCTGAAAGGGTAAAAATATAGCCCCACTGTCTGCTTATTCCTCCTACTTATCCCCATTGACTATTACTGCCACAAGCCAAACCTTACTGGCAGGTATTTCAAAAGCATTCAGAGTACAATGTGGATATGCCAAAATATAACAATATGATAAATACAATGTTTGAACTTGAATAGTAAAATGATGGTCAGGGGCCTAGTATGAATGAAATGTGCATCAGGTCAGAAAAGAGTGGCAGAAATTCAGAAAAACACACACCCTCTACCTTAGCAGCCCAAGGAAGGTGGAATGGTCTGAGATTTAGAAAGAAATGCGCCAGTGTCATTTTGACGGCACCTTACTACGTTTGAGTATAACATACAAAGATTGTGTTCGCAATAGAGGTATATTTGATTTCCTATATGGTTGTTAATGTAGTCGGTATTTTCATGCTTTTTCATTTGTCCTGCTTAATTAAATCTTAGGAAAATGCCTAACTTGCTAATAATAGAATGAAAACGATACTAAGATATTAGTATGTCATTATAGTTTATGTACGAAAAAATAGTCATGTTTCAAAAAGAAAGGAAATCGTAGCGACAATTATTTTATTGAGATACAACCAAAATAAAAGATTTTTATTTATACAATAGATTACTACAGATAGGCATATTGCTAACATCTTATTCACCAATCCTCATCGTGCATTTCTTCTAAAAGACCCTTATCCACCCCTTCGTAAAACCTACAATCTTTCACTAGCTTTCCCTATCATTACCCCCAAGGGGGCAACTTGGTCTCAAACCTGCCTGGATGTGTGTATCAAAAAGTGAAGGAGATGGGTCCTTTCTCAGGCTCAAGTGAGTGAAATGAGTGAGAAAAGTTCACTCAAAATGGGTGTGAAATTTGCCTCCTCACTCAATATGGGTTAGGAATTCAAAAGGAGTTATACATAGTTATACATAGAAAAGTGCTAAAACTAAACACTTTCTAAGAAAATAAGGGGAAATAAATTAATGAATAGTATATATTTCTATTAAATCAACAAATAGGGGTATGAAATATATCAACAACATCCCTTCATTATGGATAGGTTTTCCAACTTTCGGTGTCCTTCAAAATGGGTCTGTTTTCAAAAACTCAACATACACATCTGGGCATTGAGAAGGGAAGTTGTCCCCCCAGGCATTACCTCCCCCCCCCCCCTCCCCCCCCCCCCATTACCAGTCTATAATCAGTGTACCAGGTCTAGCCTTCTCAGTCTCCTTGTTTACCTCCCATTTCCAGGGTTCTCAATGCAGGATACCAGTCTCCTGCGATAAAAAAAACGAGACAGGTAAAAAAAGAACTGCTTTCTTCCCCCATTCTGATCCCAGCCTGTCTACTGGTGCCGATCTACAACTGCGAAGATCGGCCCCATTGGGCTTGGAGGATGTCTGGGTACAAGACTAGTTGCCCCTATAGCCTCGAGGGTCTAGGGAGAATTCCTTATTAAAATGTTCTTGTAAATTCAACAGTTGCTCGAGAACGAAAGAAATATGCTCTAAGAGTCAAAATCAAGTTTGTTGTTGATGTTTGTTTCCTTTTGTAATTATGTTAAAGCTAGTTTCCATAGTAACTGTGAAAGTATTTTATTTGTTATCAAATGGAATTTTGGGGCTGCATAAGTTGAAAGTAGGAAAGGCAGTGTAAGTTCATTTATGTACATTATATTCTAAAAAGGTTCTCACTAAGATACATGGAACGTTTTCCAATGGCTCCTGAGTTTGCAAAGAGTCAATCCTTTTACCCAGCTTTGTTCTCTTTGATAACTTGGAATTCTGTAATACATGTTATAATGATCTATATCATACTACAGAATCCTAGGGTGATACCTATCGCACATACACTCATATGTTTTAGAAATCCTTCAGGCATAGCCACTTTGAGACAGCTCTTAGATGTTGGCACTCTTCAGAAAAGAGTCTATAGTATTGACTTCCTCTGTTCCCCTACCCATCCTAGGGTGATACCTATCGCACATACACTCATATGTTTTAGAAATCCTTCAGGCATAGCCACTTTGAGACAGCTCTTAGATGTTGGCACTCTTCAGAAAAGAGTCTATAGTATTGACTTCCTCTGTTCCCCTACCCACCTTCCGGCATAGCCACTTTGAAACAGCCCCTAAGATGTTGGCACTCTACAGAAAAGAGTCTATAGTATTGACTTCCTCTGTTCCCCTGCCCACCTTCCGGCATAGCCACTTTGAAACAGCCCCTAAGATGTTGGCACTCTACAGAAAAGAGTCTATAGTATTGACTTCCTCCATTCCCCTACCCACCTTCCGGCATAGCCACTTTGAAACAGCCCCTTAGATGTTAGCACTCTACAGAAAAGAGTCTATAGTATTGACTTCCTCCGTTCCCCTACCCACCTGTTGCCTAGACGACCCTATAGATGCTGACGTGTCAACTGTTATCTGTGTGTTTCTTTTCTTTACCCTCCACACACACATATTCTAGGCTGTCTATAGGTATGAGTGTTTTCTGTGAAACACCCATACCAATGCCAGTATGTCTGAAAACATCAAAGTGGTGTGGTCAACAAAGCTTGAAGTTCAGTGGACAATTTGTCATAATGGCTGTCTGAGAAGTTTAGAATCACCTTTTTACAGACTATGACTTTCAGTCTACTACTGTCTAACATAAGAACAACTCAAAATCCTGAACATTTTCTTCCACCTCCTGTTAGTTCGTCTGTTCCTATGTTCTTGTAAATTCACCAAAATGCAACTATAGTGGCACATTCAAAGTGTAATGGCAATATGTGTCCTGTTAATGTAGAACAGTTCATATAAAATAACATTTCTAATATCTAGCCAGAACACTTAACTATTGCTATGTCACCATAAAAGGAACAGAAAATGAGCTGTTTCTTGCTAGCCAGATCTATAGAGCTATGAGCAGTTCAGATCCCTAGACCCTTCACATAGTTATAATACTATCATTTAGAAAACAAAATGACTATGATATTGATGTATTATGATATAATATACTGTTATATTATGGTTTCTTGGGCAATTAGAGAATCGGGCATGCAAAGAATTTATTGAGAACAGAATGTTAAAACAATGAATTCCAAAATAACACATGAATAACAACATTACCAAACTTAAGACCTTATCAAACTTTTACTAAAAAATATACTAAATCATTACATAAAATGACTTGAATAAGTATACAGCATAAATAGAAATTTGATAATTATGCCATGCTGTAAACTAGTGTTTTGTGGTGAATGATGTCTTGAAATACAGTTATTCTAGTGTTTACTTTTCTTACCGTGCTTTCCTCAACAAATACTATCATTTCAAGCCTTGTCTGTCAACAACCTGTTTATTTTGATATGGGTTGTATGGCAAATAGAACAAGGTAAATGACCGGAGGGCTGTTCACTACACACCTGGTTAACCCTGGAGGAGGGGATCCCCTGGAGGAGATCTCAATACAGATGGCTATAGGTCTACCAGGCAAGAAACAACCCAAAAATTTGAAAAATTCCAGCCATCTCCATGTTTTTTGTATGTTGTCAGGAATATTTTGATGTAAAGTATGATGAAGCTACATAATTTTTTAAAAACTGCACTCAATTTAATAAGGAATTATAGAAAAAAAAGTCCCGATGGACACTAAGACACACTTTACGGTGAATGCGGGCCATCTCAGTTTTCTTAATCAGCTGTTAAAATAATGACACTGTGCTCACCTTTCCAAGCAAACACATATTATAGTCTGTTTGGAGATGGATACATTGAGGGCACTGATATAACTCATGCAAGATGACGAGCAGAGTAGAATCACACACACACTGGAGACATCAGTATTTTGCACCAATGTTAAGTCTATGGAGCAGTTTCAATATATCTCTGTAAATACATGTCTGATCTTTGATATATAAACAGATCATGTGAACAATTTTTGTTTTATATAAAATACAAAATATGTTGAAAAATAAGAGGGGTTTCAGATGTCATGGAATATTAAGTTTTTACCTGTATTATCAAACTACAAAAAGAGCTGTTTCTTGCCTGGCAGATCTATAGGACATACAGGGTACAGCTGGAGGTAGGGTACAGGCAGCCACCCTGGAGGACAGGTATTTATTTTTGAAGGCTGGTGACGTCTCCCCTTGTCATCTGCCCCAGTCAAATGGGCCTTGGGATCCAGCCAGGGAGGATTGTTAGGTAGAAGGTGGGGATGGAGATAGATGTATTCTCACCGGGAAGGCACTGGGCCTGGGAATGACACCCATTGTGTGCACATTATGGGGTGGATAAGCTGATCTCTTGCCTCATAGCCCGCTTGAAATCAGGCGTTATCATTCAAGAGGAAAATAAAGTTAGAGATATAGGTCAGAAGAATTATCTAAAGGAATGGAGAAACTATATCACTTTTTAAGAACTGTTCCCAAGAGAGTCCCAGACCAATGAGTAAATAGGCATGGACAGCTTACACGGTTAATGCAGTCTCCAACCACGTAGAGGTTGAATGTGCATCCTCACCATTTTCAGCAGAATTTTTCCCTCATATCCCAGCATGCTAGGTTATGACATGTAAGGCATAAACCAATCCAGCACACACACAAATATCCATCACCCATGTTAGATTTAAAAGGCCAATAAAATAAATCTCAAATGATTTGATCTACCCAATGAGATCTATGGGCTCTGGGGAAATCCAAAACTATTAGGTTAAAGCTAAATAGGTCAGTATGGACCATTATGTGTACCCCACATCCCCAGGGCGAGGTTTATGGGTGGGAGAGAGAGGTAGACACAGGTAGATAGGTATAGGTACTGGAGGAAGGAGGTTTATTGGAGCAGAGTGGAAGGAACCTACAGGTTATAAATTGATACCAAACTTTTTTTTTCAAAGGAGAGGAAAAGCTATAATTAGAACTTTTAGAACTTTTAAGAACTTTTGGTTCCAGAGTCCCAGACCAGGAACTAAATAGACACGGGTACCCTAGATTGTAATTACAGTCACCAGCCACAAGGAGGCCAAATGTGACTGTGCACCCCCACCATTTTAAGCAGGGTTTCACACCCATGTCCAAACCTGCTCTGCTGCATCTGACATATGGCATGTAGGGCCATAAACCAGCAAGCACCCAGATAACCATCACAAGGATCACCCATATCAAATTGAGAAGGGCAGTAAAATAAATCTCAAATGATTTGATCTACCTAGTCAGATCTATGGGCTGCGGGGAAATCCAAAACTATTAGGCCAAAGCTAAATAGGTCGGGATGGACCATTATGTGTACCCCATATCCCCAGGGCGAGGTTTATGGGTGAGAGAGAGGGGTAGACACAGGTAGATAGCTAGGTACTGGAGGAAGGAGGTTTATTGGAGCAGACTGGAGGGGGCAGGTGGGGTGTTGGGGTGATTTAGGGCTGGTTAAACATTACCACCTGGGTAGACAGAGACGGGACGGCCCCTATCATCCATTCCACAGCCCACCTAGGGAGGGATCGTCCCCAGGCTCGGCCCCTACAGACACAACATGGGCCTGTTCACTGCAGCCATCAATTGAGGAGGTATTTATTCATGTATAAGGGTCGACATCAAAACATGAAATTCCAGTAACTGTAGATTTATTCCATGTGTGTGTGAGTCATATTAACCTTATTTCATCTTCAGATGCCCCAAGGCTTTCCGTTTAGGTGAGACTACCCTTTACTATAAGGCATTTGCTTATGCACCAGACCAGGGACTATAATTGTTGATATACATTAAAATGAAATAATGTACACTTATGGTGGTATAGTACATCCACAAATTTGTCTTTTAAAAGACCCTCCTTCTCTACTTTTTTATAAATTGAAATTATTTTGTACACTGAAATGGAATATTCAACTTCTAAATCAAACTGTGCAGCATTTGAATGTAGCATGTTAGATCAAATATGCTGTCTGAACATACTTCATTACAGCTAGTAATACATAATACAAATGAGCTAGTGCAATATGTATAACATAAAAACATCAGCAGGATGTGTTCCCCATTCAGAATGAAGATTCCCAACCTGATGATTAAAAAATGGACAGCTTTCGGTCAGACTTCTCTCCCCCTACGCATTTCCTGGGCATAAACATGGAGTTAGAAGTAGTAGGGCTGGCCAGCAAAAACAATTGGCATGGCAATGTGAGGCAGGCATGTAACTGCTCTGAGCAGCTCGTAGAATGGTTCCCTGCTCAGTATTATGCTCACTGGGTCAAAACTGTATGGAATTTGTTATACATGTACTCGTTATCTTCCGGGTTTATCAGACTAGTTGATGGATATTACTGTTTGTCTTTTTTTTTTATTAAAGGCCAAGTCCTCTACAAGGTTTGAATAATTCCGTAAAAAGATGTCGTTAAATGTTCAAAATATTATTTACATCTTGGCTTTATCAGTGCACAATACCATGGGTATAAGAAGCTACTACGGTAATATAAGGTTTGATGAGTTCTGTTGAAAGACCTTATTAGCCTCCGATATATTTCTTGTGCGTTGAATACATAGAGCAAAATAGGTGAATGAAAGTTAAGTTTTTAATGCATGTGTTAACCGATCATAATCTAATTTTTATCTGAATGCTTACATACAGTAATAGAGGGAATTGGGAATGTTGATGACTTTAGGAATATAGAAATTATGAAGCTAAGCCTTGCAATTGGTGTCTGATATTATTCCCCTTTCTTTATTCTTCCTGCACTGTTTCTTATCTTATCTTGTACTTTAAATGATACCTGATTTTGGATGTCATTTCTTTCATGAAAATAGTTACCAGTAACCAACCTACTGTCCCCCCTTTGGACTAGATGTACCACAAGGCTGAACACATTGAGGCATTGGTATTATATTTATTAGACTGTTTACCTGAAACTACAACACCTGGAGGAAACAAAGACCTCCAGGGTCACCCAAATCCGAGACGGAATAAACAAAGTATACACATTCCTGGGCCACAGTGGCGACACACTTGACTAAGAGTGCTGAGACAAGCGTTTATCAAGTGTTATTCTGGTGGCCACTGCTATCTTAGATGTTTATTTCAATGTGCTATTGTGTATTGATTTGTATATGATTTGAGGTTATCTGTTTGTGGTGATTTCTGTTTGTTTTATTTGCTTGTGATACAGCTTAAAAAATGGAGAAAGGGGGACAGGAGATTCAAGATACCATCGCATGGTATCTAAATAATTTCCCGTTCGTGTGTGGTATTTTTCTTTACCTGTAACAATAACGTTTTTCTCCCTCTTTTTACGATAGCATGCTGTTTCAATGCAAGTTCTAAACATTTATGTGGTTTCATTGCAAAAACAATAGCCGCTATGTAACAATATAATTATAGGATTTTAAGATTAAAGACCTCGCAATACTCTTTTCTTTCCTTAATGATACAATCAGCTGGGAGACTGGCTGAGTGTTAAGAGAAATGCATAAAATAGCTTAAAATGCGTCATTTTCATAGACACGTCGACACCTACTTTACATTGCAATCACATTCAAAAAAATCTTTAAAAATCTATCTGAAATTGAACGATTTTAAGAGTCATCATTTGCTTTCCGCAAAATGCCTTAATGCAATTTCAAAATAACATGTCAAGAAACTAAAAACAGGCTCATAGGTACATCAGTTCAGCCCATGTGTTGGGCCTATACATTCTGCTGAAGCAGGTAAGTTTATGTTTATTTTTTACCTTATTTTGTAAATAAGGGGATCATGTCCCACAACACTGGGGAGGAAGAGATGGTAACCAGGTTACCCTTCTGGCCTGGAGACTAGCACTACCTGAGTTGGTTACCTTGTACCTAACACTCTTTCCTGTAGACTGCTTCTACCCAAGTCTCATTGTATCTACTTATTCCTTTCTATCTATTGATCTGTTTCACGATATAATTATTTCCTACTTGACTAATGCACCAGCTACCAGTTTCAGTTTAGCTGTTTTAGGTTAATGTCCAGCCGAGGTGTAATGTTCAACGACTGATGGATTGAGATTGTTTTGAGAACAAGGGGGAAAACGGTTAAAATTGATGTATTTCATTAAGGATAGGATTTTGAGGAGTCCTTAATATCATGATTGTGTAAGTATTTGGAATCAGTTTACAATTGTTTGTCAGACTTCTCAAAATGTGGGTATTTCTGAAAGCATAATACAATTGATCAATATGAGGTCATGGCATTTTTAAGTGAGTATAGAAACTCCATAAGAAATGGAAGTTATATTTTGGTTGAATGAATACAAAATTAATGGTGACAGTATTTGAGACCCATGTTTATAACATTTTGCTTATAACATGACATCATAATTATATTTAATGTTTATAGTATGCACCAATGAATCATCGGTAGAACTTTGTTTTGTAAAAGAGATGGTGGATTAATAAAAAGAATATATTTACCATAGCATAATATATTGTACTATCAACCATAAATTACTTTCATGTATGTTATCGCTAAAAAATGAAAGCTAAATTAGAAACCAGTGCACCTCACTTCAAATAGTAATTGCCAAAAGCATTTAATCCATAAATCGTTAATTCAAAGTGAGAAAAACGATCAGCTTTAATTCTAAGTGAATGAAGGGTATATAGGTGTATGTGTTAACTTAAGATGTTCGACACGTGCTGGCGTACCCCACAGAGGTACAAACGAACGGCCCTGATAGCAGTAGGGCAGGAGAGCAGCAGGCAGACGCCAGGTAGGACTACCTTGTAGAGATGATAGGGGCTGTGGGGGCGGGGGGGGGGGGGGTTAGAGACATTTTTAGATCCTACAGTCACTATCAAAATTTTAATAAGCTACAACGTATCTAAAAACATGGCCCTAATGGAGAGCATTACTTTTCTAGATCTCTGATTATTATAGCATTAGTTTTAGGTGTTAGTATCCCAGACAACTTGTAATGTAACAGGCACATTCTGCAACCATACTATTTTGTCAGACTGTTACCTCCAAAGCCTTTAAGTAAACTAAAAGTATACTATTTTGTGTGAGGTTGACTCACCAAAACAGAGTGTAATGATAACATAACATATTACTGATGTCGAGACGTTGACAATACAGACTGCTGTAATAACATTATCTTGAGTAAAAGGGCATAACCAAATTGTTTATCCAGAAAAGTCATTGTGTAACAATGCAATGTTGGGTTCCAGACACATTGTTGTGTGCCATTAAAATAATTCAACAAGAATCAATACAAAACACAATAAAAAAGATAATTTGGAACAGCAAGGTCAGTGCTCCGTCGCATAACCAAACCCTCGCAACAGCGATACCACAGCGAGGGTTTAGATTTAAGTCTCGCAACAGCGATATCCTTATGGTTTTCAATTTGCCAACCCTCGCAACAGCGATGGTTTTGTACAAACTTTGAACACAGTTAATTTATTGACAAATACATTTCCGCCACTTGCCTTCTGCACATTTTAAGAGCTGACGAACACATCTAAAAGTTAGTGAAAACAAAATGTAAAAATTCTAACCCCAAAATGCCCCCCCAATACATTGAAAATTGGGGTGTGCCAACCCTCGCAACAGGGAGGAAAGTTGGATCCACTCGCTGTTGAACAGGGACGGGTCTCGCTGTGGTGGACAACCCTTGCAACAGCGAGACCCGTTATGCGACGGACCACGGGAGTCTATCTAGCGCTACCACCATTTTGTCTTGTATGTGTCCAACCCCTAGACCCCTATCTCCGAGTAGGAAGTGGATTTGAGTGATTCATTGTATTTGTTTCCCCCAGTGAAAACCTTAGGCAACAAAGAAAATACATTCATTTTTTCATGTTTATTTTGAGGCAATTTCCATGATACTGTCGAAGATTCAAAAATAGTTTACCATCCTAAGGGCTCGCATTGATGGGCATGCCATAAGTTTATGGTCATTTTATGGGTAATCTTATGGGTAATTTTATGGGTAAATCTAGTCGGCTATACTGCACCAAGTAAGGGTACACTGGACACCAACCCTTCCCCTCAAGTACTCCCTTGCATCCCCTTTATCGCGCCATATTCGTCTCTGTCAAAGACTGACATTATCTACTGTCTTCCATTTCTGAAGTATGATCTCAAGAAATACCCAGTATACCTTGATTGATGGGAGCATGCCCGAGATCTAGGCATATAGAGATGAACATATGAAGTCCTGAATGATAAGTGACCGAGATAAACATACCTATCTTTATGATCGATGGTTATGACCAGTGGCATATGGGCTCTCTTCGATCAATAAAAAGACAATTCCCATAGAAACCCTTCAAATGCAATAGCATTATATTGAACGTTCTTATGACTTGTGGTTTCCGTGTTTACATTTGAAAAACTCATTTTCTAAATTTCAACTTGCAAAAAAAAAATATTCACCATATTTAGGAAAAAGAAGGATCAGCCTAATTTAATCTCTTGACTATAGATATTAACTAGCTCAATCAGAGGTCTGTCACCAAGGTGGTCCCATACTTCGTGTCCAATCCATAACATAGTTCCACATTATGAAGGACATAACACTCGGGTGGAAGGATGATGTTTATTAATATCCAATGTGCGTCTGCTAGTGACAAGATCTCCCGTTGACAATGAACAATCCAAAGGGGTAACGTCCGCTCAACCACACCCAGCCAACGCCCCAGCTCAACTATCAGTCTATTGATCTTCCCAGGATGTTATTCCAACAACAGTGAGTTGCGCTCTTCTGGCAAGTGCACAGACTGCGCCTTATATGATTATGATTGGCTCTGCCTACCTGACCTCCCCTTATACACTCTCCTCTAACATTGAGTGTTACACTCTTAGCCCTGATTCTTGGTTCAACACCAGAATAGCTAAGTTAAAGTCTGGACTGACCATTCGCGTCAGTACAGTGTGTAAGTGGTGAAGGTGTCGCAGTGTTTGTCTCACCTTAGTACAGAGATCGCAGCCTGATAAGCATAACTGAAAAATACCCTATCATCTGAGGGACCACACTACCACACGTCCCGGCCACAAGTGCATGGATAATTTCTCATTTGCAGGCAGTAGTTTCATCCGTGATGTATGTTCTCCTGGGGAACCCAATGCTTTGATTACTGTTCCATAATCTAACCGGAACATTGGTTTTGTACCCTGAAGACATTTTTGCTATCCCTTGAAGCAATCTAAAGGGTGGGATTTGGTGCTCAGCTGCCTCTATAAATCTCTTTCTAAAGCCTATATCCCACATGCCGATTTTGTTGACAATTTTTAACAATCGGCAGGGGAAATACAAGTTGAGTAAGGCATGTTATACATCATTAGAAAGGTTTTATAATTCTCTTTCAATTGATATATGAAATGGATGGTTCTGGACAATATTGACGGAGAAAATCAAACAAATACAAGATCGTCAACATCAAAATCGGCCCATAGAACACCGGCCTAAGCCTGAAGCACTAGGGTAATTTGTTACAGAGTATATTCTGAAGGTCAGAAGACGCCCCTATGCCCACTGAACTATACGAGTAACTCACATCTCCCACGCACATTTATTCAGAGAGCAGCTTGCCTATATGGGAGCATATTTGGGAAAAGGTACCTAATGACATTTAATGAGGTCACAAAATCACATGAAAAATGGGGACATGTGTCAGCATTATTCTTATTGTAAAGAACTTACTCTTTCAAATGCTGCAAACCATTTTGAAATATTCCTGATAGAACCTGAGATAAACATGTATGAACCTACCAACCTCTTGTACATTGAGAACCCCTTATTCCCAATTACTGTTGTTACTTCCATGTTATGGCGACTTAAAGTTTCTTATGTTTATCAAGAAATTAAGTTTTCTTATTTCTGAGAATATTAAAAGTGCCATAACTATTGACCAGAGTGTTTGTTCCACTCACTGTTTTCAGTTTTGAGAAGGTAGAAACATTTTCTACATTACATGTGAAAAAATGTTTTTTTCATTTTTTATATTCTTTTTACTGTAACCATGGTAACTCGCTAACCTAAATTATGCACAGAAATTCTGCTAAAAACGTTCCATTTTGATTTTCCCATGATGCATTGCTTATGAAAATTTTGATTTTTTAGTAAATGTCATGAGAATCTTTAGAAAATTTCATGAAAGTCAAAATTGTTCACAAAATAACTTAAAAAATAGTTTTTTCCCTATATATTTCATGATTAATGTAACAAAGAGTCAATTTCTGCCAGATACTGCCAGATTTGGCCCAAATTGAGCATAACGGCCTATATTGTATGTAAGATTGCGAAGGAACTAAATATCGTAGAATGATAAAACAAAGAGTAGAAGAATCCCTGGGACTTCAGAAACATTATAAAACACAACTTTTAGCTGCATGTTAAGTGATTGTTTCATAATATGAACAAACCTCCAGAATTAGCGGCCACAGGATGGCCAAAAATGTCATTAGGTACCTTTTCCCAAATATGCTCCCATATGTCAGCCGCAAGGTTATTAGTATTTACATTTTAAGTGTACCTATACCAATGATAGGATTTGTGACATGAATTTTATTTCCATTTGGTTTTGAGATTAGGCATCCTCAGCTCAGTTTTATATAATACGTGTGGCATGTTTCTTTAGAACCTATCTGGCTGTGGAGATTTTATGTTTTCTTCGTGGAAACGTTGCGGATGTTTGGAAAATGTGTTCATACGGGAAATCTCTCTAAGAGCAACCCAAACCTCAGGAAAGGAAGCCAAAGCCTCTGTGAATTAACGATAATCATAATGAACCCTAATTTATAAACGATAATCATAATAAAATGGTACTAAATAACTAATAAACTGATGATATTGTGCATGTGAACAAATACAAGAACAATTTATTGTAATATCTGGAAGATCAGATTAATCTGAAGATGACAAATAAAACACTATTAAAAAGGAAAACGCCCGTACCCTAATAAAATCATGTAAAATGTACTCTAGCCACATGAAATAAATTATACGAGTTTATAGATCCAGAAGAATATCCTATGTTGTTTGTATGTTTGTAAATGTGATATTGACTATCTGTTTTTAAACGGGGTGAATCTAGGCTACTAGGCTTATGTGAGAGACAAGAGAACACATACTACATACTACAGAGGTGAGGTAAGATTGGGGAATAACTCTGGACATATTCTGGTTAACCGAAATTCCTTGTCTCATATAATATATCACACCTGTTTATCTGAGACATAAAAGCATTTCCGGCCATGGAAGAAAGCAAGATCAGTAAATAGGCCTGGCGAGAAAAAAAAGACCACGTCAAAATATCAAGCTATTATTGAACTATTGTTGATGTTTGATTTAAGACTGCGTAAGGTTCGTGTATATCCAAGTCTTCATGATTTGTTTTTCTAGAATGTCTGAGTAATTCAGACTGCGTTTAAAGTTTGTCCGTTCACTTCCCAATAGTTCAAAAGAAATGAACGATGAGGGAGCTTCTTAATATGAAAGGGTTTTTATTCAGTAAACATCTCATCCCGAGTCAAAGCCACCATGTATAAGTCTTCATCAGTCCACCTCCCATCTCCTATCAGCAATCAACCACATTTAGAACACGAGTTGTTCCAACACCTTCTAGACCATTCTAGTATTCAGCTCTATCACAATCCTATGTCCGAGGTAATGGATATTGGTAAACTCCAGTCTGTTACACGGAGCCGATGTACTTACTCCAAGTATAACTCCTTGGCTAAACCTACTAAACTTTAGTGACTGCTAACCACTAACTAACTGCTCGCTCTCTACCTTGCAACACCTTTTATACTGGTTAACAGGTGGCGCTAGGAGCGCAAGATATTTAGACTAGAAGTAGACTTGCTAAGCCTGATCCTTGTTGGATTATATATCATGACAATATATTAAAAGTACTAAGCCATTAGTACATTCGACGGCGGTCAGGTGTTTGAATTTAAGGAGGTGGACGACATAGCTCAAACCAAATGAATATAATGAACTCCCAATTTTGATGATTGGATACATTTGTTAAACCATGGTGGGGTGGCCTTGACTCTCGTGGTACATTCAGCACAGTGTCAATAAATTCAGAAGTTCTTTTAAGAATTGTAAACAAAGCTACATTCATATGTCCAGTTTTACTTAACACACAGGTACATTTCCAGTAGTCCATGCTAAGACTCGAGATCACGTTGAAAAGGTTCATAAACATGAAGTTTTCAGGAAGAGTTCCTAGTATTGTTAGTCCATATTATGGCTTAAGAATAGCGGAACAGGTTCATAAGGTAACAAGGTAAGTTTTAGTGAATCATGATCATTGTATGATAAGTAAATGATGACATAATCATGTTGATAAACAGGCGTACTCAGTTTTAGAGGATGAAGATTTATGACACTCGTGCTTAAAGTGATAGAGTTGGGTTTTTCCTTAGTACATACATGTACAGATTCTGACATTTGTAATTTGTAACACAAGTCGACAGAACTCAACATATATACAGTGTAGGGTTGTCTTAAACTTCTAAGAGTAACAAGTGTACATCAAATCCAATTTCAGAACAAATTAACACAACATAAGTCAATACAGAGAATTCGGACATTTTGAACGAACGACTTTCATGATACAATGCGTGTCAAATTTCAACCAAACTTCAATCATAATAACATTATTTACAATAAATACAAGGTCTCTGTATCAGGTTTAGCAATACCGAGCAGTTGGAACCAGAAAATACCACCATTCCTGTCACGCGTCCGCCAGCTATACTTAGTACACGTGTACTTAGCGGGACGCTTGACTGGAGTTCCCCCCCAGGGTTTGACCTCGATATGATTCCTTCGGGCGCGGAGCGCCCGGATGGCAAATTTCTGCTTCGATCAAACTTTCAAGTTTGAAGGCTCGACCTGACATTTTGAGCCGATATGAATTAATTCTAGCGCTTGATTATGTTGGTTGGGGACCCAAGCTTTAGTCCAGCACAGGTTTTGTAAAAATTTATGCGATGGATTGATCATGCTAGCCGATTTCGAAATTTGGATCTTTTGGATCAAAAAGGGGTTTCCCAAATTAGCCTCGTTTTGACGTCATTTTAATCAGTGCCGGTGGTTATTTTACAAGAGGCGGACGTAGATTCTTTTTGTCACATCTAACCTTTGATCTTTTAACCCAACCACGATGGTCAGAGTCGCAATCTTCTGCTCGGACAGAGAGGCGGGAGTCGAGGGATACCCGGACCTGCTGTTAGGGGACTCGGACCACACAGTTGTGATTTTTCCTTGGGAAAACGCCACAACAGCGGAACTATCCGGACACGCCTTTGCCCATCATGTTATTTTCCCTGATGACATTCTTATCGTGGTGTGCAACATCCTTGATGTCCTCACCTGGGACCGGAAGCTCGGTTTGTATCTCCCTCTTTTTACCAAGTCGGAGGGAGCGGCAAAGTTTTATGCCGAAACTTTAAATAGGGCGTTTTACAACCTACACTCCCACCCGTTACCGGCCACCCTCGTCATCGCAACCCCCTCAGGGTTTGACGCTGGAAGGTGGCCGCTAACTGACAGCGACGAGTCGTTGCAAAAATGGGTCAATCGTCTTATCACCAAGGTCAGCCGGGAGGTGAAGAGGTGCAACGATTGGTTTGGGGTACCCACGGTGAACACCGGACGAGCACTCCATTTAGTAAAGACTGTGGCGGATGGGACAATAACAGTGAACAATTTTGGAGAGTTGGAGGACGGCTACTCGCCGTCCCCACGGATAGTGCGTCGTTGGGCCCGGGCTCTTGGCCGTTTTGTCGCCCGCCTACCGCTGGCCCCGCGGTAAACCACCGGCATTCATTCATGTATATAATAATTTTTTTGGAGTGATTTCTACCCTGTGATTCCAGTGATTCAATTCCCGATCAGCACCTAGTCCACTAAGATGTATTTATCCAGGATACCCCAGACAGTGTTTTTTTTTTTTTTTTTTTCGGAGGCCTTTGGCCAGATGTTCATCAGGAGCCGCAGGAACATAGACTGTTGCCACGGGACCCGTTGTCTACGCCGCTCGTTGCCGGGCCTTCGCCCTTCTCGTGGAGCCGCCCTCCTAACCACCGCTCCGAGATCGGGTAAGTTCCGCCTCCCTTCTACAGTTCTTGGCACGTTAGGTAGGCTACTAATCGTAGATTTAAGGAGATTGTTGGCCAAATTCCTCTTGGTGGTTCTCGGCTCGCCTTCACGTGGTTGTATTCCGGAAGCTGATGTCACTCCCGGAACCAGAAACTGTGTTTTGCTGGTGATTTTAGTAACGGGTAGCGTGGGTGGCCACCTAGTGTTTACTTTTGGTTCCAAGATGGTGGACGCGGGCCGAGAGTCAGGATCTTGCGTACTAAACTTATTATCTTTTCCAGGTCCTGCGGTATGTTAGGGTGATGTAAATGAAGCAATGTGACACGGTTGGCACTGAAAAGCGTCAGGCTATATAGTTTTAGTGGGCGGATTGTTTTTAGGCTAATATGATCAAGCATTTTACCTCGCGCGTGGTTGGGCGATAATAGGGGGTTTTCTGACTAGCGGTTTGTTGACATTACCGATCTAAGTAGGCTTTTTGGAGTGTGGGCAATTTGCATCGTATTGTTATTATTTGATACTATTAACTGTTGGGGACTGACACTGCACATGAGAATCAGGTATGGGTGGCCAGAGATTCCGGTCTGAGTTGTACAACACTAGATTTGCTGTAACAGGATTCTTTGTTTAGTCGTTATACGTACAGGGCATTAGTGTAAATGTCTACATTGGAAACAATTCACATGGGGTGCCCTAGGTAACAAGCGCTTCCTAGGGTGTTCACCCTGGTAAGTTTAGGTGACAGTAGGTGACCAAGTATTTTGGTCCAGACTTCCCAGCATTAGATTGGCTGTGACAGAATTCTTTGATGAGTAGTTCCCCTTACCGGGTACAGGAAATATTGACGTGTCGGCCACGTGAGGCGACACCATAGGTGGAGCCGTCCAACGAGTTGTTGGCGACTCCCATGGTAAGTTTGAGATGTAGTGACGAAGGCCACAGATACCCATCCCATGTTTTAGTCTAACATCAAGACTGCGTCAGTGTCATTGTGTTAGAATAAGTTTTAGAGTGAGTATTATTGTACAGAGTCGTCTCGAAGAGGAAAAAATACTACTGTGAGGAGACCGAGATGAAGTCTCTAAGACACTGAATGAATTCCCAGATGAAGATTCTGTATGTGTCACTGTGAAAGAAGGAATGGTATCCTTATTAAGAGCTAGAAAGGCACCAGCACCACAAAGATTACCAAGCGTCACAAGCAGAGATACATGTGTGAACACTGCGGGAGTTCGTACGTTCATAGATCAGGCCTTAGTAGGCGCCGTTCCATTGAACACAGAAGCCACGTTTATCAGTGCCTGAGATTGCCAAACACCTCAGACAGTGATATCTTTGCGATGAATGTGTGGAAGCCTATGCCCACAGGTCGGGGCTGAGCCGTCACAAGAACATCCATCTGCTAAGGCTTCATGAGTGCCCGAGATGTGATGCAAAACTGTCCCGCTCAGATTCCCTAACCGACCTCATGGGGAGATAAGAATAATGATAGGAATTGGATCCCTGGTGGTTTACCTTAAGAGGTCACTTTTTTTTTTTTTTACAAGAGTCAATACTCTTGATAACACTCTTTCTGTACAGTGTGTTAGAATAATTACCCAATACACTCCAAGGATTTATTCGTAAACAAGTTAACACCCCCTTCAAGGGTGACAACTGTTCTAACATATTTGACTCCATTTTGTGAAGCATCCGCTTTAAACCCACAGTTTGTTCTTATTGAATGATTATGTTACGACAAAATCCCTTCTCTCTTTGCTAGTTACAGGTGGTAGCTCGGCGTTCACCCCCTACATTCAGCCTGGGGTTTGAAGACCGAGTTCCACTTTATATTGGGTAGTGGCGCCCTTCTGACAATGCAAACGGGTGCGTCACTAACTCCAAACGGTTCACTGAATAGATATTATACCTATGTTAACAGTAACATCTCACTGTCTACCCTATACTCTACATCACATGGGAAAAACCAACATGACAAGCGGTGGGGGTAGCGTTTTCATTCCGTGAGGTATAAATGTCATTAAAGGACATTAAGTACTAACTGTACAAAGGAGGTTGAGATTATTCGTTCCTCATTAGTTATCACCAGAGGATCGGGTCTCAGATTCAGGTTCATTTCTGATCTGATTCCCGGTCCTCATTAGTTACACGTGGTTTGTCGGTACCTTCCCACTCATAGGACCAGAATGGGCAGCACCGAGTTTCCCATTGTTATAATTGGGAGCAGACTGCATATATATATATTTTTTTTTTTTTTAATATGCAGCCTACACCCCCTTTAAATTATAGAGATGTGTAAATGCATCTCCTTAGATCACTCACTTCCAGACAGCACCTAGTAAGTCGGGCCTTTACCGAAGTACAGTACAAGGTTAAACCCGTTTTCTTGTTCAGGTCTATGCCCGTTTTTCTTGTGGAGAGTCAAGACTACTCCTGAAAAGACTCCGCCCCCAGCTCATCCTAACTATGCGCATGCAGGGCAGGGATAGGTAGTGCTAAAGACAGAGTTAGAACTTTTAGCTCCTTTCTAATAGATCGGGTAAACTTATTAGCTCTGGGTGTCAACCAAGTTTATTGTAGCTTGTTCATCAGGGAATCAGTAGTCCATGTCCCCCCTCTTCAGCTCAACTGTTGAGCGGAGACCTGGATACTTTTAGCGCCACGACGGCGGTCAAGACTAATTTTCATTTATTTTTTTTTTTTTTTTCTCGACGGCGGTCAGCTCTGAAGCCGCTCATTTCCTTTATTAATTTTAGTTATTCCTAATTTTTACCCGGGTCGAAACTTGACTTCTTGCCGTTTTGTCTCTGTCTTGATTAAAAAATGGTCTAAAAATGGTCTAAATAACTTAGTCTTGAATTATGGGCAGTTGTTCCTTATTTTCTTTCTTCTTGATACTCGTTGTCGTTGGATCCTGACTTTTATGTTAAAGTCAGGATCCCTTGACCTAAGACATACGGTGATCCGGTGGTCATTTACACATAACCAAGACGACGGGGCTATTAATAAGGACAGCACCTCGCTCCACCGCCTTGTGAGTTTTCGCTACAGCTTCTCCCCCCCCAGGGATGGCTTGTCCAGTCTGAGGAAGTCGCAATATGGTGAGAGAGAGCCGAGCACCCTGTGAATGTCACCAATTCGCCGTTGTCCCGTAACTACATTTCCTTGTGACCTCCGCTATAGCTCCCAAATATGGCACGCCTTGTCAGGATTTGCACATATCCCTGCCGCTGCAGCGTGTCTATACTAGGAGCAAACGAGCCACGTATAAGGTACTCTCGTGTGCTGTCACAGAGCGTCTCCCCTGAGAATGTTACTAATTATACTGCTTTCTTATTATATTTTGCCCAAAATTCCCTGAGGAAGAGCTCTTAGTTACACAAATATTGGTTTGCTTTATATATTAGTTTTTAGGTAAATTTCTTTCTCTTCGTCGATTTTTTTGTGATGAAGAGACCGCTTGTCAGGAGCCAATCCACCCGGGGCATAGTGACTGCCATGGTCGGGCGTCCACCCCAGTGCCCTTCGCAGCGTCAGTGACGCGTAACCCCAACGTCCTGCCTCCTGTCAGGCACCACTGACACCAGGCCTGTGGGCAGGCTCCTGCTGCTTGTGCAGCCCCCTCATCTTTGAGAAGATTATATATGTAAGCATGCTAAAGAATAGACAGTGGCGTTCCCCAAGTGACTCCTGTACTGCAGCCCGATCCTAGCGGTAACAACAACACAGGGGTCAGGTGTAGATGGTACTTGCTTGAGGAAGTTCACTTCGCTCGTTGGGAGCATTGGTCCCGTTGAGCGCTCTTAGGTTTTATACAGAATTTTGAGTATCTTTTTAAATGCTAAAATTTCGCGACACTAGGATCGGTTCCAAATGGTTCCCTACTTTAAAAGCGTTGCCAAATCGTTAACAATGAGAGTGTTGAGCTAGGCTACCGGGCATGGGACACTCGACTTGAGAGAAATTTAGATAACCCATGGGTCCATAGAGAGACGGTTGGACCAGCCTACCCGACCCAGGTTTCCCTGACTGGTGAATCCTTATTGATCAGGTTAGTCAACAGAACCCTACCTACCCAAACAGGTATTGCCCAGCGAACTTCCCGTAACATTTTAGTTTTAGTATTCGTACCTTTGTGTTATTAATTCACCAATTTTACCTGTACAGCACTAGGTCAGGTTTTAACACTCGTTACATCGTCATATGATAACTTCATAAACCGTTCCTGGATCTATTTCGGATGTCCCTGGCCTTATTGTCTTTCGGGCAGATCCCGTTCCGGTCGCTGTTGAGGTGGGCGTGGTCGATCTAGGAGGAGCGTTAGGCATTGTTCCATGTCCCATCACCGGTTGAGGCCAGTCCGCTCCGACATCGGACCAGCCTGCGTCGATGAGGCGAGGTACTCCCATGGGTACAGGAGTGGCTAGCCCCGAGGAATATCTCAGTAGTCTGGCCCTGGTATTGTATTTTAAGTTACTCATCATCAGACGGGCTAGTTTTTTAGACACTCTCAGGGTGTCGGGTAGTGGCACCTTAGATGGGTGTTGTCCAGGTCTAGTCGCTGCTCCCATCAGCTGCGCCCCCCAGGTTACTGTCAGAGTATATTTCAGACACAGCTGGGTCACCAGTAGATCCCTAATGAGCACATAGCCCTCCGTATAAGTGTGGTCTGAAGGCATAGCCAGTTCGCCTAGGAAGATTGTTTCTATCATATGTGGATTGGCAAATTGTACGTACAACCCATCCACAGTCTTTCTTCTAATATTTCTCCACTTTCGCCACACGAGGACCACTATAGCGATGACTAGTACTGCTAATAATATAGCCAGCACTGCCACTGCAGTGGGGTTGGCGGTCGCGTCTGGACACCCAGTTAGTGCCTTTTCATGGTGCAACAGTTTCTCCGGGTCCGCCGTCTCCAAGGCCATGGCCCGAGGTAAGGTCATGGTTAGTCCGGCTAGGGCAGCCTTACCTTGATGGTTCCGCCAGCATTTCCAGAGGACACATCCAATAATTGTCACAGCCACCACTATGCAGAAGATGGTGAGGAGACCAAAACCACCTCCGAAGTTACCTATAGAGAACCACGGGGCGTGTTTCTCTACCTCGTAACGGTCAGTCGCTTTCTTGATGCCCTTGGCCAAGTCTTTACGGTGTTTTTGTATTCGTTTGGCCAAGGAGGTTACAGGTATTTTGACCTTCAGGCTTTCCTCGATTTCCAGCAGGTCTTTCCTAATTGTTTCAGGGATAGGGTCTGATTCCAACATAGTGGGTTCGTTTTTGGACGTTGTGAAATTCATGTCCCACCCCTTCACACGACTTGCTGCTTCCAACAGGTCATTATGTGGGTACACAACCGTGGTGATCCTGGTGTGCCGATCACAATTTCGCAAGCTATACGGTATCCACGCTCCTTGTGTTTGGAATGCACAGTCGCATTCCACCTGAACCCTTGCATAATTTTCTATGTTCACTCCGACCGCAGGCTGGTTTCTGCAAATCATTTGGCCTCGGGTGTCGGCGCTGACCACTAGCATATCTCCGTCGTCTAGGTACACTGCCATCTCTCCAAAGTCTGCTTCCAGTAGATAGTCCAGCTCACATTTTTCTTGGATCGCTAGGTCGTCGCGCCTCAGTAGCGCAGCAGTGCAGGTGTTGTCTGTAATCTTTTTCATATAGGGTAGATCCTTACAGAGCGTGATGGTTTGTCCATAACAACCTGACCAACTGCCACTAGCCAATGGTACGTAATACTGGCGGGACATGGACATGGCGACACTTTTGGGTAGATTAACAATTTGGAGAGCGTCCTTCTTAAGTCGCCCCCTAACCGTCACTGGCACCGGAAAAGTTAGTACTTCGTAGACCCTGAACAAATGTTCGTCAGCCACCACAGGCACCCTTACATACACTATTAATTCCTGAGTGGTTTCATTGAATTTGAACGAGGGTTGACTGTTCTCGTAATAGAAGGAAGGATCTGTGAACGCGACATGGAACCTGGGGTGGATCCCCTTCAGATATCTGTTAACTTCCTGGACCGCTCCGACCATATATTGGCGGGGTACCAAGTCCATAGTCAGCTGGCCCCGCGTCAGGCGCTGTACACCTTTCCTGAACACGCGAGTTTGCTCTACCATTAGTTGAAGATACACCATCTCTCCTAACTTGTCTTCCAGAGCGACCGGTATCATATTCAGGTACAGTTCCATCCAATCCACCTTATGTTGCACGAGTTTCATCCTCCGGCGAGTCGTGTTGTGTGCCTTATTTAGTGATCTTAGATTGTCCAGTAGGCCTATCACGACATGGTTAACCCTTTCGACAGCCTCGTCATGTTTTTCATTCATCAGAGCCAAGTCTTCGATCATTTGGTTCGAAGACTCTTGCAATACTCTAATCAATTCTCTGTTATATTTGACATCAGCTGCCAGCCCTTGATTCCAAGAGGTTGGAAGAGGAAAGGTCGGCCACCCTGGATCGTCCAGCATTGTGGGCAACTTCTTCATTCTCTTGACCCTTCCACCTGGATTTAATTCCGACTCTTGATTTTGAAGGTCTCGTTGAGTGTTCTTTATTAGGGAACTTAAGGTTTCATTAAGAACTTCTCGGTACCGACCCTTAAGCGCCTGCGACGTCTGATCCATCCAATTGACCAGCGACCTGATATGGTAGCAGGCCCGATCGAGGGCGTCTCCTCCCTGTAGATATCGGTGACAGACCTGGCCAAAGGTAGCTTTGTTGAAGGAGCGCCTCCTTGGAATAGTGATTAGGAAGCCTTGTCGGACGTGTGTTATATCCGCGGTGGACATTAACTTCCCTGGTTTTAACACTACTCCATATTGTTCTAAAGCTATCACTTCAGCGTTAGGGGCTAGCCCTTCAGGTGGGCTGGAGTCGTTATGCACTCCCCTAATGCCCCCTATTATAGCTAATACGAACAGCACTAGCCACTTCATTGTCTTTGTTTTGGCCTTAGCGATAGTTTGAGAAAGTTAATTTTGCAGTTTATCTAAAACATGTTCACAGCAAAGTTACCTTATTTTTCCTGCGCACTACTATCATCCATGTGCCGAAATATGCTCTCCTCCCGGGTCCTCTGGTCTGTTTAGTTTGGGACATGCTCGTAGAGGTTTTGCCCGTTGTCATTTACCACTCGCCTGATGATCCCGCTCTCGTCCTTGGTGACCGTGATCCTCAAGCCTCTCATACGTTCGCAGGACGAGGGGCGCATTGCTCTGAGGGGTCTTGGCCTAGTAGGTTCCAGTCCGAAACGGCCCCCGTTGGATCGTACGACGGTTGGCTCGAGGGGTATGGGTTCGGTACCTGCGGTGGGTTTGTCGCTGGGAGTGGGCTCGGCCACAGTGGGCCCCCCGGCTGGCTGGTTGGCGTCCACTGCTGCTGGTTCCATAGCAGTGGTGAGGGATTGGCGTTGCAGCTCGTTGTCAAGCTGCTCAAGTCTAAACAAGCGGGGTCCGCAGGCTGTAAGTGGTGGAGGAGGGGAGCTCCCGCCGGCCCGTTCCCCACCGGTGGGGTTGGCGCGTGTTGAACGGGTGCTACCTCCACTTTTAGTCCTGGAGCGGCGACGGTTAGCTGTTCCCCTCCCGATCGCCTTTCCAGAGTGGGCAGAGGTCGGCCGCCTCGTGTTGTTTGTAGGCTGGTACTTTCCTTGACGCATTTAGAGTTTTGTGTGGTCCTTTGAATGAAAGGAGCTACCTGAGTTTTAATCTCAGCTAACTGTTTGTTTGATTTTGGCACATCCAGTCCTACTGTCCTTCTAATTTCGTCAACAGTCTCAAATAGTTGGAACAGTGGTTGCGTAAGGTCCCAGAACCAGCCGGCCTGAATCTGCACCGGTTGGTTGGCCGCTTCCTCCTTCTGAACCGGCTTGGCCAACGCCGTTAGCCTTGGCTCGGGCTCCGAGTCACTCACCTCAGATAAATTGTAGAAGTCTTTACCTGCTGTCTTCTTTTTGGCTGGAGCCGATTTGGCGGACCTCTTGGCTCCGCCTGTGGTCGTTCTGGTGGGCCGCCGGGCTGGTGTCCTTGGCTTCTTCCGGGCAATCCCGGCGTCGGTTGAGTCCGGACGGACACCCCCCCGGCCCGGCCAACTCCACCGCCTAAGGGTCTGAGCCGGTTGTTTCCTAGCACTCTCCTTTTCGACTGTCTTTTCTTTCATTTGGTAAAATCCTAAAAGAATGGCCCAACGAACCTTCCCTTGGTAGGTAGCGCCCTCTGGTGGGGGCGGCTAATCCGTTTCCTTCTCAGGGGGACGATGATCCTTCCCTCCGTGTCCGCAGGGAAAGTAGTGGTTCCCTTTGGATTGCTATGTGGCCGGAGGGCTAGACAGTTCCCCATGAGTCGGTGGATCAGTGTCCCAGCTAAGTTCTCTTTCTGCTCCTTCCAGGAGAAGTCGGAAGTTGAACAATTTCTATCTCCAACTTCTGTTCAGAGATAGAATCAAAATCTATCTCCGTTTCCTCCCGGGCTGGGTTGTGCGCACAATCACCTGTAGCAGAGGTGACCGTCTAGGAGCAGAGTTGCGGACCGACTGGTGGATCGGCGCGGATCCCACGAAATTATAACCGATCCGCTTGTCCATGCCGTCTCCATATTTGGAGCTGTATCTTGTTTCAGGTGGGGGGGGAACGCTTGCATCCGGTCCCAAGAGATGACGCCAAACCACTGGCATCTCTCTTGGTGTGCGCACCCTCCCTTTCTGCCACGCCCCTGGGCGCGGCGAGGTGGCCGTGAGGTAGACCACCTGTTCCATTAGCGCTGATGCTAACGGTGCCGCTCCGCCGAACCTTTATTTTCACAGGGCGGCTAAATTTCCTGCATTAATCATCCATGTTGTCGCTTTCCTCGCCGTTGGACAGAGCGACGTAGTTAGGGCGGCGGTTCCGACGTAGGTTATAGCCACCTTTCGTCGGGACATAGTCCTTTACTGTTTTTTCTGGGCTCTGTTCCGATGTATCCAAGATCGGCACATCACCGCAGGGTAGTTTTATGGGCTTGTTGTTGCCTGGAGGGGATCTCCCCTCCAACGGCTGGTTTTTGCCCCTTCGTTTAGCTCGTTTGCGTTTCCTCTGTCCATTAGCGCCAGCTGTTCCCCGTTCACAGGCGGCTTTATTAGGAACAAAGGATAAGTTTGTTGACAGCGCGGTGTCCGCACTGGTGCCCTGACCATCAGTGATTTGCCCATCCGTTTCTGCTAAATCAGTGGGACTTGGACCAGGTTTTTGTGTAGGTACCTTCCTGGTCATAGGAACTGCATCATGCTCACGGGGACCGGTCGTTCCCGTTGAGTTTTCAGTCTCAGCACCCCTTATTTCGCCATCTTCCTCAGCGATTTCACCCGTCGGAGTGTGATGCAATTCAGGGTTTCGGTCAGGATCTGCCCCTTTTGAGTTAGTGATTTTCGCTTCTCTCACCAGTTTGGGAATGTTATGAGGGATGGCGGGAGACCAAGGCCCATGTGCAGGTTTGAGTTTCGAAATGTTTACTAGATGTGGGACCTGTTTTCCAGTTTTTAAAGACACTAGTCTAACAAGGTGGTCTCCTTTTGTTTCAATTACCCTGAATGGCCCAGTATACCTGTTTGAGAACTTAGACGCTTTATTTTCACTAGCTAAAGGGTCGTACATGTATACCATATCACCTTCGTACATCTGAGTGGGCCGCGCTCGCTCATCAATTCGCAGCCTCAGATCTTTTTCGTAGTTTTGAACTACCCTTTCAGCCATATTCCTAAACATAGCAATATTATCCTTGGTTTGCATGAAAAACTCGCAGTCGTTCAGCGTTTCAGGAATTGTTCCCTGCTCAGGCATTCCCATACTGATTGGATCTCTGCCAAACAGCAGGGTGTGCGGGCTGTATCCCGACCGTACACTGATTGTGGATCTAACTGTCCATAATGCAATGGGAAGTAGATCGATCCAGTTACAGTGGTCGTCAGGGATATAATAAGCAATCAGGTTTTCAATGGTTCTATGTAGTCTTTCTACTCGAGCGTTGCCAGTCGGCATTCGCCCGGTAGTGAACGTTTGTTTGCACGCTAGTCGTGTGGTGATTTCCCTGAATAGCCCTGAGAGGAAGGCCGCCCCTCGGTCTGTGTGCAGACGGTTTACCCGCCCATACCGACACACTATCCCGGTTAGGAAACAGTTGGCCGCGGTTTGCGCAGTGGAGTCTTTCGTGGTGAAAGCCTCCGGCCAACCTGTTAGTAGGTCTATGAAGGTCATGATATATTTTGACCCATCCCTAGCCCTCTTTAGTGGCCCGATGAAATCACACTGTACCACCTCAAAGGGTCGGGTTGGTCTCTCCCAAGACTTAGCTAAGGCCTTGAAATGCGGAGCCCGTCTCCTCAGAGAGCAGGTCTCACAAGCTTTCACATAGTCTACTATATCGGCGTTCATGTTCCGCCAGTAGAATTTATCAGAGATTTTGGTAGTGAGGTTACTGATCCCTACATGTCCCCCAGCTAATATGTCATTATGTAACAGTCTCAGGACTTTGGGAATTAACCTTCCCGGAACTATCATTCGTGGTTTTAGCCTTACCAATTGGTCTTGGTGTTTGTTATACCTTTTGACGTTGAACCTACAGAGTACTCCCGGTGCCACCATTCCCACAAAATCGGCTTGGTCCATTATTCGCCTAGCTTCAAGGGGATCTGTCGGTAGGTCTCCGTCCTGCAGGTAGTCTATCAATTGCGCGCACTCTGCATCTTGGAGTTGCGCGTTTATTACCGTAGCCACAGAAAGCTCTTCATCCTGAACTTCGGCCTCAAATAACTCACATCCCACAGCGGGCTCATATTCTTCACCTGGGACATGATCATGATAGACTCTAGACAAATAGTCCGGTAGAAAATGAGTCGCTCCTGGCTCATATATGATTTCAAAATCAAAATCTGATAATGCTAAAGCCCACCGTCTCAGCCGAGCTGACGGGGCTTTGTAGGCACTCTGTAGCAGGGGAATCAACGGTTTGTGATCAGTCACTATTGTGATTTTAGCTCCCTGCAACATGTCCTCATAGTTCTTAATACCTTTAATTACTGCCAGAGCCTCCTTTTCTGTTACCGAATAATTTAATTCGGCGTCTCGGAGAGTACATCCCCAGAAAGCAACCGGACGGTAGATTTCATCTAGTTTGTGACAAACCGCTGCACCGCACGCGGCGTCTGATGCATCTGTCAGCAGATAGAAATGCCCTCCTATATCCGGATGGATTAGTAAGGGTGGCGAGGTGAGCAGTTTCTTTAACTGTTGAAACGCTTCCTCGCAAGCCTCCGTCCATTCAAAATAGACTTCTTTCTTTAACAGCCGATTTAATGGTTTAGCTAGATCAGCAAAATTTGGGACAAACTGACGGTAGTAGTTACACAACCCCAGAAAGGATTTAATAGTTTTCACATTATGCGGACGGTTAAAGGCTGTAATCTTTTCTGTGGTTACCTTTTGTGTAGCCACTCCTTCCGCGTTTACTACGTGGCCGAGGAAATTGATTTCACTGCGGCACCACTCACACTTTGACGGTTTCAGTTTGAGATCAGCTCTCGCCAAAGCTTGGAGAACCACCTCAACACTTGCCAGGTGTTCTTCAAATGTAGTGTCGTAGACGATTACGTCGTCTAAATATGCTAAGCATGTTCTAGGAATCAATCCCTTTAGCGCTATGGCCATTACCTTGGTAAACTGCCAAGGCGCGCCAACTAAGCCAAATGGTACACGCTTATACTGATACACACCCATCGGGGTTTCAAAAGCGGTATATTTTCTACTGTCTTCTTCGATTACACACTGATGATAGCCGCTCAACAGATCTAAAGCTGTCCACATAGTGGGTTTCTTGTAAGCCATATATAGGAAAAGCGAGCGAGCCGTGGGCATGGGGAATTTATCTTTAAAAGTGACTTGATTAAGCATGCGAAAGTCTGTACAGAGCCTAGGTTTGCCATCTTTCTTCTGCACTACCACCAGCGGGCTTCGCCAAGCCGATTCGCTGGGCTCTATGACACCTATATCTATGAGTTGCCTAACCTGTTCATCGATGATATCCATTTTCTGTGGAGAGTATCGGTATGGTCTAGAACTTATGACTCCCTGCGACTCATCCACAATGATTCTCATCGGCGCTATTTCACAGTGACCTAACTCTTCCATTGAGAACGCTAGTGCATTTCTGTTGTTATTAAGCATTTGTCTAAACCTTACCTGTTGTTCTTCGTTTAAGCACGACTCGGTTAGATCTATTTTACTTACATTTTCATCCATTTTACCTCAGGATTTCTCCTCAGAGGTTTGGCTTTCCATTTGCACTGCGTCTTTCATTACTTCTACAGAAATCCTACAGATGGACATTGGGGTCTCTGTTTTAGTTAGATAACACAAGTCTAGGAACTCCTCTATCTGATTTTGGTTTACCTCAGGCACTGCGCATTCTTCCGCAAAAGCTAATACTTCCTGGGGAGTGATTTCTTGCATTTCATCTAGCGGATTCATGACTTTGATCCACCACTGGCTTCCCACCGTATTCACGCACCCCTCCACTAGGACTGGTGCGGTTACCGCCGGTGCGCAGTAAGCTACCGGTGAGTCTAATCCCAGCGGCTCTCGAGTGGTTACCGGTATGATGCATTCATTTCCCGGCGGAATTTTCACTGTTTCTTTGCTAACTATAGGGTTTCCACAAAACACTTCTATCTTTGCGCCTGGTAGAGATAAATCTGATCGAAGCACTGTTAATAAGTTTCTCCCGATTACTATTAGGTGGCATAGATCGTCCACTATGTTGAAATCATAGCAGACCACCGATCCCTGGATTGAAAACTTACATCTAATTTGTTCTAGTATTACTTGAGACGAGTTGTCTGCCAAACTGATGTTTCCCTTCGATACCTTCCATTCATCTAAAATGCATTGTTTAGGGATCTGTCGTTTACAATGGGTGGACATGAAGCAATCGCTCGCTCCTGTGTCTACTAAAGATCTAACCTCCTTCTGATCATCAAATCTTAACGTTAAGAAAAATGCTTCGTCTCCTATCTCTCTCTTAGCTGGTCCGTCCACTGCGCCTAATTCTATCGTGGAATGAACGGACCCTTCCTCTAGTTTCCCTGATTCTTTTGTTCGGTACCACTGGCTTTATTATCTTTGTAGATCCGCGGGGGTTTTTCCCTCAACCTATTCTTCAACCACAAGCACGCTTCTGTAGAGTGACCATGCTGTTGGTGAATGATACAAAACTTACTTTCATCAAAAGGCAACCTGGGTCTCTCTACTTTCTGTTGAGTTGGCAGATTCTTTCCCTTATCTGCCTCTCTGTTCGGGGCGGTATTGGATTTAGGCTTCTGATCTGAATTTCTTTCACCTTTCTGATTCTCGTACCTATCCTTTCTCTCATAACCTTGCTGTTTAAAGTTACCACCACTCTGGGGAGTCCCGCTTTGCCCTGGCTTTGGTTTCTGGAACCATGGGGCGGCCTCCAGTCGGGCCAGCACCACTCCAAATCGTTCGGAGATGGAGTTTAGGGCCGCGGTCTCCTCTGATTCATGGCTTCCAGCCAGTTCGCTCACTGCATTAGATATTTTAGTTCCCCCTTTGCCTTTGTCCAACGATTCTAGTCTCGTTGCACAATCCACCGCTTCGGTGAACGACTTAGGGTCCAGTATAGCTACTTGCCTGGCTACGCCCTGTTTTAATCCTTCTAAAAACACAGCTAACATCATGCTTTCACTCGCCTCTGCCTTAACTTGCTTTTGTTTCAGAACACCTGCAAATTCGATCACGCTCTGGTCCTTTCCTTGTTTAAGGGCACAGAACTCTGCGTGTTTCTGCCACTTAGCCCTTCGATCACCGAAGATCTTTGTCATTTGAGCTTCTAGCTTCTCAAATGTGTCTTTCTCACTCTCAGCTAACGCTCCTGCCCAGTCGTCTGCCCTTCCCTTTAGGCCTAACAGCGCCATATTCAGGAGATGGGCGTTCGACCAGTCATAGATAGCTTTTAGTCGTTTTAATTCCCTGAAATACTTTTCTATTTGCTCGTCTTCCTTTCCATTAAACCATGGTAACCTAATGTTTGGTCCTCTTTGGTGACCATTGTGAGTCGTTTCACGCACTGACGCTGGTGTTTGCCCCAGTGTCAGACCTAACTGTGGTAGAATTTCCCAAATATTTGGTTGATTCGGTGGGTTTGGAGGGTTGTTCTGACCGGGTGGGCCCGGCGGACCTGGTGGTCCGGGCGGTGGAGGATTCGGTGGGTTTGGGGGGTTGTTCTGACCTGGTGGGCCCGGCGGACCTGGCGGGTTTGGAGGGTTATTGAGTTGGTTAAGGAAAGGATTGTTGTTCTGGTTTGGGGGAGGGTTATTGGGTCCTGGTGGATTCGCTTGATTATTCTGGCCTGCTGGGGCTTGCTGACCCTGCTGGTTACCCGCTCTTCCTCGGCCTGCGTTAAGATTGGCTGCGAGTGCCATCGCCTGCAATAGGTGAGGGAGCAGGTTTTGATCGACCCCACCTCCTGCTGGCACGGCCCGGCCGGGCTGTTGGCCTGGTTGGCCTCCCCCATCATTTTGCTGCAGTCCCCCAGGGTTTATCCCAAGATTGGGTTGATTCGGAGGGGGATTATTAAGAGGGTTTTGAGGAGGGTTGTTGAATGGGTTTTGAGGTTGGTTATTAAAAGGGTCTTGAGGGAGGTTGTTGAAAAGGTTTTGAGGTTGGTTAGGTCCTTGTGGGTTGGCCTGATTATCTTGGCCTGCCGGGATTTGTTGGTTAAGAGGAGGGTTAGGCCCTTGTGGATCGGCCTGATTATTCTGGCCTCCCAGAGCCTGTTGATTTAGAGGAGGATTAGGCCCTAGTGGGTCGGCCTGATTATTCTGGCCTCCCAGAGCCTGTTGATTTCCCCCTCTTCCCTGACCTGCCTGCAAAGGGTCCCTCATTGCTTGCGCAAAGAAAGGCTGCCACATATTTTGTTGTATAGGCCCAAGGTTTAGCCCACCTCCTGCCGGCGCACCTCGGCCCTGTGGCCGAGGTCTCCCAGGATCTACACCACCAGCTCCCCCCTCGCCGGGTTGTTGGAGTTGGTTTTGGTCATCCCCTTCACCTCCTAGATTCACCAGAGGTACGCCTCCTACCGCCATATTATCTTCGTGGAGGTTTTGTATATCGTGATCGTCCCACTGTTCTTTCACAGGTATTTCTTCTACACTAACTTCGTCCTCCCCTTTTAGTTTAGCTTTCTTACCTGTGTCTAGAACATCCTCGGTAATAAGTTCGCATGAAGACGAGGTTGATTTATCTTCTCTATCTAGTTTTCTATCAGAACTACCCCCTCTAACATCTGCGGCTGCTTGTTCTGTCTCGCTATTTTCTTCCTCGTACTCGTCCTCGTATTCTTCATACAATTCTTGAGTTAGAGTGTTAAAATCTGGTGCTTTAAGCGTTACATTTTCTTCACTATCCTGATCGCTTAGCCTCTCTAAATCTATGTGCTTTTCGGGGCTTGAGTCTGCCCACTGCTTTAATATTTTGGTTGGATCAAAGGCCCGAGCATCCGCTCTTTTACCAGCTTGGTCTAAGCTCGTTTCTACACCGTAAGTTAATCGATAGCGTTGTAAATTGTCTATTTTCTCGCTGTTTCCCTCTGCTTCCCTTCCTACTTTATCCTGATCGCTTAACCTTTCTAACTCTTCATGCTCTTCGGGGCCTGTTTCTACTAACTTCCTTATTATTTCTGCCGGGTCAGGTTCATACCCTCCCCACCCCAGATCTGGAACTCGAGCTTCTGCTCCTTTATTAGCGTCGTCCAAGTTCTCCTCACTGTCAAAGGTTAGTCTATAGGGTTTTAAGTTGCCTACTTTGTCGCTCTCTCCCTCTGTTTCCCTTTCCACTCCCCTGTCCCTACCTACTGTTTTCCTTTTAACTACAGTGGAATCAGGAATGGACACCCCCGGGGTGGGGTGAGTCGGTGTTACCAGCGGGTGACTGATAGACTCAAGTCGTTGGGGATGTGGATAGGTGAGAGAATTCCCATCAGGTTGAATTACCGGATTTGCGGGGCGTCTCCCCCCTGATGGGCTGGAGTTATCTGCGGTGTTTTGTCGATTTTTCTTGTCCTTTATGGGAAATAAGTAATCCTCATCGAAAGTTTCCTGTTCACTTTGTCCTCCTGCTGCAGGTAGTAAACGATAGGGAACTCCTTGACTACACCACGGATTGTTCGCATCGGGTTCACACCACAGACTGTTCACATCGGGTTCACAAGTAGAGTGAGAGCTCGTACCAGATTCGTGGTCCGTAGGTGGTACGTACCCTGGATTCCAATATTGCCGATATTCCTGGAGACGGTTCCTCCCTTCAACTCGTCCTGAGTGTTTTAGGGATTCAAGTCCTTCGTCAAGAACCGGCCTATCTTTGGACCCTAGGTGCCAGGAAAATGGTTTACCTCTGCCACGGGTTTGGTGATTATGAGTACCTCCGGGGCCGAGCTGCTTGGGTCTGGCTGAGACCCCTTGTCTCGGTGCCTCCCCGTCTGAGGAATCACCTACCTGGTGGCGGTTTTCCACATTTCCTGTATATGATGTTGACACATCGTGTCCTGCGGGCCGCAAAGATTGAGGCTTGGCGTTAGAAGAAGCCTCAAAATCACCGGTGGCTGACATCAAGGATGAGCAAAACGATAAAAGTCATGTTTCGGGTAATCTCCACCAAATGAACTATTGTTGATGTTTGATTTAAGACTGCGTAAGGTTCGTGTATATCCAAGTCTTCATGATTTGTTTTTCTAGAATGTCTGAGTAATTCAGACTGCGTTTAAAGTTTGTCCGTTCACTTCCCAATAGTTCAAAAGAAATGAACGATGAGGGAGCTTCTTAATATGAAAGGGTTTTTATTCAGTAAACATCTCATCCCGAGTCAAAGCCACCATGTATAAGTCTTCATCAGTCCACCTCCCATCTCCTATCAGCAATCAACCACATTTAGAACACGAGTTGTTCCAACACCTTCTAGACCATTCTAGTATTCAGCTCTATCACAATCCTATGTCCGAGGTAATGGATATTGGTAAACTCCAGTCTGTTACACGGAGCCGATGTACTTACTCCAAGTATAACTCCTTGGCTAAACCTACTAAACTTTAGTGACTGCTAACCACTAACTAACTGCTCGCTCTCTACCTTGCAACACCTTTTATACTGGTTAACAGGTGGCGCTAGGAGCGCAAGATATTTAGACTAGAAGTAGACTTGCTAAGCCTGATCCTTGTTGGATTATATATCATGACAATATATTAAAAGTACTAAGCCATTAGTACATTATAACGAGAAGCATACCTCAGTTTGGGCGTAGTAATGTCTGCAGGGAGACATCAGAATAGCTCAAGAATTCTCCCTTAACCGAAGTGTGATATTTCCTGACAGAGAGGTGCTATAATAGAAATTGTAAAAGAAAATCCAGGAATATGTTGTTTCAGATCTATTTACCTACTTGCAAAATTGGGTTTCGGGTAGAGGCTTTGTCATGAATTATCCCCAAAGAATAAAAACTGCTGGGTCAGTAAATGCTAAATAGTTATAGAACGTTTACTGTTTCAAAATGTAATGGAAAACATTATATTTGATTTGATCATTGACATAGGTAAGTCACCCCTTCCAGTTATCACTATAAGAGTTATATTTTTTCCATAACAACCCATAAATCTTTGCTGCAAAAGAAAAAGTTGTCTTTGTAGTGTTTCCCGGAATTTCATTTCTAAGAGAAAAACAATTATTCTGATACATATAGCGTGTAATCGGTGATGGTGTGTAGAAGAGTTTGCCAACAGAGCCAGCTTGGCTTGGTTTGGTAACTATCTGACTCTGCCCCAGGAGTTGTGAAGGTGGCTTCACTATAAAGCCCTGTTTCCACCAGCCGATTTTACTACCGATTTCAGAAGTGGGAATATTGGTTAATCATGAAAATGTTATGAACCATTAGAACAGGTTTTTAATTCTCTTTCAAATGGTATGTAAGATATATAATCCTTTGCCATTATACCATATAAAAGTAATAAATTACCAACAAATTGGTAGTAAAATTGTCTGGTGGAAACAGGGCTTAACTCACCTGGCCTCACTAGGAGCCCCCTCAAAGGGTATCTACCTGTGGTAGGCAACCCACAGCCGTGGGAAAACAGTATCTAGGTGTGTGGTTCTGGGTCTGACTGGAGATAAAACAGAGGCAGGTCTCTGTGTAACAAACATCAAAACAAGGGGGATTGATGATGGGCTTGTAGTATGGTAGGTGGGCTTGTAGACTTTTAGTTTTGATGGAGTCTGTTGCTTGTGATGGGCTTATAGTTGGGTTGGTGGGCCTGTAGACTTTAAGGTTTGAAAGGTGCTTGTCGTTTGTGATGGGCTTGTAGTTTGGGTGATGGGGTTGTAGTTTGAATAGGAGATTTCTAGTTTCAATGGGAGCTAGGGTTCGATGGATTGGTTTGTGTTTTGGTAAATGAGCATAATTATATTGGGTGACTGATCTGTGTATCGTTGATCAGTTGGTAGTTTGGTCGATGGACCTGTAGTTTGGTTGCTGGGTATGCAGTTTTGTTTATGGATATGTCGTCTGGTGTGTGTTTCTGTAGTTTGGTTGATGGGTCTGTAGTTTGGTTGAGAGGTATGCAGTTTGGTTGATAGGTCTGTAGTTTGGATTAAGGGTCTAGGTTTGCTTAGTTGGCCAGCAGTTTGGATGTGAATTGCTTAATAGCCATGTAGTCAGATTGATGGGTCAGTAATTTGATTCTTAGTACCATCGGATTGTTTGATTGGCAGTTGGTAAGTTTCTACTGATGACTGCATAGCAAGAATTATCATAGTTCTTCTTTAGGGGACCGTAACTGTCAATTCAAAAGGTTGAATGCTCCAACCTAAATCTCTCCCATACTAAAGGACACATGAAAGACGCACTAAGTTCATGTAAGCTATATAAGTTTTCATTGAATAAAGCTTTTCAATTCAGCTTTATGTTATCACTTTTCAGGACTATTTTGTCGTTTTACTCATAATCTGTGCTCACTCTATTGGTTTGTAAACATCATAGAAAGAATAGTTTCAAATTTATCACTGTAAATCCCTTCCTTAGAGTGGGAAACTGCACAAGTTAGTCTAACATCAAGAGTAAATACACAGGTATACAACCACTTCTAAATATAAATGAGGGTAAAGACATTGACATCTGCCACACTGGCGACCCAGTAGCGCCTTAGGGTGTTATTTTTATTTTATGACTGTTTCTCAGGTGTATTTATTTTTGTTACCAGTCATTTGACATGTCAGTTTTGGCAAACAACCAAGGAGATGTGCTATCGGTGATAGCACCCCTGTTACCCTGAGAATGTCAATATGGGGCTGTTTGTTTTTAGATAGGGTATAGCTGTCTTCTTGATAAATTACTTTACACTTTAACGGGACATCTATGTTTTTCTCTTTTTGACATCTATGTTTTTCTTCTTTTCACCTTGTTTACACTCGGAATAAGAAAATAACATGGTGTATCTTTATTCAATAGTGAGTGTTTGCTACTCTCTAGAATTACGTTTTTCTAACTTTTCATGCCATATACTATTTCTTTCTCTGACTCTGGGTACCAACACGTGCTCTCTCTGAAGAAGATATTTAGTTTAGGAAGAAAACATACATAAAATGATTTCTTTTATAAACAGAAAAACTTTTATACTAGAAGTGGCATACACATTTCTAGCTATCAAAGGGCAATAAGCACAGATGTTTCCAATAAGGACCACCGGGGAGTTTCAAGACCCATGTTAAAACTATCCCTATATTTCATATATTCCTTAAACTATTTATCATATGCGTGTCTCAGTTATTCATCAAAATATACTTTCTCGGAAAATGTTAAATCTTTTTTTACTAAGATATAATACAACCCATACCACAACCCATACCACAACCTATCAAAGAGCTAACTACAATAATCATTTTGGAGGGTTCATTTACATATATTTATATGTTATTGTATATATATTACCTACTTGGAAGAACACAATGATTGTGATAGTGGTTTTAGTAAGTAACAAAAAAATATATATGTAGGTATATGCTTTATATGCAGTTCTAGTCATAAACTTTGAAGTAGCGTAGGCCATGTCCGAAGATGGGCTGTCATGTATTTGGACGTATATAGATAACAATAATTATTATATCCCGGTGGCCTTCATATAGAGTTATATATAGAAAAACCCAAATAGTTGTGGTTCAGGGATGTCAGAACCTACATCAGTAACTAGCCTGCATCCTGGGTGAGGTGTCATAAGAAAGGCCTTTTGAATCAGGGGAATAGATGTGGTATAGGTACAAATAGAATGTTGGCAGGACCTTTGACTACCCAAAGCTATCCATTCGCCACAATCCCACCTGTTTAGTTGATAACAGGTCTATTCCTAGATGGCCTTGACAGAGATATTCCCAAAGCTATTCAGATCATTGATACCATCAGGAATTATTCCTGAATATTAGAAATACTTTACCCGACAGCAATCAGAAATAATTAAATTTTAGTCACGCATGCCAACAGTTAAGCTGGTATCTGCAGGTACACAGTATGGAACACTTTTCTTCTGTACAGCCCACAACTTTGTACCAATAAGTGTGCATTGGATATAGGAATTATTGCAAGTTAAAGGTTGATAAGGCCTCATATATCTCAACAAGTACAACAAGTACAAAATATTAATGTATTTTTCCATTGCTCATATACAAACAGAAACGGTTCAGTGTATCGCCATGGCGAGGGGAAGTTGATATAAAGGTTAACTTGAATGCCAACAGACAAGGTTTATCAAATGTTTCTTGCAAGAATCTTAGATTTTATGCAGCTTGAAAGCGATTTCACAGGCTATAAATCATGGATGTCGGTACCAATATCAGCTGAGGGTATTCAAAATCAAGACCTATGCTCTACCATCGGTTGGCAGTTTTTTTCTATTCTCAATACACGAAACAAAAACGCCGTTGTAACTTAAAGAAGGTGGCTGCATTTTGCACTTAGAAAAGGGTAAATGATAAGAAATTTGCACTTAACAAGACCTTCACAAAACGAATAGTAGAAATAATCCATCATGGCGTATCTTAAATTACTCGTTTCCAAAGCACAGATTTGACTCGCATTGGTCTCTATAAATCAGGTGTAAGTATATCTAAAGAGAAATAGGGTGGCAAAATGCCAAAAGGTCTTGTTTTCATAAATGTGTCAAGGCTACCGAAGGGGTTAAATGACTGAGCCCTATTTCTCAGATATAAAAGAAACATAAACTCGAACAAGCCAACTACTTGTATTATTTTACTGCCTGTTGCTTGTTTTATAGGTTTCAGTTAGTGTATGGTGCATATGCTTCCTGGTTCAAATCAAATGTGTTCTACTTTCTCTCTTGTATACTAAACTGAAACTCTGCAGAAAGCGACTAGGTTAGGTTAAAGTATGTACTTCCATTTGATTTCCATTTGATATGTTGTAAAACCCGTTTTATTTTGTTCAAAATAAGTGATCTTTTAAAAAAAGCGGGTGAGTGTTTCATTATGGCTCTAAGTGTGCCTGTTTCATTCATTGAACACTCTTAATTTTCGCATAAAAGGCTATGATAAAAAGACTGTGATTATAGATATGAGTTTCAAATACCCCAAAAATCTTAAAATGCAAGGCAATTAATCAGATGTTTATAAATATCCAAGTCCTGATTTCTTTATACCACAGACCTATGTGTGCCACACCACGCTTCCTTTTTAAGTTTCTTTATAAATTCTCATTTTCTAAAATATCATCAAATCTAAATGACTATCCTATACCTCATATATTATCTAGATAAGCTTCTCTTCTAAGAAAAAATCGATATACAGACCTGTCTCATACCAATATCATCTAAAACAGTTAAAGGGAGCCAAAACCAATATAAGTTACAACATTTTCAAAACTGAGATAAGTATAGAAATATGTTAGATGGGTCCAGTTAAGGTCAGTGGTAACGTATAACTGTGAAAACTAGCTCAAACAGAAGTAGAATCCCACAAGAGATGGTAATATTTGCCTTTGTTTGTTAATAAACACTATTTTTGTGGATCCACATTAATTGATTTGAGCAAGAAAAACATGTTTTAATTATTTTTTACCATATTTCATGGTTTGGATTTTAACATATAGTGGGGTCTGTTAAAGTCATTTTTTTGAGAAATCGTTACGCGGCGGATAAAAGCACCAAATTTGGTATGAGGCACCTCTGAGGCATAACTATCAAATCTGGAAGGGGAGCCACGTTGAAATATCAATATGACGGATGTGGGGGCCCAAAAACCAATATGGCCGACTTTTACTATAAAAATTCTTATAGCTCAGCTTCTAAAAAGACTAAAGAGACATGGTTGGTGTCAAAATTGAGGGATTATGGGTCAGGGAATGCAATTATTAATGTTTCAAGTCAATGCGGAAATCCAAAATCCAAGATGGCTGACCAATTTTGAGAAATATTATGATTTTTAGCTACTAAGGCATAAGGCCAGGGGAAATGGTTCCAATATCAGTTTTTAATAGTCTAGAGGGCTCAATAGATATGATATTCATCCAATACAATACCATAAATTTCAAAATGGCTGAATTCATTAGCATGATACCTTTGATAATGACCGCTGGCTTCCAAAATAATTGAAAAGAAAGGATATAGACTTAACTCTTTTGCCACAAGATATCTTGATTTCATTTGGTATGATGATCCCCTGGGACCCCTTCATTAAATTTAAAAGGGGAGCCACCTTGAAATATCAATATAACCCGGACGGGGGCCAAAAATCCAATATGGCCTACTTTTATTGAAATAATTTTATATCTCAGCTTCTGAAATGCCTAGGAACACATTGCTATTGTCCAAATTGGTAGATTATAGGACAGGGAATTCAATTATTAACCTTTTGAATCTATGCAATAGGTCTAATCGAAGCTAGCCAAAAGTTTTGGTTAAATACCTTAAATTTCAAATGCTTAAAACATACAAAATTTGTCAAAATTTCATTTTGGTTTTTCAAGATGGCTCCCCTTCTAGATTCAATAGTTATGCCTCAGAGGTGCCTCATGCAAAATTTGGTGCTTTTATCCGCCGCGTAATGAAAATGTTGTTAACAGACCCCACTAATAGGCCAGGAATAGGCTCAAGGAATTCCATGATTATTTGTGTTTGGAAAATTTCATTGAATATATTGGTTTTGGCTCCCTTTAAGACTGAGATCAAAAACCATAACTACTTTCTCCTAGCTATTAGCGCGGACTCCCCACCCCTCTGATGGGTTCTGGAGACAAATTGGCGCCGGGCACACCCTGGAGGAGGCCCACAGGGGGCCAGGTGAACCCTCTCAGGGGTTAGGCTTACCTGGCCCACCTGGAGGATAATTAAGTCGGCCTAAGTATAGACAGAGAGCCGGTCACTCCAGGGTCGGCCGTGGAGTCCTTCACTACAACGTACAACTAGTCTAGGGTGTGTCCTTCAATGCTGAAGCTCTTTATTCGTGTTTCTTTCTGGCTATTTGATATTACATACAGTAACTTTTGATATTAAGTTTGTCTCTTTTGAAATAAGTATGATACTTATTTCGAAAGAGACAAACTTAATATTAAAAATTTGCCTTTTGATAAAGTTTGTTAAACGGCAGATTTCTAATATTTTCTTGCGTAATCATAATCTACATTTGGACAAGTAGACCCCATTCAATAATTGACTCTTCATGTTATATGTAATGTTTCATATATGAGGTCATTCAAATATCGATTGATGCATTTTGCTGACTGACATGTATTTTTAAACATTTGACACAAGAAGGGCTAGCAAAAGTAGAATGTTATTCAGCTTAAATAGTTCGAGGTGAGTAACAGAACAAACATTTCCAAAAATACACATTACCAATTGAAAAGCCAATGGTCCATTCAACCAAACACCACACTTTTTCTTCAGAATTAAAAATAAATCATTTTGAATCTGACCTTCAAGATAATAATTATTACTGAACCGGTCTATAAGTATAAACCCTTACTTCTAAGAAATACATGAACATGTACAACCTTACACACGGTATCTATAATTGAGCCAGAACAGAACAAATTGCACCTGAGTTATCTTTCTTCTTGGAGCATGCATCATCCCTCAGGCCACACCTGTCAGTGGTAATGTACCGGACCGGCTCATTAGGACAATCTCAATATATGAGCAGCTCTGAGCAGTTCTGAGCAGCTCTGAGCAATTCAAAATATCCGAGCAGTTTGAAGCAGTTCTAATTAGCTATGAGCTGCTGCGAGCAGTTCAGACTAAAGCCCCATACCCACTAGGCAATTTTACCGGTGAAGGCGATGGGCGACTGGGAGAATCGGCCATCTCCTAAGATCGCCTGTAAGTATACCATATTGAAATGTGTGTGTTGGATATGAGTCGGCGCTATAATCGGCCGACTCTTCTAGTACTTAGAGTTGGCCAATTTTAGCACCAGTGAATCGGCCGACTCTGTCAAAATCGCCTAGTGGGTATGGGGCTTAACTCTAAGCAGCTACACGCAGTGTATATTAACTATGAGCAGTTCCGAGCACTTCTGAGCAATTCAGAGTATCTCAGAGCAGTTTGTCGAACGTGGGCAGTTCAAGGCCTGGGCATCCTTTGGCTACTATCAGCTCATCTTACGGGGTTGTGGGCTTTCTTGTTCGGACAATTAGGTAACCATTACTCTACAAAGTATAGGTTAAAGTTAATCGACTATAACTACCTGCAAGCGGTGATGTATCACTAAGGATGCCAACACGTATTTAGGTTAGCATTTCTGACAATTTCCCCTTTAGTAAAGTTACATCTTTAAACCTCTTTATGTAACTGTCTAATTATGAGATTGTGGTTATGATTGAAACTTTGGTTGGGTTACTTTGTAGTATTAGTATTCGGTGTCTTTGTAGATGTTCGAGCCTTTGTCTTTATTGCTCTTTGCAATTTTCAAATAGAAGGTAAAATAAGATAGCAATAAATAGGAAATGTCACAGCATTAAAGGACATTAAAAAGGGAGAGTAAGGGGTCTAAAATCAATCAAAGCTATGTAAGACTTTATCATTTCCAGATTTTGTTTTAAAAAAGAATATATTCTGGAAATGCTCTCTTTGAAATGCAGGGTATGCATCAGATGTAGTGTATGACAACCCTGATATCACCTTTCTTATTTCATTGTATTTTTTATTCCCCCTGCATCTTTTAAAAAATACATAATTGGTCATCGAGCTAATGAGAAACAAATAGAACATCTTCTCCTTTCTCTTGATAGTATCATCCGTACCATCATGCAACCAGTCAATGGATAGAATTTTTTTTATTATATTGATGGAATATTTAAGGATAGACAACACCTCTCAGTGGCGAATTCACGTTGCTCCTTTCAATTGGTTCTATGCTTTTCATTTCATAAATAATCTTTGTATTTCTTATGCCATTAGAATAATTTTATACAACCATTTATGGTCATATAAACCATATTATAATACTTTGATGCATAGCTGTGTAGGGCTATCGGGATTTCAAAAAACGCATTTTTAACTTTTATATTTTCTGAACAAGGATATCTCCTTTACTAATACACCTAAAATGCATGAAACTTTGAATACAGCTAGAGAACATTCTGTTGGAGGGAAGCGTGTCTCAGATTTTTTATTTAGTCTATAGTTTTTGTTTGAGAAATTTTAGAAATTTAATTGTAAAAAAATAATTAAAAGTTTCCCGTTTTTTCACATAAAACAAAAACTAGGACCTAAATAAGAAATTTGAGACACGCTTCCCTCGAGACTAATGTTATTGATGTACTCCCAAAATATCATAAAGATTGATGCAGTAGTAAAGGAGATATCCATGTTCAAAAAATAAAAGTGAAAAAATACGTTTTTCTACTATATTTTCTTGAGTTGCAATAGGAAAATGATATATGACACACCAAATGATAGAGAAAAATCTATCCTTTCTTTTGATGTGAATAACATTATTGTGCCTTTTATTTGGGCAGAGCAATGCGCAATACCGCAAATGACGTGCCAAGAGGTGTTGTCTATCCTTAAAGGCCTATAATTATTCACAAGGCGCAAAATATGTAACAAAGTCGACTAAAGGCACCTCATTAGAAAATAAGAAGATTTACAAGATATGCTAAGGAATTTCTTCAACCAAATTTCTAACAGAAATCTGCCATTTCAGTCTCCATAGAATCAGGTGCTCACATCCAGCAATTCATAGTATTCTATAGATCTGGGACACAAGAAACAACTCTAAGTGTCCTGTTAATGTAGTCTACAACACTTCATATAAAATAACATTTATAATATCTACACAGAACTTTTGACTATTGCTATGTCATAGTAAAAGGAACACAAAATGAGCTGTTTCTTGCTGACCAGATCTATAGTGATCCCCCAGACATGGTTCTCATCCAGCTGGTTTCCAGCGATTGGATGTAGGATCCAGCGAATATTGGCCTGATGCCAACAATATGTCCGCCCCCAGCTGGTACCTTACACCCCCCGACGTCATGTTATGACGTAGGGAGCACGTGTCTACAGTGTCAGAGGGCTTGTCTACCTTGTATTTTTCTCCGTAGATATCGCCAGCAGGGGTATGAGTGACGGTCAAATGATGGACACCATCATGTGCAAACAGTCTTATTACCGATAGGAGGCTTGGAAGCCAAATGTTCTGGCAGAGTGAGGGAGATTCGGTACCAGATTTTACTTGGTAGAAAAAGGCACAAAACTGAATGATTATAAGTTTGGCATTGCCATACCTTGTTATTTATCAGGTACAAAATTATGGGTATGGACTTAAAGTAATGATTGTAGGTTTAGATTATGACATAGGGAGCATGTGTCTACAGTGTTAGAGGGCTTGTCTACCTTGTATTTTTCTCTGTAGATATCGCTGCCAGTGATATGAGTAACGGTCAAAATTAATGATGGATGACATCTTGTGCAAACAGTCTTATTACTGATTGAAGGTTTGAGAGCCAAATATTCTGGCAGAGTGGGGGAGTTTCAGTGACAGGCTTTACTGGATGGAAATGGGTATGAAATTGAATGATTTCGGTTTGGCATTGCTATCCAATATATGCATGCTTTTATCACCTGGTACCAAATCAGAGCTATCGATTTATAAAGCAATGACAGTATAATAAAATTATTTTGATTATGATGAGGGAACATGTGTCTACAGTGTCAAAGGGCTTGTCTACCTTGTATTTTTCACTGCAGATGTCGCTGCCAGGTGTATGAGTGATGGTCAAATGATGAAAGCCATCTTGTGCAAACAACCGTATTACTGCTAGGAGGCTAGCAGTCTGTCTCTTCTAGTGGGAAATTTGTCGCCATACTTACTCGATGTAACTTTAAAAATTGAATGGCATAATGTACCAACAGTCTTATTAATTATAGAGGGGTTGGAAAACAAATCTTCTAGGATGATGAGCAAGGTTTAGTGCTAGACATTCCTGGATGGAAAAAGGAGTAAAATTGAATGATCTGTGTTTGGCATTACAATGTAATATGCATACCCAATGTTATTTATCAGGTACCAAATTATGGGCATTAATGTATAATGAAATAGATTTAGATTATGACATAGGAAGCACATGTCTACAGGGTCAGAGGGCTTGTCTACCTTGTATTTTTCTCTGTAGATTTCACTTCCAGGCTAGGGATATGAGTGATGGTTAAATGATGGGGGTCATCTTGTGCAAACTGTCTTATTATGGCTAGAAAGCTTGAGAGCTAAATCTAATGGCACAATGAGGGAAGTTCAGTGCCAGAATTTATTACTGAGTGGAAATAGCCATAAAATTGAATGACTTGTGTTTGGCATTGTTATGCATTATTATATGCATTGTCATGCACTATATATGCATAGTTTTTTCATGTATCAGGTACAAGAACATGGATTGACTCAAAAAGTAATGATTATAGATTTAAATTTTGACACAGCTCTACAGTGTCAGAGGGCTTGTCTACCTTATATTTTTCTCTGTGGATAACAATCCCAGGGGTATGAGTGAGGGTCCAATGATGGACGCCATCTTGTGAAAACAGTCTTATTACCGATAGGAGGCTTGGAAGCCAAATATTCTGGCAGAGTGAGTGCCAAGCTTGGAATGGAAAATGGCGTTAAATTGAATGACCTGTGTTTGGCATTGGATATATGGATGTAACTTTTATACATCAGGTACCAAATCATGGGTATTGAATTCAAAGGAATAATTGTAGATTTAAATTATGACGTTAGGAGTCTAGAGTGTCAGAAGATGCATACACTCTGTATTTTCCTCTGTAGATATCGCAGGGAGGGGTATGAGTGCCACTCAAATGATGAACGTAATCTCATAAAAAACATTATTACTGATAGGTCTGGTTCTAATTGCTCTTGAAGAATTGTGAAAAAATGGGTTCAATGTAAACATCAAAAAGAGGCTGTTAAATTCATCATTTTGTCAGATCACTTTGCTTGAGAGGACTGGTTATAGAATCTTGGCATTATGAGGAGAGGCATGTTATAGCAATGACTGTAGATTATGATGTATAGAGTTCCTATCTACTGTGCCACGTCCCTGTCTGCCTTGTAATGCTGTCTGTCAATATTGCTTAGAGTGGTATGAGTGATGGTCAATAGATGGACTCCATCTTGTGTGAAAAGACTTATAACCAATGAAATGTTAGGCAGCATGCAAGCCTGTAGCCAGCCGGGGTATGACGTGGGATATGGGTCAACCCCCCCCCCCCCCCCCCCGCCTCAAGCTGGGCCAGGTCCACTTTTTGAAAAACCAATATATTAGTTTTCCCTCCTCCCCTCTTATCCTGGCCCTCTGCTTCCTTGTAAAACATCTTTTACCCCTGCCCACCCTCTGCTATCCCTGTAAAAACTCTCTTATCCTTTATTGCTCTCTGATCATCATGCCAGATTCGCAATGTGACCAATAGCATCACCAGATTACATTCTAGCATTGCAAATATATCACTGGCTGCAATGCCACCAGGCTAAGGGGTGGAGCTCCTAACCTTCACAACCCATGGATGATACTTTGGCTTCTAATTTACCTCTAGCCTGACATGGAATTCGGAAGAAATTCAAAACACTCATATCCTTGTAAGTCACAAATATATGAAAGGAAAGAGTAATAAGTAAAGTAGATTTAGAGTTGCATTATCTTGCTAAACTGTACATGACATTGTGATCATTTATTACTAGGGTATCGAATCCTGACATTATAGTTATAGGCCTACATCAATATAATGAGTAACTGATTATAATGTATTGATTATACAGTGTCAGAGGAGCTGTCTACTTTGTTTGTTCATCTCTAACTCTAAGCGACGGCCAGAATGATAAGGAACAAATGATAAGTATCTCTTTATCATTAGGAATAACTATGATAAAGAGGATGGCTCTTATCTGGGAAGTAAGATGTATTACCATTACCATTGACTTCATGTTATAATCTTTAGCCACATTTTTTATCGGAAGAAAATGTCACGTCACTTTCTTTGACATCTCCCTTGGCCATGCAAATACTTTCAAGCTTGTTTTATGAAGCATTAAATGTTTATCAAGTTGCCAAGCAGGGTTCTTTTTGTCATATTTCATAGGCTTGGGTCCATATCATAGATAACTAGTGTTTAACGATTAATGGGCTGTATCACAAGCTTGATATAACTCCGGGTGGCATACAGCGTCCATGGTTAACTCGTACACATCAGCATTCCAAATGCCACGGAGGAACATAATACATATCATATAAAAGAAAATATGTCCGTCTTCCAATGTGTTAGGTTTTGGGAAATATCTAAAGAGAATTTGGAAATGGGTTTTATCTAGGAAACCTCTGTGTGTCCTCAAGAAAAAGGTACTTTTAGAAAGATTATTAAAGGGAGGCGAAATCAATGTTGTGTCAAATTTTGACAAAATTTGGCAAACATAGATAACCATAAAAACACATTCTAAGAGTCTAAATTGAGTCATTGGTACAGTATAAATTATGTTAACTAGCTCTAAGTTGACTTTTATTCCATAATAGTCATGTCATTTATGCCTGAAAACAGCAATGTTTGTAAACAAACCAATTTTGGTGGATCACCAAAATTGCATGGGCACAAGTCTTAATGTATTTAAATGTAGTTTAAGTCTGTATTCACATATTATATTTTACCACAAGCCTAGGATATGGCCATAGATCATATTTCAATAGTTAACTAAATTTCCAAAATTTTGACCCAACATTGCTTTTGGCTCCCTTTAAGCTGTACCACATAGCTCAACATCAATGATGACGATTCTTCCTGTTAGATTTCCAAAACGTCAGTGATAAACCTACAAACTATCAACGACATCATTATAGCCATCACTGAAACTAATACTGCTGCCATCAGTGACACATTGAACTGCTATATTTGTATGACAAGTTACCGTTGAAACTACTATTGCTGTGATCAGTGACTCCATAGTCTACTGTTTGCAACAATAGGTAAAAACTGAAGTTATTACTGTTGTGAGCAGTGACCATTGAAACTACTAACAGAGTGATGAGCGACCAGTGACACTACTACCACTGTGATCAGTGGCCACAGGCTCTACTACAACTGTACTTAGTGACAAATTAAAATAGTACTGCTGTGATCAGCGACCAGTGAGAATATTTCTGCTTCAATCAATGACAACTGAACCATTTTCCAATATAATCAGTAACCACTGGAACTACAAGAAATGGCACAAGTGTCCAGGGGCGGATCTAAGGGGGGGGGGGGGGGGTCCTGGGGGTCCTGACCCCCTTTTTTGCTGGACCCCTAAACTACAAAAAGAGGGGAAACTGTTGCATGCGTATTTGTGAATGCACACCGTTTTAGAACTTAACCTTTATGCTGACCTCCCTCCTCCCCCCCTTTTTTTTTCGAAAATCCTGTATCCACCCCTGGTGTCCACCGTTCTGCCAAATGAGAGAGGAAATTGGTATGCCAAGTTGACGTGTTATACCATTTTGCACATGTCCTGGACCCTCCACAGTTATATACAATAGGCTTATCCACGCGTTGCCACCCTGGAGGCCCCCTGCCTCACCTAGGGCCCCGCAAACAGTGATACAAACACGTGCTGGTCCAGTTACCTGCCAGGTATTGTATGACCCCCGACCGACGAGTTGGGACACCTGGAATGCCACTACCCCGACTGGGTAGTGAGGGGTATGGTCTGTGAGCTGTCCTAACGTAGGGGTAGTGAGGGTAGGATCTATGATGGGCTGCTTCTGACGTTGCAGTAATGAAGGGTAGGGTCTGTAAGCTGTTCCTAATATAAAAGTAATAAAGGGTAGGGTCTTTGAGATGTTCCTAATGTAACAGTGATAAAGGGTAGGGTCGTTGAGCTGTTCCTAATGTAACAGTAATAAAGGGTAGGGTCTTTGAGCTGTTCCTTATGTAAAAGTAATAAACGGGTAGGGTCTTTGAGCTGTTCCTAATATAAAAGTAATAAAGGGTAGGGTCTTTGAGCTGTTCCTTACGTAGCAGTATAATGCTAATAATAACATAGGGGCAGTGGAGAGACGTAGCAGTATAATGCATAATGGGGGGTAGGGTCTTTGAGCTGCTCCTAACGTAGCAGTATAATGAAGGGTAGGGTCTGTGAGCTGCTCCTAACATAGCAGTATAATGGAGGGTAGGGTCTGTGAGCTGCTCCTAACGTAGGGGTAGTGGAGTGTAGGGTCTTTGAGCTGCTCCTAACGTAGCAGTATAATGAAGGGTAGGGTCTGTGAGCTGCTCCTAACGTAGGGGTAGTGGAGTGTAGGGTCTTTGAGCTGCTCCTAACGTAGCAGTATAATGAAGGGTAGGGTCTGTGAGCTGCTCCTAACATAGCAGTATAATGGAGGGTAGGGTCTGTGAGCTGCTCCTAACGTAGGGGTAGTGGAGTGTAGGGTCTTTGAGCTGCTCCTAACGTAGCAGTATAATGAAGGGTAGGGTCTGTGAGCTGCTCCTAACGTAGCAGTATAGTGGAGGGTAGAGTATGTGAGCTGATCCTAATGTAGGGGTAGTGGAGGGGTAGGGTCTGTGAGCTGCTCATAACGTAGGGGTGGTGAAGGGTAGGGTCTGTGAGTTGATCCTAACGTAGAGGTAGTGAAGGGTAGGGTCTGTGAGCTGTTCCTAATGTAACAGTAATAAAGGTTAGGGTTTTTGAGCTGTTCCTTATGTAACAGTAATAGAGGGTAGGGTCTTTGAGCTGTTCCTGATATAAAAGTAATAAAGGGTAGGGTCCTTGAGCTGTTCCTAATGTAAAAGTAATAAAAGGTAGGGTCCTTAAGCTGTTACTTATGTAACAGTAATAGAGGGAAGGTTCTGAAAGCTGCTCAGAATGAAGCAGAATTTTGGAGGGAAGGATCTATGAGCTCCTCATAATGTAGCAGTAGTGGAGGGTAGGGTCTTTGAGCTGCTCCTAAGGTAGCAGTATAATGGAGGGTAGGGTCTTTGAGCTACTCCTAACGTAGCTTTTTGAGCTGCTCCTATAAGGTACCAGTATAATGGAGGGTAGGGTCTTTGGGCTCCTCCTAACGTAGCAGCAGTTAGGGTAGGGTCTATGATGAGCTGCTCCTAACATAGCAGTATAGTGGAGGGTGTGGTCTGTGAGCTGCTCATAACGTAGCAGTAGTGAAGGGTAGGGTATGTGAGCTGCTTCTAACGTAAAAGTAGTGAAGGGCTAGATGTTATTCTATACCAAGCTTCCAGTCCCTATACCTTCACCATTGTCCTGCTCTCTCAGAAACCAGTGAATAAAAGGTTATTGTCCAGGAAGGGCTGTCTGTGAATGCTAATGCTAATTTATGTGTTGTTAGTACAAATTTCAACATGTGTCTGTGTACTTTTCTGTACTATGTATTGACCTGCTCCTATCGAAGCAGTAGTGGAGGGTATGGTCTGTAAACTGCTCCTAACTAAGCAGTAGTGACGATCAGGGGTTTGAAGTTGCTCAGAAGGTAGTAGTTATTTAGGATTTGTGAGCTGCTCCTCGCATAGCAGTGGAGAATAACTGTTTTTGATGTACATCAATGAATTTATTTGGTGTCTTGGATCTCTTTCACGTTTTGGAGGAATTACCTTCTACTTAAAGGATAAAATTTATATCTATTTATAACCGTGCTGTCTCAATAGGTTATTCTGGTCTATTTACGTTCTTTGATATAAAAATAATTCGTTAAGCGTTTAATATATAGATAGAATATTTATAAAGGATGCTCAATAGCAGAGGATCCGCTTATTGGTAGAGGAATGCGTTTTTGCATTAGCATGTATCGCGATCTTTATCGAACATAACCACTGGTCAATGCAATAATCTATGCAGATTTAAATCAATAAGAATTCATAGAAATACCGAATCAAATCCATCATCCAATAACGCTTGAAGTCCATGATTATCCCTTGTACTCAATTTGACGTAACCGGTATCTGCCTTTTTAATTGAAATAGACAATATTGATTTCTAGACAGAAAATTATGTTAAAAAACATAAGACACTGATATTGAACGCAAACAATTAGCTAAATAAACGCATTTCTCCCTAATAGAAGAGCATAATAAGACAATGGTATATGCCAATGGAAAAGCAAACGCGTAATCCCAGACATCTTTTGTACAGGAAACTAAGCATCCAGGGGCCTGTATACCTTCCTGTCTAACCGGCTCTTTTCCTCGTCATTTGTTTACCAAGCCTCCTGTGTTAGGCTCAAATAAGATAATTGTTGTTTCTCAGCCTACTGCAGTGGGGACATGTATGTTTTCACGTACTGTTGTCCTCCAGTCCCAAGTTACCTTGGCTTGTTCCCCCCTACACCCAACACTATAATAACTGTTTTCTGGAGATGTAATTTCGCCATTCTGCCTGATATTATCCAACTTCTCCAGGGTATAAAAACACTGAATATAGCTGAAGGAAAGAACTACAGGTGTTCAGATTAGTGCTAGATGTCACCTACCTTTTGTCCTATCTCTCAGAAAATCCAGATCTATCAGAACTTGAAACTGCACTGCTCCACTGCGCCACCCTGGAGGAACATCCGCGCGCCCTCGAGGAATTATTCAGAACTACTCCTCCTTTTTCTTCAAAATCCACGCCAAACTTCTTACAAAATACAAAAAATCAATAAATGCTCCCACCAGAGACTTGCTAAATTCCCTGATTAATTTGTATATTTGTATATCCTTATAGATAAGCCTGGAGGCTGTTATCTCCGATTTTCTGACTGTGGGTGATAAGAGGCACCTGGAGGAGTCTGGAGACTCAGGCAGACTGACCCTGGAGGAGTGAGTGCTGCCCCCTTTCCCCTACTCCTCCAGTGCTGTTTGTCCCTTTTCTATTTTCTGTGTAGGGGAGGCAGGCTAGAGTTTCGGCGCGGGATACCCCTTAGCCACTCTGCAGTAAGACGCTCTCCAAGCCAGTAAGGAGTCGGTGAGATATGGTTCTGGGTATAGAGAGGGTTGAGTTGCAGAGTGATCCTCGGTAGACGAGTAGTCTCCGCCCCTCCTCCGCACCACTAAATATACAGTGTCGGAAATAGTCAGACCCGTCTATACCGCAACCAATGGCGCGCTCCTCCCACCTATAGGCTTATACTGACATCGCGTTTTGTCCAAGCTTGCTATTGTTTAAGCTTGTACATTATGCAAAAGCTTTAGAATTCCTTATGCAGTATTATCTGATTATAGGAATTATTTGTATTTGAATGGGAGTTTCTGTATTACTGCTATAATCATAGATGTGGGTCCTATATGCATTAATATAGACCCATATAGAATCTAATATAAAACTTGAATAATGTTTTTAAAATGATTAATCAAACGAAGGGTTTTCTAATGATCGTATGTTGTTTTAATGAGAGCTTTGCTTCAGGCAGATGTACATGCTGTTCAAATACTTTCACTAGTTAACTGATGGTGCTTACCCATTCTTTCTCTTTCCCTTAATTTCTATATCTCCCTCCCCAATACCTTTCCCTATTCATTTATTATTTCCAATTGCAACTAACAGGTATTTTCACGTACAAATGAAGTACTTGTTGCAAATAGCTCTATGAACACATAATAGTCCTACCGGTGACATGTTTAGGCTACCTACCGATGCCTAACACCTGACGCTTTTTCCTAACCTCCGTCGTATGGCTTTCTAATCAGGGTTGGCTCATAAATCAAGACAGGTCTGGATCATCAATCAAGGCAAGGTTGGATCATCAATCAAGGCAAACACCTCTGTTGGATCCGACACCTAAGACATAAAGATTAAGCCTATCTCACCTGTGATTAACGTCGGAGCTATCTCCCCGGGTGGGGGGGGGGGGGCACTGACTCTTTGAAGGTCACTACCCACTGGCAAACTACCACCCCTGCTTTTTGTGACTGACCGCCCCTCAATTTTAGTTGACCACCACCTCATTTTTGGGTGAGAGAGATTTACCACCCCCCAAAATCAGGGTGTGTCAAGACCAGGAAATATCCAGAATTACCAAAACTGTTTAGGAAAACTTCTGATAATATTTCATTAGTTATTTCTGGATGATATAAAGTGGTAAATGGGTTAAGTTTCAAGTTATTGCCATTGTATTGTTCTTTTGGTGTAGTTGACCGCCCCCCTTTTTTGCCCTAAAAGTGATTGACCACTCCTCATTTTTTACGTTCACCGCCCCCGCTGCGCTAGTCCGTTTGGCAGTGGGTACCTTTTCAAGTCCAAGTGCCCCCCCCCCCCCGGGAGGGAGGAGCTATCCTCCTGGGTAGGACGTGGGGGTGGAGGACTGGGGAGGTCACCGGAGAGGACACTGGAGGAATGGACACCCCAGGGGGTGGGGTTCCCATGGAGTGGAGTATAGAGCTGAGTAAAGAATACTGTAGTAGGGGAATGTATACTGTTCATAGTGGGTAACCATAGGGACGTTTTGGAATGTTATATCAAAATAATGTTATCGGTTATATCTAAATTCTACTTAATTGATTGATATGTATATTAAATTTTGTGGAATGCTATATCAAATGTTACTGGTTATATTTGAATTCTACTTAATTGATTGATATGTATATTAAATTTTATTTTTCTTCCCCCTAAATTATCCTGCACTTTATTCCATCAATATGTTCTATTTTTATTACCTTTCACATTTCCACCTTGTCAGCATAATTATCTAAGTTTCTGTGCATACGTTTTTGAAGACTGGAAAACAGTTAGAAGCGATCTAGAACTGCACTATTTTTCCAGTATAATGAGATGTTGCAATACACCCTGCCGATATATCAAATTATCAATTGGGTGTAAGATTAACAAAAAGAAAATAAATCGTGTACTACATCAGCATCTATCATTGTTCAAAGTTATAATTATGGGCGCACTACAGCTATCCCTATTTAAAACACGAGGTGGCAGCACATACTGGTTGGAGCCAAGGCTTTCATCTAAACACAAATGACTTGGATATCATCGGAAAATGTTGTTATTTCTAATATATTAAGACCCGTCGTAAACTATAAGTTTAATGTAATAATTATCATTATCATTAAATTTTCAAGGACAGATTACAAAAGATGCCTTTCACCTTAAGATTAGTGTCTAAATCCTGAGAAGTGATTGGGACTAGAATCGCAAAAGGTTTTGACACGCCGGAGATATAATTATTATTACTATCACTAATTATCTAAGGAATATCCCTATAATGTACAAATAATGCTTTCAATCAAACATAAATACTTTAAGTCAGGTTATATAATATCTAAGTCGGAATATTTTTAGCTCTGGTGATTTGTACACAATAATTTTTGTGTTCATGTGAATTTTATTTCTATCAAAATTCGCGATATAATTATAGTGCATGGTGTCTTTGTTAACGTTATAATGGTCACTATTCTTTCTATTAGACGTGATTATGCTCATATTGCCTATTGTCAGGTAAGATCAAAACAAACACAGTATTTTTTATGAAAATAGAAAGGCATACTTTATTTGAAATAAATAACAATAAATCCAATGTACATAGCACAAAGTCAAGTCCTCCATCTATATGAATGGTGTGGATATAATACAAGACTATGATTATTCCTAACTAATTTACATCGAAGTTGTCAACCGATATCACGGGATGAAGCAATATGGATAGTCTTGCAAAGTTAATGTTATAAGGAAACTTCTGACCATTCCATTGACAATGCTAAACTTATAAACAATAATTATAAGTGTTACATGCATGTGTAGCATAAATGACACATTCAATATTACATCTATCACAATTTCTTTACGTGGATATTGTTAACACTCTATCACATTATCCGTTTCCATTTTTACATCTATACCTGTGACCAGAATTACATAATTATAAATCATCTTGATTTTTTTTTATATAATTCATACGCTAGAACACGCATCACATTTTCGGTGTAATTGGCTGGAATAAAAACTCCATAATAATATTACTCTGAAACATCTACAGTATAGATCTACTCTAAGTTTTATAATGGTTCAGCCTAAGCATAATTATTATGCCCGTGAGCAAAAATGTATTTGTGAGCGAAAACAGTAAAAACATAATTCCATTATAGATATAATATTATAAATGAATGAAGAGACGGTGCGTTGGTGTGTTTGATCCCAGCTGCAATACCGCTCTGAGATAAAATATTATAGATATAATATTATAGTTCTTTTTTGAGGTTTTCAGTCTTTTTCTAAAATTTTGTCCATAGTTTAATAGACCTCCTCCACGGTCGGACCCTCTCCAGCGGCTCCTCCAGGGCGTGAGCTCTGGGCCCCACAAGACGACGACGACGACTGGGACCCAGCCCCCGCACCGTGGAGTTTGGTCATGATGGGTGTACAGGTCTGGTGCAAACCCTGGAGTTGGTGGTCATACTCCTCCTTCTCCGCCAAGGAGTTACTGTCCAGCCACGACATAACCTCATCACATTTACTGATAACTGTTTCCTTATCAGTTGAGCTGATCTTATCAGTTTGTGCGTCATTTACGGCTTGTTTATAACTGAAAACGTAGTTCTCCAAGGAGTTACGAGCGCTGATTTTTTCGCGTTGTTTCAGGTCCTCTTCTTTGTATTTCTCAGCATCTGATACCATCCTATCAATATCAGATTGAGACAGCCGTCCTTTATCGTTTGTTATCGTGATAGCGTTGGATTTACCCGTGCTTTCATCCTTAGCGGTTACGTTCAAAATTCCATTGGCGTCCACATCGAATGTTACCTCAATTTTGGGGACACCCCTAGGCGCTGGAGGAATCCCCGCAAGCTCGAACCGACCCAGGAGGTTGTTGTCACGGGTCATTGCACGCTCCCCCTCGTACACCTGGATGGCTACTCCAGGTTGGTTGTCGGAATAGGTAGTAAAGGTCTTGGAGGTTTTGCATGGAATCCTGGCGTTGCGATCTACAAGGTTGGTCATCATTCCTCCAGCAGTTTCAATGCCTAGGGATAGCGGAGCCACATCTACCAGGAGGACATCATTAATGGTGTTATCCTTAACTCCAGTAAGCACAGCAGCCTGGACAGCAGCTCCATAAGCGACAGCCTCATCAGGGTTAATACTCTTATTCAACTCCTTCCCTCCCATGAAATCCTGAAGCAATTTCTGGATCTTCGGAATGCGCGTCGAGCCTCCGACGAGCACAACTTCGTTGATTTTCGACTTGTCCATTTTTGCGTCCCTCAGCGCTTTTTCCACTGGTTCCAAGGTTTTTCTGAATAAATCGCTGCAGAGTTCTTCGAATCGCGCCCGGGTTATGGAGGTGTAGAAATCAATTCCTTCATATAAGGAATCGACTTCAATGCTGGCTTGGGCGCTGCTGGATAGCGTTCTCTTAGCCCTCTCACATGCGGTGCGAAGGCGTCGCAGGGATCTTGGGTTCGCTGATAAGTCCTTCTTATTTTTCCTCTTGAATTCAGAAACAAAATGGCTCACCAATCGGTTATCAAAGTCCTCTCCACCAAGATGAGTGTCACCCGCGGTGGAGCGTACTTCGAACATGGATCCTTCACTCACAGTCAAGATGCTCACATCAAAAGTACCTCCGCCCAGATCGAAAATGAATACATTTTTCTCACCTTGGAGTTTTTTGTCCAGGCCATAGGCCAAGGCAGCGGCGGTGGGTTCGTTGATGATTCTCAGGATGTTAAGTCCGGCAATAACACCTGCGTCTTTGGTAGCCTGGCGCTGGGAGTCATTGAAATAAGCTGGAACCGTCACAACAGCATCCGTGACCTTATTCCCAAGGTACGCCTCTGCAGTCTCCTTCATTTTCGTCAGGACCATGGAGCTGATTTCCTCCGGGGAAAACGTCTTCATATCACCCTTAAACTCAGCCTGGATGGAAGATTTTCCTCCAGTGCTAACTACCTTAAACGGCCAATGCTTCATGTCATTCTGCACCGAATCCTCATCGAACTTCCTCCCAATCAGTCTTTTGGCGTCAAAAATTGTATTTTTGGGATTCATTGGAGCTTGATTTTTGGCTGCATCCCCTATCAGTCTTTCAGTATCACTGAAGGCTACATAGCTAGGTGTCGTCCTATTGCCCTGATCGTTGGCAATAATCTCAACCTTACCATGTTGGAACACCCCAACACAGGAATATAGGTGGTGCCCAAATCGATACCAATAGCTGGGGTCTTCATTTTCAGTCTTTTGTTAAAATCTGCTACTTCTATGTGGAATCTTCTGTCTTCTTTCTGCAAGATACTGCTTACTTGCTGTGTTAATCTCAGGTGTAGATCTGCTGGAAACTTTTCAGTCGCTGATATTGGCTGCTATAGGAAATGATATAGGGGTAATTTGGGTATTTTCGCGCACCCAATGCGCGAAATTAGACTTGTAGCAGAACCACTTGCTATTTTTACAAGGTATTTTAATGAATGGATCATGAATGGAGAAAATCGAAGTGTATAAAATTATAATATCTATTAAACATGGATTAATGGTATAGAATACAGATATTGTTTCAAATTATTGTAGTTCTTATTTGTAATGAACACAGACTGTGCCAAAAGATAGCCAAATCAGCTATTTGAATGCATCTGCGTGAAATTAGAACATGTGATTAGTCTAATTTCACGCAGCTGTTGTAATTTCACGCACTATACATTCCTATGGCAAAATTCAACATAGATGAGAAAATGCATTGTAAATCAACCAATGAACGGATTTTTGCAATATTTTGGGGACAAATTCCTTACTACTATACCTAAACGTCCATATAGTTTCTAATCATTTATTCTATTTAATATTTAAATAGCCGACAAAATATGAAAATTTATTAATATCACAAAATAAGTTATAATTACAAAACATTTGAACAGAAACCCTCAAACTATTTTTTCACGGTCAGTCCTATGAGAGGTCTATTCAACATAGCTAGAAAGTATGTAATATTATATCAAACTGATTAAAAGCTAATTGACACCAAAGATATACAAATTAATGTTTAATTTTAGGCCTAGTGAGGTCTAATTTCGCGCAGTTCCATAGTTAATATAGGCCTTTAATGCGCGAAGTTAGGACACATATATGCGTGAAATTAAGCCTAAAATGTTACCAAAATGAACACTTATTTATCCCATCATAAATTTCTCTAGGATGTTATTATCTTAGATTTGGTTTCAAACCGCCCTCCTGTTGATATAAAATGTACCACAATTATTCAATTTTAGATTTTGAATATTGCAGCCTAAGTAGAATAATAATTCCTAGTTACTAAATTTACAAAAAAAAAAGGACATAAAAAAAGAAAGCTCTTCTGATTAATTTCGCAAAAATGTCAAGTGCTCAGGTATTTATTAAAGTAATATACTATTAACATGAATGCCAGTGCATATTTTCCAAAAGAAATAGTTTCATTTTGATAATTTGTAAAAATTCTAGGCTTCAAAGATGTGTGCTGCGTGAAATTAGACACATGCGCGAAAATACCCTAATTACCCCTAGCGTTGTCTGTAGAAATTCTTTAGTCTTCTTCAGCTAGGTACTGCTTGACGGGTGAATATCAGCTGTAGATCTGGTAGAAATTGTCCAATCCCTTCTAGGTTGTTGCTTCTGTATCGTTCTGTCTGCTTCGGACTGTGATATGACCAGCTTTGGAATCGGGACGGCTTTTATACAGCTTTTGGTGATCATCTGGCGAAGGCGGGAAGGCCCGGGTAGTTTACAGAACGTCCGCCAGGCTTCCAGACAGGTGTGGAAACTTCTAGTAGCGTCTCGTAGCGTCGCCTCACCTCCAGGCGTCTGCCATGGAGCGGAACGCCATGCTGACGCGCCATCTGGTGGATGCAGCTGGAACGCTATGGACTATTCTGGATACCTTCTGCTACTTTGATCCTCTTGACAAGAGATTATTCCTCTTGACAAGAGATTATTATAGGCCCGTACATAGGGGTGGGTCGGGGAGGCAGTTGGCCACAAAGATTTTTCTTTTTTCTTTAAAGGGACATTCTCGTCCTGCCGTATCTAGGCTTACATACGCCGACGTTAACCTAACGACACGACGGCCGGCGACGTGTTTTCCGCTTTTGGAACGTAATCCGGCGACGTTATTGGTCACGTCACGAATTTGGCGCGCCTGGCAGGGGGTTACAACGCATCAAAATAGGTCCGTTTCACAGACGAGAACGTCCCTTTAAAGTTCCACCTTTCCTTTAAAGATTCAATTTAAAAAAAATGTTGAAAAGTTCCACTATGTTAAGATTATGGTAATTATAAGCAGAAGTTACACTCAAGGAACCTCGCCACCCCACCACGGCAGAACCTGTGTACGGGCCTGCCAGCAGAATGATCTTTATAAATTCAACGACAGAAAGAAGATACGTTTGCTACAGATTGGACAGTTGTAAGGTTATCGATTTTCATAACAAAGGAGGAGCTGCCAATTACATTATAAATGCGTTCCTATGATTATAATGGATCAGCCCTTTCCTCCAAGTCGAAGTTACCTGTGAATTGTAAAGTCTTTAAGATAATTTTGACAATACTTATAGGGGGCTAGGGGAAAATATCATTTTTGAAAAATAACTTGTAGTTAAGTTCACGTTTACTTTGAACACATCCTAACAATTCTATGTGAAAGAGATGTGCATAATCAACTTTCTCGATCAGGATAGATCATTAGAGCCAAATGAGATGTAAGCCTATAAAAATGGTGCGAAGACTTAGAGTAACTCAGTACTTTTTTGTTTGTTTGTTTGTTTGTTTGTATTTTTTCTATTTTCTCTGATTTTTTTTTGTATGTGGTCACATGAATTAACTGCTTAGTTTTTTTGTACACACAGACGTAATGAATTGTAATTCTTTCATACACATCTAATACAAATTGAGGCCCATGTATCCCTTCATTAATTCTAACTCAATAGGAAGCCTCTCAGGAAGAAACATCGGTTATTATTTTAACAGATTCGCATTGGATAATCTAATACATGTACCTAAGGCCTAGAGAGAAATTGGTGTGTTCAGGTAACCCGACCTACCCTAAATTTTTGGCCCTACCCTAAAAAAAAATTAAGGATTTTTTTTTTTTTTTTTTTTTAAATCAAAAAGAATTGAACAGAAAGGTCTGGAACCACATGGGGCATAATCTTGATGCGCATGGAATGTATTTCAGATGGTAGAAATTGTTTTAGAAGAAGTTTGGAATATTTGGTAAGGGGGAAAAAATCGAAGGGTGATTCTAGAGAATTCCAGACGCTTCTAGTATAATAAGGAAAATAAATATAATTAAGTTTGTCGAGAAAATACTAGATGGCGCTAGCGAGTAAAAAAGGTAGGTTTTATGCTGTCACCTAGCGGTAAAAGCTATAGTTTAAGATAAATAACTTTTACGATAGATGTCACCCATGCGCCGTAAAGTGCTAAAAACGCCTTTTTTCAGTGGCGCCGCCTGTTAAAATCGTTTTTGCTGAAAACCTCTCCTCCTGGTTGTATGGAAAATATGCTTGTTTTACGTTTGTTTGGGGCTGTAAACTTGTTTTAAAGTGTTCAAACAACATGAATGACAAGAATTCGGAGTTTAAGGCAGGATATGTTAGTCAAACATTGCTAGCTTGCGTTTAAAGTAAAATCCAAATTAATTGGACCATTTAAAAAGAAACTTTATTTAGATTATTGACAAAATAAGGACCCAAAAACAAGTTTCTGACTGGATCACTGACGTGATTATTGAAAAGTAGCTATCAAAAAGCAGAAACATTTTGTTTCTATAGCCTACAAATGGCAAAGTTTTCTAGGCACATGTTAACCAGGGATTAACCACCGAATAGCAAAGTAGCAAATACATCGCCTGGTATTGAAAACAAAAGCTGCAATTGGGGGGCTGGGCAAATACTGTATAAATATATAAGTAGGAATATGATATCAAATAAGAAGGCTATTGGCATTCTGTCATTGTGTTCAATGGATCTGTGTTTGGCACCGATGCACACGTATAGGCCTACATTGTATGATAATTATAGGCCTACAGTGAACTACCTAACCTATCAACGGCATGATATTATACTAGTCTTGGCCTCCAGCCATACCTATATAATGGAATGAAGCACCGTTTTTTTCACTATTATATATATATATATATATATAGGCCTATATATATATATATATATATATATATATCTTTTTTGTTGTTAGTAGGCCCCTATAGATATAAACGCCCACACGCATCTATGCAAGTAACGTGTACATGCAATGTTTTCCGTCCACAGTTACACTTCTAGGTTCAATCCAGTCATTATAATCAAGATAATATTACATTGTTGAAAACAATTGGCATGCAGATCCTTTGAAATTAATCCACCATGCACTGGACACGGACCCTATATATCACTGAAAACCTGAACTTGTCAAAAGTTTGTCACAGACTTGTCAAATTGACAAGTTTGAGTGTTGTCAAATGATCATGACAAAGTATTTGTCATATTTGACAATGTGTTTGTCGTATATGACAAAGCGTTTGTCAAAAGTTTGTCATAGTTGTAATGGGTATTTAAAAGCCCATACATATTGCACCATTTTAACAGGAACAGGAAATAGCCCTCAGGCCCGTAACTAGGGGGGTAGGTGGGGGTGGCGGGCCACAACCCCCCCGCCCCCCCCCCCCCCCCGCCCCATAAAAGTTCCACCTTTCCTTGCAAAATTTAATGTAAAACCCCCTAAAAATAGTAGGAAAATACTGAAAAGTTAAACTACTCGCCACCCCCCCATAAAGGAAATTTTTCCTAAAGTTCCACCTTTTTTTTTTGCAAAATGCGACGTAAAACCCCCTCAAAATAGTAGGAAAATATTGAAAAGTTCCACTTTTTACTGCTCGCCACCCCCTTTTCAAGTTCAAATTATTGAAAATATAGGCAGAAGTTCCACTTGTGGAACCTCGCCACCCCCCCCTCCCCCACAGGAGATCCTGGGTACAGGACTGGCCCTTCTCTGCAAGAAGCTGCTCTGCACAATTTGGTAAGTCAATGTTGATCTGTCTCCATCCTTGTTCATCAAACATCATTTTTACAATTTGAATATTCAAGGTTTTACATAAAGGTGTCAATGTTCATTTAAGATGTTCATTTAATGAAAACTTAAATGTATTTACATAATAAAAGTGAATTACATGAAAAAATGTGATTTCGTCATAATGTTTCTTTTTCAATGTTTAGGTTATTCAAATTATGTTAATAACATCCTAATTATGTTAATAACATCCTAATTGTACCCTTTTTTCAATTTCAGATGCATTCCTGTGTAATAAAAGAAGAAGATGCGGGACTTTGAACCAATAAAGATCGACAATGTGCTTTGTCAACATGACAAAGCCCTTGTCAGTGGTCCATAGGCCTATGTCTCGACAAGGCCCTTGTCAGTGCTTCATGCCTTGACAAACCTAGCATTGTTGTTTTTGGCCCAATCGGGGCGACAATACAAAGTTTGTCAAATTGACAAACTTTTGACAAGTCTAGGTTTTCAGTGTATGCTACCCTGGGCCCTTTATCTGACTCAAGGGTTGCAACTTAATCTGTATGGGCTTTAATACAACTTTTTAAGATTTTTCTCGGATATCCAGAATGTATGCAAGTTTTTAGAAAAATTTACCAGGCGTATATATATGATAAGCATACAATGATCCAGCTTGGGTTAGATCTAGCCTATAGCCTACATCATAGAACTAGACCTCTCACTATAAGGTTTAGTTCTGTGCTATACATGTAGGCCTAGCATTTGGGAAATCAAGCACATGCCCTCATGTGACTCATGGCCTTCTCAGCTATATATATATAAACGTGTAATTGAGATAATTTTATTATGATAGGGATCATAACTGGTAAGCAATTTAAGCTCAATTATAACCGTATCTGATTATCTAGCTGTTGCTGAGCCAGGCGGGGGCGGCGGGCGGGAAGAGGAGGAGTGAGAGAAGAAAGCAGAACCCAGAAGGACGGAAGTGGACCGGGTCACGTGACCGACGCGCGGGCACCCTGCAGCAGCCATCTTGTTTGGCTCGTGAAAACCTCTCCGCAGACCTCACCGGCATTTACGGCCCAAAACACATCAAGTACGTGATAACAGCTGACGAGCAAGCACGATCAGGTAGCCATGTCGTCGAGGACGAAGAAAACCACGGTGACAAGGACGACAACTACGTCTGGGGGTAGTTCTTCAGCCGCCAGCCCGGGGATGTCTACCTCTACCAGCCGGTCGCCGGGGAGGAACCGGCCGCCGAGCCCGACCATGATCACTCGGATCGAGGAGAAAAATGCCCTGGCCCACCTGAACGATCGCCTGGCCGCCTACATCGACAAGGTGCGATCTCTGGAGGCTGAGAATCTCAAGCTGAGCACGCAGATCCGCGCTCACGAGGAGACCGTGCACAGGGAAACTGGCAACATCAAGATTCTGTACGAGACGGAGTTGGCGGATGCTCGCAAACTCCTGGACGAGACGGCCAAGGAAAAGGCCAAGCTGCAAATCGAGGTGGGCAAGCTGAAAACAGATGCCGATGACTGGAAAGACAAGTAAGAAACCTTTCGATCTATTAGCAGATTCTGGTTTTAAAATCGTATATGGAGAAACGGCGTAGTTGTGCTTATTTTCTTGCTAAAACGTCGGCTGTACGTTTTGTTTTTGGGACCGGTGTCGCCTCCATCGGCCCCCGGCGGCTGAGAGGGGGGCGGCCGGGGAGGGGAGTGGGTGGGGTGGGGGAGGTGGGATAGAGGTAAAGCTAGGCCCTGCCACCACCTACCAACACAACACTAGGCGTAGCTTGGGGTCCCACCTCAGCCAAGCTTCTCTGACCTACATAAGAGCAAGAGACGCCGACCTTTTGATTCGTTTTACACCAACTGAGAAGCTTAAACTTTGTCTTGACTGTGCCCAAAATGGCAAGAGAACGGTAGATCTAAATGGATCCTTAGGCTTAGGGGTTCGCCTACTGTTAGCTCATTACCTTGATGATTAGGGTTCACACCGGTTCACAATTACTGGTAAACAAGAGGGGCAGTCAAGCATAAACAATCACCTCCTTACTTACATGTATCCATGAATTGCCGCTCTGTTGAATTAATTACTAAATTAGGGGAACACAATTACAGTTGGTTGTAAGTTTACGCTGTCACTGGTAGATAAAAATACCAACCAGGCACCAAGCAAGCTTAAAAGTCCAGGACTAAATCTAACAAGAAATAAGTTTAAAAATTTTAGTTCATCATTACTAATATGCTAGTGTTTTGATAAACTTTAAGAACTAAGGATTTCTGGATCTGAAACATACTAAATAGTAGATATTTATTTGGTTTTACTTCTGATTTGAATTGAACGTTCAAACCGGTTCAGATTTTGAAGACTTTAACTTAAATGATGTACATATATACTCTGCTTCAAATCAACCTGGTATGTCCTCCCCCAGTTCAACATTACAAATTGTAAACGTTTTATTTTAGGCCCGAGTGCTTTTGTATAGGCCTACAAATTAACTCACATTCCACAAACAAAAGAAGTGTTCATGACACCCATGGCGCCTCATGCACCCACTTAGTCTGGTCATGTTTATTACTTTGAGGCCAAAATTATTAGTGACTCACCACAGGCTATTAGGGTTTTTAATTGGCCGTGGGAATCGGCCCAATTGTTGCAGCATAATTGCTGACCATTATCACTGTTGCACATGGGGGCTTTCTTTTGCATCCCCCACAACCCCACACACCTACTGTCTGTCATGGGTGTCTGTCATGGACACGCCTGAATGACAGATGTCTGTCATGGACACGCCTCAATGACAGATGGTTGTTAGCGGATTAGAACCCAGACTCAAGTGGTCCAGGAATAGTTGGCATTTGTTTGGGGGTATAATTGTACCCTTCCAGGGGTGTTTAGGGGTTTTCGGGTCAACCCCTATTACTAGTGTGAAAGGGCACTTCCCCAGATTGGTCCTTTGTTATGAAGTGCTAGCTTCCCTTTTGAACTTTTTTGTCCCTGTTATTTAGATTGAATTCAAAGGTCTGGCTACACATTATCATTTTATGATTTAGATGAGTACATATTACCGGTACTACTCAACAAAAAGGCAGTTTTTTTTTCCAAGAAAAAGCTGTAATAGCAAGTGAAGCAATATTTAAAAAGGAAGACAGGAGTTTTATATGTATTACAGTATACACAGGAATATCAAACTTGAAAATCTTATTCCCAGTTGTTGGAAATGATTATTTCAGTTGATATAGTTATATTCAAAGTATGTCATCATATTGTATATCTACAACAAATAACAATATTACACATGCAAATGAATAGAATATAAATCTTGCCATGAATCTTAAACGCGTCCGTAAATACACCTCACATGATGCCAGCTACTACCAACTACTCCCAAGATATGAATAAATATAATTAGTTTGTGCCTTGACTCGGAGAGCCGTTCTCTGGCTTTGTGGGCCGGCGATGTTTACTTTTCGTGTCCTCAGCCGGCTACGAGGCACGTGGCGTTGTGTGCCGGCCATATCAGTCAGACATCTACCCCTCTGCCTTAACCCCCACCCCTAAACCCTGACCCATCCCACCCAGCCTCTGCCAACCCCTTTCTGGCCTGCTACTGCCTCTGAAATCATTACATTTTTCTATGATGTTAAGCTTCAATACTCGCTGTTCAAAATGAACGGTTTCGAGCTAATGGTCGCAGGTTTTTACTGTTTAGTGTTAGTGTTACATTTGACTCGACTAAAAAGGTACTTGCTGGGAATAGAGATTCTTTTATTGTTTTTCTTCGAAGTTTTACATGTCATGTTTTCCATCTGTCCATAAACAAGGATACTGTACAGTTTACCTCCCTCAACTAAAGCTTTTTACCTGGGCAGGCGGGCCGTCAGGCTCTGATTATCCATGCTGTTTTGACAGACACCCCCTCCCTCCTCTCGAAAATAAAAAAGGAAAATTGAATATTTTATCGTATTTTAATTATCATTGTAGCAAAATTATCATGGTTTCAAACCCCACCAGACCGCAGATTTCAAACCAAAATTCTGGTCCTTTTGGTACTATTTCCCCTCTACATTTTCGGTATAATGCTTTTTGTATTCCAACAAAAGCAGCACCACCACCACTACCAGAGCCTACCCCTCCACGGTCTCTCTCCTCCTGTCGCCCAGTATTGATCACGGCCTCTGGTGCTGCCTCCTCCAGTACCCCCTCCTCTCCCTACCCGGGTTTCCTCCAGTGTCTGGGTTGGGCCCATGCGGGGCGTCAGAGATGATGTGTTTGTAGAGAGTGTTCACTCCCCTGGTCTCCCTCTTTGAAATTATGGCTTTGTGATAACGTCTTTGGGTGATTGCCAAGTCAAAATCAGTGAGGTGTCTCCATAGGCTGGTCATTTTTAATATTTTGGTGTTAAGTATTCAAAAGCTGTAGATATAAATTCATATTAGAATAGAAGTGTCTTTTACCTGTGCAGTGGAATATGGTCAGTCTCTGACAGAAAAGCTTGTTGTTTCAGGTGGATTGCCCAAGTGGGTATTTTATAGCCAACTAGAGTTACTTTCTCTATTTTTTCGTATAATATTTTCCTCCTGGCGGGTTCCTTTCTCATAAGTAGTCCAAACTTGATATTTCAGTCCTCACCAAATCCAGCGTCCCGTATATCCTGTCTTTTCCTCTAAAATAAAATGATCCCCATGACATCATGACAGGGCCTTGTGGGTGTTCTGTAAACCCCCTAGAATTCCTACCCCAATATCAAGACTGAGCCAAGTGGACCCCAGACTTTATGTGACGGACAGCAAGGAGTCATAGTCTGGGTTTCTGTGTCATTTACAACTTGCTTGAGCCTTGATCATAGTCGTAACACTACCAGCTGGAACTCCATTGACTGATAAGAAGGCAACTGAGTACCCATTCTCCCCATCTAAGTTCTCTGAGGGAGTGGTCTAGTCTAGTCATGAGGCAGTAATCATGGATTAGCATGGATCCACACACACAGGTACAATTAATAACCACGGTGTGGTCGGTGGAGCCCTGACGCTGACAGGTTTTATCAGGGGTAGGGTGCTACCTGAAGCGTGCCGACCATCAATCATGTAGCAATATAATGCAGTGTTAGGGGAATGAGGGGAGTGGAAATGGGTGTTTTTCTGGCCCGCGGTTGGTCATTGTAAAAAGTGATATAGAGGCCCAACATTTTCAGCCTAGTTTTCTATTGGATGACATGGTTGGCATTAAATAATTCAGTATTTTTCTGTGTTGAAAGGGTAGTCAAATTAACTTAAAGAGAGTAACAATATTTCAGCCAAAGAAGAAAAATATGACCCCCCCCCCAAAAAAAAAAAAAAAAAATAAAATAAAATAAAATAAAGAAAAAAAAATAAAGAAAGAAAAAATAAAAGGTAACTTTTAGTACATATCAAAATTGGACAGTCTGGTCGTCTTGATGAAAACCCTGGAGTTATATAGAACACATTTTGTAGAAACTAATTGCACTGCAAATTAATTTATGGATGTAAGGAGGAAGTATTACACACCATTACCGTCGGTTGGAATGTATTTGCTCAAAATTCTTAGGCCAACCCTCTAATAACATAATGCGAAATTAGAGAAAGAGAATCTGGATCAGTTAGATAATAGTATCGATAAAGGGATAACAGACAGGAAGACAGCTGCCGGGATCATGTCATCGAAATGAGAGCAGGAGATATATCTAGGACTGATAATAGCACTTCAGACTTGATCCTTATCAGCAAACAGTAAGGTCATGTAATAGGACAAAACTGGGTAGCGTTCGAGTGCAACTCTCGACATTTATTGGGCTGTTGTTGACTTACTTTTGGTAAACAGAAATTTCTAATGAGAGTAAGAGATTAGCCGGAATGCATTTCAGGATGCAGTGAAATCTGACTGGTGTTATGTGAGTGCAAAGTTGCGGACATGAAGTCTGTTATCGACTGGTTATCTATTTACATGTACTTGATAGTAAAAGATGACTTTTTGTAAGGAGGAAGTAGCTGCTTCAAAATGTTTTCCATGCAAATATGATTTTATATATTAATAATAAAAAGAGAGTAAAATTCAAAGAAAGAAAGGAAGCATTATAATAATGCATATCATAGTTTTATCTTTAGGACCATAATTATATAGATCTTATTAATGTAACATCAAGGAGTATAGACATCAAGAAAATTTTCTTTTCTTTCCGCTAAAATTGCTGAAAAATACCAAGTTCTTGTAAATACACCCAGGGAACACTTAAATGGTACATCATCGTTCTTTACTTGGAAACACTCATACACGTATATACCTTCTCTAAGAATAACTAGCTTCTACTACATGTTTTCGCATCAAGTAATACTGAGGAAAAAAACAGTGAGAACACGCCAGGGAAATATTAAAAAAGATACATCTTTGGTCTTTACTTGGAAGCACGTATATAATTTGTTAAATAGAATTTACCTAAACCATGGCCAGAAACCTACTCAGCCATGCATTCCATGCATAATTCATCTCACCAATTCCTGAATCAAAACAGCTTTTTACTCAGCCGACGCCAACACACTCTCCTTTTTTTCTGAGTTTGAATCGTCCAATGCCCTGGGCTCCGAGCCAGGCCACAAGATCCCATTGGATCCCAGGTGTAACATGTTGTAATAGACTCTTTCCAGTCCTCTACTTATTTTTCCCAGTTAAGTACTGATAGGTTTTACACAAATACATGTGTATGTTCTTATTAGTCGGCCACTTGGAACAGTAGTTCAAAACAATGATCCTCTTTTTAAAAGGGTGAGTTCTGTGAATGCTCAACATTTGAACGGTAGCTGTAAACATTATATATCGCCACGTCATCTGAAGAAGTACACTGACAAACAATATAAGAAATAAAAATAGGAAAGTAAAGAAAACTAAATACATTAATTATATTCTATTTTGTACCTGACAGTTCTCTTGTGTCTGTGATTTTGATATCATACGAAAAAATCAAAAGAACTTAAGGTACGTTTTTTTTGTATGTGTTAAAAGGTCAAATGTGTACATTAATTCTCATTGAAAATATCTGGTCTTATGTCCACACCCGGGACAGATTCAACAAGTATAAATAATGGAAAAAACAACGAAATTCTGTAAATTCATATGCGACCAGATAATAGCTGAGTTTGCAGTCCGTTCTCGCCAACTTCTCTCAGTACCTTTAGGCTTGAACAACTTCTGGCAGAGTCTAGGCCAAGTCTAAATCGGCAGGCGGATGTCAGAGCGTTAGTTGATAGATCTAAGACGTTATGTGTTTTTTTTCTGGGCCAACAGTTAGTGTGTCCCTCCAAGTGCAGTGTAGTAAGGTGGCTGGGCTGCGGGTGGGGGGAGGTATGCTGTTTAGGAGGGGGAAGGGTTACTGTAAACGTAGATATTTTCGCGTACAAAAATCACACATTTTCACAGATTAATATGCTTAGAACAAATTCGCGGATATTTATTTTCACCCTCATCATAGTTTGTGTTTGCTTATGGTGTCATAAATAGTATTTTCAAGGTTTATGTGAGTATTTTCGCTGACATTTTAAAAATGTGGACATTGACTTAGTTAATAAAATATGTGCAGCTTGAATATAAATACGTTCACAGTAGGGTATGGGGGTGGGCGAGGGAGTGGTTGACAAAGCTTACAAAGAAGTAGTTAATAATAGGTAGGCCCAAAGCGGATTATTTGTGATAGGTGATACTGAGAACCACGCATGTATATCTGACATGGATTAGTGAATAATGGGGGGGTCCAATGTATGGTATGTAATTTTCAAAATCTCAAAGGGAGAAATGGATTTTTTTTCTTAGATTAGATACAGTACTTTAAATCGAAATCTGTTGTAGCTGAAAGGGATTCGATTTACTGACACCTCAGTGGGTTGCTCGGTCATCGCCCTAGAACTTTCAGACAGAGCATCTATGAATTTGCAGGTAAAAAAACGCTCTTAAGTACTTTATTTGATATTTTGTACAATGCATTCTGGGTGGAATGAATGATTATGGATCTAACGCCAGTCAGAAATCATTTTTGCTAGAAAAAATATGTCTCCAGCCTTTTGGAGAACATCTGCAACACGTCGAAGACTCTTTTTAGTAAAGGGTTAGACCAAAATAGTTTTTCAGGGAAAAAATTTATAGATAAAATAGCCTCTCTGTCAGGAAAGAAAAAACTGAGTCGGGTGGTAAGGCTTCTTAAAAAAAGATGCGTGTGCTTACCCAGTAACTCAGCCTCAATACAGGCCTAGTACTAGCACACCTTTAGGCTTATCCAAGAGACCAGGACCAGGGAAATCCCATCCCCGACGCCCCCACCAAGCCTACAGCAGGGCTGGACAAATCAATTTGAAACCTGGTTGCCCACTGGGCAACTTGAGCCCAGGAAGTGGTTGCCCAGCTACAAAATGTGGTTGCCCAGTAACATTTGAAGAGAATAACATAAAATATATAGATGACAAATAAAATTATTAATAGGATTTAAATGTTGATTCCATGGATTTATGGGTAAAAAGTTGATATTCATAATCTTCAAACCCAAATTTTAGACCTTGACTATGGTAGCCCACTGGGCAACTCAGGCCCTCATTTCAGTGGCCCAGTACAACTTTTTGGTGGTCCTGGGCCACTGGACACCCGATTTGTCAAGCCCTGCCTACAGTTACACCAGTCACTCTAAACACATTGCAGCATAGACCCAACGTGTCTCTGACATGTCTTTGACACGTCGCAGGATCTAGCCCCGTTTACATTGTACGTTGATATGACTCATAACACGTGGGCCGCTCTTAAATAACAAATTGTTTCTTGTCCAGCAGGTGAGGAAAGCAATTGTTGGTGGTCGATGTTATTTTAAAGAAGAAAAATGTATGAAAATAATATTTTTTGTAACAAAATTACCAACATTAATATCAGAGAAAAAATGCCGAAAATTAAAGAAAAATAAATCGAAGAAAAAAAGGGGGAAAATCAGTTTAGCACTTGGCACAGGGATGTAAGTTTTCCGATTTTTTGTCGGATTTCCAATTTTCTCTCTCCAGCACCCCTAAAAATAAATTTCGAAATTTGATGTTTAGAATAAGTTTCACATCATTTAAAGATACATTCTGAATGATTCAGATTTTCTTAATCATGGTATTACCGATTTTTTCACTGTCCCCCACTTACATCCCTGTTGCCATGAAACAATTTTGTACTTTTGCGTGGCCTTGTCCAACGTTAACGGCCACAGCCTGCTCACCACCGACGCACATTGGCATTTTGAATATTTGATTGTGTGGTTACGTTACCTGCTCCTACTCCCCTACCCCCAACACCACTCAAACGGCCCAGTGGTGTGTGTAGGGGGGTCCAACAAGGGGCTTATTGTGCCCAGCGGACACCCAAGGACGTCTCTGGGACACTAGGGACATGTGGATATTAAAGGGGAAGGCTATATAAAATAGACCCATTATATCTAAGACTCAAAGTATATAGAACAAGTGGTTTGCCCTTAGATATATTCTAGCCGGGCATGTAGCTTCATAGGCCAATTTCACTGAAATTCGGATATGTTAGGCGGCAAAAAAATGCCGCCAATCTAAATCTTATTTTGAGCGACATGCAGATATTTGAGGGGAAAAAATTACTGGAATAAGATTGAAACGAAGTGTGTTGTTTACTCACATGGAGTTTACGGCTTTGAGAGAAGATAATAGGGTTTCATGGTGAAACCATATTGCAAAGTTATTACGACAGTGTAGGCCTACTACCCGCATTGCAATTTGCATAATTGAGAACCCATGTATTTCCTGAGAATATACCCTGCTGTTTTCCACATACACTAAAAGTAATGGAATTTCCAAAGTTGGCTGTAAACAAGTTGTGACCTTACCCCTGAACCCTGTACATTTAGATATATTTTTGATCCGCGTACCCACTAAGGAAAATCACAGTCGGTTTTCAGTTTAAGGCTTAAGCCATGGGTCCTGGAGGAAAATAGTGCAATAGGTTAATATAGGTAAGGGACCTGGAGGAAAATAGTGTAATAGGTAAGGGACGTAAACATGCACATCCAGGATATAAGCCACATGTGTGGTATAGTAATACACACCGATACACGCATGGAACACTCCCAGGGAGTGCGTTCCCTGACACCCCATGATGTATGAGCCTATTGTATTTGGCTTACCTGGAAATAGCCACCACCTCCCTCCCCCATACCACCCGCATAGATCTACATAACATCGAGGTCACCCTTTAAAGTTTGTTTCTTGTCCAACTGGTGACCCAAAAAAAAAAAAAAAAAAAAAATTTTTTGAGTTTAGCTATATTACACTATAACAGTGTCCGAAATTAAGGGTGCCCCCTGCACCCGAGGTGCATGGTTTTACTGTCAGGTGCAAGGTTTCTCTAAGCTGTGCACCCTTTCGTGCACAGCTTTTCCCATATAATAAATGCCTAATTGAAGGGAAACTGCAAGATTTTTATGCCGGGTGCACACTTTTTGAGGCACTGCACCCTGTGTGTACATCAAAATAATCCTTAATTTCGGACACTTCCTATAACTAAAAGTTCAGATGAAAGGAAACAAGAAAAAATCCAAAAATCGGAAGGAGAAAATATCCAGCCGGCTCTTAAAAGGTCAGCCGGGCGGTGGACGAGAAACAAACTTTTTATTAAAGGGTGGCCTGGGTCTGTTTTTCTGTACATTTTCAATCTGGCGCGACCTTTGTTTTTTTGCCCTCAGGTAACAGAGCGATGACCCATACTCCTTTATTACCTGGGCAGGTGAATGGTCAAGCGAATACCTGGGGGTCAGTCGGTCAGTACAGGGGTCAGTGTGACCTGACGTCAACCTGTCTCTTACCTGTGATATGGGGAGGCCCTCCGGCGGAAGGTCATGTGACCTGTCGTTGGTCATGTGACCTGGTCAGGACGTACAAGAGACGCTTGACCTTTTAGGAGAAATGCCCTGCGACGAACGCTGCTGATATTTGAGATCATAGTAAATGAAAACAAAACACCGTGCTGACATATCAGAGTGTGTTAATACTTAGGATGTGAAATAGGCCTGAGGCAGTTGTCACTTTGAACGACATTTAAAGTCAGGAACGACTAAAATAGTCGTAGAGGAGAGCTAAGTGTTAATAAGGGTACCGCCCTAACGTTTTGACAGTTCTTGGGACCGAAAGATAGGTCTTTAATAAATCGATAATTTATTAGATTGACCGAGAATCATCCGAATAGAAATGTTTATTGAATGCATCATTATTTTTCAAACTTCATCTCTGATGTTACCCCTAAACCCTTTGGCCTAGTTTTATGATATGCAAGACTTGTGGGCATTAGGTAAAATATGGCAATGTAAAATCCGATAAACATCATTCCTCAAAAAATAAACCTAGAAAAATAATTTTCAAACCAGGGAGCATCCTTCAGTGTATGTTGGTAACAACACTTTGAAGTTTGTTTATGACCTCAGGCTTGGCCCTCTCAGACAATGCCCTTGTCTGTCCCCTCCAACAATATGACCATACCTCCATGTCTGTGGGCTGAGGGCAGTATAAAGGGCCTAGTGTTGATGCCCTTAGCCTGGCCTAGTAAGGTGTCAGATGGCCACCCCCGCCTTATGGCATTATATTCCTGACCTCAGGTAATAAGGGCGAGCGTTGACATGCTTTTCATGCTTGGCTGGGCTAGGAAAATTCTGAGGGACGCGGAGAAATAACTAGGTTGTCTTCATGCATTTCCCAATTCTGAGCGGTTCATATTTTGGTAAATGCATGACGTATATATTTCCATATCCTTGTAATTGTAACTCGGGGTTAATTGATTTGAAATCCTTGTACATCTCCAATTGTCTTCTTTACATTCAAAAAGTGAAAAAAAGTCGTTGCTGGGAATCATGTTGTTAAGACTCATCGATACAAAACATGAAAACTATAGTTTTTCCGAAATAGGTTACTCGTCATTGACATCAAAATCAAAATTCTTTTTTTCTTAGCTATAGCATCAGAACTTTTGTAACGCTTAGTCACGTCTTGCACAATTTAAAACCAGACCTAAGACTTTGGGTCGCCAATACTAATTCTTTCGTGTTCAGGGATACGCATGCACGCACGTTTGCAGTGCCCCTTTGCTCTAGTATGTGAAATATCCCTTGAACAAATATGATCTTCTCCTTACCAGCTCAATATAGCAGTGACACACTTAACGTAAGATCTTGTGTAAACCTTTTTATTGAGCTATGGGAAGAAAGGGTTAAGAAACCCAAACACAAGGGGCAAACCCTTGGTATCCTTTTCCCATCTGTCAAAACAGGGCCATTACAGTTAGGCTCAGTTGACACTAAGCGAACATTGGGATGATGAGTTCAAACATTTATTTAGTGTTTAAAAAAGAGGAGAGGGAAAAAAAGATGAAAATAAATCAGAATTTAATGGCATGTATGAAAAAAGACAGCATTTGATAACGAATTGACTGGAGACTTTTTGCTGTTTTCACATAAGAAGTAATGGTGATAATGCAAATTTTTCCAAATCTTAATTAGTATTGAGATATTTGGAGGTGTCCTCCTGAGACTCATTGTGTTTTAAAAAAAGAGAAGACAAAAAGATTAAATAAAAAAATGAAATAAAATTATAATGGCAGGTATGAAATAAGGAAACATTTAATAACGGATTGACTGGAAACGTTTAGCTGTTTTCACATAAGAAATGATAAAAAGCATGCAAATTTCCCAAATTTTATTTAAAATTAAGATATTTGGAGGCGTCCCCCAGAAACTCATCTAGTCTGAAGACGGTCCTAGTCAGCTAGTGGTGTAACATTAATATGAGCTCTGTTACGGTCGCTGCTGCCAAAGTGGCGTTTTTGGGCCCAGAGTGATGTGGTGGAGAAGGCAGCCTTTAGGCAGCCTTTACGGCCTTTACAAGAGCCGGGTCGGTAAAGGTCAGAGATCAAGGAGATGTGTTCACGCTCCGGTGAATGTTAATGAGGTGTTCTACATACTAGCTTGGTCGGGTGTGTTTATGAAACAGCAATAAAATAGTTAATCATCGTGACTAGTTTTCATGAAACAGCCTTTATAGAATAGTTCAGTTTGAAGAAGGAGGGGTGGTAGAAATGATAGGAATAAACCAGAAAATCTGAAAAAAAAAAAAAAAAAAAAAAAAAAAAAAAAAAAAGTAAATGAAGATAACAATAACCAACAACCAAAAAAAAAACAAACAACAAAACAACTTAGCACTGGTTCACCGCTTCCTGTGCAGATAAAAAAAAAAAAAGAAAAAAAAAGGAAATTTCTTATATTTATCAGTAATCGCTATAGGAGGAGTTCTACCCTGAAGCTGTATTCGAATATTTGTCCTTGGAACATTCTTCATGTAACGGTTGTAACCGGCTGTTGCTACAGTTGGTAGGTATTCAAGTGGAACACGCGTAGCATATGTGTCTTACATGTGGGCGAATTGGAACAAATAGGGCAAAACTAGAAGAAAAAAACAAATGACGACCGAATAGAAGCATTATTTGAGGGTCATTGCGCATGTAGGTTAGCTATTTGAATTATGATGATGAAGCGTTTTTCTAAAACGAATATAAATGGAATCTAAGTACAAGGTAATGAATAACAATAGATTAAAAAAAATTATCTAGACTGTATAATATTATTTCTCCACATGTCAGCCTATGAAAATATCAAATAATTAAGTAGATGAAAATGAATAAATCAATAAATAAATCAATGAATAAGCAATTAAAAGATGAAATCCAATACGTCAGAAAATAAAAAAGAACCTTGTTACAGTTAGCCTCACTGCTTATGCAGATAAGATTAAAAGCTCCACTCACACTCAAAAATTCTGGTCAAGCACTCGCCCCTCCCCATATTGGATATCAGCCCTAAACCAATACCACTCAAATTGTGGTCCTAGATAAAGGTTAGGTGTGACGCGGTTGCCATGGTAACCGGCAGATGGCATTGTTCGGTTAGTGCCGTCAGTGACACGGTGGGTTGGCCGCACCTGGACTAGGGGTCAAAGGTTAAAGTCTACAGGCGCCACCAAATTAATGCTCCAGTGGTTGGTGTCTGGTGGTTTTAGAATTTGGTGAGTGGGTTGTGAGGATTGGACACGATCCAGAGTAGATTGGAAAGTTCAGTTTGAATGTATTTGAAATATTGAAATACCGGCAAGAAAGTTTTTTTCGGGTAGTTATAGTGTATTTGGTTCTAACACCTCAGCAAAAATTTGTAAATTTCATTATATGCCAACAAAAGGATATAATTGAATGATATTATCCTTAGAATTTAGCTGGGAATTGTTGCCAACTAATTTTTAATCCTCAATTACAATATGGAAATCAAGATAGTGATGAATATCCAAGTCATGAATATTCGACAACCCGAGATCCAATTCCACAATGAAAATTTGAGTACATATCGTTTCACTGGTATTTTCATTTGTATTAACAGATGTTTTTCCTGCCGTGAGAGAGACATATTTGCACATGCTACCAGCCTTTCAAGAAATACAAAAACAAAAACAAAAACAAAAAAAATAGGAAAAAGGAAAAAAAATAAGAGGGGAAAAAAACACAAAAAAAACTACACTAGTACGGGGAGATCCCCTGTAAGCCTATCCTAAATATAGCTTTGAGTCATAGAGTTATGAGAGAGGTTTTTGGTATCATAGGCCCTCTGGGGTGACTGCAGCTGCCACCCCTGACCCCCTAACCCACCCACCTCCACCCTACCCGCCCCCACTCCCACTAAAACCACCACCCCAGCGCCCCTGGTGCTGTGGGTGTGTCCGACATGGGTGAAAGTGGAGCCCGGGGGGAGGGTTGGTGGGGGCCGGGCGCCCCAGGTTATCCGTCACCTACCCCGCCCAACACCTGTGTTTAGACCTGGTGCCGGGGTTAGGCCAAAATAAAAAAAAAGAAAGAAAATATGATGTCGGCTAAAAAAATAGGGTATCTTGGTGCCACGGTAGGCTAAAAAAAGAAAAAGAAAATAGGACATCGGCTGAAAAAATAGGGTATCTTGCTTGGGATTTTTCTCGCATTTATTCAGGGATATTTTTTCAGATGATGTCATAGCTAGAAGTATGTATCTGTAATATATCCTTCTATGTCATAAAATTATGTCCGTGACATAGTTAAGACTTTGATTTCATTTCAAACTGTATGGCGAAAAAATTAGTGATGGGGCCCAAAATTCCGGTCGGTCCAGTGATCTGAAAAAACAGCTATTTGAAATATAGTTTAAAGATTTTGTTATTAAGAATTCATTAACTACAAGATAAGGTCGGGTAATAGTAACATACCTCTATTTTCTTTGGCCTTAGAATATAGGCCAACCCCTAAACCCGGCTCCCCTGACACCAAAAACACAGGTTGTGTGGAGGACGGACGGTTGTAGCTGACCCCATTGATCACTGAGATCAGACAGCAATTCTGAAAGCCTCAAGTGATTTGGGGAAGTGATTGTCGGTGATTTAATGGAGTGATTTTGTGAATTATTGACTGGTTGGGACATTAGTGTAATCACAATTATTTTATTGTCATGGAAGTAGGATTATTGGATTCATATCAATTTTGCAGTGATATAAGTGACTTAATGATATTCAAGTATTTGATTACATTCAATAACTGATATTCTATGAGATCACCATCAAATAAAGTATATTAAAAATACAGAATAAATTCTTCTCCTGTGACAATAAATCATGTCAATATCCATTATCAATTTATGGTACTTTTATAGGTGCAGCTGGCAAGAAAAATAATCTAATTTGACAACTCAGATAAGATGATAACTTTTTATTATTAACCATAATAAATTGCCATCATAGAGTATGCAGCTGGGGGCCAATATTTAATATAGTCACTATAGGAAATAGGGATGACTAACAACGCAATCTGTTCCTGTTTCCTCCTACAACCTAACTCTCAAACATCCCTGTTGTAAGGGATGGGAATGTTTACCACCACCACCCCTGTGGTCGCTAAGGTCACGGAACCAAGGTTTCCATGGCAACCGCGGGAGGTCCAGACGCGTCCGTAAACCAGGTCAAACCCCTGTAGTCTGGCCACCGGATGAGTGCGGTTTCCGAACGCGACCGGGTTGTCTTGGGTGGCAGTGGATTGTATGGAGAATGGCTGGTGTTTATCATAGTGATGAGGCTGTTTATCATATTGATGAGGCTGAGGTCATGACCTGTTGGGTGGGATTCAAGTGATTCCAGATGACCTCATGGTGATTCCTGTGGTTTCCGATTACTTTTCTCATCATGAATTATTATACGAAATTTGATACAAAAGAAAAGATATTTTGGAGCCAATAAGGTTTGTGACAATTTGGCCGGAAACAACTTACAAGCATCTAAAAGGATAAAAAAAGAATCAAATTGAATGTTCTTCATGCTAGAATTTCTGTAAATGCAATGAATCAACAACCATGAAAATGCCAAATTCTTATTAAATTATGTGTATGTGAAAAAGCTTGACTTTATCATACCAATAGCACATGCGTAAATTTTTGGCACACAAGGAAAGTGGGAAAAACACCTTTAAGAGAAGTACATTGCCGTAGGCGGTCTCTCACCTTTTGACGGTAGCTCAGTTCTGTGAAATACCTTGGAACCCGTCCTGGGAAGCTATGGGTTAAGGCATGGCTTCTGGCGCTGTCAGAGGTGGGGAGGGGGTCGTACGGACACGTCTAGCGTAGGAACATAAGGAAGTCGTTGTTTTTTACTCGTCCAGACAACAGACGGGTTGGGTAGGGCGGTTGAAGGGTCGGACGCCGGGGTAAGCGTCTTTAAAAAAAAAGAAAAAAAGGAAAAAAAAGAAGAAAATATACAAACAAATCTTTTAAAACGAAGAAAAAAACTACTATCTGGAGGTTTCTCAAGCACGTGGTCAACAGTCAAGTGACTTAGTAGAACCTGGACAGTTTTATAATATCGACACAGTGACCTTTCCCTGTAAACAAAAAATAAACCAGCGAAATCTCTGAAGTACATGTAAAATGTCCTAGAGGCAGGGATGTACGTGTTTAAGATATAATGAATTACCTACCCGCTACTATGAAATATAAAAGTTTAAGTTTTAGAAGTGTTCTGCAAGGTTGTACTTGAACCTGCCGAACCTGAACACGCTGTCTAAAAATCATAGAAAATTATTTCCCGTGCCCCTGACCGGAGCACAAAAAAAATCATCGTATGATACGTTTCATAAGTGGTTGAAAGCATCAGACACCACTTATTGACTGCAGCCTCTCATTTTTTCTTAGACCAGACAGCTCTCCTTATATCTATTATTTTCATATTATCTCGCTTCACTCACTTCTTGGCATGAAGTACGTTTGTAATTTATTTTGGAAAGGTATTTTTCCCCAAGCAATGAAAGTGAAGACATGGTTGTTTATACGTGGGTGTATTTCTCTCGTCTTGACTATGGCAATAAACTAATCTGCCTGCGATAAACATCACGAAGTAAACAGTAATAGAGGATAAGGATAATCCTGATATAAGCGTCGCTAATCGCTGTGTTAGTAAACTAGTCATAATTAGATTGCGTTTTACGATGATGGATGTACAGTGTCAGTGTCCGAAATTAAGGGTGCACCCTGCACCCGAGGTGCATGATTTTGCAGCAGGGTGCATGCTTTTTAAAAGTATGCACCCGGCAGATGCACACATTTTCGATAAAATAAATAGCCTTATATCACTGAGGGTGCTTAGAAAGGCTCCAGGGTGCATACTTTTAAAAGCTATGCACCCGGCGTGTGCATGAATTTTAACCTTAATTTCGGACACTGAGTGTTTTCACAAATACATAGATCATGGCACCAACCACACAGAGAAAACCGGGTGATAGGGAAAAAAAATTCCTGACAGGGAAACACAGGGAATTGGAAATTTTGCCAAAACACAGGGAATTATTCGCCACCATTGATTGGGTGATCACATTTATCAGGTTATGTGTGGTGTATTGAGTCTCTACATGCCCAGGCTTCCTAGACTAGGAATGACCAGGGTGTGTATTGCATCATAAACTACTTCCTCTCCAACTTCCTGTCATTAGAAACCCAAAGTATACACTAGGTGGCACCACTTAATAGATCTTTTGCATTCATTTTGGAGTCATCACATTGGTTTATTTCTTTATGTTTCAATATTGATAAAGGTAACCAAGCGTCCCTAGGTTAACACTCTCCAAGGAGATATTTAGTTTTTCATTATTCATATATTCTCAAATTTCATTATATTGAAATTTAGGATTATTGGAGTGGTTCTAGAGTCATACTTATGAGATTTTCATTTTTTTTTTTTTTTTTTCAAAAGTTTATGTTATGACTGCTGGTAATCTCCAAACAGGATTTTATCACTCTCCAAGCAGATTTTAGGTTTACACTCTCCAAGCAGATGTTCAGTTTCAAATTTTTGTTTTTGCATCAAATTTATGTTTGACTGTTGGTAATCTACAAATAGATTTTCATCACTCTCCAAGCAGACTTTAAGGTTTACACTCTCCAAGCAGATGTTTGGTTTTCAAAATTATCTTTTTGCATCACGTTTAAATGTTTTGATTGCTGGTAATGTGTAAACAGGTTTTCATCACTCTTCAAGAAAATTGTAAGGTGTACACTCTCCAAGCAGATGTTTCGTTTTCAAATTTTTCTTTTTGCATCACATTTAAATATTTTGACTACTGGTAATGTCTCAACTGGTTTTCCTCACTCTCCAAGCAGATATTTAGTATTCATTTTTCATTTATTCTCAGGTTTCATTATATTGAATGTTAGGATCATTGGAGTGGTTCTAGTATCAGACTTACATGAGATTTGCATTTCTTTTTTCTTTTTCCTTTTTTTCCCCTTTCTTTTTCAAAAGTTTACGTTTTGACTGCTGGTCATCTCCAAACAGGTTTTCATCACTCTCCAAACAGATTTTAGTTTTACACTCTCCACGCAGATGTTCAGTTTCAAATTTTTGTTTTTGCATCAAATTTGTTTTGACTGCTGGTAATCTACAAATAGATTTTCATCACTCTCCAAGCAGACTTTAAGGCTTACACTCTCCAAGCAGATGTTTGGTTTTCAAAATTTTCTTTTTGCGTCAAGCTTTAATATTTTGACTGCTGGTAATGTGAAAAATGGTTTTCATCACTCTCCAAGCAGATTGTAAGGTGTACACTCTCCAAGCAGATGTTTGGTTTTCAAATTTATATTTTTGCATCAAGTTTAAATGTTTTGACTGCTGGTAATCTACTTGTAGATTCATCACTCTCCAAGCAGACTTTAAGGGTTACACTCTCCAAGCAGATGCTTGGTTTCAACATTTTCTTTTTGCATCATGTTTATATATTTTGACTACTGGTAATGTCTAAACAGGTTTTCATCACTATCCAAGCAGAATTTAAGGCTTACACTCTCCAAGCAGATGTTTTCTTTTAAAATTTTTGCATCAAGTTTATGTTTTCACTGCTGGTAGGGCCTACTCTCCAAGCAGATTTTAGGGTTTACATTTCCATGCAGAGTATATAATGTTTCTTATGTCAGCATCATTAAATTTTTTAGATTAAAACTAAATAAACTTATTTTATTAGCAATTAACGTGCGTTATTTACACTTAATCACATTAATCAGTGGCGTTCTTTTGTTTTTTAAACAAATGCGAACTTGTATTTGGCCATGAAATTCCTGATTCTCAAGATATTAGGGATTCGACTTTTTGCTGTTGGGTTGTCCGAATTTTTTCTGTGCGCAGAGGCTTTTAATTTTGAAAAACTTGCTGGATATAACGCTGGGAAAAAGTTGCCATGGGACAGGGAAATCTCAGGGAAAACACAGGGAATTTGAAAATGGAGTTTCGGTTGGTACCCTGATAGATAAACTTTTTTGGTTTAGACTGGACCTAATCCACAGTTTAATGTGATTTCAGAGTCTAATAATATTATATGATTATCCAGTTAATTGTAATTGATTGGTGGGGATGGGGATGGGGGGGGGGGGGTGTTGCTGTTAGCAACTTAATATTTGATGGATTCCTGAGCCTAAAATAACCACTCTTAAAGGCTATGATTCCATGATTTGACCCATTGCATGTCATAGTTGTATGTAAAAACCTAGCTCAAGTTTATCGGATATTTTCTCCACTTTGTCCAGAACAGTCAGTCCAATTATAAAAACTTAAATAAAGTTATATAAGAAATGATGGAAGGCACGTGGCCTCTAACCTGGTCGATTGGTCTCAGAATCGGGCCCTTTCACGTTAAATTTTACACCTATCCACAGACGTGCGTGATACCTTTCAGGTGTAGTGTAAAAATGAATTGATATAGAAAGCATGCAACGGTTAGCGGTGGTTTCCCGACCCCACATCTATGTCCAGGGGTCGATCTTAGCACTAGTCCACTAGTGAAATCACTAGTGCAAATCCTGTCGGACTAGTGCATTTTCTGGACAATTAGCCCGATGGGCTAGTACATATATTTATCTGATATGGTCAAAGCACATGGCAAGACTTATTCAACTGGATTTAGCTATGTAATTGTAAAAGAAACATTGAGAAAAAATACACACATTTCATTGACAAATATGAGTAAATTATGCATGTAATTCGTTTAAGTGTTTAGTGGGTACTAGTGCAGTTTGCATCGGACTAGTGCAAACTTCCATCTACTAGTCACATTGGCTAGTGCGGAAAAAAGTTAAGGTCTATCCCTGATGTCCAAGTCCATGTGTGATATAAAGTGAATTGATATCGAAAACATGCAATGGTTAGCGGTTATTTTCTGCCACAACATCAATGTATAGTTACAAAGGCCAATATTACAGTTCCTTTCACACACAAAAAAAGAAGCAAAAATACGCTGCAAGAATACTATGGGGGCTTATCTGAACCCATAAGGCTATTTTGCACTATCCAACTTTACTCGCGATTTCGAAAATCGCTAACAGGAATAACAGCTAATTGAAAACAACGTTTTCTAATCATTAAAAAGGCCTTTTGATTCTTTTCCAAATAGTTTGTAGCATTGATGGGCTCCTGCTGTCTTCCATAAAAATAAATTACCACATTCTCAGTGGTCAAAATCGCCCAGTACAATACAATGTAGATTTTACGTCGCTGGACTTAAGGCTGTATGTAAACTGTGTGTGGGTTGGGAGAGGGGTTAGTGTAGGGGATGGGGCAACAACCGACAAACTGCCGAATAGCATGTCTAGGCTGACAGGCGTGGCAGCTATCTGGCCGAAACACCTTGGCAGTATTACCTTGATGGAGTACGCGCGGGGATAAGGAAGGGTGATTGGCTCGAGGTTAGGGGTTAGAAAAATACATGTAAGAAGACATTATCACTTGCATGTATTAAGAAAATGATAGGCTTGATAAAATGTCGCCACATAAGGCATTAAAAAGGATAAGTAACGAGGCACATTGTGACAATACCAAGTTGAATAAGTGTTTCTTTTTACTGGATGCTTTGCACAAGTTTGTAGGGAATAAATGAAGCAACTATCTCGCATTGAAATAGTGAACACCAGACTATAGGGTCTCGCATTGAATTAATTGACCCCCGCCCCCCAAAAGGTAAAAAAGTAAATGAACAGATTTAAAAAAAACGTAGCTATTGTATTTCATGATTCAAATACAAACGTATTAAACGAGTTCTAGCATTTGTTTTCAATCTGTTTGAGATAAATACTTGAACTT